>BPTQ01000002.1:45113107-45601346 GCA_019973895.1 Chrysanthemum seticuspe
AAAACTATTCAACCCCCCCTTCTAGTTTTCCACAATTGGCATCAGAGCTTCGTTACCAAGTTTCTTAGAGTATGTTGTACTTTAAAAACTTGATACGATCCATGTATGTTTGAAAACTACAAAGAAAGATTATTTTTGTCATATTTTAAAAAATCATTATATTGTTTATTGTTGGACAATGATAGAATGCTCTAACATTTTTTTTCTCTTAAGCATTATCCATACTTGGATTTGGAGTTACCAAGAAGATCATAAAGAATTTATCTAAATATTTCTTTTCGCAAAAAGAATGTTTAGTATTCTTACAACACAAATCTGGAGATTCCAAGTAGATCACAAAACATCTAAATATTTCTTTTCTTAAAATGAATATTTGGCAAAGGTATGATCTTTAATTACTTACCTTTATTTTTATTATTAAAATCTTAGTTGCATGATTTATTAGTAATTGTTCTAGTAGTTATTCATATTATAGTCATCATCTAAATAGTATTTTTTTTCCGACTTATTTGTATAGACTACATTACCAACTCGTAATAATGATATCTTGGTTATTCGATAACCCCAATCATTATTCATTACAAAGGATTTATTGACACTTCATCTATGTCAATAAATATCCATGTGAAACTTCTTATATTATGATAAAATGGGATTTTATTATAATGTTTGAAAAGCTTCTCAAGAATTAAGACCAATTCTTAAAAAGGGAACCTCGTTCAATAGGAATAGTATGAAATCGTCAAAACCTCAAACCACAAGTTTTAGAACCTTAACACCAAAACACTAGGTGTTTTAGAACTCCCAAACCAAAGTTATAAAGGAATTTTTTAGCTGACTTTTGCTGTCATGCCGGATCCCTAAGTTTATACTAGCCGGATCCCATATGAGAGGGATTCGCGGGATCCGTGCAACAGAAGATAGTATATGCTCAATAATGATCACTGTGGATGTTCCACAATAATACTCACCTCAAAGACTCACGAACAAAAACCCAGGTACTGTTCATAGGAGCAATTTGATCATTCCTCTCAAGTTTAACAATCACTTGTGTAAGTACTATCTTCATTACATTGTTAATTTAATTCCTTGATTTCTAAAGATTAGAATTTCTTCATCTTTAAGAGTTGGGTTCAAATGGGTTTCTCATAATTTGTCACCACATTGTTTTCTAAGATAATCTAAATCAAAGAATTAACATTGTTAATACAAATTAAACACATTTCTTGAACTTAACAAAAATGATGAGAGCAAAATTGTGATCAAAGCCTCTAGGCTACTATTCACAATTAACACCACATTGTGGTTGTATTATTTAGGAACATCATGCCAAGCAACAAGATTACCAAGACACCGCTCACTACATACCATTGTACCATAGGAAAAATGGATTAAGTCCGGACGATAGAAAAGCCTTTAAGTTGCTTGAAAGGAGACTCTTTCATGAAGGTAGAGTTGTTGATCCATCATTTCTTGCAAATACCGACATAAGGGAAGTATTTGGAACTATTGGGTTTGATTGTTTATTGGATATAAACGAGCAAATTTGCCCGGTTTTTGTGCTTGAGTTCTACAAGACAATGGGTATAATTAGAAATGATGATGGGTCCATCTCAATTGAATTCACCATCAATGAGCGAGATTTTAGTCTTTCACTTATAGAGTTTGGAAGAATTATAGGGGTTGTATATCAAGACGTTTGTATGTACTCCAATGAATGGTCTTTGGAACAACTACACACAATGGTTGATAATCATGATATCTACAACACCTTGATCCCGGAAGCAACCACGGTGAGGGACACCGTGTTCATGCCAAGAGCATCACCATCAAGAGTCACAAGGAAGTCAAACGTAATCTATAGGGATCCTTTTCAAATGGAGCTCTTGGAAATGTATGGATTGTATAGCAAATGGGAAGATGTGATAAGAGAAAATGTGGTGTGCCTAGTAGGAAACAAGGACCACCCCAACGCATGTCTAAGCTTCATGATCTATTGCCTACTGACCAATACTCGGTTTAACCTTGCCTACTACATGGTCAAGAGAATGGCAAGTGTAAGAAGCATGGACAAGATGGTGCTTCCGTATGCAATGCTTCTAACCCGTCTTGCCAAATTCATCTTTGCATTAGACCCTTCTCCACAATCCTTTGATCATAGCTTTTGCAATAAGGTTATGGTACCATTAACCGAGGGTAGAATAACAAGGTTTATTGTAAAACCCCCAAATCTCGGTACAACGGAAGACTTAATCAAGTTTTTGCTGCGTTACTTTTTGGATTGGTATCGCACACAAGTAAAATAAAAGATAACCAATTTAACCATTTAAAACCAATCCCAAATCAAATATTCAAACATTTAATCCGAAGATATAAATTTTAGGCCCAAAACATAGTTTAACAAAATAGGTCCCCATTGTTTATCAGAGTCAGAAAATAATCCTTGAACCACGCCTCCATGCCAAGCTTCCACACGTCAAATAATCCAAACATCTCTCAAATACCTGAGAAATCATGCTAAAAGGTCAGCTTACGCTGGTGAGTTCATAGGTTTAAGTTCAACAAAATCATAGTGGACCTGTAAGAGTTGATTTGCTATGCAATACCTATATAGGCAAATACCGTTTCACACACTGATGCTACCCGGATCTCCAATCATATAATCACTTACTTGGGCCCCTGCGACTCTAGTCCAGCACTGTTGTGGCAACCTCTAGAACAGTTGCCAACCCCGGGCTAGGTCGAGATAGAAGTCTATTCTTAGTTAGGCATGGTAAAACCTAGACTAAGGCAACAACTATCGCACATCTATCTACTCAGTCAGCATATAAGCAAATCCAAATAGTTTAACGGTCCAAAAACAGTAGCATGATTCTCACCCCAATATAGTTCAAAACGTAGTTAAAACGTATATATAAAAGTGGGGCTATAAACTCACCTCAAGCAATCAACGCACAAATATCACTAGCAAAAGATAACAGAAATCACAGCACATCAACTATCGACTCGGCACAACTTATTAATGTAGACCAACTTAATATACATATTCCTCGAAATCAATGTTAACTACCCCAATATATTCCATTCCTTTATTTCCAAAAACGTCTCATTTCACCATTAATCCTAGTGTTTGGTATCCTCATGTGGGTGTATTGACTCAATATGATGCCATGAATGCACTCAAACAACCAATATATAACTCAATGCGACACAATGAGACCTTTAAACGATAAGCTCCATAGTTCAATAAGTTTCGGAATAGATAGTAGACCTTATCGAATTCGTCAACTCGATAAACTCATTTATTTACTCGTGTCGCTTATTATCCCATAAATCAATCGTATCCTTAAAGAGTCATAAGGATAATTCACCCATTAATAAGGTTACCCAACGTACCTAGCGGGCTCTTATTAGATTAGTCAACCTAATAAGTCCGCTACCCACGTGGATCAACAATATTAACGTTAGGTTATCCGTAACCCATGCACACATAACGCAAATAAATAATTACTTATCCAACATTAAATGTCCACAATTGACATTTATTGATAAACGTGTACTTGAAACGTTAATTATTTATTTATTACAAACCTCTCCAATTTAGTCGTTAGTTTCATTCAAAACTAGTAAATAACAAGATAAATCTTGTTATTGATATTTTTGGTACAAAAGCCCATTATTATTTACATTTCATAGTTTTATTATCATTTCCATATATAAATATATTTCGTCAAATCCCATTATTAGTTTCATAACGTTATTCGTTTCGAGTCCACAAGCACGAGTCATAACTCCTCGGCTTTTAACCAATCAATTGTCCAAATTATACTAAAGTCCATGTTACGGCTTTGTCGGAGTCAACTATTGACTAAAAAGTCAAAGTGACGCCGACGTAGCTCAAAGTCAACAATATATATATCAAGTCCATAATTAAAAGTCATAACGTCGCAATTCAATCCCAAACTAACTCAAAACAATCTCGCCAATCAATCAATCAACCAATTATACTCGAAACCAATGTTATGACCCTAATGGTCATGACACGGTCGCGGTCAAGACCACGTGAACCAAACAAGCTTCTAAAAGCTTTTCGGCTCCACGCGTCTCATCCAAACCTCAACTAAACCAATCAATAAGCTACCAACTCGACCCGACTCGGACCCAAGACCCAAGTGGGTCTCGTACGCCACTCAAGAGCCACGTACGAGCCCTATGTGGTTCGTACGTCCCATATTGCTCAACCAAACACAACCAAATCCAATCCACAACACCCAAATCCAATCATTCAAGCTCCAAACACTATCTAAACACAAAACCCATCAACAATCTAGACCAACAACATGAACATAAACCCTAAAATGCAAAACCCATCAAATTAATGCACCACACATGTACCAAACACTAATTACTTGTTTATTTCATCACTAATTAGCTTTAATTTCATGTTCCACCCAAAAAGCCCCAAAAATTGTTCATGGGTCGAAACCCTAGAAATCAATTCGTGGCTTTTTATTGTTCAAACAAGCTCAAAACATTTTCCATTTACCTTATCTAATCACCAATTGCAAAAGCCCTTTGAAATCTTTTGAAACCCTAAAAGTACGAATCTTAATTCTTGAATTTGGAGGTGTTAATGAAGTCCAAATTGAGTGTATGATATATGGTTGGAAAGAGGAGAAAGAGATCTTGCTTTTGGTGGTGGAGGTGGGGGGTGACGCACCGCCGGCGGCCTGTGGTGGCCGGAATATGGCCGGCAGTGGTGGAGTGGTGGTTTAGGGTTTTTAGAGTGAGAAACTAGAGAGAGAAATAGTGTTGTGTGTGTTTTCTAGCGAGAGAAATGAAAGGTGGAAGTGAGGCTTGGGTTGGGTATATATACTCATGAGCTAGGGACCTCAAAATAAATAGTTTAGGAGGGGGGGGGGGGCACCGACTACAAATAAAAAGGGAGGGTTCGGGTTGTAACTTTTCGTATCTATCTCGTTTACCCATTCCCGAGCTCACATATCGTCCCCCGAGTGTCCCACTACATTTATTTAACTTCCCAACATCGTTACTCACATTTTTCCATAAGTTTTGACTATTTATTTGTCAATTTTCGAGTTACGGTCTAAAAGTTACAATAACTCTTGTTCTAGGCTTTTCTAGTGCCGAATCGAATAGTGCCTACCAAATAGAGTTAAAACGCATACGATAACTCATTTAATAATGAAATAAACCGTAAAAACCAATCGATGATATAAAATCAAGTCACGGTTTATAAAATAGTGTTAAAGGCAAATCTCGGTTTAATTTAACGTAATGCGGTTACCTAAAATAGACTCCCTAAATTTGCCAGTTGTCACAGCCTCCCAGCCTCAGAAGAAACCCGTCCCGGGTTTCACTCCGAGTTGCTTGGTGTCATAAACAGTTTAGGATACTTCCTACGGAAAAAGTCCTTACGTTCCCAATTGAACTCCGGTCCATGCCGGGAGTTCCAACGAACCTTAACAATCGGAATACGACTATTCTTCAGCCTCTTAATCTCACGATCCATAATCTCAATCGGCTCCTCAACAAAATTCAATTTCTCATCAACACGAATATCTCTTAAGGGCACAACTATGTTTCCTCCGAAAGACATTTCTTAAGATTACTAACATTAAAGACATTGTGTACACTACTAAGTTCCAATGGTAGCTCCAAGCGGTATGCTACCGGTCCGATTCTTTCCAGGATTGGAAAGGGACCAATATATCAGGGATTGAGTTTTCCACGCTTTCCAAAACGAATCACTCCTTTCCAAGGAGAAACTTTCAACATAACAAGATCTCCAACCTGAAATTCTAAAGGTTTCCGCCTCTTATCGGCATAACTCTTTTGTCTATCATGAGCGGTTTGCAACCGGTTTCTAATCTGTACTATCTTCTCAGTGGTTTCTAGGACAAGTTCGGGACCTGTAAGTTGACTCTCACCAACTTCAGCCCAACAAACAGGAGAACGACATTTTCGGCCATACAGTGCCTCAAATGGGGCGCCTTAATACTAGAGTGATAACTATTGTTATAGGAGAATTCGGCCAATGGGAGATGTCTCTCCCAGCCTTTGCCGAAATCAATCACACATGCTCTAAGCATATCCTCTAAAGTCTGAATAGTTCTCTCGGTTTGACCATCGGTCTGTGGATGGTAAGCAGTACTCATATCCAAATTCGTTTCTAACGCTGTCTATAAAGACTTCCAAAAGTGGGATGTAAAACGACTATCCCTATCAGAAATGATAGATATCGGTACTCCATGACGCGATACTATCTCCTTAAGATACAATCGAGCAAGCTTATCAAGACTATCGGTTTCACTAATAGCTAAGAAGTGAGCAGACTTAGTTAAACGATCAACTATTACCCAGATAGCGTCATTGCCGCTAACTGTTCTCGGTAATTTAGTGATAAAGTCCATGGTCATTCGCTCTTATTTCCATTCTGGAAGTTCGGGTTGAACTAAAAGTCCTGATGGTTTCTGATGTTCTGCGTTAACCTTAGAACAAGTCAGGCACCAACTAACATACTGAGCTATCTCGGCTTTCATATTGGGCCACCAGTATAATTTCTTATGATCCTGATACATCTTATCGGCTCCGGGATGAATAGAGTATTTTGATTTATGCGACTCATGCATAATCAACTCACGGATTCCACCATAAAATGGTATCCAGCTTCTGTCTCTGAAGCATAATGTTCTATCGGAAAGCTTCAAGAAGCCGTTTTCACTTTCTACCATTCCATGAAGATTCTCATAAGGACGGTTCTCTTCCGTCAATGCCTCTACTTGGGCGGCTAAAATTTGAGATGGTAAGGGCGAAACAATGATCATTCCTAAGGATCTAACAAGTAGGGGTGGAATGTCCTCCTTACGACTAAGGGCATCAGCCACGACGTTAGCCTTACCAGGATGATAACGAATCTCACAGTCATAATCACTAAGCAATTCTAACCAACGACGTTGTCTCATGTTCAGTTCCTTCTGATCTAAGATATGCTTCAAACTCTTATGGTCGGTAAATACTACACACTTGGTTCCATACAAGTAATGTCTCCAGATCCTAAGAGCAAACACTACAGCACCTAACTCAAGGTCATGGGTGGTGTAGTTTTTCTTATGCTTCTTAAGTTGTCGGGATGGATAAGCAATCACCTTCTCACGTTGCATCAAAACAACACCTAAGCCTTTATGCGAAGCGTCGCAGTACACGACAAAGTCTTCGCTTCCTTCAGGCAATGCTAGGATGGGCGCACTACACAACTTCCCCTTCAGAAGTTGGAATGCTTCTTCTTCCTTTTCTCCCCATTCGTACTTAACATCCTTCTGGGTTAGTTTGGTCAGCGGTTTAGCTATCTTGGAAAATCCCTCAATGAATCTCCTATAATAGCCTGCTAAACCTAGAAACTGTCGGATTTCCGATGGGTTCTTAGGAGCTGCCCATTCCTTAATGGCCTTAATCTTAGTTGGGTCAACATGAACACCTCAACTATCTATCACATGACCTAAGATATGTACAGACGGAATCCAAAATTCACACTTAGAGAATTTGGCATACAGCTTCTCCTCTCTCAGTAATCCTAAAATGAGCCTCAAATGCTCTTCGTGCTCCTCACTACTCTTAGAGTATTTCAAGATATCGTCTATGAATACTATCACAAACTTATCCAGGTATGGCTTACACACCCGGTTCATGAGATCCATGAAAACTGTTGGTGCGTTGGTTAAGCCAAACGACATCACTTGGAATTCATAGTGTCCATATCGAGTTCTAAACGCAGTCTTAGGGATATCCTCTTCTCGAACTCTAAGCTGGTGATAACCAGATCTTAAATCGATCTTAGAAAACACACTAGCTCCTTGGAGTTGGTCGAATAGATCATCTATTCTAGGTAACGGATATCGGTTCTTCACGGTCAACTTATTCAATTCCCTATAATCAATACACATCCTAAACGATCCATCCTTCTTCTTCACAAACAACACTGGTGCTCCCCACGGCGACGAACTTGGTCGAATGAATCCCTTCTCTGACAATTCAGCCAACTGTTTAGACAGTTCCTCCAATTCTCTTGGAGCAAGTCGATAAGGTGCCCGGGCTACGGGTGCCGCACCGGATATCAACTCTATTTGGAATTTCACTTGTCGAACAGGTGGAATCCCTGGCAGATCATCGGGAAACACATCCGGAAATTCTCTAACGACGGGTACATCGTTAAGGTTTCTTTCATTCTTCTCCTCGCTTTTCTTTTCAGAAATTCGAGCTAAGAAAAGACAACCTCCTCTATCGATGTACTTCTGAGCCTTAATACAAGAGATGATGCCCAACCGGGAAGGACTTCCACGGTCGCTCCGATATCCTTGATTGCTCAGAACTTTTCTGCCATACGGTAAACGCACAACCTTCTCATCACAGATGATGTGTGCACCGTTCTTCGATAACCAATCCATTCTGATAATGACGTCAAAACTTCCTAAGGTAACTGGCAACAGATCTATACTAAACGGGCGGTCTAGGAAACTTAAGGTACAACCTTGAACTACGGTGTCTATCTTCTCTCTATTCCCATTCGCTAATTCCACATCGTAACTAAACCCTAGAGGTGTTTGGGAGATTCCTAGTAATGGCATAAAGTTGGTGGATACGAAACTCATATCCGCACCAGTATCAAACAGTATGGAAGCATAGCGATTATTGAGAAAGAACGTACCCGTAACTACGTTAGGGTCCTCACCAGCTTCCTTCCCAATAGCGTAAACACGCGTTGTTCCCATGTCTCTCTACTGATTCCTAACACCATTGTTTCCCTGGTTTTCCACAACCTCACGCTTCACAGGGTTTAAGCCATTACCTCCTACACCTCGGTTAGCAAATCCTCCTACATTACCGGGATTTCCTCTCATCCACGGCTCTCGGCACTCATTCTTAAAGTGTCCCTTCTTTCCACATCCAAAACAGGTGACAGTGGCCTTCCAGTCCGCTCCTTGTGCAGTTTGAGCTGCAGCAAGTGGACGAGACCTACAGTCTTTGGCTATGTGTCCTACCTTAGAGCACTTCCTACACACAATCAGGCACGGTCCATGGTGGTGTCGGTTACAACGACCACACACAGGTTTACTACCTTCGTAACCTTTCTTATCTCCATTTCCTATGGCGAACACTCTGGTTGTCTCTTGCCGTTTGTTGCCATTTCCTTTCACAACTTCATTCGTCTTCCTCTTATCGTTCCTATCACTCTTACCCTTATCTCTTAATTCTAACACACAAGAGTCCATCAGACTCTGAGCCACAGCAATTGCCTCATGCAAATTGACTGGCTTAGCAGCGATGACATCATTTCGAGTAGCTAAAGGTAATCCATCAGTATACCTTTTAATCTTAAGTTCTTCGGTACGAACCATCTCAGGGCAAAGCAAGGATAGCTCTTGGAAACGACGAGTGTAAGTCGCCATGTCAGTACCCTTAACCTTATTGTTCCAGAACTCACTTTCTAACTTCTTAACTTCATTCCTAGGATAGTAAGTCTTAATCAGGAGGGCCTTAAATTGAGTCCAAGACATACTATAAGCTACATCAATTCCTACTGCTCTGTGGTGGTTATTCCACCAGGTCAACGCCTCGTCCTTCAAGGTAAATGTTGCATACTTAACCTTACAATCCTCATCACAGTTACTTACAGCAAACACAAATTCAATTTTATCCAACCACCTAGTTAGGTAAACTACTCCCTCAGTTCCTCCAAAATCTATGGGACCACAGAATCGGAACTCCTTATAGGTACAACCTCGAGTTCGATTCCGTACTGGGGTTCCACTAGAAGTGTTAGAAAGATTAGCCTCAACTAGCAGTTCAGCGACATGCTGCGACACTAGCTGGTCAATGTGGGTTGGATTCACAGGTGGAGGGTTTTGTGGAACAGGACCATTCTCAGCACGGTCATCCACATTCAGGTTCCCTACAGCTGGGTTATCAATGTTTGGGTTCTCAACATGTGGTGCAGTCGGGGTCGGACGACGACAGCGACGACCAGGGGCAACAACAGCAGCAGGAGCTGCTCGGTTGTTCCTAATCAAGTTTCGTCTTGTTGCCACCATTCTGGGGGCAAGAAGAACAGTTTCATAAGTTCACAATTTACGCTCTAAAACAGAGTTGGGTTCCAAGAGTCACTACATAACGCCTGAATACATACTCAAGGCTAACAAAGATAACGCTATACCAAAGCGAAACAATCAAATACCGCATCATAGTTAAGGATGCACGTTCCAGTAACCATAACTCATAGGTTTCACAAGTGGGAATACATGGAAGGATTTGAAGAAATAAAAAACGATCCTAACAGCGATAACTATAAACAACTAGGATAATCCTACGTCTCGAACCAAGTACTACTTAGTTTCAAGACGGCACAAAACCATAATTCTAATACCATCTAGCCACGTCAACGAATACTCCTAAATTATCTCCAAACATCATCCATCACTCTCCAAAGTGATAAAATCCCCAAACGCTGAGAGTCGCAATCTTTCCTAAGATTCACGACCTCCTTCTCCAAACTGTCGACCTTGCGCTGAAGCGCCTGGTCGGCCTCCAGGGCTGTCAGGCACTCTGTATGCCATTACCCAACCAGCTCATAGAGTCCCGACAGACCTTCTCTCAAGGCCATCGACTTCTTCTCTACCTCAGTCAAATCTATCCTCAAATCCTCTACACCCGCCCTCATCACTCCATCTAATTGATCTGACAACCTACTGAGACTAATATTCTGGGATATAATCCTCCTCCAGATCTGACCCGTACCCCCATACTCCTCGGGCTCAGAAGCAATCTCCGACGATATCTCAGATCCTAACGGGCTACCTATATAAGGTGAGTAAGGTGGTGAATCGATGTCTAAAGACTGTCCAGGGGACTCAGGCTCAGGAAAAGGAGAACCTGGTCCAGGAGAATGTGCAGGACTCTGCAAAGGAGGAGTACCCCCTTCTGGGATATCCTCATCATCCTCCTCCTGAGGATCCTCATCCTCATCAACATACTGCTCCTCAATCTCATCCTCCTCCTCGACCTCATGCTCCTCCTCGCCCTCATCCATAAGGGGAGAGTCCATGAGTCGGAGTCTCTGTGTAGGTAAATCCTGAGGTGGTACACTAGGAGATCTAGGCCTCCTAAGACATGGTGATGCTGCTAAACGAATAGGTGATGATGGTGGTCGCACGGACATGAGGGCAGTGCTATAAGCAAGCCTAGGAGTCTGTGCTCTCGCTAAAACCTGATGTAAAGTGAGCTGCCTAGACGAGCTAGGGCGATCTGATGATGAACTAGAGTGACGGGCGATCTCATAAGGATCACCCTGCGCAACCGTCATGAGAGTCAATGCTGGCGAACTAGCAACAGCAAGGACTTCCTCAGACACATCAAAAGCTAGTGAAGGAATAGTCTGTGACAACGGCATAGGGTAGGTATAAGTGTTCGAAACAACTAGTTTTAATAAGCGCAACAACTTAAACAAAACACATATCACATAATGTAAGCTTTAAAAGTGTAGGTACCGCATTACTCAAAACATGCCTTTAAATAACACACATAAGTTACGTTCTATCACATATCAAAGCAATCGAGTTCAAATTCCAAAATCATAATATACCGTTTACTCAAATCAATTTCCGTAATATTTCGATAATCACATCTCATTTTCCTAAAACCAATAATCATATCTCATTTCCAAAACCAAAAATCATATCTCATTTCCAAAACCAATAATTATATCTCATATCATAACTCCAATCTCTAAATCGTAACGTTTTCATAATCAGTTCACAATATCCTCTAACATATCATCTCATAATTCAAATCGCATCTCATACCATAATCAAATAAGAAGCTTCGGCTTGGCAAGCGGGCGTGCGTCGGTCGAGGATCAATTTTTCTTAAAAGCGGTTATAGTTTAGGGTTTATAAAATACCTAGTTCTCTATAACCTTGAGCTCTGATACCAATCTGTAACACCCCCAAATCTCGGTACAGCGGAAGACTTAATCAAGTTTTCGGGGCGTTACTTTCTGGATTGGTATCGCACAAAAGTAAAATAAAAGATAACCAATTTAACCATTTAAAACCAATCCCAAATCAAATATTCAAACATTTAATCCGAAGATATAAATTTTAGGCCCAAAACATAGTTTAACAAAATAGGTCCCCATTGTTTATCAGAGTCAGAAAATGATCCTTGAACCACGCCTCCATGCCATGCTTCCACACGTCAAATAATCCAAACATCTCTCAAATACCTGAGAAATCATGCTAAAAGGTCAGCTTACGCTGGTGAGTTCATAGGTTTAAGTTCAACAAAATCATAGTGGACTTGTAAGAGTTGATTTGCTATGCAAGACCTAGATAGGCAAATACCGTTTCACACACTGATCCTACCTGGATCTCCAATCATATAATCACTTACTCGGGCCCCTGCGACTCTAGTCCAGCACTGTTGTGGCAACCTCTAGAACAGTTGCCAACCCCGGGCTAGGTCGAGATAGAAGTCTATTCTTAGTTAGGCACGGTAAAACCTAGACTAAGGCAACAACTATCGCACATCTATCTACTCAGTCAGCATATAAGCAAATCCAAATAGTTTTAACGGTCCAAAAACAGTAGCATGATTCTCCCCCCAAAATAGTTCAAAACGTAGTTAAAACGTATATATAAAAGTGGGGATATGAAACTCACATCAAGCAATCAACGCACAAATATAACTAGCAGAAGATAACAGAAATCACAGCACATCAACTATCGACTCGGCGCAACCTATTAATGTAGACCAACTTAATATACATATTCCTCAAAATCAACGTTAACTACCCCAATATATTCCATTCCTTTATTTCCAAAAACGTCTCGTTTCACCATTAATCCTAATGTTTGGTATCCTCATGTGGGTGTATCGACTCAATATGATGCCATGAATGCACTCAAACAACCAATATATAACTCAATGCGACACAATGAGACCTTTAAACAATAAGCTCCATAGTTCAATAAGTTTCGGAATAGATAGTAGACCTTATCGAATTCGTCAACTCGATAAACTCATTTATTTACTCGTGTCGCTTATTATCCCATAAATCAATCGTATCCTTAAAGAGTCATAAGGATAATTCACCCATTAATAAGGTTACCCAACGTACCTAGCGGACTCTTATTAGATTCGTCAACCTAATAAGTCTGCTACCCACGTGGATCAACAATATTAACGTTAGGTTATCCGTAACCCATGCACACATAACGCAAATAAATAATTACTTATCCAACATTAAATGTCCACAATTGACATTTATTGATAAACGTGTACTCAAAACGTTAATTATTTATTTATTACAAACCTCTCCAATTTAGTCGTTAGTCTCATTCAAAACTAGTAAATAACAAGATAAATCTTGTTATTGATATTTTTGGTACAAAAGCCCATTATTATTTACATTTCATAGTTTTATTATCATTTCCATATATAAATATATTTCGTCAAATCCCATTATTAGTTTCATAACGTTATTCGTTTCGAGTCCACAAGCACGAGTCATAACTCCTCGGCTTTTAACCAATCAATTGTCCAAATTATACTAAAGTCCATGTTACGGCTTTGTCGGAGTCAACTATTGACTAAAAAGTCAAAGTGACGCCGACGTAGCTCAAAGTCAATAATATATATATCAAGTCCATAATTAAAAGTCATAACGTCGCAATTCAATCCCAAACTAACTCAAAACAATCTCGCCAACCAATCAATCAACCAATTATACTCGAAACCAATGTTATGACCCTAATGGTCATGACACGGTCGCGGTCAAGACCACGTGAATCAAACAAGCTTCTAAAAGCTTTTCGGCTGCACGCGTCTCATCCAAACCTCAACTAAACCAATCAATAAGCTACCAAATCGACCCGACTCGGACCCAAGAACCAAGTGGGTCTCGTACGCCACTCAAGAGCCACGTACGAGCCCTATGTGGTTCATACGTCCCATATTGCTCAACCAAACAAAACCAAATCCAATCCACAACACTCAAATCCAATCATTCAAGCTCCAAACACTATCTAAACACAAAACCCATCAACAATCTAGACCAACAACATGAACATAAACCCTAAAATGCAAAACCCATCAAATTAATGCACCACACATGTACTAAACACTAATTACTTGTTTATTTCATCACTAATTAGCTTTAATTTCATGTTCCACCCAAAAGCCCCAAAAATTATTCATGGGTCGAAACCCTAGAAATCAATTCGTGGCTTTTTATTGTTCAAACAAGCTCAAAACATGTTCCTTTTACCTTATCTAATCACCAATTGCAAAAGCCCTTTGAAATCTTTTGAAACCCTAAAAGTACGAATCTTAATTCTTGAATTTGGAGGTGTTAATGAAGTCCAAATTGAGTGTATGATATATGGTTGGAAAGAGGAGAAAGAGATCTTGCTTTTGGTGGTGGAGGTGGGGGGTGACGCACCGCCGGCGGCCTGTGGTGGCCGGAATATGGCCGGCAGTGGTGGAGTGGTGGTTTAGGGTTTTTAGAGTGAGAAACTAGAGAGAGAAATAGTGTTGTGTGTGTTTTCTAGTGAGAGAAATGAAAGGTGGAAGTGAGGCTTGGGTTGGGTATATATACTCATGAGCTAGGGACCTCAAAATAAATAGTTTAGGAGGGGGGGGGGCGCCGACTACAAATAAAAAGGGAGGGTTCGGGTTGTAACTTTTCGTATCTACCTCGTTTACCCATTCCCGAGCTCACATATCGTCCCCCGAGTGTCCCACTACATTTATTTAACTTCCCAACATCGTTACTCACGTTTTTCCACAAGTTTTGACTATTTATTTGTCAATTTTTGAGTTACGGTCTAAAAGTTACAATAACTCTTGTTCTAGGCTTTTTTAGTGCCGAATCGAATAGTGCCTACCAAATAGAGTTAAAACGCATACGATAACTCATTTAATAATGAAATAAACCTTAAAAACCAATCGACGATATAAAATCAAGTCACGGTTTATAAATTTGTGTTAAAGGCAAATCTCAGTTTAATTTAACGTAATGCGGTTACCTAAAATAGACTCCCTAAATTTGTCAGTTGTCACATTTATGGTGGAAGGCAAGAGGCCACACCCACCCACGGATTCCTTGGACGAAAGGGAGAGTCAAGGAGAAGGTGAAGGGAGTAGTAGCAACCCACTCGAAAATATCGATCTTGACCCTTGGACTACATTAACCAATTGCCAAACATCCCTAATGAATCACCCGAATGACAACAAACCAAGGGAATCTTCAAATGCTTCACCAATTTCTTGAGGAAGAAGAAGTGAAGATACTTTGATAAATAGTGGGGGACGGGTGAAGAAGTGAAGGAGGACAAGAAAGGTAAGCTTTTAGGACTCAAATGTATGATGAACAATTTCAAACAATGGTTTGTAAACACTTTAAACTATGCTCGTAGTATGTAGTATTGCCATATCTTGGCACTAAACAATCCTAACTTAGGTATTTGGAAAATGAGATTTTACGACCTCTTAAGTGGTCGTCGCCACTCATTCTAGGAATTTTAGCTCTTCCTACTTTGATAGTGGTTGTGTTCTTGCATTTAGTCCCCATAGAAACAACTAGGAAAAGCATTTACTATAAAAGTGCAATGTTGCACATTTCCTGAAAGCTCTCTGATCTGCAGTTGGCGGATCCCAGCATTTGAACTAGCCGGATCCCTCCTATAAGGGAACCGCGGGATCCGTGGCATCTGATAAGTAATACAGATTTGCCTACATCAAAATAGTCTACTAGATCACCTCACACAAGTCAAACATAAGATACTAGAGCCAACTAAGTCTTCCTCAAATAGTTGAAAACCTCACTCTCATCCATAGCTTATCTAGGATATATTTTTGAAGTATTTTTGATTTATCAACTAGTCAAAACTCACCATAATTCCGCTCCAACACTCACACATTATCTATCACGTCTGATAGCACTTAGTTTGGTCTATCCTACAATTTTAGTAAATTGATTTCAAGTCATCTTTGACTCAAAATTAGGCTCAAAAATTAGTTTTTCATTTCCTTTTATTTTTAAAGATTTTAGTAAATTCCTCTTAGGACATCATCAGACTTCTAGGACTTGTTATCACCATTTCCCCACATCAAATTAAATGGAATCCTTGTCAAAAAATATAGTTAGACTACCCAAGGTCAATTTTCTTGGCCAAAACCATCATTAAGCACCATTACTTGTTATGGTTGAGGATTTGAGATATCCAACAGCTAAAGACTTCAAAATTAGGTCAAAACCTCGAAATCCATTAATAATAAACCTTACAAAAGCATAATGATTTCACCCAAACCCTGTCTGATAGCCGGATCCCTGGTCTTTAACCAGGCGGATCCCTGCTGAGAGGGATCCGTAGATACAGAAAGCATAAATCAGCTTCCATATTCAAATTCAAGTCACCTTTTGGTTCTCTAACCACTTTTAGCATTCATTAATTATCCCTCTAGAGCTGATCAAAACTTCAAGAGCATGCTTAGTCCTCTAAGTGGCCAAGAATTTAATTTCCTAATTCAAAATATCCTTTATAAACCAAACAACCTTAGGTTTAAGGCACCATCCTGACTCACCTTTCAAAACTCAGCAATTAGAAGCTCACATTAGCATAATCATCACCATGACTAAGACTCTTAGCAACAACTCCACAACCTTAGGATCAACCAAAAGAAAGGGTCAAATGATCCATGAAATATCTTCCACCGAAACATCCCCCACTAGAGATAATGATACTAGAACCCCATTCCATCAAACTCATCCAACAAAGGCCAAGAGAACCGCAAGGATTAATATCAAACCTTTCGGACTAGAGAAAGGATCCTCTAGCTCAAAACCAAACTTGACTAGTTCTAGCAAGCCATCAAAACCATCATTCATTGAGCATGGTCTACATTCCTTGAATGAGCCTCTCCCTCACCCAAACATCTATTCATTATTTCATTCACCACAAAGAAACTCCCATTCACCAACCTTTTCGTTAAATAGGGAACCACCTACAACACCAACTAGCCTATCATGGGAGACAAGGAACAACCTTGATCATATGGAAGAAGTTCCATTACCACCCTCATTTTTAGAACCTCTTCCTACTTCTCAAAATGAAGACCCGAAAACACACATTGAGCCTCCTCAAAATATCCATTTCCCTCCAGGTTCAAACCAAGACAATAATTGTCCAAATTGTCTAAACATTCAAGGACTTGTTCAAGAAGCATGAAATGAGATACATTTCATGTTTAATCATCTTCTTGCAAAGTTGGATCAAATCAATAAGTCCACTCATCCCTAGACTCAAGCACATTGTAGCATTTTAAGTCTAGTAACTAGTTAGTATTTAGTGGTACTTGTATGTCCTAGTTCATTCTCTTAGTTTTAGAGATTTGTTTGGTTATCTCTTGTTTTATTGAATGAACATTTATATGCTTTGAGTATTTTGTGCGTTGTGCTCTTTATTGCACACATATATTATCTCCACACTAGCATTGTTTGACACATCTTCACTGTTGAAGAAACTGTCACCAGATAGCCGGATCCCTACAAAATGCCTAGACGGATCCCTCCAAGAAGGGAACCGTGGGATCCGTGGATCAGAAGCACAAATTTCTACTAACTTGAGTTTTATTTGCAGGAAATTATGCACTATACTCTTGTTTTTTAACCTTTACTTTGTAGATTTTCAAAATAACACATGAAGATTTTGACACCATAAAGCTAGGGGGAGCTTTGTGTCAAACGATATTGCAAAAACATTTGCAACTTAATCCGATTTTGGACTATACTTCATGACACCCCATTGCAACTTTGCAATCTTCAAGGGGATGGACTCGTCAAGGGGGAGTTAAGACGAGTACCATTTCCGTCACTTACTCTCTTTACATTTTTTATATATAAAAATTGTGTTAGTTTCTTTTAACACTTTTTGTTTCGACAAAAAGGGGGAGAAGAAAGTAAAAACTACTAATTCAAACTTACTATGAATTTTAGTTTTTCTTAAAATAATTTTATGTTTTGTTATCAACAAAAAGGGGGAGATTGTTAATACAAATAATCCGTAAAAACGTTTATTTATATTTTACGATCTTCTAATGTTTTGTCGATAACAAACGTAAAATCATTTTAACGAAATAAGTAAAATACGTAAATGGTTTGAGTTAATAGTTTCATAACACACTTACGTTTTCACATAAAACACTAAAACATGTATATACTAAATGGGTTAGCATATACTTAAACTAAGCATACCAAAATGGGTAAAAACAAGTATATACTAAAATGGGTAAAAACAAGTATATACTAAATGGGTAAAAAATAGCAAATGGTATTGACCCATAACCCATGGTTTTATATATACCACTTAACCAAGTTCATTGTATCTAGAAAGAAAACCATGGATCAACCCATAACCCATGACCCATGACCCATAACCAAAAATACCCATGGGCAAAGAGGAGCGTTCCACGGATCCCTGGCTTTGTGCTAGCCAGATCCCTTGTGGTAGGGATCCGTGGGATCCGGGGAACAATAGAGAATTTTCTCTATAAATAGAGAGTCATTCCTTCCTTTTTACTCACTACTTTACATACATACTTCCCCAAGTATTATAACCCTCTAACCTCATATCCAAGTGATCTATGTAGTTTGTCTTTTGTTTTTGTGTGATCTTCTAGGTTCCTCTTAAAGGCAAGATCACCACTTCTTGAAGACGAGCAAGCTCAAGTCCATAAGTTGCCATGCTTCGGCATCATCAAGATAACTAAGGTTCTCTTGTTGATAGTTCTTACTTTCTCCATAGATGTTGGGTTGAAGGCATTAGTGAAGAATGCCGAAAGTGTCAAGATGAAAGCATTAGTGAAAAATGCTCATCATCCGTGTCAAAGCATTAGTGAAGAATGCTAAAGGTGTCAAGACGAAGGCATTAGTGAAGGGTGCCAAGCGTTGTGTCTAAGGAATTAGTGAAGGATGCCGAAGAATCAAATCAAGTCGCATTTGGGAAGAATGCCTAGGTCGTATAATCGATGAGGTGCATCGTTATACATATAAGTATTTGTTTATTTCCAAGGATGGTGATATCCTTGATGGTATTGTAACAAGGAGTGGATCTCCTTGATATTAGGTGTTGTGTTGTGAAGGGTAGTAGTTCCTCCATAGTAATGGAACTAGGTGCTTAGCCTAGTACCTAATAAAGGGTAGGCGACGTTGTGATAGGATTAGTTCTCCTTGGTGTGAAATAACTCGGTGGTTAGCCTAGCACCGTATAAAAGGTAGGCGACGTTGTGTTAGGTGTGGTTCACCTTGGTGTGAAGGAACTCGGTATTTAGCTTTGTACTGGAAAAAGGTTAAGCGACGTTGTGAAGGCTTCTCCGCCATAAGGAGTTGGTGTAGTGTTTATGAACTCTCGAGTAGGTGACTCGGGGAGTGGAGTAGGGCAAGGAAGGTGTCCTTGTAGCCGAACCACTATAAATAACTTGTTTCGTGGTGATGTGCTTCTTACTCTTTATCTTTCATTACACGTTTATATATCTATCTATCAACGTCCAACATAAACAACCAAATAGATTGACATAAGTCGATCTAAATATTTAAAAGGAAGTTTTAAATTGGTAAAACTATTCAACCCCCCTTCTAGTTTTCCACACATACCTTCCTAAAATTTCCTTCCAGATTTCCCAAGCTGACTGTGCATACAAAAAGGCATCTGATAACTCTGTAACCATAGAATTCAAAATCCAACACGTCACCATGTAATCACATCTTATCCACATATGTAAATTCACATCATTCACAGCAGGTTTCACACATGAACCATCATTAAAACCAAGCTTTAACTTTGCTCCTAACGCCATATTTACATTGCGACTCCATCCAAGAAAGTTACTTCCATAAAAACTTGTGTTAGTTAGGAGCATTCCTGGATGATCGGAACTTGCAATGTAGAGTAGATCATTTATCAAATTTGTGTTATTAGCAACATTATGATCTACCTTTGTTGTCGGATTCACCATTGTTGATCTTGGTCAACCAATAATGGCTTTAACAGAATTAACTGAATCAAGAACCATAATTTTGCACAAAAACACACGGTAATCAAGAACAACTGAATCAATTGATCAACTAATTAGTTGATTATTGATTGACTAGTGAAAATTAGATCGATTTTACCTAATTTGATCAATGCATAGAAATTGGGGGGGGTTTTATTTGAGCATTATGTTCTCTAATACCATGAAGAATTGCGGAAGTGTGAAAGGATTTTATTTAGATTGTTAAAAATGAAATGAAAGGATCACAAGAGTATTAAACTAGTTTACCCGTCTAACAACTTTTACAAACTGAAAATGAAAAATTTCAATTTTAGTCCTTCTACTTCTAAATTATATACAAACTATTGAGAAGTCCTTCTACTTCAGGTTATTTGCTTCATCATGGTGGTTAACTAATGGAAGAGTTATTAATTGAAGTGAATAAAGATTCAATACATAAGCTTTCAAATGCATCCACAATTCTATCATGTGTAAATCATTTTTACACGAATTTAAATCAACGTTTGATGGAAGTTCACACATTTTCCTTTTATTGTGTTTACCTTGAATTCCCTTTCGTTGGTCCATATGATATAAGCAATTTCCATGAGTAAATTGTCATATTTTGTCCTCGAGAACACAAGCATCTTATTTACCTGTTTCACATGTTAGTATAGCCGATTCCCTTCACCGCCACATCATTATTCAGCATATTATCACTCTCCTCATATTTCCGACACAATGATCATCACTCCCTTCACCTTTAAAAAATACCCCATAAAATTCCTCACACACACTCATAAAAATAAAAATAAAAATGGGGGATTAGCACTCTCACCACTTCTCTCTTTTTTTTTCCGTGGCTATCGCGTGACCTAAGGGTGATAAGATGGAGATGGCGAGTGACTTGTGAGATTGAGGGTGATGACTCACAACTAGATGTAGATGCATTTAAGGAAACTAACAAGATCGGAAACACAATTTATTTGTACTAGACGAGTACCCGTGCCTAGCGGCATCAGTTTCTAGCGGCAGACAATTTATGATATGTGATATTATGGTAAGTGTTTTGTGTAACTTTCAAAATAAAATGTGAAAAGATCAAAATGTATTTACACGGTAGTCCATATACAAGGGAGTACAATTTGTTGGTGATCATCCAAAAAAAGAACACTTGCGCAAGGGTGAAATTGATATTTCATGATGTTCACATTTACCATCTTAACGCATCACCCATTGATTCAATATATCAAACAGAGCACATATACATTAATTTAAGATGAAAACTTCAATACATGGTTATGTTGCAATCAGAAGTATAACATTGTTTTAATTAGTTACGCACAATATTTCTAAATAGAAACAACTAAAATAATTTCTTCTTAGAAATATAATATGAACCTTTGGAAAATATGAAACAAGGAACAGCTAAAACTCTTCGCCGTTTTTTTCTTAAACTCGAGATTAGGATCAGGATCAAATACATAACATTCTTTAAGACCGTCTTCCGTTTTGACCTAAAGCATACGTACAACACAAAGGTTTTGTAAAGTCATGAAAAGTACATAAAATTGATACCGCACATAAATTTATTATAAGCTCTTGTTAAACTTAATAATGAGTTTCTTATATTAACGTCCAATTCAAATGTTGGTTTCAAAGTCAACTTTGTATATAGAGATTATACACATGCTTTTTTCAAAACACACAATCATAATTTCAATGCTTCAAAATATATCTGGAGAAAGTTATATACCAACAGCCAAAAACTAAATATATGAATGCATCTTGTCTAATATTCCAGCATGTATTTTAATGTTTCCTTTAATAGCATTTTAATGTTTCACATTTCACTTGCAAACCATGAATACTTTTCAAAGTTACTATGCAAATCACATTTTCAATTTTTCACATTTTACTTTTTCAATTCTTGGCTTGTTGACCATTTTTGTTTTTTAAAACGAAGCTTCACCCTTGCAATTTGCCGTGGTCTCTTTTAATAAAAAAATACGTGGATTATATTTTCTTAATTCTTCACATACTTCCAAGACACTAAGGCTGTAATAATTAGCAAATGTAAATTTCTCAAATCATTCGGAAAAAATTACTCAAATAACATACCAAAGAAACAAATCATTCAGAAAAAATTACTCAAATAACATACCAAAGACAATATATTACATACCATACATAGTCGCCATAGTCTTTTCTAAGCAAACCCTGATAAAGGACGAATGATAGCATAGTCCTTACATTGAGAGTAACAACTTTCCAGTAATTGATTGAATATATCTTTGATTTCTTGAAGTAGCATCTTTCTATCATACTTCTGTATTACATAAAAGACAGCGAGTGTAAATTTATAAAAGACATAAATAAGAAAAATGATAATGTGTACATTAATAATGATAGACTTACATGGTTATTTTAATGTTTCCTTCAATAGCATTTTAATGTTTCACATTTCACTTCCAAACCATAAATACTTTCCAAAGTTACCATGCAAACCACATTTTCCACTTTTCATATTCCACTTTTCTAATTCTTGACTTGTTGACCGTTTTTGTATTTTATGAGATCAGTTCATTTACCAAAAATCAAGGTTTTTACAAAATTTAACGCTACATTGGGAAAATATGTGATTGTCCCGAAACCTTCCGATACCCACCATGGTTCCTCACTGGCCATACATCGTTCCTAACTGGTTGAGTTAAGCTAATTAATTGCTACCAGGATCTCAAAAACCTCAAGATATTTATACAACAATTTTTAAATTTTCCAAGTTTTGAAATATGGTATTGTCGTGTGATCAAACACAAATCACTTTCAAACGTTTATATGTAAGGTTTAACTCTTAAGAATGTTCATGTTCCAACATAAATTTGGCCCACAAAAATAGAAAAGTTGTCCAACGACTATTTTTTCTTCAGTGGCTACGATAGCAGCATAGTTGAATAGTGTTGACTCCACTATAGATTGTTAGTCGATTAGTATAAGGCTTAGGCATGTTATGTGTTTAGGCCCATATTGTATTATATATATATTTATCATGTACAAAACATTATGATTATTCAATATACAAGTTTACATAAACTTACATGGTATCAGAGCTACCTTCGACACTATGATTATTCAATATACAAGTTTAGGCCCAAATTGGAATATGGATACAGGTGCGAGTTCTCATCTTAATGATTTTGTGCATTGTCTTAGTGATATTCTTAATGAGTGTATTTATCCGTCTGTCGTGGTTGGTGATGGGCGTTTTATTCCCGTTACTAACTCCGGTCATAGTATCTTGTCTATACCTTTTCGTCCTCTTCATTTAAACAATGTTTTAATTACCCCTCATATCGTAAAAAATATAATTTGTGCGTCAATTTGTTCGTGATAATTATTGCATTGTTGAATTTGATCCTTTTGGTTTTTCTGTGACGGACTTCCTAACTCGACGGGTACTCCTCCGTTGTGATAGCACGGGTGATCTTTACCCTGTTACGAAGCCTTCTCCAATTCCTTAAGCATATCTTACCAGTCAGTATACGTGGCATCAACGACTTGGACATCCAGGAAGTGAAGTGTTGCGGCGTCTTGTGTCTACTAAAACAATGTTACTGTATATGTAACCCATTGCTGGCTTCTTTTCGCCATCTACTAATCGAAGAACGCTTACAATAGGACCCGTCAACTTAAGAATGTACATGATGTTACTCCAAAAAGTAGGCATCGCAACAATACCATCGACATTCTTACCAGCTTGCTCTTTAGCATACTTACTTTTTATCCAAGTATCAGATGTGAACATTTTTCTCAAATTCATTTTTTGTACCTGTATTGAACGAAGAGTAATGTAAGCAGTAGCCAATCTTGTTGTTGTTGGCCTAAGCAACTCCCTTTTCCCAATGAACTTTCTCATCATGTTCACAACACCAATACATTTATATATATAACCATTTAGCGCTATTGCCCTCTTTAGCGTTTGTCGTACTCTTGGATTCTTTCCAATATCTTCAAGCATCAGGTCAATACAATGTGTAGCACATGGAGTCCAATATAAGTGTTTACGTTTTGCCATTAATAGTTGACCCGCTGCTTTATAATTTGATGCATTGTCCGTCACTACTTGAACAACATTTTGCTCTCCAATTTCCTCCACCATCTGATCAAGCATCATATATATAGTATCGGCATTCTTAACAACATTTGAAGCATCAATTGACCTGATGAACACAGAACCTCTAGGAGAGTTGACAAGAAAATTGATTATGTCTTTATGAGCTACCGAATCTCGCCATCCATCAGACATTAAAAAACAACCATACTTCGCCCACTGCTCATGATGCACTTGTTTTACCATTTCATCAGTTGACTTGACTGCTTTACCCAAATATGGGACTCGAACGTCGTGGTAACTATGAGGTTTAAAACACGTTCCATGTTGGGCTACTGCTTCCATAGCTATACGAAAGCTATCGAGATTAACAGCATTAAATGGCAATCCATCATCATAGAACCAATTAGCTAACTCTTTACATGATTTATCTAGAAGTTCTTTCTTGCATATCTCATTAATAGTTGTCTGCTTCATTTTTCCGTCTTTGCGGTTTTTAACAACTTGTTCTGGTGGAGGTGTGAAAAACATATCCATAGGGCCTTTTACACCTTTTTTCTTTTTCGATGATTGAGCTTGAAACTTTTGACTACTACCTTGATGAGAGCCACTACCAACTTCTTCAACCTCATCGTACACATACTCTTCCAATTCCGCGTCATCAAAGTCAGGTAACACTTCTACATTTTTCTTATTTTTTCTAACTACCTGAAAGTACTCTTTCATTTCTTCAGAACATGAGCAGGACATAGTTTACATCTTTTGGAATTTCGATACCCACCGGCTAAATGTTGCTTAGCCCTATAAATTCCCCTTGTGTGATTTTGTTGCAAAAACCGCAAATAGTCGTCCCTTGAATAGATCCCTTTGTTACTTATTTCCATTCTGGGTCTCTACTTCTAGCATCTGATTCGTTTTCGGAATCCATGATGAACTACCCTAAAGCCCTGAACATACATTACAATATATGAGTTTATGACTAATGAAATTGAACAAATTACCAAGTATCAAACTATCAACTATCAACAACAAAATATCCATAGTTCTTTGATAACACTTAACACCAAAGAAACAACATTTATATCTTTTAATAAGCTACTACTCTTAGACATTTGCATACGAAAATTAATTAAAATATTGAAGCAATTACATCTATAAATCATTAAAGCAAATATGTCATGCCTATTTAACCTTAACAAAAAACAATTACTTCATTTCAAAAAAAAAAAAAAAAAAAAAAAAAAAAAAAAAAAGGTCAGCCATCAATGCATTTCACATATGACGTTATGGTAATTTGCTCAATTTCATAGCATCTTATATTCACATTTGCTACTGTGGGATCCTAAAAACATATTGTTTAAGATATGGCGTCAAAAATGCATTTTACATATGGCGTCAAAAATGTTTAAAATGCTTCAATGCATTTCCAACATATTGTTTTTATGTACAGGATCACAATATAAATCAAAGTATCAAATTAAAATAGAATTCAAGTATACTTACCTGAATAAATGGAGTGGTGGCAGTTGGCAACACGCCTACCCTTGTGGATTGTGTGTTTTAATTTTTTTTCTAAAATATTAGGGTTATTAGATATTTTGTAACTTAAAGGGCCCAATGTATATTATAAGTATATAACATATAAAAGCCCAATGTATCTTTATATTAAGAAAAATAATCCCAAAAACCCATTACATCCTCTAGGCGCAAAAATCCCCTAGGCGCAAAATCACAAAAATCCCCGAGGCGCTGCGCTTTTAACGGGATTCATGCATGTCATGAGCCTCGATCTAAAAAAATCCCAAAGGCTGGAGACTCGTGCGACTTAGCGATAAGGAGCGCCTTAGGCGCGATTTTTAAAACATTGGTGGCTAGTGATTCTATTTCTTGTAATAAAGAGAAGCTTCCCGTTCTTTGCCATGCTAGTCAGCTTGGTAAACACGTGAAGCTTCCGTTTGTTAGTTCGTCTCGTACTGTTACTTCTTGTTTTGACATTGTTCACTCGGATTTGTGGACATCTCCAATTCCGAGTCTTTCTGGTTTTAAGTATTATGTTTTGTTTCTTGATCATTATTCTCAGTATGTTTGGGTTTATCCATTAATGAATAAATCTGATGTTTTGTCTAAATTTTAGTTGTTTTGTAGTTATGTTCGTACTCAGTTTAAGTGTGAAATTAAGTCATTTCAGTGTAATCATGATGGTGAGTTTGATAATACTGCCTTTCATAAATTATTTTCAACCCATGGTATCCAATTTCAATTTTCTTGCCCTCGCACCTCTCAATAAAATGGAAAATTTGAACGCATGATTCGTACCATAAACAATCTTATTCGTACTTTATTGTTTCAAGCACACTTACCACCCAACTATTGGACTGAAGCTCTTAATATGGCTGTTTATTTATTGAATATCCTACCTTCCCATGCCATTAATAATGAGATTCCCTTTACCTGTATTTTTGGTGCTACACCTGATTATAGTATCCTTCGTGTTTTTGGATGTCGTTGTTACCCATATATTGATACCAACCATGAATTAGGACCTCGCGCTAAACCTACTATCTTTTTGGGACATGCTGCCATTCATTTTGGCTATCGTTGTCTTGATTTTCATACCAACAAAATTATTATATCTCGTCATGTTACTTTTGATGAAACGGTTTTTCCGTTTCAATCAAATCCGTCCAAACCCACCCCCTCATATGATTTTCTGGAAGATTCTTCCAATCTCATATCCACTATTATCAACACTACACCAATTGGTCTAACTTTAAACACCATTCTTACACCTAACCCCATGTCTACCTCACCTGCCCCACCTACGCTACTCCTCATGCACCTGTTCCTGACCCACCTACGCCTTTGTTTAATGATCCTCTTCCTGACCCCCCAACACCTACTTTACCATCGCCACCTCCACCTGTTGTCTCTACTCATCCCATGGTCACACGTTCTCGTATCGGGACTACTCGTCCTAATCCTAAGTATGCTGGTCATGTGTCTACTGTTTCTCCTTCACCTAGGTCGTATAAGGATGCTCTTGACGATCCAAATTGGCGAAATGCTATGTATGCTGAATATAATGCGCTTATTAAGAATAAAACTTGGACTTGTGTACCTCGTCCTGTAGGTGTCAATGTTGTTAGGTGTATGTGGCTATTTTACCATAAGTATATGGTTGATGGCACTCTTAGTCGGTACAAGGCACGTCTTGTTGCCAACGGTAGCACACAGGTTGAGGGAGTTGATGTTGATGACACATTTAGTCCGGTTGTTAAGCCGGGCACCATTCAGATTGTTCTTAGTTTAGTTATTTCTCGACATTGGCATGTTCATCAGCTTGATGTTAAGAATGCGTTTTTGCATGGTGATTTGGCTGAAACTGTTTATATGCATCAACCACCCGGTTTTCGGGACCCAGAGCATCCGGATTATGTTTGTTTATTACAGCGATCTCTTTATGGTCTTAAGCAGGCACCTCAGGCATGGTTTCAGCGGTTTGCTGCTTATACTACTACTATTGGGTTTACTCCGAGTCGGTGTGATTCTTCTTTATTTATTTACAGACAGGGTGATGATACTGCTTTTCTGTTACTATATGTGGATGATATTGTACTTACTGCTTCCACTGATAGTTTATTACAGCGGATTATTGCTTCTTTGCATAAGGAGTTTTCTATGACTGATTTAGGTGCTCTTAATTATTTTTTGGGTGTATCGGTTACGAGTGACTCTTCTGGGATGTTTCTGTCACAGCGTAAGTATGCTATGGAGATTTTGGAGCGTGCGCATATGGTTGGTTGTAACCTTCTCGGACTCCCGTTGACGCAGAGTCTAAGTTGGGTGATGATGGTGATCCGGTTTCTGATCCTAAGTTATATCGAAGTCTTGCGGGTTCTCTTCAGTATCTCAATTTCACTAGACCCGATATTATTTATGTTGTGCAGCAGGTTTGTCTATATATGCATGATCCTCGCGAACCACATTTTACTGCTCTCAGGATTTTACGGTATGTTCAAGGGACTTTGGCTTATGGTTTACAATTATTTTCTTCTACTACTGATTCCTTGGTTGCTTATTCGGATGCTGATTGGGCTGGTTGCCCTACCACTCGCCGGTCTACATCGGGTTATTGTGTTTTTCTTGGCAACAACTTACTTTCATGGTCCTCTAAACGTCAGCCAACGATTTCTCTTTCCAGTGCTGAGGCTGAGTATCGTGGTGTTGCCAATGGTGTATCTGAGACATGTTGGCTTCGGAATTTACTACGTGAGCTTCATACACCGTTGTCCTCTGCTACTATTGTTTATTGTGATAATGTGAGTGAAGTGTACTTGTCCTCTAATCTTGTTCAGCATCAACGCACAAAGCACATTGAGATTGATATTCATTTTGTTCGTGATTTGGTTGCTACTGGTCAAGTTCGAGTTCTGCATGTTCCTTCTCGGTTTCAGTATGCTGATATTTTTACCAAGGGTTTACCTTCTGTCTTGTTTGTTGAGTTTCGTGACAGCTTGAGTGTTCGGTCTCCTCCCGCTCAAACTGCGGGGGAGTGTTAGTCGATTAGTATAAGGCTTAGGCATGTTATGTGTTTAGGCCCATATTGTATTCTTATATATATTTATCATGTACCAAACATTATGATTATTCAATATACAAGTTTACATAAACTTACATATATGCATATAGATATAATATTTACACGTAAGAATTTTTTTATATTAATACGTGTAACATTTGACACAGGATTAGCTGCCATTTTTTTTATGTGTGTTTGAGTTTGTAATTTGTTTTATGGTGTCAACTATCAAATAGTCTCTTTCTAGTTATCACACGGAGCCTTCGAGATCAACACGATGAGCTGGTTTTTTATTAAGACGTTAACTATGTGTGCATGAACTCTAAGGGCACAGGGTAACGGTGGAGCCGTTGGGCTCGTGCCGTTCCTAAAAAGTGATGTCACGTCAGCAAAACACTCAACGGCACCAGAACTCTTTGGCACCACATTTTGTGCCGTTACTGTTGGCATCAGAAAATGTGGTGCCGTTTTTTTTTTTTTTTTTAACACGTTAAATTAACTAAAATAATAATAATTATAATTTACGGACTAACATTGCAAACATATTAAGGACTAACAATGTAAAAAAAATTGTCAAATGGACTTAAAATGTAAATACTCAAAACAAAAGGCTATAATATGAAAAAGTAAAAAAAAAATCAAAAAGAAAAAACCTACTTCTTCTTGCCTTCTTCCTTCTTGTAGCTTAAAAAAAACAAAAAAAAAACAAAAAAAAAAGAAAAAACAAAAAACGTTGGCGCTGTTGGACTTGTTCAATGTCTTGGACGCCAAAAGATTAAAAAGCCTTCAAGTTTCTGGTTTGGGCCAGCAGGCCAACAAACCCATTAGATAGAAGCGATGGCAGTTATAGGCAGAAACGGTTATTAGGTTTAGGAATATAACATTTCTGTAACATTGCAACGATTACTTTTATGAAACGGTATCCTCTCATCTTCAATGGTGCCGCTTTATACAGTGTATATAGGAACAAATTCTGTAATTCAAAGTAACCCTCAGTTTATATATATCATACATATTAAAGCTTTCAACCAAATCTCTTGTTTGTTCTTTTATTGATTCTTGATTGTGATAGCGTGGATGATTGTTTGATCATATTCGATCCTGGAAATCAGAAGTATAAGACCTGTCAAAAGTGGTATTAGAGCGAAGGGGATCAAGCAACAACAACAATTCATGATTCAATCATCATTCAAGAATCAAACCCGCGTTTTTTTTAGAAACGCAATCATGAAGAAAACGGTGTGAAGCCAAGTTGTGTGAAGCAACCGCAAAGAAGAGAAGAATCTGTGATGGATTGAATGATCAAGAGAATTGATCAAGAAGGTCATGCGATATGATCAAGACGAAGGAACGAGGCCGTGAAGGTCTCGAATTCGAAAGCAAGATCAACAACCGCGAAGGTTCAACAAGAAGACTGTGAGAGTCTCAAGATGAAAGGAATTACAGAAGATTCACTGAGAAGAACTTTTGGCATCTCGACAGTAGGGGGAACTGTTGGACCCGTTTAATGTCTTGGACGCCAAAAGATTAAAAAGCCTGCAAGTTTCTGATTTGGGCCAGCAGGCCAACAAACCCATTAGATAGAAGCGATGGCAGTTATAGGCAGAAACGGTTATTAGGTTTAGGAATATAACGTTTCTGAAACATTGCAACAATTACTTTTATGAAATGGTATCCTCTCATCTTCAATGGTGCCGCTTCATACAATATATATAGAAACAGATTCTGTAATTCAAAGTAACCCTCAGTTTATATATATCATACATATTAAAGGGTTCAACCAAATCTCGTGTTTGTTCTTTTATTGATTGATAACGCTACACGCATCGTTCGGGGTCAAAGGAACTTCCTTTTCTTCGAGCAAGTTTTATAACACCCTAGGCAGTGAACCTAATCGTTGTAGTGTAGTAATTAGGGTAAGCCACGGGTATTGATATCGTTCTCTAGGGGAATAGGAATGCTAGTAGGGAGTTACTACGCTAAGGTTAAGGTTGAGGAAGATTATTTTTTTATCTTTTTATATTTTATGAAAAATGGAAAGGTACGAATCTCGGGTATTGGATTTGGGGGGTTGGTATTTCTACCGATTACTCTACTATTATCTAATTATCTAAACTAAGGTTGTGGGAGTCTATGTCTAATTAATGTGTGTTCGTATGATAGTTTAAAGATGTGTTTACTTAGTTTGTATTACTCCTTAATTATCTCCTATTGATGGTTGAGTGTCACGTCTTATTCCTAGTTGCGTTGTGTGTCTAAAGTTGTAGGGTATGCGTTTCTCCCTAACTCTTCGAACTTACCAAAGGGTCTTGTCTACAAACCCACTAGAGATTATAGACTCCTACTCTAAGGCGCTCTTTGGATGGTTTAGCCTACAATTACTCAGGTAATTATACTCTAAGGTTCACAAAGATGAATCAAGCATTAAGTACACAACGAATGACCTATCGCATTACTAGATCATTAATCAACTAAGATAAGAAACAACCAATCAATATTTAATAACTAAGTTTCATACTTCCTAAGCAAACACACAAATAAATTAGCCGGACATGGAGAACATGCAAGCATACACACAAATAATCAAAGACATAATTGAATTAATGAAGTAAAGACTTATCTTGGTGTAAGATAGGGTTTAAAACCCTAAAATACTGTACAAGACACCTTAGGTTCGGTTTTAGGTTTTTACTCCAAAGACTCTCCACACAAATACTGAAAAATTCGGATTCTATATATAAGATTACAATTGCGACGGCGTCACCTTATGTTTAGTGACGCCGTCGTGTCGCCGCCATTAGGGTTTCGTCTTGGCCACGTTAACCTTGCGACGGCGTCACCTTATGTCCGTGACGCCGTCCTCTTCAGCTTCTGACGTCGTCTGGATTGCATCTAGGCCGTCTGAGTAGCGACGGCCTACTCTTTCACAACTAGACGCCGTCTCTTGAAAACACGAGTTTTGGGTTCTGGCCCGTCACAATAATTTTGGGACTGCGTCGCCAATAGCACCTGACGCCGTCGCCTTCTACTTTCAGCAACTGTGAGTGTCTCGATTTCGACTTTGGCCATTTTCTTCATATATTCGCGCATTTTCGTCCAAATAAGTGCCATTCCAGCATTTTGCCTTCACGAGACCTAAAAAGTGAAAAGAAACGATATTAAGCAATAACGGATACAAAAGTGATCAAATAAGGACTTAAACGACCCCTCAAAATGGTACCTTTTAAAACCTTATCAAATATCCCTACACTTGTTATTTGCTTGTCCTCAAGCAAATGTGCTTTTAGCCAATTAATTTATAAGTTAGGGGTCATGAAGCATTAATTCAAAATGGTCCACAACACATATAAGCCCCGCAAAAGTCATAACAAGCACGGAAATTACATACTAGCACCTCACATGGGGTGTTTGGATACTCACATCTCTCTCGGGTGTATATATGAAATATAACAATATAGGAAATGGAAGATAAACACTCATTAACCGGTCCTAGTACATAGATTACCATAGGCTTGAGAATATATCAAACCTCCATCGCTTTGGCGTAAGCACCTAGGAAAGACTATCAAAGAGGTCTTTAAAGGGTTGTAACGTTAGGCTTACGGTTAGGGAAATAAGGGTTTGGTGGGATAGGCTATTTAGTGGTGGTAAGTCAAAAATCTCTATGTTAAATGCATATGAAGAATGGCGTTGCTAAGCCAAGACTCGACACTCTAAACTCTAGATAACTGAAATAAACAAACATAAATTTAAAGGATAGATATAGGATGGTAGCCCGTATTTTTTTTTTTTTTTTTTTTTTTATATATCACTTTTTTTTTTTCATACATTTTTACTCTACCATCCTCTATGATAACATCAAAATACTAGGGATTTACAGGCATATCCCTACACTTGGGTTTTTATTACTCTAACACTAATTTGACCCGAATTGAAAAGATCAAAACACTTGGGGTACATTATTACGCAAACAAAGGGAATTTGAATTTAACGTTCCCTTCACGTCATTTCATAAACTTTAACTTTTCCCATGAATCCCAATCATCCCAAAACTGTATACAAATGATATGACTCGACTTAGCAACTTATGCAAGCAACTAGATAATTGAACTAAGGGTTTAGGGTGATAACAAACATTTGTACTAAAAGTGAGTGCATAAGGGGTAGGCTAAGGCGATTTGGGTGTATATTTGGGGGTGGGGTGTAAACAATGCTCTTCATTGATATTTCGGAAAAACCGAAACATCACGAGAACCGCGAAAAGGATAGGCTCTGAGGGGTTAACTAGGGGTATCGTGTACTAAAAATGAGTACAACGCAAAGGGTGCGGGGGAATTACTCAACCGAAGTGGAAGAAGTAATTATATTACAAGTATCAAACAAGGGTTATCCTAATGCCTCTTATCATTTAGTTATTCCTAACTACACAAGTGTAGCCTCACTTGCGATCTCGGAATGCATCACAAAACAAGTTCTAGAATCTAATATACTACCGGTTCACACTCTAAGCATTAAAGATGAATGCTTTTAATTCCTACTAATCTAAGGGCGATCCTCACATTTTGGGTGGAATTTGGGTGGTAAGGGTTTTTTGTGCTAGTCATGCAACTTCCTATCCGTGAGACGCTTTTGTTAAGACTAATGGCCCACTCCTATGTGTCATGAAAAATTTTAAATTTGGTGCCAAAATTACCCTAACCGACATTTTCTCATGGTTTATTACACAATCACAATTGGACAAAGCAAATAGTCAAGGATAAGCATAGTTTCAAAGTTCCCGTTTTATTTTCCCTCCCTACACTTAAACTGAACATTGTCCCCAATGTTCCCCGAAAGTATCAAAGTTATGATAAAAGAAGGTAATTAAAAACGAAAGAAACTAATACTCCCCTGATTAGCTCGGTAGGATCCGTGTAAAGTGGTGGTTAAATTCTTTTCAAGAAGAATTATTGCGTGAAAAGCTCCTTCCAATCTTATGTAACTTCTTCTTGACAAACTAAACCTGCACACTTGAAGAAAACAAACGAAACCTTCGCGTAAAATCGGCGGTAATAATATATATAAGACTCGATTTAAACTAGGATATAATGCTTGTGGAATGGATGTTTACAGAATTTCTAAGAAAATTAAGACCTGAAAAATTCCAAAAATTTATAAGTAGCTCAGAAAACGAGAAAAAGTAATCTGATGTTTTTACTCCTTCCTGACGCCGTCAGGTTGCAATCCTGACGCCGTCAGGTTATCCTGACAAAAACTGGTCTGCGATTTTCTGGAAAAAATTCTGGAAAATTTACATCTTTAGAATCTGGAAAAATTTCTGCAAAACATCCATTATGACTCGATACAAGCATTTGACTCAAACAAACAAACATAAATATCTTTTAATTAATTGTTATTCTCATGTTTACGTTTCTTTTGAAAACGTGTGTAATCCTCCCTACACTTATCCCTTATGTAAAATACCTTTATATGCAATTAAGACGAAGTTAAAAACAAAATAAAGCATTTTTACAAATTTAAACATGAGGATAAACAATTAATAAAAGATATATGACACTAACAAGCAAACAATTAAGCATGGGTTGCCTCCCACGAAGCGCTTTTCTTTATTAAAGAGTCTTGTAGCTAGACTCGTAGTCGTGCTCCTACGTTTCCTTAATCTTAGAGGCCCATTCGATCTCCTTAACTCTTCTTTCATCACGAATATATTCAGGCCCTAGTTCAAGACAAGCAGTATAGTAAACTTTGTTCTTCCAGTCTACTTCGAATGCCGGAATGTTATCTACATCTAAATTATCCATGCCCTCAAAATTCTTATTTTTGTGGGGCATTATATATTTAATATTCTCGGTTTCATTTGAGAACTCGATTATTCCTCCCTCTTTATCATAAACCATCTTAGACTCTTCTATAAATGGTTTCCCAAGTATCACGTCTCCTAAAAACCCATCAATGATTCCTTTGACATTTTCCAGAATCATGAAGTCACACCTATATGTGAAGTTACCTATGAACACGTGCAATCCCTTAACCCTCCCCACATAGTTACTTGCTTTCCTAGGGCGAAAGGGATCTCTCATAGGCTCTAGCTTTTTGCTCATGATCCAATTGTAATAGAGCCTAGACATTATATTCATGGGTGCCTTATAATCAATGTAGGTGTGATCCCTGTATAAGTATCCAATCATACACGGTATTTTGATGTTCTTAGGGTTTCCCCTCCTTATACGAGGCTCGAAAGGTGGTCTTGGAAAATTAACCACATTATGGTGATAAGCGGTTTCTTTCCTTTTAGGGTATAAATCAAAGTACTCCCTAAATTCTCCCTTCTCCTTACTACCCTTCATAATTTCTAACATCTTATACTCTCCTTTTTCTAGATCATCATCCGAATCACTTGTAGTCGAATCACTATCTAGAGGTTGATCAGATTCCTTAAGGGTTTCCTTAAGTGTATTCTCAATTATCATATTTAATTTCCTAAGCTCTCCAATCTCACTCATGATACGGGCTCGAAGTTGGTTAGCAAAGGCTGGGTCAAGCAGTGGGTATTTGTTTGGTGGTGAAGCGTTGGTTGGTTGTTGGTTATCGAGTGGTGGTTGGTTATCATTCTCCATGATGAAGAGTGATGGGGTTACGAACAAATGTTACGAAGAAGGGGGATAGACTAAGAGAAATCTAAAAAATGAGAAAAAAGTTTACTTGATAGGAATCAAGCAAAGAAACCCTAACGAGGTGGACTACTAACTAGCTATTCTATTCCCCGGCAGCGGCGCCAAAAACTTGATAACGCTACACGCGTCGTTCGGGGTCAAAGGAACTTCCTTTTCTTCGAGCAAGTTTTATAACACCCTAGGCAGTGAACCTAATCGTTGTAGTGTAGTAATTAGGGTAAGCCACGGGTATTGATATCGTTCTCTAGGGGAATAGGAATGCTAGTAGGGAGTTACTACGCTAAGGTTAAGGTTGAGGAAGATTATTTTTTTATCTTTTTATATTTTATGAAAAATGGAAAGGTACGAATCTCGGGTATTGGATTTGGGGGGTTGGTATTTCTACCGATTACTCTACTATTATCTAATTATCTAAACTAAGGTTGTGGGAGTCTATGTCTAATTAATGTGTGTTCGTATGATAGTTTAAAGATGTGTTTACTTAGTTTGTATTACTCCTTAATTATCTCCTATTGATGGTTGAGTGTCACGTCTTATTCCTAGTTGCGTTGTGTGTCTAAAGTTGTAGGGTATGCTTTTCTCCCTAACTCTTCGAACTTACCAAAGGGTCTTGTCTACAAACCCACTAGAGATTATAGACTCCTACTCTAAGGCGCTCTTTGGATGGTTTAGCCTACAATTACTCAGGTAATTATACTCTAAGGTTCACAAAGATGAATCAAGCATTAAGTACACAACGAATGACCTATCGCATTACTAGATCATTAATCAACTAAGATAAGAAACAACCAATCAATATTTAATAACTAAGTTTCATACTTCCTAAGCAAACACACAAATAAATTAGCCGGACATGGAGAACATGCAAGCATACACACAAATAATCAAAGACATAATTGAATTAATGAAGTAAAGACTTATCTTGGTGTAAGATAGGGTTTAAAACCCTAAAATACTGTACAAGACACCTTAGGTTCGGTTTTAGGTTTTTACTCCAAAGACTCTCCACACAAAGACTGAAAAATTCGGATTCTATATATAAGATTACAATTGCGACGGCGTCACCTTATGTTTAGTGACGCCGTCGTGTCGCCGCCATTAGGGTTTCGTCTTTGCCACGTTAACCTTGCGACGGCGTCACCTTATGTCCGTGACGCCGTCCTCTTCAGCTTCTGACGTCGTCTGGATTGCATCTAGGCCGTCTGAGTAGCGACGGCCTACTCTTTCACAACTAGACGCCGTCTCTTGAAAACACGAGTTTTGGGTTCTGGCCCGTCACAATAATTTTGGGACGGCGTCGCCAATAGCACCTGACGCCGTCGCCTTCTACTTTCAGCAACTGTGAGTGTCTCGATTTCGACTTTGGCCATTTTCTTCATATATTCGCGCATTTTCGTCCAAATAAGTGTCATTCCAGCATTTTGCCTTCACGAGACCTAAAAAGTGAAAAGGAACGATATTAAGCAATAACGGATACAAAAGTGATCAAATAAGGACTTAAACGACCCCTCAAAATGGTACCTTTTAAAACCTTATCATTGATTCTTGATTGTGATAGCATGGATGATTGTTTAATCATATTCGATCCTGGAAATCAGAAGTATAAGACCTGTCAAAAGGCGCTGGCTGTTACCAATGACGGGAGCGGTGGTACAGTGCGCCATTGATGGTTTTAGGCTGGATGGACGGCGCGAGCTCACCAACTCACCAACTCACCGTACCTCCCAGTGACGGAGCCACATATAAACTTGGGTTGGCCAAGGCCCACCCTAATATTCTCGGGAGTTACTACATATGCATACTATTAATTTAAAATTAAATAGTTAATAGATAATTGGCCTACCCAATTGAGATATGAGGATTAAAACGCAAAAGAGATGCATAATTTAATTTTGATTGTAGCATATATTTATCATAACCTTTAATTTATTTAACTTAAAAGTACATATTTTACACATTTCTTAAATCTTTACTTTTGTTTTTCACATGCTAAAGGCGTTGGATGCTTCAAATTAATTTGAAAGCATATTTCATAACATTTTAGTACATTTTTTTAATCAAAATCTTATTGCATGTAATATTCAAGTTTTATTTGCAAGTTATGTTGTGTAGTATCCATGCATCAGAAATAGAAAACCAGGACTATATCATTTTATCATGACGACATTCTATTCATTAATTGATATGTGGATATTTGGCCCACCCGTATATAAAATTCTGGCTTCGTCACTGATACCTCCTACTCTAAGGCTAGTAAAGCACCCGCAAAATCAAAATGGAACGAATTCTTTTGATCTTGATGTTGCCATGTAACCAAGTAGGAAAACAAATTCATGAAAGTTTAAAATAAACTCAAATTAAGTTTTGGTATTTTTTTAAGGATAAAAAAAGGTGCGCCTTCATTGATCCAAAGGGGCTTTTTGTATCATATTCATATGTCCCTACAGATTATTACTACAGATTATTTCATATTTTAATCTTCATAATCTCCCTACAGATAATTTTTTCAAGGAACTTTGTATTTTTCTAAAAAGATAATAATGTTTCATAAGCACATGTTAAATACTCGTCTTTCGTTATGTGTCTTACCAACTACAATATCTCAACAAGCAAAGGATCTTACCAACCACTTTTATATGTCTTCGTAGTAATTCCGGTCACAGATCATTCCTTTAACGGAAACATGTCTAGACCGTAACTTATCTGAACTCGTTTCATCATAAGCATTCAACATAAATATAAAGTTACCAACTCATCGAGTACAAAGAAATTGTTAAAATCAATCATTATTAAAACCGAAACATTATGAATCCGCTTGCAAAATTTTATCAACTTGCATTGTTCCAAGCATACGAAACCCAGATTAATGGGAAGGCGTATATTACAATGAGTAATAAAAACTGAAAACTGAGTTAAAAGAAAAAAACCAAACAAGAAAAAGTAATATATATTGCAAGTAAATTAAAAAGCCCAAGAAGCAGATCTTTTCATTTGAGGCTTCATTTGTTTGTCTTCCTCAAGTGATATCATACCCAAATGAGATGGATCTTCAAGCATCATTTTAGCCACCAAGTAACCTGCTATAGACCATGTTTGGTTCTTGCGGGCTTGCTTTCCTATAAACCGGCCAAGCTTACCGTCGTAATATTCAGGCCACTGGTCCATCAATAATCGGCTCTCGGCTAACTCAATGGCCTTTTTAGCAATCTGGGGTCGTCCTGCCTTAATACATGCTGCTGTGAGTAGCCATATGAGAACTGCAATGAAGAAACAAGGATAGTCAACACCAAAAGAAGACAAAAATTCATGATGTGACTTTCAGTTCATGGATTCCAGATATATATGCACAATCAATATGAATAAAAACAAAAATAATTTAGAAGATTCACTATAGTAAACAGATTTTTTGCTACAAAAGACATTATAGGGTATTGACACATGCAAAATGCAAGACAAAATGCGAAAACATCAGTACAACATGATGGAAACATAAGGTATGGTTCAAAGTAAAATGATCTAAAATACGACAATATAGAGGCCAACATGGATGGACCTACATGTTCCACATGGTGGTATATATGCCTTGAAAAATAAATCATACAACTTTGTGGCATATCATATTATGTATCTCGGATTAAGATTTTATTATGCAAGTGCACAATAAGAAATCGTCAGCCTAAATGGCGTTTCATCCAAAGAGTGGTTTAAAAGTGTCAAGGAGGTAGGTCTGACCCATTTGTCTTTAAAAAAAGGTAAAGTAGGTAATTTCTTTCTAAAAAATATACAGGAAGGACTTCTCAAACAGGTAGAAAGTATCCCATGTATTTTAACAAATATAACATCCAGATGATTTTATTCAGAAATAAGATGATTATTGAAGAAATATAGAATTTGTAATCATATCCGGGCACACTAATTATTCACATAAAATTGAAGAACTTTGGACTAAAGAGCGTTTAGGGGACACCAACCCGTACCCAAAAAATGAAACACATGCTCCGACCGGAACCCATTATGATAATCAAACTAATATAAGAGAAACTGACCTGGCCAAGATCCACCATTATGATAACTCCAGCTTGTATTTTTCGGATCACACCCAGTAACAATTCTCCATTCATGACTTTCCATAGCTGGGTAACATATCTTTAATGGCATTTCACCCACAAGTTCTTGCCAACGTGATTCAATAAGATCCATAATTGCCGAACTCTGCTCAGGTGTCGCTAAAGAAGACAAGATAGCCACACAATTTCCTAAACAAAACCAACGGAAATCCATTTTTGCAGGACTCACGTTCCCGATAAAGTAACCACCTCTGGTCGGCATGAAATCAAAAACCCAATCAGGAAGGGAGTCAGGGATGACATTAAACTTATTAACAGCGGTATGAGAGTATTCTTCTGTTTTGTAACGGTAAATATCATTTAGTTGCTTAATATCAAGCCAAAAGTAACTTCTCATGTGGAAGCTTAGGGCGTGAAGGCGTTTCACAATTCTGTCAATACAATCATTATTACCCTCGGTATCTGGCTTTAAAAGAAGCAACGCGCATCTTAGAGCCATGAAGAACAAAGCCTGTATCTCAATCGGGTAACCATATACTCCCTGGTAACAAAAGAAAACACAGAAACTTTTATATCATATAACAATAAACAGACAGACACGCTTCTGGACAACTGATCAACTTTGTTGAACAACATATTCCTAAGCTGGTGTTGCAAATTAATCACCATATTGCAAAACTAACAAAAGGATCACTGCCCTTTGTCTAAAAGATAGTAGTTGGACAACATCACAGAAAATTCAACTCAATAAAGATCGTACTTACAAGAACGATGCTTTTATTTATTCATAAGATTCTATCATAATCTCATCAGAAGTCGCTGCTTTCAACATTTAACCATAGTGAAACATTAAAATACAAGAAACAGGATAATGAAACATTTAGGTGACTCGCAAGTGAGATCAAACAGAATTTAGCTAAAGGTTGGCCAAAAACAAGCCAGGTCCAGTTGGATTACCAGGGAAAAAAACTTGTTTGTCCAATTTTTTTCAAAGGCTATAATCATTATGTTGACCTATCTGACCCGTTTGAGATAAAACAGAGCCCAAAATCTACTCATTCATTAGTAAATAAGTCAATATAGCCAAATTTAGAAAGAAAAAAAGATTAATTCACGACACTAACCATTCTACGATCAATCATACAGCACCCGTCAGCGCACAGCAATGTTGGGAAAGTATCAAACCCTTCAGAAAGACACAAAGTCATGATAAGGCGAATACCCCTTTGGCATTCGGGTGTTTCAGCTAGAGAAGAGTCTCCGGTAGACTTTGTATAAGCCCGAAGCAGAATAATCCACCAGAAACCAGAATCAACAGGAGCAACTCGACCAATAGCACTTTCACCATAATCAGCCAATATGGTCTCAGTGTTCCTAACAGGGTCGTGGAGCACTTTAAAACTTGCTGGCATCACACCTTCTCCTAATTTGAAATTGTCTACCTTCTTTTCCCTTGACTGAAGAAAAACTGTTTTCAACAGAAAATTCTTAACTATTTCTGGCTCTCCGTTCATCAAGAATGCCAATGCACTAGGCACAAAGTCCCTTACAAAAACCTGCCAAATGATGCGAAATTAAACTTCATATCTACACAGTAAATATGAGCAATGGAATCAACTACATAAAACCAATGTATAAAGAAGGATAAAGCGCAATCCCTATTGTAATCAAAGCTTTCTGTTTTCTAGAATTTTGATATGTATTACAATCGCTTGTTTGGTAAAAAATTTAGAGCTAAACTTATGTAGTTATGTCCCATTACCCAAACATGAACAGATGCATTAATTCAGGTCCATTAGTTATTTCATTTCTGTTAATGCAAGGGTACTTTAAATATCTGACAAACATCAAGCAATGTAATTGACACTTTAGTTCTGTAAATGTTCCATGAAAATTACAACATTTCTGCTTAAGGAAGATTAAGTGCTAAATTTTACTAAGTTGTAATAACAACACACATAGGACAATGCCTTAAATCAGGTGCACAGGATTATTTATTGTCTTTATGGGACGGAAGGAAATAAAGGCCGTGAAGAAATTACAGAACAACCATATGCAGAGTTAAATACATCATAACTAAAGGTGGCAAAACAGGTTGGCTGAGTAGGATGAATAGCCGCATTAGGCCAACACGTCAACACTTATGTGTCATTTTTTTTTTATAAATGACCAATTGAGTTAAGATAAGATTGCAAACCTAGGGTTTAAGCATTCGAAAACAATTTGGCTAACCTTAATCGTATTTGAGATGTTTCCATTTTAGGTAACTACTTTTAGATAAATTACAACCCAAATCGTGTTTTAAGCATATAGGTCTAAATAACAAATCACAGCGCATTATTGTGCAAATATTGGAAAGAACAAAGACTATGCAAACGAAGGAAAAAAACATTACCTGATCATAGTTAAGGTCCTCAGAAGAATTATCAAGTGCAGCAATAGTCCCAACAGGTTGACCACGGAAATTGACCAATGATCGCCTCAACGCCTCCCAAGCATCTCCTACAATCGGATGAGGTTCAAAGTAACCACTTCGTGGAGTACCCGTCCACCTTCCCGGTGAATACACACCATCAAGATTATCAAAACCACGAGAAGAATTATCAGCCATCCTATAAAAGTTATTACGGGGTGACATGGTAATCGACATTTCACTAAATGATCTCTCATCAAACGACCTCTTTCTTTCAATGTTAAGAGTTCGTGGCTTTTCAAGCAACCTAGAAATATCAGAGTCATCAATTTCAAACAAAGAAGGCTGTGAGCTTCCTTCTTCCTCCTTCGCTTTCACAGAACCATTTGAAGGTCCATCTGCCGTTCCGGGAGACATTGTTTACTTAATGCTTCAAAAAATCTTCTAACTCGACGATTAAAAAAATCTGTAGAAAACATAAAACATTAAAAACACATAAACATATGAATTCAAATCTAATAATCATAAACTTAACAACACAAACAAACACAGTCAATCTACAACCACTATATCATAAACACACAGAAAGTCAACCATGCCGCACAAAATACTATGTACACTTATCCATTATTTATGATCAAGATATTCAGATATGGATAACAGCGTAAAAAAGAAGAAATGAATGCAAAATTACCTAATTAGATTCTTCGATTCGAATAACTAATTCCAAAGCACACATCCAAAGCCTCTAACAGAATATGGTTTATAAATCACACATAAAAATGATAACTATTTTTTTTTTGCAAGGGTATAAGGATCTTTCTTCCTAAAGCAAAAGTTTTTCACACTTTTTTTAAATCACAATTCAAGAAAAAGTCAAAAAATAAAATCTTTGAATTCAGATCTGGTCAAACATCACAACCCAATGTAAAATGTACAAATTAAGCAAACTAAAATATAATACTCTACTTAATAACCTCCAACCACTAAATTAATAAACATCAAGATCATATTAAAACTTCCACTAGATCAAACAATTATAACAAATACACATAACTTTTAACAACTTAATAAGCAAAACCATTAACTTACATCACATAATACCACAAATCAAGCAACACCCATAATGTAAAACCACTAAAAAAACAAATCTTGATCATATGACAAAACTTAAAAATGAGAAAAACCCATATGAAATTATGGGAATGGGAATCATACCTAAGAAACTTGATATCGATATAAACTATAAAAGAGTCTTTGAAGGTGTCATCAAACTCAAACAAAATGAGTTTGCCTTTATTTTTAATTCGAAATGAATGAAGTGACTCCCTGCTGAAGAGGCTAACATTTATAGGTGTTTAAAGTACACATGACTTGCAAGACATAAACCTTAATGTTTTGTTACATTTGCATCTTAAGTCCTTGCTTGTTTTATGGAATGACAAACAACTTTCCGTTTTATGATGTTTGAATTTTGGTAATCAAATTACTCACAAAAATAACTTGGCCTTATCCACATTGATATAATTGTTGCATAAAAGTTAGCTTAGTTACTAATGACATTAACTATAGTTATTTTAATTTTATTCCTTTGACGTAATTGTTTTAATCATATTTCATTTTTAATGATATTTTTTTGTATTTACATTCAAACAAAACATATGTATTTAATCCTGCACCGACTCCGTGCTATTTAAAAAGATGGTCGTTCTAGGATTAGTCGGCTCGCAATGTCCGTCGGAAACTCAGGTATACCCAAAAATTTATAAAAAAAAATATATTTAGAAACAAATGTTTACAATTAATCATATTTAAAAGTTTTGGTTATCTTAATAAATGACATAAACTATAGTTAGATATATATAATTCCTTTGACATAATGGTTTCAATCATATTTAACTTTCAATGATATCTTCTATGTTCACATTCAAGCAAGACATATGTATTTAGAAACAAATGTTTATTGAAATGGAATCGAAAAGGAAGAAAGAAGATATTCTTAAATGTTCACATTTTGGATGGATAAACTCGATATTAAAAGTCAAACAGACTTCTTTAATTAGGACAAGTATATGATATCGGATAAAATTTGGTAAGAAAATATTCTCCAAATGTAAATGTTTTAAAAATCGTACATAAAAATATATGAACATGAGTTTGGTTCAATAAATATCAAAGAAAAACTAAAGGTCAAATAAATCATTCTCAACCACTCATTTTTTTATCAAAACAATAAAATAAACTTTCACCTTCATTTTTAAAAACTAAATATCTCACAAACCATTAATCGTTAGACGAAACTAATCATACCATCACGACAAGCATAAAATTACCTTTAATTTGATATCCTACATCATATACTTTCGACGAAAATTTTTTTTCCGACTTTTTTGTGGGTTTAGGGTTTACGGTTAGGGTTTAGGGGTTTGACTTTTTTGGGTTAAGTTTTTTAGGGGTTAAGTGTTTAGGTTTCTTACGGTTTAGCGGATAGGGTTTAGGTTTTTTGGTTTAGCGGTTAGGGTTTTAGGGGTTTAGGGTTTTTAGGGTTTAGGGGTTAGGGTTTTTAGGGTTTAGGGGTTAGGGTTTTTTAGGGTTTAGGGGTAGGGTTTTTTAGGGTTTAGGGGTTAGGGTTTTTAGGGTTTAGGGGTTGTGTTAATGCAAAAGAGTATTTTTAAAAATTTCATTTATAGTGTAATATATCGAAACTCGCAAAAAACGATAAAAAATAAGTTCGTCGAAAGTATACAATATTGGATCTCTATAGAAAGATAATTTTATTCTTGTCGCAATGGTATAATTAGTTTTATCTAACTATTAATGGTTTGTGAGATATTTAATTTTTAAATATAAAGGTGAAAGTGAATTTAATTAATTTGATAAAAAATGAATGATTGAGAATGATCCATTTGATCTTTAATTTTTATGTGATCTTTATTGATCTCACCCCATATGAACATTGTGTTTTGGTATGAAATGATGCTTATCTAGTCTTTTTTTATTAATGTTTTTAGAGCTACAATTTTTTCATACCTATATCACGTATCTCATAAATGCATCCAGCAAGACTTGAACCCATAACTTTTAGCGACTCTTATTTTAGTTATTGGTGGACTACTGATTATCAACAATTAAATACTTTTATGTTAATCAAAATAGGTTGCATGAATAAATATCATCTTATTTGACATTATTAGATACTCCATCCGTCCCATATTACGTGTCCACAATGGAATCTTGAGATGTCTCAAATTAAGTGTTCATAATGTACTTCAACTAATGGAGATGAGACTTTAGTGGGTGAAAATGATATTTGATTGATGGAAAGTGTAGTTAGTGGAATTTCTTAAAAGTTTGTGCATATGAAAAGTGGACACTTAATATGAGACAGAGGGAGTAACTCAAAACAAGGTCGGATTTAAGCATGTACAAGACTATCAACCGCACAAGACCTCCATTTTTAAGGGCACTCGATTTTAAAACTTTCTTATAGGCAAGAAAGAAGAATGTAACTTCTTTATGGCAAGAGTTAGAATTTTGAAGTTTTTATAGAAAAAAAGAGGTTAAGTTTGTGCTTTAATGATGGAAACTGAGTATAGAGTTTTGGTGGGGAAGACAAACCCATAAATGTAAGAAAATGTGTGAGGCTCATATTGTGTTGTTTTCTCTAACTATATTATTTATAAAAGTTTCAATTTAATCACTTCGTCTTTAATTTTTATGATTTAAAACTCTATTCTTATGTGAAGCATTGATTTTTGGTGTGAACGTTTAAACAAAATGCATATCTCATGAAAAACTATTTCAGCCGGGAATATTTTTGTAAAGAAATTAATCGTTATAGATTGTTTTAGAAATGTAAACGTTATCGGCTGATATATTTTCTTAAAAAGTCTTATATGACATCTTGTCTTATAAAAAAAAGTATTTACAACTTCATGGATCATCATAAGTTGTGTTTTAAAAACTCAACAATTATACTTAGAATAATAGAATATTATATTTAAACTTGAAGAAGATTGGATTTATTATTTGATCGATATAAAATTTACAGTTCACATTTTTACACATACTTCAATTTTAATATTATATGGCCCATTTATGGCCATCAAATTTCAATGGAGTGCGCTAGTCTCGAGACTAAATGACGTCGATTTTCTCGCAAAAATTCTAATCACATAACTAAGATATTACAAAAAATATAAATAGTCACGTCATGTAATCCCGCCGTGCAGAATATATATATATATATATATATATATATATATATATATATATATATATATATATATATATATATAGGGAAGGGATCCGGTAAAAATAAAAACTAAAATAAGAAGAATAAGAAGAATTTCTAGCCACACATTTCAAATAAGGGAGAGATTTTCAAGGGGAGATGCATCTATTTTAATAGGTGCATCTGAAATGTGTGGTTGTGGTTTCTTCTTATCCTTCTCATTTTAATTTTTCTTCTTATTTGATTCTAACACTATATATATATATATATATATATATATATATATATATATATATATATATAGGGAAGGGATCGGGTGGGTTTTAGCTTTTTAAGTAGGGATGGTGCGGAAATATCACAGTAGCTTTTTAAAAAAAAATTCAAAAAAATATGAAAAAAATTAAAAAAAATAAAGAGGATGAAAAATATTTAAGAATCGCTGAAAAAATTTTCAAAAAAAAAATCGTTTTCATGATTAAAGGTATTGTGATATTAAGGTCGATTTTGACTTTTTTTTACAAAAGTCAAGATCTGATCTTGACTGACTTTTGTAAAAAAGTCAAGATTTGATCTTAATATCATGTAAAGTTTTTTTTTTTTTAAATACAAATTGTTAATATCACACTAACTTTTCTATGATATCACGTTACTTTTTTTTTTACTAATATTATTAATATCACCGTTCTTTTTTTAATAAAAAAATGTTAATATCACGGTTTCTTTTTACTATCACAGGAACTTTTTTTCTTTTTTTAATATAATTGTTAATATCACCGTAACTATCATATGTTTTTTTTAATAAAATTGTTAATATCATAGTAACTATCATATGTTTCTTAATATCAAGGTTCATTTTTACATGTAAAAAACTTAATATCACAGTTGGTTTTATAATATCATCATTTTATAATATCACAGTTTCATAATATCACACTAGAACTCATAATATCGTTAATATCACGGTAGGACTTATAATCAAGAAAACAAAGAGTGGTCAGAAAAATCTGAAAAAATAAAAAAATGAAAGAAGATAACAATAGTAAGGATCGCTCAAAAGGAAAAAAAATAAAAAAATCGTTTACATGGTCAATTGGTACCGTGAAGTTAGCGCAGATCTTGACTTTTTTACAAAAAGTCAAGATCAGATCTGGAATGGGCGGTCCAGATCTGTCCGTACGTCCGCACTAAAAATAAAAATCCGCACATGATCCTCACTCTATATATATATATATATATATATATATATATATATATATATATATATATATATATATATATATATTCACGTCATGTAAAAAATGAGGCTTTTAAATGTTAAATGAGTATGTCTTATTTTTTATGCACATAATGACATTTATCTGGGTAACAATTGTTACTTGTTAAACATTATTCATTTGATTATTCAAATACAAATGGTTGATGTTTTAAGTTTTTCTTGCAAAATACATTAGAGGTGAATCCTTGTGCTTTGGAAAATTGTTACGTATTTATTTATTTATTTATTATTATTATTATTATTATTATTATTATTATTATTATTATTATTATTAAAAACAGCATGTATATTGTTGTATCGATTATTGTCATAGGGATGACACTCATGAGCAACGAGCTCGAGTACCTTTAACCTGTCACTCGTACCCACAAATTTTCTTTTGCTCGTCACCTACCTGTCTGCGGGTACAATTTTTCCCATGTGCCCATGCCCGCAGGTAAACCTATGGGTTTGTGAAACGTAACATGTACACAAAAATGTTTTGAAAATCAAACTTGATTAGAAAGTGCATAAGTTACGACATCTATACTACATATAATAGAAAAACGGTCAAAGGTGAAAAGTTGAATTGTTGAAATTGGTCAAATGAGAGATAAATGCATAGTTTAATTAATACTTTTATTAAAACACTCATTACTTAAAAGTATAATAATTTATTCACATTGTACAACTAATTAAAAGCACATCTACCAAATTAAAAATAACCAATTAAAACACCATTTACTAAAAAGTACAATAAAATTTTCATAACGTACAATTTAAAAGAGCTACAACATAATCTAAAATATAAAATAATTAAACACACTAATGAATGATATTTTTAAAACACCTTAAAATGAAAAGTACATGTTATTATACACATTATACAAATTAATAAAACACACAAAACTTCGTGCAAGTTAACAAGTTGATGTTACATATAGTTTTGAAAACCGGACCGAACCGGACCAACGTGTTCAACCAGGAACCGGTGTCGCCACGGGTTCGGCTAACCAATTAAAGCCATCCGAAAACGAACCAGAGATGACCCGTTGAAACCGATACAAACTGGTGAATTAGGTCTCATCGAAATCTATTTCTGCGGTTAATCGTCACAGAGTACCCGCCGGCAAAACGCGCGAGTACTCTGCTATATACTATATATAAAGGAAAAACCAAAAAGTAAAAAGTGAAAAGTTGAAACTAAAAGTGGAAATGTTGAAGACATATATTTCAAAAGAAACTATTAATACACATCGAAAATCGGGCTGACTCGGGACGCTTCAAACCCGCGCGGGTTGACCCGATTTAATTTGACTTGTTTTCGACCCAACCTATCGGGTTGACTCGGTTTAAATCGAGTTGTTTTTTTTACCGGAACGGTTCAACCGGTTGAACCACCCGGGTCGAAACAAGTTTCAAATTTGACAAAATTATATGAGAAATGATGAAGTAGTTGTGGAACCCGCGACAAATTTGGAAAAATGGACCAAGTAATTGTAGTTTTTTGTTGTTTATTTTGCTTTGACACATGTACGTTGTCATTTTATAATGTTATTTGAAAAATGTTGGTCTTGCACCACTTAAGAGACTAGCATATATGAATCGTCTTTTAAAAGTTAATATATATTGTATAGCCTTTTGTCCGGTATATCAATAATGTTATGTAAGTTTATTAGAATCACAAAAATTAAATAGTATTGTTATCTTTAGGGATAATTATTTGTACCCTAAACAAATAGCTTTTAATAATGCTTAAATATCTATGCAAATTGATAGTACAAGATAATCTTATTATGATGATATTAAATTTGTAAGGTTACAAGTTTAAAAGCCACACAACAAATAATAAACGTTGCACATGTAAAAAAAATAGTCATCACTGCCTAAATTACTGACAAAACAAGAAAAGGCGGTCAGCCGGTCACACATATTGGCTATACCTCTAAACTACAATATAATATTGTCAACTAAATAATACCGTTGCTTTTTGTAATGCTTGAATCTATTATTACTAAAATCTTAATAACTTAAAAGTTAAAACAATTCTATCAGAAAATATACTATAAACTACAATATACTCACACACTTACATCGACTCCACATAATTTCCATGAAAACTGTATATTTCTGTTGCTATGCAACCACGCATCAGAATTATAGTTATTCGAAAATGATTCTCTGACGCTACAAATACAGTTTGTTGAAAGAAACTTATAGGTCGTCGGAATTTTGCAGAAATTAGACATCGTCGCCGCTAGACGCGGGTACTCGTCTAGTATTGATAAATATGCATACAATTAATCAACTATCCACTAATTATATGTTTACTAATAGCATCAATACGTATAATAAAAAGTATAAATTCTTTTGTGACTCATGAATTATTGACTTATGCATTAAAACCATAAGATCAAGTATAGACGAACTTCGCTTAAGAATTGAGATATTAAGTATATATATTTGATTTGATGATTCATATTTTTTTTAGTCTTAGATCTAAAAAGAGATGTTTAATATGCTATGTTTTTAATAGGTTTATGTGACTATTAAATATAGCTACTAATAATTAGACAAATACTTTAGTAATAAATATGAATTATAAGTTTAATGAAAAAAGGGTTTTTGTGTATTTTAAAAGGTATATATGCGTGTATTTTAAAACGTGTATGACGGGTTAACCCACGACGGGCATATATTAACCGTCATTCACCCACCACACGTTGGTGGGTTCACTTTTTCACCCGCGACCCATCCATGAATAAAAAATAACAAGGTTACACACCTATTACAGTGCGAGTACTCGCAAATTTTGGGTTTCTTCATGCCTATTGCCATCACTGATAATTGATATCGTCGGACGACCATGGTTACGTATATTGTTGTATTGATTATTGATATTGTTAAAGTTCAAGAAATACATGTGCCACTTTTACAGAACTAGCTAAAGTACAAGGCACTTTTATGATACTTTAGATTCTATATATTTTAGCTATGAACTTTTAACTAACCGGACGAACCGGATAAGTTAGAAAAGGTGACCGACACGTGGAATTATCTTGGAAGATCCGACGATAGTTTTTGGAGAAATCTACGGGTCAAGTTGTCTCTTTGTAACATGAGATTTGGAGTATCCGATACCCAAATTCTTTTTGTTTTATCATAAAAGTAAAGAAATGGAAAAAAAAGTTATATAAAGAGAAAGTTTTCTTACATCAATTTGGTAAGTATATCATTCACTTGTATGGGATTCAGAGATAAGTTATTGTATTGGATAAATATAAGTTGACTTTGATCTGTAATATCTTTGTGGTTTCTTAATGAAAAATTCTAAAAAAAATGAATGTATATATATTACGAGTTAATATGTTTAGGTAAGAATTTTGCTTTACTAATTTGACACTTTCTATTATTCTATATATAAAACGGAACCAAATCAACACGTTTTTCACAGATATATTTGAAAAATAGTTATGTTTACACTCAAACTTTTGTTTTTGTAAACTATTCTGAAAGATATTTCTCAAAAATATGCAATGCTAATACGAGTATTGTTCTTATCTAAATGGTCTTTCCATAATCTATACCATTTCTGCTCGTAGTGGTAGCGATATGCAATGGTAAAAGCATCCATTATGGTTAATTTATCAATATGTCTTGATAAGGTTTAAAAATTTGTGAACCATGGTGAACAAATTTATCAATTCTAGTTAAAATGAAATGGTCTATAATTTTCAAAATGTCTAAATCATTTTTTTTTTAAATGTTAATTGTGTTTTATGATATAAAAATCTTTATGAATAGGTTCATTAGTTTATACATAGCAGTAATAGGTTTATCATATGAAAAGTTATATAACTTGACGATGTATTAATTGTATAAACATTTTTAAAAGTTCATCATAGTGGATACCTTAAACGTACTCCTTCCATAGTAAATCTATTTGAGTGATTAGGATCCGGTTCTTGTGAAAAAACCAAATCTTTTAAACTAGCTTGAAACTTGAAAGTTGTAGCTACATAAGCCATTTTGTTCATCTAAGTTTAAATTTTTAATCCCTAGCTTAATAAATTAGTCGGCATATTAAAACATTCAAGTAATCCTTACACTACTAATTGAGTAATTGTTTATAGCATTGTTACATTTGTCATCATATATCCTAATGTTGACACTTTCGTTTTCATTTTCATGATCACGAACGACACTAGAGCTGCTTACACACGTTTCTTTTGACCATTGTTTCGAGGTTAAGACTTTGAGTTTTTAGGTGAGACCATATGGGTTTGAAGCTAACACGTAGATCTAAATTTCAGAAGAAAAATCACTGAATTTGGTTACATATTGATAGAGTTATGGCATTTCAAAGTCAGGTGTTACATCTGATATATTGTTGTCCAGAAACTAGTCAAGAAAAATACTTTCAAACTCTTTTCTCTTTCGATTACTTTAGTTCATTTTGCTTAGATCTTGCTTTATAAATGTGATACAAAAGTTTTTCAAAGGATGAAATCATTTAAGAATCAAGAAAACATGCATGCATCAAGTTAAGAAAGTCTAACTTGTCAAGATCTTTGACAATGACAAATTTAGTCTAAATGAGAAAACACCCTTGTAAATCCATGACTTAAATATGATTTTTAGCACATGCAAGATCCAACTTTAGACATTTGTATGGAGTTAAAAATAATTCTTTAAAGATTTACAAGGTTTTATATACAAATCTAGAGAGTTTTTGAAGTAAAAGTTGATAAAATTCACTTGTTTGCTAGCTAGAACTTACAAAAGTTCTTCTATTGATCTTAACATAGGTTGGATCATGGACTATCACCACCTTTAGCATATGAAATGTATCTTGGTGAATAATTTATCAACATCAAGATGTATGAGAGATTTCTAACAAAAACAAGCCTTTAGACTCAAAATAGAAGACGAAAATTACTAAAGACATGAGGAATAACAAGGTAAGTAAAACAAGATGATGATTACCTTTCAAAAAAACCTTCTAAACCTTAGATTTTCATGGCTTTAGGGCTGGAAGTATTAGGAAAAGATGGTGAAATTTTGAAGAGAAGTTAGGGAGAGAAGTTGAGAGGGAGAGACAATGTTGAGTGTAGAAATGAAAAGACAAAGATGTGTGTGTGTGTGTTGGAAAGGGCATTATAGCCCAATTTTAGGAGGAGAAAGATCATATTTTGAGTGTTTTATTATATATTTTTAATATTTATAATATTAGGTTTATATAAAAAAAATTACAAGGTTTAGGACATGAAAATTATAATTTGCTTATGAGGATTTAGAGAAAGTTTAAGGTTTTACAAAAGTAAAAGTGATTTAAGCTCATCTTCTATTGTTGTTATTATTATGATTAGGGACAAGTATACTAATATATATTGCATACGAACAAGCTATGATATTTGCGTTTGGCATTTTATAAGATAGTTGGAAAATTTCACGTACCGGGTGAAATCTAAGTACACTAGCTCAAACTCCTAGTAGATCATGACTTAGCTTGTACTACTAAGCCTAAAATGTGACGTGAAGGTACATGTAAATGTAAGAAATTCGAGTTTATAACTGACCTGAATACAAATTTGACACGCACACCCTTAGTATCTATTTGTTATATAAAAATAATCGACATTTAACTAAATCCGTTTAAGTAAGAAAATTATGATATGATTATAATTTTAAGGCGTTGGTCCTAATTGATTACTCTCCTCTCATCATTTGACCACTGGGTTTCTGATTTTTGAGGATTTGCAATTATCTTTGGAATATATGGAGCATCCTCAAGATATTTGATGAGGTAAGGTTCCATTCCAACAAGAATGGAACCATTCTCGTACTCACTCTCGATCATACCGTAAAGATTTTCGTAAGGTCGGTTATCTTCTTTGACGGCTTCGGCTTGAGCCGCAAGAATTTGGGCAGGTAACGGAGAATTGATAGTCATTCCTAAAGCTCTGACTCTCAACGGTTGTGCTCTTTCCTTCCGGCTAAGAGCATCAGCGACAACATTCGCCTTACCGGGATGGTAGCGTATCTCACAGTCGTAATCGCTCAACAGTTCCAACCAACGACGCTGTCTCATGTTCAGCTCCTTATGATCCAGGATATGCTGAAGACTCTTATGATCAGTATACACAGTACACTTTGTGCCATAAAGGTAATGCCTCCAAATTCTCAGTGCAAACACGACAGATCCCAACTCCAAATCATGGGTCGTGTAGTTCTTCTCATGAGTCTTGAGTTGTCGAGAGGCATTGGCAATGACCTTCTCCCTCTGCATCAAGACAACTCCTAAACCTTTATGTGAAGCATCACGCTACACCACAAAATCTTGGCTTCCCTCAGGCAGAGCCAATATAGGTGCACTACACAATCTCTCCTTCAGCAGTTGAAATGCTTCTTCTTCGTGCTTTCCCCAAGTATACTTCACCGCTTTCTGAGTCAATGTGGTTAGAGGCTTTGCTATCTTGGAGAAACCTTCGATAAATCGACGGTAATATCCAGCAAGTCCTAAGAATTGACGTATCTCAGTCGGGGTTGTAGGAGTAGCCCAATCTCTAATGGACTCGATCTTGGCGGGATCTACGTGAATACCCTGACTATCAATCACATGACCCAAAAACTGTACGGTCGAAATCCAAAACTCGAACTTATATAATTTCGCATAAAGCTGCTCCTCCTTGAGTAGCTTTAGGATTAGTCTCAAGAGTTCTTCATGCTCTTCCGGGTTCTTCGATTAGATTAGGATGTCGTCTATGAATACTATCACAAACTTATCCAATTAGGGTTTGCACACTCGATTCATGAGGTCCATGAATACAGCCGGAGCATTGGTTAGCCCAAAAGGCATAACCTGAAACTCATAATGCCCATAACGAGTTCAAAACGCAGTCTTCGGTATATCTTCTTCTTAGACACGGAGTTGATGATACCCGGATCTCAGATCGATTTTCGAAAAGACACTCGATCCTTGGAGTTGATCAAAAAGATCATCGATCCTAGGTAAGGGATATCTATTTTTCACGGTTAGCTTATTCAACTCTCTGTAGTCGATGCACATGTGAAAAGATCCGTCCTTCTTCTTGACAAACAAGACCGGAGCTCCCCAGGGCGAGGAACTTGGTCTGATGAATCCTTTCTCAGCCAATTCGGACAACTGCTTCGACAGTTCTTCCAACTCTGAAGGGGCTAATCGATATGGTTCTCGTGCCACAGGTGCAACTCCTGGCATTAAATTGATTTGGAATTCAACTTGTCTAGCTGGCGGTAGCCCATGCAAGTCTTTGGGAAATACTTCGAAAAAATCCCGAACATCCGGTACGTCTATTAACCGTTTCCCTTCTTCTTCCTTGCTTTTCTTCTTCGAGATCTGGGCTAGAAATAGGAGACTTCCCTTCTCTATTTGTTTCTGAGCCTTTGTGCAGGAAATGATATTTAGTCTAGACGAATTCCCTCGAGTACTACCGTCCCCGTATATAGTCAAGATCTCAGTATCGTATGGCGCACGCACGATCTTTTCTTCACAGAGAATGGCAGCACGATACTTAGACAACCAATCCATTCCTATTATAACATCGAAGCTACCCAATGGAACAGGCATGAGATCGATGTTGAACGGGTGATTAAGAAGGTTCAGGGTACAACCTCTGATTATGGTGTTCACCCTTTCCATGTTACCATTGGCTAACTCGATATCATACGAAAAATCTAGGGCAATAGGGATCTTATCAAGCAGAGAGCTAAATGTAGTGGACACAAAACTCCTATCGACACCAGTATCAAACAGAACATAAGCGTAACGGCTATTGAGAAGGAACGTACCCGTAACAACAGTCGGGTCCTCTTTGAATCCCTTTTCTTTAACCACGTATGCTCTTCCTCGAGCTTCTCCAGTGTTAGTCTTCTGATTCCCAGTACCCTGATTTCCCTAGTTGCCACTTGCTCCACAATTCACTTGGTTTCCTCCACTTCCTTGGTTCTCACGATTCCACGGTTCTTGACACTCATTCTTATAGTGTCCCTTCTTCCCACACCCAAAACAAGTAACATTAGCCTTCCCATCCGACCCAGGGGTTGCTTGAACCCTAGCAAGAGCCTTAGACTTACAGTCTCTAGCCAGGTGTCTAACCTTTGAACATGAGTGACACACCACGATACACTGTCCTTGATGATGAAGCTTACAACGGTTACAGTAGGTTTGATTTCCGGCATAAGCCTTCTTCTCTCCAGACCCCATAACATAGGCTCTAGCAGTCTCATGTCGCTTGTTAGGGTACCTTCCCTTCGAATGATCTTCCCACTTCCTCTTGTTATCAAATCTACCCCCAGCATTGTCGCGAATCACCAAATCCATCAAGCTATGAGCCAAAGTGATGGTCTCCTGAAGATTAGTGGGTTTTGAAGAGATCACATCATTCCTAGTAGATAGTAGAAGTCCATCAGTGTAACGCTCTATCTTAAGCGTCTCATTGCGGTCCTTCTGAGGACACAACAGTGCCAATTCTTGGAAACGACGAGTGTAAGCTGGCATGTCAGTGCCCTTCACTTCGTGATTCCAGAATTCAAACTCCAGCTTCTTAACTTCATTTTGAGGGCAGTAGTTCTTAATCAGCATTGCCTTAAACTCTTCCCAAGGCATCGCACAAGCCACATCGATATCAACAGACTTGAGGTAATTGTTCCACCAAGTCAATGCCTCATCCTTCAAAGTGAACGAAGCAAACTTCACTTTCGATTCTTCCTCGCAACTACAAACCTTAAACACAGTTTCCATCTTCTCCAAACAACGCGTCAACACAACAACTCCCTCATTATCGCCATATTCAGTAGGATACAGCTTCGGAACTCCTTGTAAGTACAACCACGGTTACTACCAGTAGGCCTAAGGGTTCCAGCCTTAGCATTTGGATGGTTTGGCTCAGCAAGAATCTCAGCTACACGCTGAGCCACAAGTTGATCGATCAAAGCTTGATCAGTTACATTGGCAGGTGGAGTAGGAATTTCGACATTCGGGTTTTCACCAACCGGATTGTTGTTGTCTTGGTTATTGGTGTTCGGATCACTAGCAAATCGGACTGGAGGTCGACCACGACGGTCGGCAGTGGCAGTAGCAGTAGCTGTTGTTGCTCGTGCATTCCGGGTTGCCCTACGAGTTTGAGCCATTGATCTGGATCACAGAGACATGAGAATATTGAGGTCATAATAGAAGTGTAACAGTACAAGAGGACAGAGGCGATAAAAGAGAACACAATATCACACCAACAACCGAAAACAATCGGTACAACATAGCTCATAACACAACCAAAACTCCATATAACATCTCATAGAACTTAGAACAAGGTTTCTCAAGTATAAGCCATACAAGGGTGAAAAGCGAAAACAGTAACGATAACGAGAAAACGCGGAAATACATATAGATAAGGAGTGGTACACAAAAACACTAGCCCATACTACTACTCATGGTCCAAAACAAAGATCTCTAAAAGTACGCTCTAGATCATCCAACCTCCTCCTAATCGCTGCCAACGCAATACCATCCTCATGACTCCTCCTCGTAAGGTATGCGCCCTGAGAATCTATCTCAGACTGACGCCTCCACATCACCTGATCATACTCTCTAGCAGTCTGAAGGGTTCAGTCTGTTGCTCTCACCCGATCATCCATCTTCTGTAGATCTCTCTTCATGGTGGCAGACCTTCCCATCAACATGCTAACATCACTCTCTATCTTCCCCAATCGCTCTGCTGACACTCCTACCAACTTCTCCGTAATACCCTCAAGAACATCCTCATGCATGCCCAACTGGGTCGCCATCGCATCTAAGTGCTCTACGGTGGGACCAGCAGTGGGAGAGTCTGGATCAACCCAATCCACCTCTGATGCTGGGGAAGCAGGCCCTAACATAGGCTCATCGACATCATCATCCAAATAATACTCCTCCAAATCCCCCATAATCCCCTGAGGCTCAGGTTCGCCCTCCTCCTGAGGCTCATCCTCAGGGTCATCTTCCCCATAAGACTCCTCTCCCGGGTCCTCCTCCTCTTGAGGATCTTCCTCGGGATCTTCCTCCTCTAGAGGATCTTCCTCGGGGTCTTCTTCTTCATACGACATGAGAAGTCGACGCCTTCGAGCAGGCGGAGAGTCAGGAGATGAAGGTGGTGATGAATCACTAGGTGCAGAAGATGATGCACTAGGTATCTAAAATGAAGAGGTAGAGGGTGTAAGGGACAAACGAGAGTGAACAGTAACACGGAAAAGAAAGTAAGGTAGGTAAACGTACGAATATGCGTGTTGTGCGGCGAAATGTCATAGGGTGAGGTGTAGCAATCTGTCGTGTGAAACCAGGAGATGATCGTGAAGGTGAACGTATCAAGAGATGACCCATGCGTCAATGGCGGTGCATGTCTTGCCATGAAATATGGGTCTCTCGGGTCTATCCCCGACATACGTGATGCTGGTTGATAGCCAGCGGAAAGGATGTCCTCGGTGATATCGAAAGAAGGCATAGCTGTTACAATGGTGTTTTAACGAGGTCAGTGAGTACAAAACGTCCCATACTAAATGCAAATCCCAAAAATATCAAAGTCTACCAAGAATAAATATATCACAGATATTCAACAAAAATAATAGCATTTAAATACCACATAAGTTTTAACTCATAAACCTTAGGCTTCAGCTTAGTAGGCAGGCAGGCACGCGACGGTCTTTGGATCAATTTTTCAAAAGTGGTTATAGTCTAGGTTTTGATTAGTACCCAGTTATCTATAACCTGGGCTCTGATACCAATCTGTAACACCCCCAAAATACGGTTCAGCGGAAGACTTACTAGCATTAGGGTGCTACGGGAATTGGTACACGAGACAAGTATAGCGAAACATAATAACTCATCCACAATATAAAAACATTGGCAAAGATAGTAATTAAGTTTTGCATTTATTCAAAAGTACGAGAGTAAGCCCATTAAAAGTAATTCATAAAAGCGGTCCTAAATAAAAATCAGAGTCGAATAGATCCATGATCATGCTAATACCACCAAGCGCCTCCCAAATCAACTGCCCAAGCCTAACATATCAAATACCTGAGAAAGACATGCTAAAGAGGTCAACAAAAAGCTGTTGAGTTCATAGGTTTAAGTAAATGACACAGTATATGGACTAAATAGTAAATTTCTTATTATGCAAGTAAGTCATAGCATAAGCAACCATCATATCCAAATCCCAAACCAAAACAAAGATGTTATATGTCATGGCAAATTTTGCAACCAAAAATCCAGGTGCCACCCTGGCAAGTCGGGCAAAAAAGTTCAAGACGGGGCGGTCAACCACGATAGATCTACCTACAACATGAATAAAAGACCTAACAATTGGCAAGATAAAGTGAGGCTAAACCTTAGCCTAGACTATGTAATAAGCGCAATAAAAGCATAATTTCATAAAAGGTCCAGTCAAACAAGAGCATGTTTCTCACCCCAAGAATTAATATAGCAAAGTACGAATAAAAGTGGTGCTATGAAACTCACCTTAGTCCAGCAAAAAGCACAAGAATCAACAGGAACAAAAAGAGTATCGTCTATCAGGAATCAGTAACTACTAACTTGGCACTACCTAAAATCATAGACTCGCTTAGATTATAACTCCATTCAATAGTTCCCAATCCCGAATATAATCCAGTTTTTATTTCCAAAAACTCTTTCTCAAAACAGTTTTATAGTGTTTGTTATCCGCGCATGCGTGGTGTCGACTCAACAAGATTCATGTAAACACACACTACTCAAGAACTCAACAAAGAAGGATCACAACAAATCTATGTGTCAAGTTGTAGTCTAATAAGTCTCTTGAACATATTCTCAAAACTTATCGAATTCGTCAATTCGATAAACTTTACAATATATTCGCCTTACTTATTATTCCGAAACTATACCACGTCCTAGGGCGTCGTAGGATATATTGTCATTACTAAACTCTTCCGACATAACTAACGAGGTCTCACTCGATCCGTCAACCCAATAAGTTCATTAGTTAAGTAAGTTAAGTTTATTAACTCCAAATATCCGTGACAAGCAATTAAATGGTATTCAATTAGCATTTATGGCACTCCTAGTTTTGCGTGCCCTCGAAACATTAAGTAACTCTCTCGTTATTTATTACATTTCTCTTTTTCCGTTATATAATAAAAGAATTTATAACAAGTATTATATACTTGTTTTTAAATATGAAAACCTTTTATTATTTATTGTTTAGGTTATCGTTATCGTTATAGTTACTTGAGTTACTATTTGTTTTGAGTCACGAGTCCGAGTCATTACTTCTCGACTTATTAAGTTGTATCAAGTCCAATAATCAATATAGTCCATGTCACGGCCTTGTCGGAGTCAAAGATGACTAAAAAGTCAACGTGACACCGACTTGGCGCAAAGTTCACAAGTATATCATAAGTCAATAATGTCAAGTCCCAAATATCACAACTTCAACCTTAAGTGGTCGTCTACGACTTACGTCTAACCTATCCTCCTTCATTACTACCACGATTCCCATTTCAAGTCTAAAATACCAAAACCAAGTCTAGCCTTGACCATTCGGTCTCAACTTTCTTTCCCACGTCCAAACGTAACAACAACAACAATCACACATCAACCTCCAAAGCATTGCCGAGACCATAGGGGTCTCGGCCTATGTTTCCCTTCGACAAGAAATCAAACTGAACACCCCTTTCGAGGGTTTTCCCACTCGACAACCATCAATACCAACCCATTTTCACCATTAATATTACCAAGTCAACTCCACCAATCTAGGGTTTCATCCAAACCCAAAACAACAAGAATGTCAACAAGAAAATTAACATCAAAACCAAGTTAACAATCATACCAAACGAGACCTCACCGAGAGCCTAAGCTCTTGGCTTGGCTGATACGACACACGATACAGCACGAGGCCAAAAACACGGATACCAACAAGTTTATATCACTTTTTATTATCAAGAAATTTTTTCCTATGTTTTTAATACCAAACCCGACATAAGACAGAGTCAGCTCGTGACTCAACCATGGGTTACAAAGAAATACGAGCTAAAACTCATGGGTTTTAACCTACCTTCGTTTTTAACACAAAAGGAGACCGGTGGTGGCGTTGTGGTGACGGTGTGGTGGCGCATGAGTGAAGGTCGAGAGGTGGGGGAGGGATTTAGGGCGCGTGAAGTAGTAAATCGAAAAGAGGGGAATCTGGGGAGTCTTTTGAGATGGGTGGTGTAGTGTGGAGGATGGCGGTGTGGTGGTGGTGGTGGGTTTTGGGTGGCCGGCAGCTAGGTATCCAAGAGAGAGAGAGAAAATGGTGATGATGATGATGTATATGTGTGTTTGTATGTGTGTGGTAGTGGTGATATACCACTTGGACGATTTATGTAAATTTACTCTAAAAAATAAAAGATATTTCAAAATGGTGGGAGGTTGGGGCGCGGCCAAACAAAACCACAAGGACCATTTCTGTAGTTTTCTAAAGTTCCCCGATTCCTAAATTCACGAGCTCAAATATTTCGTTTAAAAGTCTAACAAGTTTCCCTCACATGCGCCAATAGTTTTAGTTATGTTTTTCCAATAAAACCGGTCATAAATATGCTTATGGAGACTAGACGAGTGATTTTATCAAGTTTTCTGATACGCGTACAACGCACGTTCGGGGTCAAAGGAACTTCCTTTTCGTCGAGCAAGTTTTTCAACACCCTAGGCAGTGAACCTAATCGTTGTAGTGTAGTATTAGGGTAAGCCTCGGGAATTGATATCGTTCTCTAGAGGAATAGGAATGCTAGTGAGAAATTACTACGCTAAGGTTGGGGTTGAGGAAAATTATTTTTTATCTTTTTTATATTTTTTTGAAAATTGAAAGGTACGAATCTCGGGGTATTGGATTTGGGGGGTTGGTATTTCTACCGATTACTCTACTTATCTATTCTAATTAACTAAGCTAAGGGGTGTCTATGTCTATTATTGTGTGCTCTTATGATGATTTAAAGATGTGTTTACCTAGATGCTATTACTCCCTAGTTATCTCCTATTGATGGTTGAATTGTCACGTCCTTATTCTTAACGCTGATGACGTACCCTTCGATCAGGTCGAAGGACACCCCTTCGGCCTCAATCGAACTTGCATTACGAAGACCCAAGTCTTTCTTCATAAGTCATTGGTGGCGTAAAACCATTCATCATTGACATGGTTACCAGTTGGGAATTCGCCAGCCGAAGGCCTATGCCCTTCGATGTCTTCTCATGAAGGCGCCAAGACAAAGGAGAACCTTGACTTGGTCTTCCCCCACGTTCCCAATATTTCCTTAGCTTCCCCGCCAAGGCCGAGATAGTGGGGATGAAGCCCTAGCGGTTACCACAAATCAGGGGACGCCCCCCATGATCTCCTAAACGTGTGCTAACACTCTCCAAGCTATTTTCTTCACCTATAAATAGATTGGACGAGTCATTTCAATGGTATGTTCACTCAACACAGTATTTCACATACTCCATATTATTTACAACACATATCACATACTTACTCTCACGCAGGAGGTGGTTCGCAGGGCCCAACCCATGCGCAATCACTTAACGAAGTGTCTACTATTTCTTATTGCAGATTGACTACAAGTTTGGCGCAAGCATATCACCCCTCATACCCTTCGATCACCATCGAAGGCCTGGTCGTACGAAATATTGTACAATCAGTGGCGCCATCCGTGGAACCCACTACTATTGGTCTCGTTATTCCAAACTTACACCCAGTCAATCACTCTCACTAGTTTCACGGCATGAATCAAGGAAGAGAGGATATACCCCCTTCGGGTTTCTCGACCTTGACACCAATCCCAGTCAATGATCCTAACAACCTTCCCAATATAACCGTATCCACCTTTACCACACGATCTCACCCTGAAATAACTCCCAACAACCATGCTTCAACCTCGGCTAACCCTGAACCGGTAATAAGTCCAGCGTTTGTCAAAGCTAACATCGAAGCATTAGAATCTTTACTGAGGGCTCGAAGGAGGCATGCTCGGAATGTGGAGATGCGTAGGGAGTTAGAATACTCAAGCGATGAGTATGACGAAGAGTTGGAAATGGAGGCTAGGCCCTTGGCTCCTGGGGCTACACGCTCAGTGCTAAGGATAGGGTCTCCGAGCAGTCGAAGGCCGAGTGGAAGGTCGGTTGGTTTTGAAGATGTTCCGGAGAGGGCTCTGACAAGAAGGGAAGGAACGATGGAAGGCTCCCATGGAAGGAGTCACCGAAGGGATACTACGGAGGTTAATTAGCCACCACTTTTGGCGGCTCATCTGGGAAGAACTGAGGCGGGGGTTCCGTTGCAGCCTTCTCACGCATCCGGCGTAGAAGGCAATCCATCTCAAATGAATGGGGGAGGAAATCTTCCTCCTCATGGTATGTATCCTCCTTTTCAGGCTCAATCTTACCCTCACGGGGTCTATCCCCCACCTAATGGGGAGGCTAGCAACCCCAGTTTTACTCAACCATGCGGAAGCATGCCCTACGGGCAACCTATGGTATATCCTTCGTACCCTGTCGGAAGTCACCCACCTTATATACCTACTGCTTACCCTCAATATGTTAATCAAAACCCTGTTGGAATACCTCCAAATCATAACCCGTACAATGCTGCCCCTACCTACATGCCACCTTATAACTGCCTTTATTCGGAGCCCATGGGCTCCACAACACCCTTCGTAAGATGGATAGAAGACTACCCTTTGCCTGATGGGTTGAAAATGCCTGCACATATTGGTACTTATGATGGGAAGGGGGACCAGGATAACTTCTTACACCTGTTCGAAGGGGCTATCAGAATGCAGAAGTGGGTTATGCCCGTTGCTTGCCACATGTTTACATATACCCTACGAGACTCTGCTCGTATATGGTGGAATGGGCAGAAACCAGGTAGCATTGTGAATTTGGATGATCTCTAGGCCAAATTTAGATCACATTTGAGCCAACAGAAAAAGTTTACAAGAATGCACCTAACAGTGCACAACTGCACAACATCAAGCAGAAGGAAAACTAGAGCACCAGGGCTTTCATTACTAGATACACCGATGATACCTTACAGATAATGGGCTTGCACGAAGACCAACGCATCTCAGGTTTCGTGCATGGCCTTCGAAATAGAAGTTTGGTTGAATTCCTTTCCACCAACCTTCCTGCAACTTATAAGGGTTTAGTGGAGAAGGCGTACACCTGAATCGAAGCCAAGGAAGTATCTACCAACGGGGCTCCGGTCAAAAATAAAGAAAGTCACAGCAAAGCCCCGAAGCATCCTTCGTGGGAAGGGTCAAAGAACAGACACAAAGGAAGGGACAGGTTTACACCGTACCATAAAAACATCAACCACGGGTTCTTGGCTAATCTGTCCAAATCTCCAAGGGAGATACTTGCTATGGAAAAGGCTGTGAAGACCTTTGATCCTCCTCCTCGCTTGGCAACAGAGGAAGGCCCAAAGATACTTCCAAATACTGCTACTTCCATGACGATTACGGACACGACACCAACAATTGCAGAGAACTCAAGAAATAGATAGAAGAGGCCGTGAAGTCCCGCCAATTGGGACATTTGGTGAAAGGTATAAAGAAGGGTAAAGAAAAGGTCTCCGAAACACAGTTGGGGAAAGACACCGCGCCTGCCAAAGCACCCATCCTCATGGTGTACAAAGGTGACTCTGGTTTAAAGAGGAAAGAAGCGGAGGAGGCATTATGCGGAGTAGGAGATGTCACTTTTCCTTCAATCACAGGGAAAGTTCTTTCAAATGACCCCGTGGTCATCAAGGTCTTGATCTCCAACAGAGAAGTAAACATGGCCTACCTAGACTGTGGTAGCTCTTGTGAAGTGATCTACGAACGCTGCTTTTTAAAGCTCAAGCCTTCGATAAGGTCGAAGAGAGTAGATTCGAAGGTACCCTTAGTAGGGTTCTCAGGGGAACACTCATGGCCCTTAGGAGAAGTCCCTCTAGAGGTTACGATTGGAGAAGGAAAGCTAAAAAGAACAGAAACTCTAGTTTTCACGATCGTAAGGTCTGAATCTCCCTACAACCTATTGATAGGGAGAACGGCAATGCAGAAGATGGGCATCGTTGTCTCCACTATACATGCCGCGGTAAAATTCCAAACACCTTTCGGTATTGGAACGGTTTTCTCCAGCTACAACGTGAAGAAGCCTGCGGAAGTAGGCAAAAGGGTCAAACAAGTTTCGGAAGAGCCTCCAAAAGATGTTCTCAGCTACACTGATGCTGAAGAACGCATCGTAGTAAACAATCTCTATCCTAATCAGACGGTGGTAATCGGAAAGCAGCTCCCTACTTCCTTTAAGGCCGAATTGGAAAAGGTACTACGGGCCAATACAGATGTCTTCGCATGGACCTACTCTGACATGACGGGGGTCCCCAGAACTCTTACCATAGATGGAAAGCCCTTCGGCACTGAACACAAGCTTAATGAGTTCAAATATATTGAATCTATCAAGCAAAAGCGTCGAAGCCTAGCTCCTGAAAGAAATGCTGCAGCATGCAAAGAAGTAGATGAGCTCGTAGCAGCATGCATACTCAGGGAGGTGAAGTATGAAACTTGGGTAGCCAATCCGGTGATGGTCAAGAAGCATGACGGAGGGTGGCGAATGTGTGTGGACTTCACAGATATTAACAAGGCCTGTTTGAAGGACTGCTATCCTCTGCCAGAAATCGATTGGAAAGTAGAATCCTTGTCAGGGTTTTGGCTGAAGTGTTTTTTGGACGCTTATAAGGGTTACCATTAGATACAAATGGCGGAAGAAGACGAAGAGAATACAACCTTTTTTACAGGAAAAGGCGTTTATTGTTACAAAAAGATGCCTTTTGGTTTAAAAAATGCAGGTGCCACCTACCAACGTTTAGTGGACAAAGCCTTCCACAAGCAGATAGGTAGGAACCTAAAGGTGTACATAGATGACATGGTTATGAAAAGCAGAACGGAGGAGGATATGCTCTCCGACATCAAGGAAACCTTCGACCAGCTTCGCGCCATCAACATGAAATTAAATCCCAAGAAATGTTCCTTCGGTGTGGAAGAAGGACAATTTTTGGGACATCTGATCACGAAGCAAGGTATTAAGGCCAATCCTTCGAAGGTTAAGGCCATCATGGATTTGCAGCCTCCTAAGTCCCTAATGGAAGTGCAAAGTCTGAATGGAAAGCTAGCATCCCTCAGCAGGTTCTTATCGAAGGGTGCAGACAGGTCTTTGCCATTTTTTAAAACACTCAAAGGATGCACGGATAAAAAGACGTTTCAGTGGAGTACAGACGCAGAAGCTGCCTTCCAAAAGCTCAAGGAATTCATGGCTATTCTACCTACACTTACCGCCCCAATCAAAGGCGAAGTGTTGTCCATGTATATCGCAGCCTCCTTCGAAAGCATCAACGATGTGTTGTTGGCAGAAAGGGAGAAGAAGCAAATACCTATCTACTTCGTTAGTAGGGTTCTACAGGGAGCTGAGCTAAATTATCCAGCATTGGAAAAGCTAATTTTGGCTTTGGTCCACGCTGCGAGGCGCCTTCGAAGGTACTTCCAAGCTCACCCCATAACCGTACTTACCGACAAACCCATTAAGCAGATACTTTCAAAGCCGGAGAAATCTGGAAGGATAGCTAAGTGGGCTATCGAGCTAGGAAAGCACGAAATTGAATACAAGGGTAGAAACTCGGTCAAAGGGCAAATATTGGCAGACTTCTTAGTAGAAACACCCTCCGAACCAAAGCAGGACACAAAAGTTGCTGAAAAGAAGCCTGATAAGGCGGTCGAAGGGTGGAAACTTTATACTGACGGAGCCTCCAGCTCCGACGGTTCTGGCGCATGTCTCATGCTTGTTGACCCCAAAGGGAAGGAGTACACTGTTGGGAACTATATCTAAAGTTGATAAGACAAAGTACATGAAAGATGAAGGACTATTGAAGATAAAGAAAGACAAGGGACCTACTTGGCAAAGAAGTATTTATTATTTAGTCCCTTGTAGTCATTTGTAACCCTAGTATCTTTATTATATAAAGAGATACAGGGAATTAGGTTTATAAGTGTCAAACAATGTAAACATCAGACAAAGTGTGTGTGGGGGAAAACCTAGGCGTGGGATGCCTAGAGTTTTAGTGTAGTCGACTTATAGTTGGTCAGCCTCAAGGATCATGGATCCCTGTTAGATTGTAACCGTCTTAGAGTTGATCGTCTAGGATTGGGGCTGTAGATGTGTTTTGTAGAACACATGATGATGACAAAGAAACCTTAGTAATAACAATGATAGTTTATTTATTCCGCTGTGCATCTTATTATTGTTCATTGTTATTTGTACTTCATTGATTATCCTAGATAAGGTCTAAACAACCTCGAGCTTCAACGATTCTTAACATACACTTATGCACTCCGCTTTGAGTTCGATGCAACTAACAATGAAGCAGAGTACGAAGCCTTGCTAGTAGGCCTCCGATTGGCTAAGGACATGGAGGTAGAAGACTTGGCCATTTTCGTTGACTCACAACTGGTGGCCAATCATATAAAAGGCTCCTACGAGGTGAGACAACCTGTAATCAAGCAATACCTGGATAAGGCCAAGGAAATGCTCGAAGGGTTTACATCATACAACATAGAGCATGTTCGGAGAAATCAAAACAAGAAGGCGGATGCACTTAGCAAACTGGCATCAATGGCATTTGCTCATTTAACTAAAGAAGTTCTGGTTGAAGTGTTGACAGATAGGTCCATCGTCCTAAAGGAGGTGTCTGACGTAATACTGGAGGAAGACTCAAATTGGATGACTCCAATTAGAGAATATCTAATAAGTGGTATAATGCTGGAGGATCAAAAATTAGCTCGAAAGGTCCGCATCAAAGCACCGCAGTACAAAATCATGGGGAACTATCTATACCGAAGATCCTTTTTGTCCCCATGGCTTCGTTGTGTAGGACCTAGGCAAGCCGCCAACATCATTCAAGAAGTGCATGAAGGATCCTGCGGGCTTCACGCAGGACCCCGCTCCATTGTTCATAAAATCATGAGGATCGGATAATACTGGCCTTCGATGCACAGGGACGCTGTCGAAATCATTCAGAAGTGTGAAGCCTGTCAAGTTCACTCAAGGGTTCTAAGGCTACCAAAACAAGATATGACCTCTGTGACGACCGCATGGCCCTTAAGCCAATGGGGGATAGACATCGTAGGTCCTCTGCCAATTGCTCCAGGAGGAGTAAAGTTCTTGGTCGTAGCCATCGACTACTTCACTAAATGGGTGGAAGCGAAGCCTTTGGCATCCATCACAGGAAGGCACATGGAAAAGTTTGTGTGGGAACATATTATCTGTCGGTTCAGAGTACCCCACATCATCATTTCAGATAATGGGAAGCAGTTCGCCGAAGGGGTATTCCCAGTGTTTTGCAGAGACCTGAATATCAAACAATCCTTCACTTCCGTCTATCATCCTCAAGGTAACGGACAAGTGGAAGTTACTAACAGGGACATCATCCAAGGAATAGAACGAAGGCTGCGATACAGTCACCATGGCTGGGTAGATGAACTACCTTAAGTACTTTGGGCTCACAGAACGCATACAAAGTCAAGTCATGGGGAGACGCCTTTTAGCTTGACATATGGCACGGAAGCTGTCATCCATTCGGAAGTAAGTGTCGAAACAGAAAGGGTCATGAACTTCAAAGCAGCAGACAACGAAGGAAGACTCCGTAGCAACCTAGACTTACTCGAAGAACGAAGGGAAATAGCCTCAATCAGGGAGGCTATCCATAAGCAAAAAATTGAAAGATACTACAACAGTCAGGTTCGGCCTTCGACCTTCAAACCAGGGGAATACGTCCTCCGACTCAACAGCTCAAGTAAAGCTGAGTACCAGGGTAAAATAGGACCTACATGGAAAGGGCCCTACGTTATTAAGGAAGCATATGGCAACGGAGCCTACAAGCTGGAAACCTTGGATGGAGACGCTATTGATAGAACCTGGAATGGCACTACCTTTCGTAAGTTCTACGCATGAAACTTACAATGTCTAAGGACATTTTTTACTTTGCTTTCAATTAATGTATTTGCATTCTTCTCACTTGGGGAAAGAAGCATTAATGGTAGGCGTCTAGTATTCATTTCTGTTGGAATCACTCCTAAACCTTAATTCAAGTGTTAGTGATTCATATGTAATAGTTAGCTTAATATGGCCTTTATGTTTGTTATTAAGCTAAGGCTTATGTAGAAGGCCCATAAGCCTTAACCCAAGCCCATAAGAAGGGAAGGAGTCTAGATGTGTTGCCCTAGCTCCTTGCCATATAAATACTCTTGTATAACCCTCACTTGAGGGTTGGTTGTTCACTTTACTTATTCACTCTACGCATAACATTTCTCCATTACTTAGTCGTGTGTTTGTATTGTGTTCATCCGATCACTTCTCTTCTCTTGTTTCTTCTATTGATGCTTGTGTTACTAATATAGGAACCTAACAGTGGTATCAGAGGCCATATAGTTGGGTGAAATCGTTTTGTTTTTGAAGTTTTTATGGTATACGCGTAAGGTTTCGGTACTCAATCTTTCATACGCAAAAAGCTTTCATTTTTACACGGTACAATCCAAGATTCTTGTACTTTCAAGGTTATTAGGTGTTAAAGTTTAAGTTTTTGGCAAAAAGTTTGAAACTTTATGTGTTTTTCATTGTTTTTAAGCTTGATTTGGTTCGTGCATCCTTTCTTACGCATAAGCTAAAATTTCATTTTGGATCATCAAGTTTACAACTTTCTTGTTCTTTTGGTGATTTTGAAGGTATTTCATCATAAAAATCTGGCTTCAAAACATTTTTGGGCATAAAATCAGTTTTGGTACTTTCTACTCGTAAGGAAACCCTAAACTTACGCATAAGTTTTTCAAGGTTTGATCTTCAGTGTTCTTGGTTTACTCAGTGTTTTCTTTCTTGGATAAGCCTGAAAACACTTCGACTTTGGATATCTTTTACACTGTGATAGTGTAAAGGATTTTTGGGCAAAACCCTAATTTTACGCATAAGCTTAAACTTACGTGTAGAACTCTTTACGCATAAGCTTTTTCTTACGCCTAAGCCTTGTCTTACGCATAAGCTAATCTTACGCATAAGTTTTCTACGTCTAACTTTCAGTTTACGCCTAATCTTAGTGTTTCTCAATTCTTACGCGTAAGCTAATCCTACGCGTAAGCCCTATTCTTACGCGTAAGTTATCTTTTACGCATAAGGTTGAGTATTGGCGAGAAAATTTGAGTAAAATTTAATTTTTAAGGGAGACTAAACGTTTAATTTTTGCGCGAGATTCAAATTTTAGTTTAACTGTGAAAATTTTGGTCAAAAATTCAAATTTTTGGGCCCAAATTCGAATTTTTCGGGTCAAATTTGGCGTCAAAATTGTCATAACTCAAATTTTTCTTACAACCTTAGAATTGAATTTTATAGTGAATTTCAAATTTTGAGAGTCAAAATTTTTCAAAATTATTTTTGGAGGGTAATTGCAATTCACTATATCGACCTTCTGTGTGCCATATCGACTTCGCACCTTTGCTCTTTGAGTCTTCTGCAAGGGATAGAGCTCAATGGATTCTGAAGAAGAAGCTGCATTTGTGGAATTGGAAGAAGTATTTATTGTTCTGAAAGAGAAGTTGAACTCAATAATTAATAATTCCAAGCGTCAGACATCTTCAAATTCCCGAAATCCTGCAGTCGTGCAAGGTGAAAGAGTTGATGTACATGAAAGGAATGCTCAAATGGACGTTGAGAATGTTGTGATTACTGCATCTGTCGGTAATGCGGACAATGAGGTTGTAGCATTGGAAAAGCAGGATGACAGCAGCAGATCTAGAGAAGATATCATACTTAACTATGACACCGAGCCCAACTTTGACGAAGAACAAATGGTTGAGGAAGATATCTTACCCATCTATGACACCAAGCCGAACTTTGACAAAGAACAAATGATTGAGGTACTATCTACTGTTGATCATATTCTGACTGCAAATGCGACACAACATACTGATCAACCTGAATTCAGAAATGAAGGAGAGGTTGACCAGTGTGTTGCACTATGTCCAGACAACTATCTCATGTCTGAGCCCTTACTTGTTAACAATTCAACTGAAACGTCAAATCAAACTCTTGAATCTGAAAACACTCTTCTCAAAATGACCATTGCTCAATTTCAAAAAGATTTTTCAAAACTTGAGGCTCATTGCATCTTTCTTGAACTTAAAATGCAAAACAAATTTTTAAACTCTGAGCAAAATGGTAAATCTTTGAATGAACAAAGTAATCATGTGGATACATTAGTAAAAGAAAATGAGCATTTAAAGGCTCAAATTCAAGCAAATGGGCTTGCACATGTTGCTTTACAAAACAAACTGAGAAGATTAACTGACCAAAGTGTGGATACTAATTTTGCAAAACCAACAATCTTGGGGAAATTGTCTCTAAAACCAATCAGAAACCAATCAGTAGTTAACAACCAACTGCTTTTAAATCTGAACGTTCAAAATCTTCAAAACCACGGTTTGCCTCCCAAGTTGTTGAGAATAATCATTTGTCAAAACCAGTCACTCCACATTTCGGGCCAAAGAATAATGCTTCTGTTTCTGTAAAACATGTTTCTGTTAAACCTGTTTCTGTTAAACCTGTTTCTGTTAAACCTCAACAAGTAGTTGCACCTGGCCAGTCTAGGATTAGTTCGAACACTGTATCTAAACCGAGCATTAAAATTAAAAATTCATATGATTCACATGACGCGTACAAGAACTATGATCTAGAAAAGGCTAGGAAAAGGGCACTACTCCAAAAGGATGGAATCTTAGGTTTACGACCTAGTGTATCACCTTCTCGTGTACTACTGAACACTGCTTGTAGTAGCAAACCAAATCCTAAGTTTAATCAACAAACAATTAGAAATAAACCCGTCGATCTAAACGTAACATTTTAGAAACCTAATAGGTGGATCAATATAGGACGCAGACTTTTCCCTAAAGAAGTTTCAACATCCCCTAGATCTAACCTTAGATGGATACCAACGGGTAGAGTTTTCAAAGCTATTGGTCTTAGGTGGATTCCTACAGGCAAGATACTAAGTAGTTGCATCAAAACAAGTGTGAAACCCACAACATCCATCCCTGAGGTAGGAAAGGAAATCATCAAAATAGCATGTTCAGGTGTCAAGATGATAATTGACACTACATCTTTATGCCTCTAACATCTGGAACCCAGTTACACTTGGGGATCCATGTTTCTTTCTATCTTGCCCCCTCCTATTTTCTATACAGGTACAACATCTATGGCTCCTACTGCAATATAATGTAGGACCCGTTTCTCACCGTAAAAAATATAATGGTCCATCAACTGCTCCACCATTGTACTTAATCATCAAGAATTGGAAACATTGATTGCTCCTCTGGTTAAAGAGTATTTCTAAAGTCGTGCTTCAGATGTATCGAATGTTTCCGCTGCTCAACCTGATAATAATCTAATTTCTGATACACCTGAATCTACAACAACAACTGTTGCTGTAGCTGCACCTCCAATCGAATCTCTGACAACAGAAGAACAAAATTCTTCCTACAACAATGACACAACTGATGATCAACATAATGAACAGAGAAGTTTTATCAGCAGTTGATTCTTATGAGATATTTATGGTACTTCACACTTGTTCGATTAATTGAACATACATGGTTTCGCTGTCTCCTTATACATGGTTTCGCTATCTTCAATTCATCATCAACATACGTGGTGTATGATTCTGAATCATTGAAAACATCGAGGGGGAGAGAGTGTGTAGGTGGTCATTGCTTCCTTGTTCTTCCACATGCTTCTTTGAAAACCCAATGCCTTCTTGAATTTCTTCAATTAGGGGAAAGAAATAAGACGATCTGTGGCTCAAACGTCTCACTTTGGTGTTATCGTCTCAATTTCACGGGTGATCTTGCGTGAAGTTACCCAAATATGATGTTATGATGTTTCACACACGGTCTTGGTATCGAGTTATTGCATATTCACAGGTGATTAGTATTCCGAAAGACCACAACATTCAGGGGAAAGTCATTTCATTTCGTCTTTCGTGGTTTGTTTGGTGTGATGCGTCTACATACGTGAGAAGATCTTGTTGATTTCTGGCATGTTACCCTCGAACTGATTTTCCGCAATAAGTCAGATTTACATTGTGTGGTTTACTGCTCATCTACAAATTCCGCTGCATACTGAAACCTTCAAAAGTTAGAGAAAATGTAGACTTCATCAAAGTTTTAAATCTGCTAAAGCCAGTTGTCAGTTTGGGGGGAAGCTGATTCTGAAACTTCTTCATAATGGCTTCTGAGCATAACAACTTGGAACCCGGTCACAACCGTTTAAACTTCCCTCAAACCCCATCATCAGCTGAACCAAGCCCCCAGCTTACTCGTCAACAAATGGAAAAGCTATTTGCTCTGCTGTTTAGTAATGACATTGATGAACGTGCTCCAGGCGTATCCGATGTTTCAGCTGCTCAACCTGCTCATACTCTTATACCTAATACACCTGCTACAACAACTACTGTTGAAGAAGCACCACCAGTTGACTCTACAACAACAGTTGAACAAACTGCATCCAACGACGTTGAACCAGCTGATGATGTTCTTAATGAAGTACCCCCACTCGCAGATTTTGATCCAAATGCGTTCTTTAACCCATTTGCTACTAAAACTGCTGCACCTGATGTTGCGGAATCATCTACAAGCCATTTGAATCCTCAAAATCTGCACAATGTATACCAACATCAACCCTCTACACATCGTTGGACAAATGATCATCCTTTAGAGAATATTATTGGCAACCCGAATCAACCAGTTATTACGAGACAACGTCTTCACACAGATGGTGAACATTGCATTTATGCACTCACTGTCTGCCAATCTGAGCCTAAAAACATTAAAGACGCAATGACAAAAGACAACTGGATTGAATCCATGCAAGAAGAACTCAACCAATTCCAACGTCTTGAAGTATGGGAACTGGTTGAAAGACCAACATGGGTCTACGTCATTGGTCTCAAATGGATTTGGAAGAACAAATTGGATGCTGAAGGGAACGTAATCAGAAACAAGTCACGTCTGGTGGCTAAGGGTTATAGACAGGAAGAGGGTATTGACTTTGAAGAATCATTCGCTCCGGTTGCTCGTCTTGAGGCTGTTTGGATCTTTCTCGCATTCGCGGCTCATATGAATATAACGGTCTTTCAGATGGACGTCAAAACTGCTTTTCTGAATGGTCAACTGAAAGAAACAGTCCATGTCAGCCATCCAGAAGGATTCGTTGATCCAGAGTTCCTGAACCACGTCTACAAACTGAACAAAGCTCTGTACGGTCTCAAACAAGCTCCAAGGGCGTGGTACGATAAGTTATCATCCTTCCTCATTGCCAACAAATTCACCAAAGGTTCGGTCGATCCTACACTTTTCATACAATATCACGGGGCTCACATCTTAGTTGTTCAAATTTATGTGGATGACATCATTTTTGGGTCAACACAATTAAAATACTCAAATGCTTTTGCAAAATTAATGACAAAACATTTTGAAATGTCAATGATGGGTGAACTCACATTCTTTCTCGGAATGCAAGTTCACCAATCCTCCCGTGGTATTTTCTTGAGTCAGTCCAAATATGCCCTTGAACTGTTAAACAAATTTGGAATGCAAAACTGTGACACCTATGCCACACCAATGGCTCATACCAAGAAGCTAGACGCTGATTTACATGGGAAATTGGTGGACCCTACCAAATACCGCAGTATCATAGGGTCTCTCATGTATCTAACAGCCAGCCGGCCTGACATTGTTTTTGCCGTATATCTTTGCTCCCGTTATCAGTCGAGACCAACTGAAACCCACCTCTCTGAGGCTAAAATAATCCTACCATACATCAAGGGAACCATTAATTTGGGGATCTTGTATCTGAAGGATTCTGGTTTTGAACTAATAGCTTTTTCAGACGCTAACCATGCAGGATGCTTAGATTCACGGAAGAGTACTTCAGGAGCATTACAACTTCTTGGTGATAAACTGGTGTCATGGCAATCGAAGAAGCAGGATTGTACAACGCTATCCTCAACAGAAGCAGAATATGTAGCCATGTCGGCGTGTTGTGCTCAAGTCATTTGGATGAGAACACAATTCAAAGACTATGGTTACGTGTTTGACAAAATCCCGATGTACTGCGACAATCGGAGTGCTATTGCGATCTCGTGCAACTCAGTACAACATTCCAAATCAAAGCACATCGACCACCGATATCATTTCTTCAAGGAGCCCGTGGAAAAGGGTACTGTTGAATTATACTTTGTGGGTACTGAATACCAATTGGCAGATCTCCTCACCAAAGCCTTGGCTCCTGCTAGGTTTAATGAGTTGGTCCACCGGATTGGTATGCGGTGTTTGACTCCCGAGGAACTGGATGAACTGTTCAAACATTCTTAAAATCAGTCAAACACCAAAACCACTTTTGTAAATATTTTTCAAAAAAAAATACAAAAATATAAAATCAGAAAATCTCAAAAATATTCTTCTATCTAAATTCTTTCAAACATCGCAAGTACAAATCTTCAGTCAACACTTTGTTCTATCAAATCTTTCACTATTTTTCCCGAACAAGTGTTGAGGAGGAAAAAGTAAATATTTTCCAGTTTCATAAAACCTTGTACTTCCATGTTTTCAAAAATATGTTGTTTCTTCCAAAATGGTGGATACGTTTCTTGTAAAATACTCTCCTCGGACTCAAATGTCTTCAAAATTCATTATTTCAAAAGTCGAGGGGTAGTATCGTTAAGTGTTTTGTCTAACCTAAACGGAAGTTAAAGGATCTTGGTTGGAACCTCTTTAAGGTTGAGGGACTGAATGTGTCAACTTGGCAAATTAATGTTAACAAAATCATTTACTCCTAAAACAACCAAGATCAAACGGCCTAAATCAAATCTTCTAAATCCGTTCAAGTTTTTCATAATCTATAAGTTCTAAACTGTTTTAATCAAGATGATAAACAAGGATTTTTAAAATTCTTTCAAATCCAACGGTTAAAACTCTTTAAACTGATTTTGGAAAATTGTTCACTCGAACGAACTGGGTGTTTATGCATAAAAGTGTTTGGATTGAAATAAGTTATGTTAAAACCTTTCTTAGTGTCTATTAAACTTGTTTCAATCGTCCAAAACCATCCAGAATCTTAAATTTCTTTAATTTGAATTCTAGGGTTCTTGCGCTCATCTAGGGTTTTTCTATTCTGTGATATGTTATTAGGTGGTCAAGAATGTGTTAGAATAATTATATATGCATGATTTGAACCTTTAAATTAGCCCAGAAACATCTAAACTGTAAAAAATTTAAGTTTTAGGTTTTAGGGTTCATCTCCCATGAATCTTCTGATTCTGCGATGGAAATGTGTTAAATCTTGTTCCATTGCACTCATATGACATCTAGGACACTCCAGAAACATTCTTGTTTGATTTGTGTGGCTATATCTCTTACGCGTAGATTAAGAGTTTAGGGTTTAAGTAATTTTACGCCTAAGTCTTTCTGTGTGTATCTGATATGTTCTTGTGCTTGTTTTGTGATCTAAAAGATGTTTGGAGTTAACTGCAATCAAGTTTTCATGTTTATATTTAACATGTTAATTATTCGTAATGTCATAATCTTTAGGTGTTCAAACCTTTAAGCTTAAGGAATACTTTATGCGTAAAGGTTACGCCTAAGAGAAATCTTACGCGTAGCTCTTACGCATAAGGGGTCTACAGTGGATTAAGTGTATCTTGGAAAGATATTCGTAAACAAGGCTTGTTACGCATAAGCTTTACTCTTACGAGTAAACTGTACGCGTAACATCTAGCTTATCCCTACGCGTAAGCTTAAAGCCTTTGAACTTGTATTACGCGTAAGAAACTCTTACGCCTAAGCTTGGTCTTACGCTTTAGTTTACTCCTAAGCATTAGCTCCTTTCTTAAGCATAAGGATCCTTGTTACACATAACCCACTGTTCACTACATTTTGGCCTAGTATGCATATGTTACTTGTAAAATGTTACACATAAGTCACAAATACCTGATGTTTCGTATAAGCTTACTAAAGTTAATATGTTGTGTGTTAAGTGAAAAAGTGGACTTTGAAATTTCAATTAACATGTTCACGTAACTTATCACATCAACTTCAATCAATTGGAATAATGTGACTTAGGACTTGTAACTAACATAAACATGTTACCATCAAACAAGGAATTAGATAATAAATCAGACTAAAACAAACACATTGTGTTTCCATATGTCTGTCTTTTTGTCTAATGTATTTCAGATCACAAAATGGCTGCAAATCAAGCAATCATCAATGCCCCAGCAGAGCTCTTGATGGGAAACACATTCCTTACTGGATCGGACAAAACAATTGGCAAGAACAATCACCGTGTCATCTTCAACAACTTCATATGCTCATAATCATCTTGCAGAATTGCTGTGGACATCCTTCTGCAACGTCCATTCAAATTCATGCTCACAAAGTCATCCTGATGATGAGTATGATTCAATGGAAGAGGAAATAAAATTTCATAAGACATTAAAGCAGAAAAGGATGGAATACCATGCTTCAACCTTTCCGGTTAATCAACCCGGTGGGGCAGGAGGGTCAAGTAGTAGTCCTCCACTTATGGAAGATCCATTGCAAACATCTCTTACCCCATCTGATTCGGTTAATCAATCCGGTAAGGATCAGGGTGTCACTGTCACCACAACTGTTGAAATGAAGCAACCACAACAACAACTAAAACATCCGCAAGAAGAAAATCATGGTGAAGATGTGGAAATATATGACTAAGGAGATTACGATCATGATAAGGATGAAAGAGTCCCTGATGATGATAATTTGACGGATGAAGAGGAAATGATTCGAAAAGAGGTAAAAAAAGCTGCTAGAGCTGAGAAGGAAAAGTTTAAGAAGGAATCAGACAACTACATAGTTGAAAATCCAATACACAAACTCAACAGTCTTCTGAAACACCTCTTGACACTTCCACCAAACCCAAATCATCATCTCAATCATCACCTCCATAAACATAAGAAACACCTATGTCAACAACAAAATCTATTAAGAAGGCAACTCCATCCAATGATTCGACAAATGGTTAAGCAGGTTATCACCACTACACAACAAGACACAACTACCACCATCTGATCAACCATGGGATTCAGAAACCACACCACCAATGGAGAAAACCGTTGATCACTTTACATACACTGGTGGTGAGGATTACGACATACCTGATCCCCAACCAGAACCTCAACCGAAATTTAGATCAAGTACATTACTGCACTCCTTGTTTTCATACGCATCAAATCAAAGAGCGTGTTGAAGTTCTCCACCTGGGGTCGAATCTTACCTAAATTCTACACTTCATCGGAATCAATCAAGAACCTCAGTACAAAATCGTTCATAAACAAAAGTTTGGGTTTGTCTACCAAAGTAAAAATCATCATACTTGCTTCATGGCTTTCGATGAAAGTCACTAAGTTCTATGACGCCACCCTGGAGATGGTTCGAGATGGATTGGCATATCGATTGAAGGACATTGAGTTGGGCATAATTCAGACGAAGAGATGGAATTCAAAGGATCGCAAGGATGTTCGTTGATTTATAACTAGGATTGATGAATATTTGATTCATCGGGATCAGATGCAACGGTTGGAGAGCTATGTGGGAAGATGACCAAACTTTCCGATTCTGACTTTCCAACGTCCTCAGAAAGTAGCTGATCATTTGTAATCATTGGGTACTCTCTTGATTGTGATTTTGTTTGTTTGTTTGATTATCTGACAATGGCTTGTGCACACATCACAGTGTAGAACCCGTTCTTGTAATGAAAGGACCATGTGGTACGCTTCAGTGCCACAATCCTTATAAAAGGAGCGAAAGGTTCTTACTTTTGAGTAAAACTTATCAAAACTTTCATTTTTCAAAGTTTTGCTCAAAAGAACAAGTACTTCCCCTTACGTTTTTCAAAACCTCAAAAGTTAGTATTACTTGTTGAGGGGGAGTATTTGCTAAAATCTTTGTTCACAAATTATTCTTCGTGATAATCTTCCCACAAAACTCGAAATGGTCATATTTAATATCAAAACGTTATCAAAAATAACATTTATATGCCATTTTTGAGAAGGAGAAAATTATTGTGATAAGAAATATGTTGATTTGCTATTGAATCTTCGTGTGATAAGACTTAACCCATGAATTGACGAACTCTGAACTGTCATAAATCGAAAAGATTTGTCTTCCTAGACTTATCCGAGTAGATTGTACCTATTCGAGAAGCTCTTGATAGACATGAACTTTGACGGGTTTGACAACCTTTCGAGGTTTGTCCACACCTTCAAGGTAGTTACTAGAGTTAGTTGTCAACTAAAAGCTGTCAATGTACCTCTTTAACTATGCAATGTAACCGTGTCTCGCGGGGGATTATCTATCTTGAGTCGATCAATTCAAAAGTGCCGCTCTTCTCTCACCGTGCAGATTTCTGTCTAAACACTTAAGCACGTGTAGAGGGGGAGTATTTCTGCTAAATGATAAAACTCTCACAGTGATACAAAATGTTTTTCATTCACAAACACTTTGAGAGATTTTCAGGAAAATGGTTTTATGGCAACATAGGTTAGTCATGGAGGTATAATGTGACTAAGGTTAGGAATAACCGTCCTATGATCCGCCAGAACCGGAGGGATCTACCCAAGGACATCACAAATAGTTAGTACTTAGAAGTCCTTAGGTATGATTATAAAAAGGAGAAAATGAGAATCGGAGAAAGAAGGAGTTGAAGAATTAAAAAGAAAAGCAAAGAAAATGGTGAAAAGAAATAGCCCTCCAGATTATTCAACTTAGGGCAGACACTGGGTTCAATTCATATGCTACTGGTTGTCACTTAGTGACACCGGTATTGAAGATTAAAAGTCGTCATGGACCCAGTGATGCATGCACTAAACCTTCTTAACCACTCAAGTTTCTCTCAACAGAAGCTTGTTTCATTCTCACAAGGAACCCTACATAAACTATCGGCTTTCTCTTAGAGATTGCTGGTATTGAAGAAGGAGACCCTCTCCCTAGTCTCCACTCAGGAAAACCAAAGTGCACTATTGAGTCTAGAGCCACGAGATTCATCAAAGATCTCTTAGGTACACTTGACAAATCATCGCTTGTCATTCAACAATAAGAACGCAATTGATATATTATCGTGTCCTTCACATATCTTAGCAATCTGTCGAGAACATTTATGAGAGGTTCACATATGTGATCCTCAGTGATTGAATGGAAACTCCTGCCAGGGTCAACATCAAACAGCCCTGACAGCAGGTCACTTCGGTAACTCCCCGTGGATTACGCTTAGTGTATCTCAAATGGTCTACAGTCGTGAGGTGATGCTTCGGTGTACCTCAGCGACTCATCTGAACTGTAGGTGTACTTCGGTACATCGTGTTATCTCATTTGTGGGACTCCAGTTCAGGAACGGCCTTTGTGAGAATTAGAGATGTGTTTTCACACTATGCTGTTAACACCCTTGAAATTCAAACTTGTAAGTTCCGGAATCCGCTTATTACTAACCGTGCGTATGTTTTCCTCTTATGGAAGCTCTGGAGCAGACTGATCGTGCAGATTCTTCACATGCTCATACCAACATCATCACTAATGCAAGTTCTCTCAAAAGGCAACACAAAAGTCAGAATTATTCTTCGTCAAGTCAAAGAATCTACAAAGTTTAAAGACTAAGAGAACTACATCAGTACTCAAATCCAACGTTAAAGAGCATGTGAGCATGTTGAAGAAAGACGTAGAGACACTAGAGAAATGAAGCAGACCTGATGCAGATAACAACAACATACTATCACTTTCACCACAAAGAACAAAGAACTAAAGAACAAAGAAAAAGATGACGTCAAAGCAGAATACTTCAAAGGTAACAATTTCTCTACACTGGGGAGATTGTTCGAATCAAGACACTTCTTCTCACAAGAAAGAAGAATGTCAGAAGATGTCAAAGCTACTATTACATCAGCACCTACAACGTTTATCACTCTTTCATTCATCACCAACACTTAGGGGGAGATTGTTGGAATCATTCCTAAACCTTAATTCAAGTGTTAGTGATTCATATGTAATAGTTAGCTTAATATGGCCTTTATGTTTGTTATTAAGCTAAGGCTTATGTAGAAGGCCCATAAGCCTTGGCCCAAGCCCATAACAAGGGAAGGAGTCTAGATGTGTTGCCCTAGCTCTTTGCCATATAAATACGCTTGTATAACCCTCACTTGAGGGTTGGTTGTTCACTTTACTTATTCACTCTACGCATAACATTTCTCCATTACTTAGTCGTGTGTTTGTATTGTGTTCACCCGATCACTTCTCTTCTCTTGTTTCTTCTATTGATGCTTGTGTTACTAATATAGGAACCTAACAATTTCTTAAAATGATGTAATCCTCCCTACCCACTTAATGATATAACGCATTTCCCTCAAATCTCTTGTTTTGTTCAATACAACAAAGATTTGTCCACCAAGTCGCTTTATAAGTTTCAATGTCGAAGGGATGTACAAAGACTAACAACATGTCTTGCTCATATGCATAACATCCACCTCAACTTTACATTAACTTTCCTATATGGCCTTAAGGTATTTTAAGCCTTTCGCTGCCCAAAGGACTAAGATGGAGTGGGTCGCAACCCTCTGTCAGTAGTCAAATTATACGATTGCTAATATTCTTGGTGAAGTAACTACACACAATGAGGCTATGCATCTACCATACGCCTTAGGTTGTAAAAAATTTTACGCAAGTAAAATAAAAAGAGAAGAATCACACATGACAAAATGCAAGCCCTAGTGGCTTTAATGTAGATTAATGACTAGTTTAACTAGTCTAAACAGGCCGTAGCCTTAACAATCCAACCAAGCAAAACATTGTCTTAGGCCGTAGCCTACATCACACACACCAAATGTTAATTGTTTCATCAGGAACAAAGCCTGGAAAGGAACACAGACAAATTGTTTTAAACAGGGTACATACCACCCTAGGGATCAAATTACAACCACATGGTTACCTTCATCAAACTTTGGAATGAGTAGGATCAGCTAAACCTGGGGATGGAGCCTTGGGTGACGGAGTCTTCTTCGAAGGAGATGGAGGCTGGACTTTCCTTGGCTTCTTGGCCAGCAGGTCCTCAATAGAGGCCGCTGGGTCCTTCGTCACTTCTGTAAGGAAAGGGAACTCTAAAGCAGTTAAGTGATTACTTGCATCATCATACTCTTTCTCATGAGTTGCCCTGTAGTAAGGAACTTCCTGCAGCTTCACCGGTTCCTCCGTCGCATCTATCTCCTCCAAAGTGGTACACTTGCCGTGGAATATGGCCGCATTCACCAAATTCCCAATTGCAATCCCCACATCATCGCTATGGTAAAGTTCCATGGTAACGTAGGGGATGACCTTGGTTACCAAGTCCACCCTATCCTTCTTCAGCATCTTCAGACGAAGGTTTAACCCATCTACCTTTTCTCTGAGCTTGATCTCTTGGTCCAACAGCTTTGCTCTCTCTCCTTCGAGGCCTACATATTTGGATGAAAGAACAGATATCTGCTCTTTATAGCCTACGACCTTTGAGCCTTCAATAGTTAGCCTGCTGCATTCAGCCTCGCTTGCTGCCAGTTGACCTTTGAGCTTTTCATTATCAGCTCTGAGATCTTGCACCAAGGGGTTCTTGTCAAAATCCTCCAAGGCATCTTCACACTTCTTCTCCAGGTCTGCATACTTCTGATCCCTAGCCTTCTCCCTTCTCAGCATAACATCCATTTCTTCTCGAGCTTTGGTGACAGCACGGAGCTGCTCCCTTGTCCTAGCATTGAGTTGGTTGTCTAGCATGCACTGTCGGACATAACTTTTGTCATGAAGGTCGCAGAGCCTTTCCATGGACATGTTGTTCATCACCCCCTTCCAGCTGGGTGGGATTACATGGTCCACGAGTTGAAGACAAGCTAAGGGAGAGGGAAGTTCTTTCGTATCAGGAAGTCCTGCAGCATATATAAATGTGTTAACATATTATTACTGGTATCTAATTTTTTGTTACAGGCAAGAAATATTACCATGGATATCATCACCGCTGGGCCCTTCGATGGCTGGAAATACCACAGCCTTACCCTAGGCACTCTTTTGCCAGGTAGTTCGAAAGGGAGGAGTAGGTAGGATAAGCTTCCTCTTCGAAGCGGACTTCACAACTTTTTCACTGGTACCTTTCCTGCTTCGGACCCTCTCACCAATGCTGGAGGGTCCTATGATGACCAACTGTCCTTCAGAGACTGGTTCATCAGATTCAGCAACATTCTTCACAAGCTGGTCTTCTACATCTATGGGTTCCTTTGACGGAGGAGCAGAGGATACATGTTCGATGGGCTGGGATTCCACATCATTTTCATTTATTGACACTGATGGAGATCCCACGCCATAGCTCGTGTCTTGGGGATTCTTTGGAATGAAGCTCACCTCCTTTGCACCACCAGCTATCACAAAGTTTCTGAATGACATTTCTGCACGAAGGAGCAAATAAGATAAATATCAGAAAGATAAGTTTTTATTTCTTATTTTAATCAAAAAAAATACATACTTTCTCCATCACAAATAATCTCAGGTACCAAAAGAGATCCCTCCCATCTTTCAGCAAGGCCAGCCATGAACAGAATTGGCTCAGGGAATGTTTGGCAATCAGCTGGATGACGAGCCAAACGCTGACACATAGGATTGCTCCTCACAGTATAGGGCAAGGGATCGTTGAACCTTTTTTCATCATATTGGAACTCTGGGTTTAACAATGCAGGGAAAGTCGGAGGGATAATGGTGTTTTGGATATAAAAGAACTTGCCTTTCCAGTTTCTGATGTTTGTAAATGGCCTATCTATGAGAATGGGCACATCCTTTTTACCCCTCTTAGCCAAGGTCAACCAATCTCCTCCAGGGTATAAATTCAAAAAACCCCTAAGCACAGTTAATGATGGTTCAAACCCATAAGCTTTGCACATCACAATGTATGTCGTAAGCTTGGCTAGGCCAAAAGGGTTGAACCTAGATATGTGTACCTTATAGTACTGGAGGAATTTTAAGATCAACGGATGCAAGGGTATTCTAAGGTTAGAGGTGGTGAATGCATGGGTATATAAGCCTACATGGTTTTCAGGGGCATCAAAAATCCCTTGATTTCTACTAGGTAACATGATTTTATGCTCTTTTGGAATTGGGTAATCGGTGAGGAACGCTTTAAGCTCCTCCCTTGTCAAGGTGCAACCTTGTTGTTTGATTACAAATTTTTTATTTGTAGACATTGATCCTTCTAAAATCCACAATAAAGTATTTGAAAACAGATACGAAGGAACACTTTAGCTTGTTTGATCGAAAGCTTGATCGGAAGAGGTTTTAGTAGGTGAAAAACTTGGGCGTGAGATAAAATAATGTTAGGGTTTTACTGTTTTTTAACTTTATATACCCTCACATATGTTAAATCTCAGCCCTACACGTGTCATGACTTATCCCCTTACCACCGGATTTCAAACTCTTTTTAAATTTTGAAATGACGTTTTCTTTTACCGAGGAAAAGGGAGTAGTTAGGATAAGTGTTTGCATTAATTACGGTCAATAGGTACAAGACTTTTCATCTTCGTTCGTTTTTGTGACGAAGGGGAGGTTTCACAGTCGTAATCGCTCAACAGTTCCAACCAACGACGCTGTCTCATGTTCAGCTCCTTATGATCCAGGATATGCTAAAGACTCTTATGATCAGTATACATAGTACACTTTGTGCCATAAAGGTAATGCCTCCAAATTCTCAGTGCAAATACGACAACTCCCAACTCCAAATCATGGGTCGTGTAGTTCTTCTCATGGGTCTTGAGTTGTCGAGAGGCATAGGCAATGATCTTCTCCCTCTACATAAAGACAGCTCCTAAACCTTTATGTGAGGCATCACACTACACCACAAAATCTTGGCTTCCCTTAGGCAGAGCCAATATAGGTGCACTACACAATCTCTCCTTCAGCAGTTGAAATGCTTCTTCTTCGTCTTTCCCCCAAGTATACTTCACCGTTTTCTGAGTCAATGTGGTCAGAGGCTTTGCTATCTTGGAGAAACCTTTGATAAATCGACGGTAATATCCAGCAAGTCCTAAGAATTGACGTATCTCATTCGGGGTTGTAGGAGTAGCCCAATCTCTAGTGGACTCGATCTTGGCGGGATCTACGTGAATACCCTGACTATCAATCACTTGACCCAGAAATTGTACGGTCGAAATCCAAAACTTGCACTTAGAGAATTTCACATAACGCTGCTTCCTCCTTGAGTAGCTTTAGGATTAGTCTCAAGTGTTCTTTATGCTCTTCCGGGTTCTTCGAGTAGATTAGGATGTCGTCTATGAATACTATCACAAACTTATCCAAGTAGGGTTTGCACACTCGATTCATGAGGTCCATGAATACAGCCGGGGCATTGGTTAGCCCAAAAGGCATAACTTGAAACTCATAGTGCCCATAACGAGTTTGGAACGCGGTCTTCGGTATGTCTTCTTCTCGAACACGGAGTTGATGATACCCGGATCTCAGATCAATTTTCGAAAAGACACTCGATCCTTGGAGTTGATCAAAAAGATCATCGATCCTAGGTAAGGGATATATATTTTTCACAGTTAGCTTATACAACTCTCTGTAGTCGATGCACATGTGAAAAGATCCGTCTTTCTTCTTGACAAACAAGACCGGAGCTCCCTAGGGCGAGGAACTTGGTCTGATGAATCCTTTCTCAGCCAATTCGGAAAACTGCTTCGACAGTTCTTCCAACTCCGAAGGGGCTAATCGATACAGTGCACGTGCCACAGGTGCAACTCCTGGCACTAAATCGATTTGGAATTTAACTTGTCTAGCTGGCGGTAGCCCAGGCAAGTCTTTGGGAAATACTTCGGGAAATCCTGAACAACCGGTACGTCTATTAACCGTTTCCCTTCTTCTTCCTTGCACTTCTTCTTCGAGATCTGGGCTAGAAATAGGAGACTTCCCTTCTCTATTTGCTTCTAAGCCTTTGTGCAGGAAATGATATTTAGTCTAAACGAATTCCCTCAAGTACTACCATCCCCGTATATAGTCAAGATCTCAGTACCGTATGGCTCACGCACGATCTTATCTTCACAGAGAATGGTAGCACGATACTTAGACAATCAATCCATTCCTATTATAACTTCGAAGCTACCTAATGGAACATGCATGAGATTGATGTTGAACGGGTGATTAATAAGGTTCAGGGTACAACCTCTGATTATGGTGTTCACCCTTTCCATGTTACCATTGGCTAACTCGATATCATACAAAAAATCTAGGGCAATAGGGATCTTATCAAGCAGAGAGCTAAATGTAGTGGATACAAAACTCCTATTGGCACATGTATCAAACAGAACATAAGCGTAACGGTTATTGAGAAAGAACGTACCCGTAACAAAAGTCGGGTCCTCTTTGAATCCCTTTTCTTTAACCATGTACGCTCTTCCTCGAGCTTCTCCAGTGTTACTCTGCTAATTCCCAGTACCCTGATTTCCCTTGTTGCCACTTGATCCACGATTCGCTTGGTTTCCTCCACTTCCTTGGTTCTCACGATTCCATGGTTCTCGACACTCATTCTTATAGTGCCCCTTATTCCCACACCCAAAACAAGTAACATTAGCCTTCCCATCCGACCTAGGGGTTGCTTGAACTATAGCAAGAGCCTTAGACTTACAGTCTCTAGCCATGTTTTTAATACCAAACCCGACATAGGACCGATTCAACTCGTGACTCAACCACGAGTTACCAGGAAATATGAGTTAAAACTCGTGGGTTTAAACCTACCTTTGTTTTTAACACAAAAGGAGACCGGTGGTGGCGTTGTGGTGACGGTGTGGTAGCGCGTGAGTGAAGGTCGAGAGGTGGGGGAGGGATTTAGGACGCGTGAAGTAGTAGATCGAAAAGAGAGGAGTGTGGGGAGTCTTTTGAGCTGGGTGGTGTAGTGTGGAGGTCGGCGGTGTGGTGGTGGTGGTGGGTTTTGGGTGGCCTACGGCTAGGTATCCAAGCGAGAGAGAGAAAATGGTGATGATGATGATGATGTATATGTGTGTTTGATGTGTGTGGTAGTGGTGATATACCACTTGGACGATTTATGTACATTTACTCTAAAAAAAATAAAAGATATTTCAAAATGGTGGGAGGTTGGGGCGCGGCCAAACAAAACCACAATGACCATTTTCGTAGTTTTTCTAAAGTTTCCCGATTCCTACATTCCCGAGCTCAAATATTTTGTTTAAAAGTCTAACAAGTTTCCCTCGAGTACGCCAATAGTTTTTCCAATAAAATCGACCATAAATATGCTTATGGAGACTAGACGAATGATTTTTGTCAAGTTTTCTCAATTTATTAGGTTTTTCCTAGTTCCGAGGTCTAGTAGTGCCTAGTCTAAAGTCACAAACAAGGTCTAACAACAGAATGCTCTGCAAAATATCAAGAGTTTATAGTCGATTGTTTAACTTGCTAAAATTTAAAGTAGTGTGGTAATAAAAATAGTTTTCGAAATTTACCAGTTGTCACATCTAATGTTCTAGAATGGTCCACGTGGTGAACATCTAATGGAAGGGACAAGAATGACACGTGGCGTGCCATCCTTGGCTTAGCCAGATGCATGGAAGGATCCATGCATTATTCTAGCATTACCTTTGAGCTAATGAGGTAGTGACACGTATTTGTTTGTTGCAACGGTCGTGAGGGAAGCACCCAGTCCTATCGTTGCATGTTCGTGTTCGCTAGGCCTTTGAGCCTGACATGGGAGCTCTCTTCTCAGGCATGTTATGACGAGTTATGGCCATGATGGGCATGTTTAGAGTGTGTGGGCCTTTAGTCAGTTGGGCTGAAGGTCATATATGATATCAAGTCCACCAAGTTCATTAGTGTATTTTACTGCTCAAGGAAAGGCGCTAATGGACTCATGCTACGATGATGAGTCATTATGATACTTTTGTCTTTTTTGAATAGTTTTGTGACCTTTCTATAGGTTATGATTTTTTGAAGGCATATCATGTAGCCGTACGGGCTCGACCTTTCGTAGGTGGCGTTAAGGCATCCGAGTTTATTAAATACGGGACTTAAATGGATGATTGTTTTTTAGGCGTTATTCTTCTCTCTCTTTCTTGTTTGGCGTGCTAATTATTTTAAAGGTTTTTAATAAAAGGGAGGGGCGCGTGTTTTGTTCCGTTTGCAACCATACGCCAGTTATTTCGTTTGCCTTTACGGTTTTCTCAAGTTTCATGGGCCATCTTTATGTACGTGTCCCCGTAAATGTTGCGAAATGTTTATAATAGGGTTTGGGAATTTATAGGAAATAATACCTCTCATCTTACGCTCTAGTTTCCCTTCTTCTTGTTTGAATCTATTTCGTTATTCTTAATAAGTCAGTTGTGACAGTCCCTTTTTTGATGTAGAAGATATGGATAACGAAGGGACGTTCTAAGAGTTCATAGGTTTGTAACTAAACTTTTTTCTTCCAAATTTGTGTTGGGCTTTCCTGTCATGATTTTTTCATATCTTTGATATGTCTTCAAGATTTGTCTTTTGAGTTTGTTTAGTTGTAATGATCATCTCCTTTTTTGGATTGTTTGCTCAACTGCTGAGATCGTCTAAGAAGGAATATTTTGCTTTTGTCAAGTTGTTCCTATTCCTTTCTCGTTGTTCCACTTTCGTAGCGGGCTAGTTTTTTAGATTTTCCTCGGTATCCTTTTGCGATCTCCTTTTTGTTGCTACTCTTAGTTTTTCTCCAACGATGATAGTCTACCCGTCTGACTATCTCATTTTGTGTAGTAATTTTGATGAGGGTGTTTAGGAGGTTGTATGGGGGTGGTACTAGTGTACCTTTATGAGGTCTATCTTTTATTGAGGTGTTTAATCTCTCTTTTTGTTTCTGCAACAACAGGGGCTGAAGGGTAAATGGCTTGCTCTAATGACGGTTTTCCAAGTGTTATCAATGTAGCGTCACTTAATAATGTTGTAATGTGCGACTCTAGCGAAGGTCCATCAGGCGGTAACGCTCCATCTAGTGCCAGTATTTCTGACCCTGGCTTGGCTTGGGTGTTTGTTTAGCCTGCTCATCCGATTGATGATCAGGATGGTATTCATCAGTCAGGGGATGAATTTGCAAGAGACTTTTCCTAGGTTCATAATAATCCTAAAGAAAGTGATGAGGATATGATTTCCCTAGCTGTCAGGAAGAGGAAGTTACGTGCTACCTCTGCTGGCGATCCTGAGGCTGGTAAGACCTGTGTTCCAAGTAGAGATGATGAAGAGAATAGTTCTTCAGATATTAAAGTTTACTATACCCTAGGGGTGGCAATTTCTGACACGACACGAAACCCGACCTGAAACCGACACGAAAATTAGGAGTTTAGGGTTGAGGCTAAGTAGGTTTCAAGTCGTTTTTGGGTCGACCTGATTGACCCATTTATTAAATGGGTCAGGTTCGGGTCGAAGATAATTTAATCGGATCGACCCGAAAACCTGTTTAACTTTTACAAAACATAAAATATAAATACACATGCATTATTAGCTAGTTCTAAATAGACTAGTAATTACAAGAAAACTAAAAAGGAGTTACCTGGGAAGTTGAAATTAAGTACTTGAAAATTGAAAAGGCAAACGTTGAGAACCGGAAATGATCCTTTATCTTCCATATTCACAACCATATTTATCTTCTACTTATAGTTTTTAAGGTCTTACCCTAATACTTTATCTTTTTTTACACAAACTTCACCAATCAGTCGATCACTATAATTGCCGTCGAACTTCAAGCGGCTATTTCATCAGTTTAGGTATGGCTTGTTTTTATCTAATTATTACTTTTACATGTTATCTATTTTGTTACATATGCATGCAACTATGAAAGTATATAACATATAACTATCTATGGATCTTTTTTTCAATTCGTATGTGCATAAAAAATGAAAGGTACTAAATGCATTATTTTGTATTTCTTGTCTTTTTTGTAGCTAGATAATGGATAATGGTAACGCACATCCGATGAATATCGATGATGAAAGTGATGATTCATTTGAGGAAATAGGAAAGCCAACTCAATCAGAAGGTGCTGCAAGTACATCGAGGACAAAAAAAATGGAGAAGAAAACTTATCACCAAGGTTTGGGATTATTTTGACTTGATTGACCAAGATCCCGATAAGCTCGACCAGCGTTTATGTTGTAAGTGTAAAACATGCAATAAGATTTATTCGGCAGAAAGTAATAGTGGTACTGGTAATCTAAAACGTCATCTAAAGGTGCGTCTTAAAAGTACTACAAGAGATATTAGTCAATATATGATTAGTTCTAACAAGGGTGTTATAAGAGCTAGAAACTCAGATTTTAACCAAGGGAGTAGTTAGACATGATTTGACATTTTATTTTACAGAATATGAAGGAGTTAGAGATGTCTTTAAGTGCCTAGAACCTGATGTTACTCATCTTACTAGGAACACTACAAAGGCTGATATGTTAAAGTTGCATGGTGTTGAAAGTAAGAGACTTTGTGATGATAGTAACCTAGGAATGAGCAGTCCTCGCAAGGCTAGAAGGTGAAGAAGAGTACCAAGCACTCTGGTAAGGACAAGTCTCCTGTCAGAGGTATGCTTTTTTGTCTTGTCTAGCCTACTTTCATTTGGGTTTTGCCCTTTAATTTGTCCTTCTTTTATGCACATGCGGCACTGTTTTAAGGACGTCTGCCAAAGAAGTTTGCTTGACGTTTGAGACTGGTCTCAAATTTGACGATCCGTTAGAGGATCTGATTTCTCGAATGACCTACCTGAATGTTGTTTTTCCTTCAGCTAGGAGATTTGAGTCTGAGGGTAGGTTCCTGTCATCCATCTGTCATGTTGTGGATCGGTCCATAAGTGACCTTGTTTCCGATTACCGATTCTTGATGAAACAGAGGTGGCTAATTCTTCCTCAAATCAAGCCTGCTTGGCTCAAGCTAAGCTAAATAGTATTGAGACGAAACGATAGTTTTGGTATATGAGTTTTTCGTATTTTGAAACAAAAATAGGTTTTAGATGTTGTGTTTTTCGGCGGCGAAAAATAGGAGTTTTTGTTTCGAGAGAACTTTGTGAATGTTTTGATCGAAAATTGGTTTGAGTTTTTGATAAAATACAATTTTCTGGTGAACAAAAAAGGTCGATGAATCAAAGAGGTTTTCCAGTTAATGGAAATGTGATTTTTCGTGACTATTATGTTGTGTATAACACGAATGGCACCATGTTTACGTAAGGTACGTATTGGAGATGAGGTTAGCCAACAGTTTGGTTCCCCACGTTCGGTAAGGACCGCAAGATGTGACCGAATTCACGAGCTAGGGTAACACTCACGGATTGGCTAGTGAGTGAATGTAAGAATTCATTATGTGTTGCTTGGCTCATTTTGTGGGAATGAGGTTAGCATTTAATTATTTACAGAGATGGATTTAGGGCTTCGTGCCTATCTAGAAAGCCACCAATGGCCTAGGATGGTCCACGTGGTAAACATCCAATAGAGGGAGCAAGAATGACACGTGACGTGCCATCCTTGGCTTAGCCAGATGCAGGGGAAGGATCCGTGCATGATTGCAGCATTACCTCTGAGCTAATGAGGTGGTGACACATATCTGTTTGTTGCAACGGTCCTAGGGGAAGCGTGCAATCCTGTCATTGCCTGTTTGCGTTCGCTAGGCCTGGGAATTCTTCTCGGGCATGTTATGACGAATTATGGCCATGATGGGCATGTTTAGAGTGTGTGGGCCTTCAGTCAGTTGGGTAGAAGGTCCTATAGGCTATTAGATTTACACATATAGCTTTCAACGTTTAACTTCTTATTTGAATAAATCAAAGAATTTACAAAGGTTGTTTCCGGAATAACTATCTTAGTTAAATGACAATTATGATGATCTCCTTACTAACTTACACACTAACCAAAATAAATGTTTAAGTAAGAACTATAATAATACTATGAATGCTTTCATATACTTGGTTCTTATGAAGGAGTAAATGCTCTTGTGAATGTGTATCACATTTGTTGCACAAGATAGCATTTAATCCTTTGAGACATTCTCGTTTATAGGCATAGTACGAGGTGGTTACCCGTGGTTTAATAGCGACGTGTCAAACATCTAACAATAAAGTACATTGCTACCTTACTGCATTAAATGCTTATATTCTTCTAATGTGTCTAATCCCACTTTAAAGAAAAATGTTGATAAATGTTTAGCCCTTCCTACCAACTCTTGTACTTTCTTTGACTTTTTATGATAAGTGATTTTCTATATATCTTTTCGAAAGATCCCGCCTAAAGTTCAGACACTTAGATATATTTCCTAAATATATAAGTTCAGGATGTCTTTGATTATTGAGGAGATCAATGGGAGAACTCACTGATTTCATCATCTTCTTTCAAGTTTAGGGCTTCACTTATCATGTCCCGCCTCAGGCAATGTTTCTCAAGGCACACTAAGGTGCAAAGGGTTTATGGAGCCTTGAGGCTAGGCGCAGATCAAGGCGCGGGCTTCAAGAATACGAGGCGCAATGAATTGAATACAATTTTAAAATTTTGCGCGACAATTTATGTATTATGATGACTTAAATAACATTAAAATACTTAATTTATCGAAACAAATCTCATATTCAAACCCAAAATATCAACCAATGTATCAAGATGATGGCATGTGACATTTCATTATCTCATGCTCGAAATTGAAGAAGATGTGTGTATGTATAGACACTTGAATTTAAGGATAAAACTCTCAAATTGTTTGATTTAGTTAGTTTCTAGGTTAGGTTTCACTAACATATAAGGTCGATGAATGTTAAATTAAAAAAAACTCGTCACCTCTCCTAGGCACACCTAGGCGCAAGGCGTCGCGCCTTTTGTGAGCCTTATGTATGTGTGGAGCCTCTATCCGAAAAAAATTCTAGAGCTTAAGCCTTGAGCCAAGGTGCACCTCAGACGCGGTTTTTAAAAGTATGACCTCGAGAAGCGATGAAACTTTTTTAATCTCTTACGAACTCTGAAGATGACTCCCTAAATGTTCATTCACAATGAGACCTCATCTATATTTAAGATGTTATATATTCAAATCATAATCAGAAACCTTAGGCTGTGAATTGACCCAAAAATTTCCCTTCTTCCAAACTATCTATGAAGTGATTAAACCATAACGTTTAGATTGGATCTTTACTTTGTTTATACATTTCATTTTTGTTATGGTTTTTAACATCTTTTCCGTCTAATCCCCGAAGTTGAAGCTCACCTCCAAGAATATAAATTGGGTAAAGCTCTCTACGTCGGAGAGATTGGCGTGGCCACTTTCAAATTATTTGGCCCAAGCAAAATTCAAAACTAGACCTTTCACATTTTAAGGCAGTCCTAAGTTTTTACCAACTGGGTCACTAAAGCAATATAAAGACATATTTTGTATAAACTACTTAATTGTCTTTACAGTATGTATTGAACCGGTGCAAAGAGTTCGCATGAATGTCATTGTGCAAAACTGAGGCAAAGAGCATTACCCTATCTTTGGACCCAAAAACTAAAAAACTTGCCCCGTTTCTTGTTCTTAATCCGTAAAATTCAATTTGACTATTTGAGTCTAGACTTTTTTAACCTCATTAGCTAAATATACACTAAAAGCATTCATAAACACTAAATACATCCGAACAACAAGTGTTGATAGTAATTAATTTATCAATGTACGACATACTTGTGATACAAATTATTTAAACTAAAAATCCGATACATATAAGCAAATATTAAAAAAAACTCAGCTCGTGAATGTTTGAACCGACATATATTAGTATGTACAATTACAATAAAGCTACACTTATATGTAAGGGTGAGCAAAACCGACCAAGAACGGAACCGACCCGACAAAACCGAGAACAACTGAACCGAACTGAGTAACTTCGGTTCGGTTCTCGGTTTAGGTTTTACCGATTTTCGGTTCGGGTCGAAAACCGGCGAAAATCTAGAAAAACCGACCAAAACCGAGCCGAACCGACCAAACCCGAAACTGAACCGAGTAACTTCGGTTCGGTTCTCGGTTTGAATTTTCTCGTTTTTCGGTTTTCGGATCGGGTCGGTTTTTGTCGGGTCGGGTTTGACCCGATGCTCACCCCTACTTATATCTGTTACAAATGTTTTCACATTTTTTATTATAAACATTTTTGCAATTTTTCTACACTTTTAGGTATGGACATTCAAAAAATATTGTCATACTTTTAACTTTAGAAATTTGGATAATATCTCCATACTTATATGTGTAAAAAAATTTGTCATACCCATTATTACCACACATAAGAAAGTGTAACCTTTATAATTTACACATTCTTAGGGGGCGTTTGGTATAGGGTCATGAGGTTCTGGATTAGGATTTAAGCCAAAATTAACTGTGGTATGTTCACATGAGGATAAGAATTGGTACTGATGACTATGGAGGGTTCTATAAAAGGCAACCTAATGCCCTGGTTTTGGTTCTTTTGACTGACAAATGGCCTATTATCATTATCAACCATCCATATCTAAATTTTTATTTTATTTTGAATTAAAAAATTATTAAATTCAAAACCAAATATAAATTTAATTATTTTTAATTATTTATTATATTTTTTTTCTTTCTCCATATCAAACCTAAATCCAAATCTAAATCCAAATTTAAATCCAAATCCAAATTCTAATACTAAACCCATTTACAAACCAAACGGGCCCTTAACCGTGATCTTTAGTTTGTTTTTTTTAAGTATATTTAAGTCTTTTATTCTTTTACCAAACGAGAATCATAATCATAATATCATGATGATCAAACTCTAATCTTACTCATGCATACAATGGGCCGATCCATCATTCTGTAACAATCATCGCCCTCATTTACGTCAAAATTACCACTTCAACATTCCAAGAACTTTCACTTAATTAGTTCCTGAACTGTGTCAATCATGAAAGCACAGATACGATTTAACCCTAGATTGGAAACAAAATTAATTTAAAACGTATAATATTTAACCCTAGATTGGAAACAAAATTAACTGAAAACGTATAATTGGTCTTAACAATAATTTAGCACTTACCAATGTATGTGTAATTTGGTTGTTGTGCACTGTGAGTAATATATTTTAGAAAATATGAATAAGTTGTACTCATGGACTTATGTGGATTCATGTTGTCTATGTTAAGTATCGGATATTGCGTTGGAATTGTTCATACCTATCATATGGTGTTGAAGGTAGGATATAACGTCATTCGTGTTTCTTACAGCATTGTGTCTTTGGCTGGGTATATGTGATGTAATGTTTGTTGGGTGTGTTTTAGCTTATGTACATTATATGTATATTTTGACTAAAGTAATCACATTGTGAGGAAAAAAAAAAAAAAAAAAAAAAAAAAAGGTCTAATTGGATGGATTATAGCATAGAACGAGATCTTCAAATCAAAAAGGTTGGTGCACAAATCACCTCCCAGTCAATAACTACGATATTATTGTATAACATTATGATTTTTTATGTGCAATTGTACAAAAGTATCAACAACAACAAGTAAACAGAAGAACTTTTATTCAAACCTAAGCATCAATGGTCGGCTTAGATTATATTAACAATAGTATCCAAAATGTTACAAGATTAGATTAATGTCAATGAGACAATAATCATACAAATACAAACAGGAGACTAGATCAGTGAAATGATCAAAGAGAAGAGAAGAGTGTGTGAGAAATGACTGCACACACAAGTCTTTGTAACCCTAGATTAAGGGACTTATTAAATAGGAGATTAAGTTACACCAAGACCCCTCTAACGGCTATAAATGACTCATCAGCAGAAATGAGAATAGCTTCAGCAGAAACGAGCATCTTGGAACTTTAAACCTTTTATTCTTTGTCCATGATTAACCCCTGTAATAACCCTGTACTTAACATAACTTCAAAGCCATTAGCAATTGATAGAATGATATGTTTGCCACAGATTAATACCCCAAAATTTAACATTCCCCCTTAATCTGATGGGCAAACATATCAAACAAAATCAATTTTTCACACAAGAATTTATGCTGATAAATAGGGAGGTTTTTTGTAAGTATGTCTGCAGTTTGGTTTGAAGAGCCAATCTTTTTGGCACATATAACACCTCTTGCAATTTTTTCCCTGATGAAGTGGACATCAATTTCAAAGTGTTTTGATCTTTCATGGAAAACAGGATTGACAGCAAGTTGTAAAGCAGATTTGTTATCACAAAAAAGATTAACAGGAAGATTGATATCAACTTTTAGATCCTTTAGGATTTTTTGAATCCAAATGATTTCACAGGCAGCAGTAGACATAGATGTATACTCTACTTCTGTGGAAGATTTTGAAAGAGTGTTTTGTTTTTTACTTTTCCATGAGATCAAACAATCATTAAAGAAAACACAATAACCTGTGACAGATTTTCTGGTTTTCTTGCATTTGGCCCAATCTGCATCACTATATCCTTCAAGATGATTTTCAGAGTTGCTGAAATTGTACCTTAGACCTTTTCCTGGAGCTCCTTTTAGATATCTCAGAACATTGAGGGCACATTCTAGATGAGATTTTAATGGAGAATGCATATATTGTGCCAGACAATGAACTGAGTATGAGATGTCAGGTCTTGTATGGGTGAGATAGATAAGTTTCCCAAGTAACTTCTGATAACCAGTGATGTTGACAAGTAGGGGATCATCAGCAGTGGGAATGTATGGAAGGACAGAGTTGGGTTCCATAGGAGTAGACACAGGTTTGCACCCAAGAAGACCAAATTCTTTGAGGAGTTCAAGGCAATATTTTCTTTGGGAGAGACAAATGTCATTCCCAGTTTTTAAAACCTCAATACCAAGAAAGTATTTTAAGTTTCCCAAGTTTTTGATATGAAATTTTGATTTTAGAAACTCTTTGAATAGGTTTATCTCATCAATACAGTTTTCAGTGAGGACTATATCATCCACATAAACAAGCAGAGCAACAAACTTTTTATTCTCTGTTTTGGTGAATAAAGAATGATCATTGACAGATTGAACAAAATTATTTTCCTTTAAAACACTGACAAGTTTTTCATTCCATTTCCTAGGAGCTTGTTTTAGGCCATATAGGGACTTGACAAGTTTGCAAACTTTATTTTTATTGTTCTCATTACAGAACCCCTTAGGGATGGTCATATAGATATCTTCATCAAGATCTCCATACAAGAAAGCATTGTTAAGATCAAGTTGGAAAAGAGGCCATTTGTTTTTCACAGCTAAAGCAATAAGGCATCTAACATTAGACATTTTCACAACAGGAGAAAAAGTTTCATCATAGTCTATTCCTTCCCTTTGATTATAACCTTTAACAACTAATCTAGCCTTGTATCTATCAACTTCACCATTGGCTTTATATTTGATTTTAAAGATCCATTTGTAACCAATGGGAGTTCTATTAGGTGGGAGATCAGTTATATCCCAAACATGATTTTCATTTAAGGCCTCAATTTCAGAGTTCATAGCATCAACCCAATTACTATCAAGGATAGCTTCTTCATAGCAGGTAGGTTCAATACTTTTATTAAGACTAGAAGCAAAGCAGTAATTATCTTTGTTTAAATTAGAATAATTAACAACCTTTTCAACACCATATTTGACTTTCCCTTCTACAATAAAGTCATTAAGATTACTGGGCAACTTAGAAACTCTGGTTGACCTTCTAACAGTAGTGGCTGGCAAGCCTCTTTCTTGTTCAGCTGAATCAGGTGATGTATCAGCAGAATCAGAAGATGCATCAGCAGGATGTGATTCATGTGATATGGTGCCCTCAGGGTGTGTATTATCATCTAAAGATGTTGCAACCGGTTCATCAATCCTAGTAGGATGACTTACCACATTGCCATCATCATAGGATGTCACTCTCCCTTCATCATTGGGACTTATTTGTGAGTCAAAGAAATTTTTGTCATTTAAATCTTTAGGCACATAAGTTTCAACAAAAGGTTTTGACACAGAATTTTTCATTTTGAAGGGAAAAACAGTTTCATAAAATTTGACATCTCTAGAATAAAAAATATTTTTTGTTTCTAAGCTCAAGAGTTTGTAACCTTTTTTCTCATTTGAATAGCCAATAAAGACACATTTTTCAGACCTGCTACCAAATTTATCAGAGATGTTGAGAATGGTGGCATAGCATAAGCAGCCAAAGACTCTAAGGAGAGAGAGTGAAGCGTCATGCCCATACACAAGGAAGAAGGGAGACTTGCCAGACAACACAGAAGAGGGTAACCTGTTTATGACATAAGCAGCAGTTAGAACACATTCAGGCCAAAGATATAAAGGTAATTCCCCCTGAAACATAAGGGATCTAGCCACATTAAGGAGATGCCTATGTTTCCTTTCTGCAATACCATTTTGTTGAGGTGTGTAAACACAAGAGGTTTGATGTAGAATTCCCTTTTCATGGAAGAAGTGTTGAAGTTTGTTATTGACAAATTCTGTCCCGTTATCACTTCTGAATATCTTAACATTGTGTTCAAATTGGTTTGATAGCATATGAGTAAAGTTAACAATGGAAACATAAACATCATCCTTTCCCTTAAGCATATAAACCCAGACTGCCCTAGAATAGTCATCAACAATGGTCAAAAAATATTTGTAACCATCTCTGCTAGTGACTTTATATGGTCCCCATACATCTAGATGAACAAGTTGACCAATTTTAGTTGATTTATGTTCACTTAAAGGAAATGGTTCCCTGGTTTGTTTAGCTTTATTGCAAGTATCACAAAGATGGTCAAATTCAGATGTTCCATCAAGATTAAGTGTGGTCTTAAGTACATGTAGGACTTGGTCAGAGGGATGATCAAGTCTTTGATGCCAGAGATTTCTAGAAACATGACAAACAGAAATGCAGTTATTAGAAGTAATCTTACATGTGGAATCAATATCAAACATATATAACCCATTGCATTGTTTACCAATCCCCACAATCCTTTTTTGATGTAAATCCTGTATATAGCAGTTAGATTCATTAAAGCCAACAAACATTTTATTGTCTCTAGCAATCTTATGAACAGACAGCAGACTGACATTGTACTCAGGAACAACCAGAACATCAAAAAGAGTTAGGTCATTATTGACCTTTAAATCACCAATTTTAGTAATTAAGGCTTGAGTACCATTGGGATGACCAACGGTTAGACCAAGATTTGAAATGTCAACAACATTAATTAAATTTTTTGCAGAAACAGTCATGTGCTGATTTGCACCAAAGTCAACAATCCAACCAAGACTTATGTTTCCAGATAAGGTTTTAGTGTTGTTGTTAAAGAATTTATCAAAGTTGATGTTAAACTTGACACTGCCATTAAAGAAGGTGCCTGAAATTTTTTTACCTGCTACGTTGGCATTAGCAGAAGACACATTGTTGTCATTAAGCAGACTCATAAGTCTGGAGAGCTGTTCATTAGACAAGGAGACAGGAGAGTTGCTAGCTCCATTATTAGTGGAAAGATTAGTGTCAGCAGAAACATTGTTACTGCTGAAGGGTTTGGAATTAAAATTTCTTTTAACATATCCAACAGGATAACCAACCAGATCATAACATCTATCAACAGTGTGACCAGGTTTTTTGCAGTTAGTACATTTAAGATTCATGTTTGGTCCTCTGTTGTTTGAGCTGTTACCAGCATTAAAACCTGAATTTTTAAAATTGTTGTTGTTAAATCCTTTTTTTTTATCAAAAAATTTTCCACCATCAGAAGTTTTTGTAGCAAAGGCTGTAGCATTGGGTTTAGCAGAGCTATTCCCAGATGAAACATTTCTGTGAGATTCTTCTCCAGAGACAACAGAGAAAGCAGTTTTGACATTAGGTAAAGGATCTCTGGTTAAAATATTGCTTCTGATGGGAACATAGGAGTCATCAAGACCCATAAGAAATTGCATTAACTTGATTAGCTGATTGTGTTTTTCAAAATGTTTTGCAGCCTCACAAGTGCAAGGAGGCAAGCTAATCATACAATCAAATTGTTTCCATAAAGAGTTAAGGTTGTTATAATAATCAGCAAGAGAGGACCCATTTTGACTAAGAGAGTTTATATTTTTATGCAGATTAAAGATAGCTGAACCATCAACCTTATCATAGGTATCTTTAAGATCATTCCATATTTCATAAGCAGTTTTAGCATATATAGCACCAGCAAATAGCTCAGGGCTGAGAGAGTTAAGAATCCAAGTAACCACAACAGAGTTACAAGTATCCCATTGATTAGCAAGACTAGGGTTCGAATTATCTCTTATGCAAGTACCATCAATAAACCCTAACTTATTATGGTTCCTTAAGGCAAAGGTCATGGCCATGTTCCATATTTTGTAATTTTCAGTTCCAGTGAGTTTGATAGTAATAATGGGTGTACCATTTGTGTTATTGGGGTGTAAATACAAGGCATCCCCAAAGGATAATGTCACACCCCCAAATTACCTGTTTTGCAGCGGAATGGAATTCCTGAGGATTGACTGTCATAGCATCACAATCAAAGTTATATTAAACGACCTAAAGTGTCGTTTGGAAAATACATCGTTTGATTTAATAAAATAATCAGAGTTTACAAAGATAGGTCCCAAATGAAAGTTACTATGTGCGGAAAATAAGTTTGGTACAAGTCAAACGATGTTTTAAAGTATATAACACCCAAGTGAAACGCGTCGTCACCACGACTCTATGATAAGTCCACATGCATGCCATGAAGTGAATGCCTTAGATACCTGAGATAAAACATGCTTAAAACTGTCAACACAAAGGTTGAGTGAAATCCATAGGTTTAATTAATTCATTTGAACACAATATTCGTAGTGTGAGTTACGTTGTTTCACACTCATCGTTGAAAACAAAACAGCATTTATTTCACTAAGTTCATGACAACCAAATCGTAAACCTCGTACCAATAGATATTGGTAAAATCGTTTCATCGCAGCCCTAATATGGTAAACTTGCCAATTTACCTTAATGATTCAAATATAGTGCGTTCGATTTCCCCTAACTGGGTCAATAAGAACGTGAGTGTTAATTCCAATAGGCCTATTCACAATATTCGCGCTCACTCGTAAGTGACTAATGGTGCATGATGTAGGGACTTCAAACATGGCAATTGATTACTTAGTGACAATAAAACATTTGGATATAGCATACAGTTCAAAGCATTTGTGTTCGATTAAAAATAGTTGAGCATGTATCTCCCCCAAGAGTTTGTAAAACAATTAAGTAATAGAAAGTGGGGCTATGAACTCACTTGGTACAATGATGCGATGACAAAAGTGCGTACACTGAAATGATGCGCAATCTCTAACTGCGACCTATTATGGATGATATGATATATAATAAGTCGTGATGTAATGTTATGCATGCAATTCGTATGATATCTATACCACTTGTGAATTTTTGAAGATAACGTTTATCATCGAAATATATGTCGTCATTTTATAAAATACGTTACAAGTATTTACGTTGAAACAACCTCCTACGATAGTCGTTTAGTGATTTATTGTGAAATTATAACTTTTCGTCGTAAAATAATGTCATTGAAAATTTCATGAAAGTGACTACACGGCCTCGAAAAGCTAGTCGTAAAATGGTGCACGTCGAGTGTTAGGAAATGAACTCAACGGTTTTGGGAAGCTTGTATCATTATCTCAAAGTTTTAGTGTTCAAGTTTCCATCATAGAGGTCTCGAACATAAAAGAAAAATAGAGGTTAAGTATGGTACTTATGTCCCAAAATATAGTTTAAGGATGGTTTTCGGCAAAGTTTAAGCGACCGTAATTAATTCATTACAACTCCGCTAGACAAACGGTCGGACATTATGATAAGTATACTTGGCGATCTTACTTTTACTAGAAGACATCACTTTATAAAAAGTTCTAAATCAATGTTAAAAACAACCTTCAACTTGGTCTCTAGTTTTGCCGTAAAACTTGCCTATTAGAAATTTAATAGTTTTTCTTATATAATAAAGTTACGACAACTTTTTGTAAACGTGTATAATTTAATCGTTACAAATCCGTTTTCTACGTTTTAAAGGTCCTTAGCTTTGTATCAAAGTATACTAACATTTTTTTGACAAGTCGACATAATTTACAACGCCCAAGTTTCATTTTTGACTCGTACAAAATAAACAATACATGCTGAAATTCCAGAAAATTATAGTTTTCGTCGCCAACTTGAAAAATTCATAACTTTTTCGTTATAGCTCCGTTTTAATCCGTTCAAGAGGCCACGGTTTCGTTTTAAAGTATATTTTCTAAATATCTAGTCCAAAAATTTTTACCTACTGTCGGATTTTCCAGATTTTGAAAATAAGGACAGACCCTTTTGCAAACTTGTCGAAATGAGTTTTTCTCGCGCCAAACCTATTCTAACCCATTCAAAACAACTCCCAAGCTATTCTAATCCTACCATACACCTTCTTAGGGTGTCATGGGTTCCTAGACATCACCAAAAATAATATGTAACAAGGAGTAATTATAGGATGACTTATATGTATATAACACTTAAAAACCTTAAAAAGTGGTATAAACATCACATAACTTGCATGTTTTACTTGTGCATAATAAAAATGAACATAGAAATGAATATAAAAAATAATGATATGTATGAAATGCTTACTATTAATTTGATGAGGTTTATGGAAAAAGGATTTTTTCCTAATCACCCAAGGTTTTTATTTCAAAACCTATACAAAGAGTGATACTAGTGTGTTAAATAACTTTGTCTTGAAAATTTTATGATGATCCTCCTTCTTGGTTGATAAGGTTTTAAAAGGTACCATTTTGAGGGGTCGTTTAAGTCCTTATTTGATTACTTTTGTATCCGTTATTGCTTAATATCGTTCCTTTTCACTTTTTAGGTCTCGTGAAGGCAAAATGCTGGAATGGCACTTATTTGGACGAAAAGGCGCGAATATATGAAGAAAATGGCCAAAGTCGAAATCAGACACTCACAGTCGCTGAATGTAGAAGGCGACGGCGTCAGGAGTTACTTGCGACGCCGTCGGAGAATTATTGTGACGGGTCAGAACTCAAAACTCGTGTTTTCAAGAGACGGCGTCTAGTTGTGAAAGAGTAGGCCGTCGCTACTCAGACGGCCTAGATGCGATCCAGACGACGTCAGAAGCTGAAGAGGACGGCGTCACGGACATAAGGTGACGCCGTCGCAAGGTTAACGTGGCCAAGACGAAACCCTAATGGCGGCGACACGACGGCGTCACTAAACATAAGGTGACGCCGTCGCAATTGTAATCTTATATATAGAATCCGAATTTTTCAGTCTTTGGGTGGAGAGTCTTTGGAGTAAAAACCTAAAACCGAACCTAAGGTGTCTTGTATAGTATTTTAGGGTTTTTAACCCTATCTTACACCAAGATAAGTCTTTGCTTCATTAATTCAATTATGTCTTTGATTATTTGTGTGTATGCTTGCATGTTCTCCATGTCCGGCTAATTTATTTGTGTGTTTGCTTAGGAAGTATGAAACTTAGTTATTGAATATTGATTGGTTGTTTCTTATCTTAGTTGATTAATGATCTAGTAATGCGATAGGTCATTCGTTGTGTACTTAATGCTTGATTCATCTTTGTGAACCTTAGAGTATGATTACCTGAGTGATTGTAGGCTAAAACATCCGAAGAGTGCCTTAGAGTAGGAGTCTATGATCTCTATGTGGATTTGTAGACAAGACCCTTTGGTAAGTTCAAAGAGTTAGGGAGAAACGCATACCCTACAACTTTAGAAACACAACGCAACTAGGAATAAGACGTGACACTCAACCATCAATAGGAGATAATTAAGGAGTAATACAAACTAAGTAAACACATCTTTAAACTATCATACGAGCACACATTAATTAGACATAGACTCCCACAACCTTAGTTTAGATAATTAGATAATAGTAGAGTAATCGGTAGAAATACCAAAACCCCCCAAATCCAATACCCGAGATTCGTACCTTTCCATTTTCATAAAATATAAAAAGATAAAAAAATAATCTTCCTCAACCTTAACCTTAGCGTAGTAACTCCCTACTAGCATTCCTATTCCCCTAGAGAACGATATCAATACCCGTGGCTTACCCTAATTACTACACTACAACGATTAGGTTCACTGCCTAGGGTGTTATAAAACTTGCTCGAAGAAAAGGAAGTTCCTTTGACCCCGAACGACGCGTGTAGCGTTATCAAGTTTTTGGCGCCGCTGCCGGGGAATAGAATAGCTAGTTAGTAGTCCACCTCGTTTAGGTTTCTTTGCTTGATTCCTATCAAGTAAACTTTTTTCTCATTTTTAGATTTCTCTTAGTCTATCCCCCTTCTTCGTGACCTTTGTTAGTAATTCCATCACTTTTCATCATGGAAGGTGATAACCCACTACCATTCATCAACCCACCACCAAATGACCCACCAAGAGCCCATACTCTTGGTGAATACTCGAGACCAAGCCACTTAGGCTATAGGAACACCATTGAGCTTCCCGACCAAGCCCAAACTACGGCCCTGCGATCCGACACCATCCGGTTGGTGCAAAACGGATGTGCATTCCATGGACTTCGTTCCGAAGATCCAAATCAGCATCTGAGGGATTTCCTAAAAATCGTCGATTCCATCGATCTTGATGCTACTACTCGGGAGACCACGCGCCTGCGTCTCTTCCAATTCTCTCTACGGGACCAAGCTAGTAATTGGCTTGAGCGACTTCCCGCCGGCTCCATCTCAAGTTGGGATAATCTTACTTCTCGCTTCCTTGCTCAATTTTTCCCACCGGGGAGAACCACTAAGCTTAGGAATGACATCTTGATGTTCCAACAACGTCAAGGTGAATCTCTCTACGAAGCATGGACCCGATTCAAGGACTTACTTCATAAAGTCCCTCATCACGGCATTGATCTTTGGCTCCAAGTCCAAATCTTTTATGATCATGTCAACTTTCCCACTAAGCGATCCATTGACCAAGCGGCCGGTGGAAAACTTAGTGATCTCACCGCAGAAGAATCATGGGAAATAATAAAGGATCTTGCCCTCTATGACAACGAAAGTTGGGATGACCCCCGTGAGCTGCCCAAAACCGTCAAGGCAATCTCCTTGCCTCCTCCCGACCGTAGGATGATCGAACTTGAAGATCAAGTTAAATTCCTCATGAGTTCCTACGAAAATCCTAAGTCTTCACACCATGTGAACAAAGCTTCCTCTTCATGTGAGCCGTTTTGTGATCCTCATAACACGCGCAATAGCACCCGATCCCCCGAATACGCTTCTGTTGACTACGCATCCTCGCGTGTTAATGGAACAGGAGGAAGATTCCCTACAGCACCCGGACCTAGGAATTTCAATGAAACCCGAGAGGCATGGAAAGGAAAGCCTGATTTCTACTGGGGACAAACCAAAGAATTCACCTCTAATGATTTCTCATGGCCCCCACCTAACGGTCCTAACCCACAAAGTATCGAAGGGATGTTGCAAAACATAGTTGCATCCCAAGAAACCCAAATAGCTAAGCTCTCGGACCGCTTTAATAATCAACAAGCCGAGATGGATAGGAAAATAGACAACCTTTTGAAAGCCATAGCTAATAGTGATAAGAAGGTTAGTGCTATCTCAACTCCCGAGCCTTCAGGAATAGAGATTAAGGATCCAAGCAAGCTAAAGTATGTCCAATTCGTCAATACCATCGCCTTAGTTGAACCGGATGAAACAAATAACGAAGAGGACTATACACTAGTGGATGAGGAAATACCCGAGGAAATAGATGAAGTAGACATTGACTATTTCAACAAATTTCCTACGGACGAAGAGCTATCTCGCCACCCTCACTTAGTGCGTGACCTCCGTCACATGTATGTTAGGAAAAGTCCTCGAATTAAGTTTGGGAACCCTTGGAATCTTAACATACCATGTGTCATAGGACACCTTTTTGTGGCAAAAGCTTACATTGATCGCAAGTCCCCAATCAACATCATGACTAGCACCTACTACAATTGGATATTGAAGAAACCTATTCCAACTAGGCAAGACCCCAATGATCCTAATGTTAGTTGCAATTTTCTTGGTAGAGTTAAGGGATTGCCCGTTTATGTAGGTAGTTTCACGTTTCCTACGGACTTCATAATTGTGGAAGATATTAGCACGGCCATAGACCCTAGCTTGTCCCACGTTATTCTAGGAACACCTTTCATAGAAAGCACCGGGATGGCCTATGACCCATCATTAGGAGTAGTGCGATTCAAGGATGAGACCAATGACATAGCTTACCAAATGCCGTTTAAGATTGAGAAGTTTTCATCACTCTCTAATGATGAAAAGGAACTTAAACTGTCGGTCTATTACAGGAATGATGAGGATAGGGAAAAGGGAATAGACTATGTTATGGCTAAGATTTTCGGGTTCTATAAAGATTGTTTGAATTTAGGACCGAAATATAGGACCGAGTGGGGAGAGGGTGAACTCTTAGAAAGGAGTATCATGGGACACTTCTACAACATGGAACCCCCCGATAGAGACCGTCAAGAGGGCGGTGATGAAAAAACGTAGGAGCACGACTACGAGTCTAGCTACAAGACTCTTAAATAAAGAAAAGCGCTTCGTGGGAGGCAACCCATGCTTAATTGTTTGCTTGTTAGTGTCATATATCTTTTATTAATTGTTTATCCTCATGTTTAAATTTGTAAAAATGCTTTATTTTGTTGTTAACTTCGTCTTAATTACATATAAAGGTATTTTACATAAGGGATAAGTGTAGGGAGGATTACACACGTTTTCAAAAGAAACGTAAACATGAGAATAACAATTAATTAAAAGATATATATGTTTGTTTGTTCGAGTCAAATGCTTGTATCGAGTCATAATGAATGTTTTGCAGAAATTTTTCCAGATTCTAAAGATGTAAATTTTCCAGAAATTTTTTCCAGAAAATCGCAGACCAGTTTTTGTCAGGATAACCTGACGGCGTCAGGATTGCAACCTGACGGCGTCAGGAAGGAGTAAAAACATCAGATTACTTTTTCTCGTTTTCTGAGCTACTTATAAATTTTTGGAATTTTCCAGGTCTTAATTTTCTTAGAAATTCTGTAAACATTCATTCCACAAGCATTATATCCTAGTTTAAATCGAGTCTTATATATATTATTACCGCCGATTTTACGCGAAGGTTTCGTTTGTTTTCTTCAAAGTGTGCAGGTTTAGTTTGTCAAGAAGAAGTTACATAAGATTGGAAGGAGCTTTTCACGCAATAATTCTTCTTGAAAAGAATTTAACCACCACTTTACACGGATCCTACCGAGCTAATCAGGGGAGTATTAGTTTCTTTCGTTTTTAATTACCTTCTTTTATCATAACTTTGATACTTTCGGGGAACATTGGGGACAATGTTCAGTTTAAGTGTAGGGAGGGAAAATAAAACGGGAACTTTGAAACTATGCTTATCCTTGATTATTTGCTTTGTCCAATTGCACTTTTGTAATAAACCATGAGAAAATGTCGGTTAGGGTAATTTTGGCACCAAATTTAAAATTTTTCATGACATATAGGAGTGGGCCATTAGTCTTAACAAAAGCGTCTCATGGATAGGAAGTTATATGACTAGCACAAAAAAACCCTTACCACCCAAATTCCACCCAAAATGTGAGGATCGCCCTTAGATTAGTAGGAATTAAAGCATTCATCTTTAATGCTTAGAGTGTGAACCGGTAGTATATTAGATTCTAGAACTTGTTTTGTGATGCATTCCGAGATCGCAAGTGAGGCTACACTTGTGTAGTTAGGAATAACTAAATGATAAGAGGCATTAGGATAACCCTTGTTTGATACCCGTAATATAATTACTTCTTCCACATCGGTTGAGTAATTCCCCCACACCCTTTGCGTTGTACTCATCTTTAGTACACGATACCCCTAGTTAACCCCTCAGAGCCTATCCTTTTCGCGGTTCTCGTGATATTTCGGTTTTTCCGGAATATCAATGAAGAGCATTGTTTACACCCCACCCCCAAATATACACCCAAATCGCCTTAGCCTACCCCTTATGCACTCACTTTTAGTGCAAATATTTGTTATCACCCCAAACCCTTAGTTCAATTATCTAGTTGCTTGCATAAGTTGCTAAGTCGAGTCATATCCTTTGTATACAGTTTTGGGATGATTGGGATTCATGGGAAAAGTTAAAGTTTATGAAATGACGGGAAGGGAACGTTAAATTCAAATTCCCTTTGTTTACGTAATAATGTACCCCAAGTGTTTTGATCTTGTCAAATCGGGTCAAACTAGTGTTAGAATAATAAAAACTCAAGTGTAGGGATATGCCTATAAATCCCTAGTATTTTGATGTTATCTTAGAGGATGGTAGAGTAAAAGTGTATGAAAAAAAAAAAAAAAAAAAAAAAAAAAAAAAAAAAATCGAAAAAAAAAATAGAAAAAGAGAAAAGAAAAAAAAAATAGAGTGAAAAAAAAAAAAAAAAAAAAAAAAAAAACATACGGGCTACCATCCTACATCTATCCTTTAAATTTATGTTTGTTTATTTCCGTTACATAGAGTTTTAGAGTGTCGAGTCTTGGCTTAGCAACGCCATTCTTCATATGCAGTAACATAGAGATTTTTGACTTGCCACCACTAAAAAGCCTATCCCACCAAACCCTTATTTCCCTACCGTAAGCCTAACATTACAACCCTTTAAAGACCTCTTTGATAGTCTTTCCTAGGTGCTTACGCCAAAGCGATGGAGGTTTGATCTATTCTCAAGCCTATGGTAATCTATGTACTAGGACCGGTTAATGAGTGTTTATCTTCCATTTCCTATATTGTTATATTTCATTTATACACCTGAGAGAGATGTGAGTATCCAAACACCCCATCTGAGGTGCTAGTATGTAATTTCCGTGCTTGTTATGACTTTTGCGAGGCTTATATGTGTTGTGGACCGTTTTGAATTAATGCTGAATGACCCCTAACTTATAAATTAATTGGCTAAAAGCACATTTGCTTGAGGACAAGCAAATAACAAGTGTAGGGATATTTGATAAGGTTTTAAAAGGTACCATTTTGAGGGGTCGTTTAAGTCCTTATTTGATTACTTTTGTATCCGTTATTGCTTAATATCGTTCATTTTCACTTTTTAGGTCTCGTGAAGGCAAAATGCTGGAATGGCACTTATTTGGACGAAAAGGCGCGAATATATGAAGAAAATGGCCAAAGTCGAAATCAGACACTCACAGTCGCTGAATGTAGAAGGCGACGGCGTCAGGAGTTACTTGCGACGCCGTCGGAGAATTATTGTGACGGGTCAGAACTCAAAACTCGTGTTTTCAAGAGACGGCGTCTAGTTGTGAAAGAGTAGGCCGTCGCTACTCAGACGGCCTAGATGCGATCCAGACGACGTCAGAAGCTGAAGAGGACGGCGTCACGGACATAAGGTGACGCCGTCGCAAGGTTAACGTGGCCAAGACGAAACCCTAATGGCGGCGACACGACGGCGTCACTAAACATAAGGTGACGCCGTCGCAATTGTAATCTTATATATAGAATCCGAATTTTTCAGTCTTTGGGTGGAGAGTCTTTGGAGTAAAAACCTAAAACCGAACCTAAGGTGTCTTGTATAGTATTTTAGGGTTTTTAACCCTATCTTACACCAAGATAAGTCTTTGCTTCATTAATTCAATTATGTCTTTGATTATTTGTGTGTATGCTTGCATGTTCTCCATGTCCGGCTAATTTATTTGTGTGTTTGCTTAGGAAGTATGAAACTTAGTTATTGAATATTGATTGGTTGTTTCTTATCTTAGTTGATTAATGATCTAGTAATGCGATAGGTCATTCGTTGTGTACTTAATGCTTGATTCATCTTTGTGAACCTTAGAGTATGATTACCTGAGTGATTGTAGGCTAAAACATCCGAAGAGTGCCTTAGAGTAGGAGTCTATGATCTCTATGTGGATTTGTAGACAAGACCCTTTGGTAAGTTCAAAGAGTTAGGGAGAAACGCATACCCTACAACTTTAGAAACACAACGCAACTAGGAATAAGACGTGACACTCAACCATCAATAGGAGATAATTAAGGAGTAATACAAACTAAGTAAACACATCTTTAAACTATCATACGAGCACACATTAATTAGACATAGACTCCCACAACCTTAGTTTAGATAATTAGATAATAGTAGAGTAATCGGTAGAAATACCAAAACCCCCCAAATCCAATACCCGAGATTCGTACCTTTCCATTTTCATAAAATATAAAAAGATAAAAAAATAATCTTCCTCAACCTTAACCTTAGCGTAGTAACTCCCTACTAGCATTCCTATTCCCCTAGAGAACGATATCAATACCCGTGGCTTACCCTAATTACTACACTACAACGATTAGGTTCACTGCCTAGGGTGTTATAAAACTTGCTCGAAGAAAAGGAAGTTCCTTTGACCCCGAACGACGCGTGTAGCGTTATCATTGGTCTTGTGGCTGCCGATTTTAGAGAGCAAGAGAAAGAGATATAGTTTTTGCCTTCACTTTGAAATTGAAATATGAATGTGTATGTTTTATGTTATGAATATAATACAATATTAAGTAGAGATATTATGTTAGATTTGAATGAGTCACCCTTGTTTGTCGACAAGGGTGCATTTCCTTGAGTAAATACATTTTTTTTAACTAAGTCATTTGATGTAAAGTAGATGTAGATTAAGATATATACTTGAAAGTATAATTAGGTAACTAAGTATATATTTAAGCTTGTAAGGTAGCGTTAATTAAAAATAAATTTTAACGGGTCAAGATAAAATATATTGAGGTCATAAAAATTATAAAAATACATTTCTTGCAAAATTTAAGTGAAATAATAATAATCGTGTAGAATTTAAGAAAACCGTCGTTATTATATAAATATAACAATTTATATACAAAATAAATTTAAAACACTGGGTAAACTCATAATATTATTTTTATAACTTAACATGAGTATAAAAATATATCGGGATAATTTTTGGAAGTAACGGATCAATTGTTTAAAATAATTAATTACGCGATAACGTTTATTTAATATGAAAATTATACGTTTAATGTAAAATGTAAAACCATGCATGAACTAATATGATGAAAATGATGTTAATGAAATGTAGACTAAACTTAGTCTATATGAAATATCCTTGATGATATGATCATAAATTCACAGCTAAACCATTACGGTTACGTGAATTTGATACTCGTAAACCTAGTTTACGATAAACGATAAATGATGAAGCATGAATAATGTTTTGAAATATGACCTGAAAATACGAATTGTCACATTCGCCCAACCAAAAAGGAATTCAGTTCGTGTTGGTCTATCGAATTTTTGAGTTTATGATGAATATCGAGGAGAGAAGACATAGAGAAGTGACATTACGGTTATCGATGATTGAGAGTGTATAAAACATCATAGTAAAGAAAATATTGGATGAATCTCCCACGAGTAACACTTTGACTTTGGAATATGTGATAATTTTGCTTGCACTAAGATTTATAAATAACTGCTCCCAATATAACATGATCCCTCCAGAATTAGACATAGTTAGGTAGGCTATGTATAATTAAGGAACGATAATGTGATGTTCGGTTTAGTTGTTATAACTCTCAATGTTTACATAGATTTAAACTGTGTCGTTAAAATGGCATTTAAAGTAGAAGGAAGTAAAATTCTCGTAAGTGATAACAAATCGAAAAGAAAATAAAGTACGATAGATGAGAATATTTTACAACGAGTGGTTTATCAATCAGTAATACATCTTAAGTTATAAAGATTTGGATACGATGGAAGACATAAACTTAGTACGACATAGTACATAAGGAAAAATTAAGACTGTTAGTTTCCGAACTTCTTCAGTCTTCCGCGTTGTTGAAATCCTGTTGAGCTTCTCCTTCTTCTAACATGTATGCTTTCCCATGAGCACCTTCAACTTGTTGACCTTCGTTTTGGGGACATTGGTTCCGGTAGTGTCCTTGCTCCCCACATCCGAAGCATGTGACTACTGCTTTACCTCTACAATCCCTGGCTAGGTGTCCCGATTTTTGGCATTTGTGGCACCTGGCAGGGCAAGGACCCGAGTGATGAAAATTACATCGATTACATAGTGGGTGTGTTCCAGCATAACCTCTGCCTTCTATTGGTGCAGCGACATAAACCATTGCAGCTTCTCGCCTTCTATTTTGTTGTTGATGATGGTTAGTGTTACGGTTTTGGTTGTTGTTGTTATAACCTCCTTGGTCGTTTTCCCATTTCCTTTTGTTGTTGTTGATTTGGTTATCATCGTTGTTGTTGTTGTTTTGGTTATTGTTGTAGTTGATGCGATTGTTGGTATTGTTGTTACGGTTGGTGTTGGTGATGTTGCCTCTCTTTACTACTTGAACCATGAGCTTTTGCGACACTCAAATGGATTCCTCAATCGTTTGCGGATCAAAAGAAATTACGTCTCCTTGAATAACTTCGGGAAGTCCCCCGATGAAAGCCTCCAGTAGCTTCTCGTTATCCGAAACCATAGATGGGCATAATGCGGCTAATTCTTGGAACCTCCGAATGTAAGCATCAATATCATACCCAATAGTTACCAGCTCATAGAATTCGGTCTCCAACTTTTTCACCTCCATACGCGGACAATACTTCCTTGTTAGCAAACTCTTGAATTGCTCCCATGTGATCTTGAAAGCATTTTCCATTCCCATCGGCTGAGCATATGAATTCCACCACGACATTGCCCCATCTTGTAGTGTACTCGTAGCAAACTTAACCTTGCTATCCTCCGGGCAATTACATAACAAAAACACGGATTCCATTTTCTCGAACCATCTAACCATGGCAGTTGCCCCTTCAGTACCCTTGAACTTAGTGGGATCTCCACTTTTGAAATCCTTATACGAACAGCTTCTAACCCCGGACCCTCCTGCAATACCTGCAGCAGCAGCAAGTCTAGCGGCCTCAGCTTCCCTCGCAATTCTATTAGCTTCAGCAGTTGCCGCAGCCGCGGCGACATTAGCAAGCCTGGCAGCTTCAGCATTAGCTGCAGCCTCAGCGGCAGTGGCGAGTCTAGCGGCTTCAGCAGTGGCTGCAGCCTCGGCAGTATTGGCAAGTCTAGTGGCTTCGGCAGTTGCCGCAGCCTCAGCAGCAGCCGCCACTGTTGCCCTTTCAATCCTTAATGCATTGGCTATACTATCCCTCACAAACTTTTGCATAGCCTCTTGAGTCAAAACTTGTGGAGCTTTCTTCGGCGCCATAACTTCTTCAAAATAAGAGGAAAGGTGAGATGTAGCAAAGTCTGATGTTAATAATAAGCGCTCTAAAGAGATGTGATATGAGATAATAAATTTGAGGTTATTTTTCAAAATAATCGATGGTTTCCTAAGAAATGGGTTATGAGATGTCGTAAGTGCTTCAAATGTATGATGGTTTAGTGACTTAATGCGCGAATAACGTGTAACTCGACATGTTAGTGGTGAAACAAAGGAGTGAAAGTGACTTCACCTTACTTAAAGGTTTTACCTCGACATTCGACGTTATCGGTAATGAATCAACTGATGTAAAAATTGTGATAGGGAATGACAAGGCATTCTCCACATTAGAGTATGAGGAAAGGATAATGGGATGGGTATTTAAAGGCATCCATGTGACAATCGATTTGGAATGAAAGTAAATAACTCGAAAAATGTACGTATAAACCGCATGTAAAGTGAATATGCACTTATGATGAAATGATGAGATGCTATGATGATGTAGTTATAGTCTAGGGTCAATGATGCAACCTAGTTCTCTATAACTGAAGCTCTGACGCCAATCTGTCACACCCCCAAATTACCTGTTTTGCAGCAGAATGAAATTCCTGGGGATTGACTGTCATAACATCACAATCACAGTTATATTGAACGACCTAAAGTGTCGTTTGGAAAACACATCGTTTGATTTAATAAAATAATCAGAGTTTACAAAGATAGGTCCCAAACGAAAGTTACTATGTGCGGAAAATAAGTTTGGTACAAGTCAAACGATGTTTTAAAGTATATAACACCCAAGTGAAACGCGTCGTCACCACGACTCTATGATAAGTCCACATGCATGCCATGAAGTGAATGCCTTAGATACCTGAGATAAAACATGCTTAAAACTGTCAACACAAAGGTTGAGTGAAATCCATAGGTTTAATTAATTCGTTTGAACACAATATTCGTAGTGTGAGTTACGTTGTTTCACACTCATCGTTGAAAACAAAACAGCATTTATTTCACTAAGTTCATGACAACCAAAGCGTAAACCTCGTACCAATAGAAATTGGTAAAATCGTTTCATCGCAGCCCTAATATGGTAAACTTGCCAATTTACCTTAATGATTCAAATATAGTGCGTTCGATTTCCCCTAACTGGGTCAATAAGAACGGGAGTGTTAATTCCAATAGGCCTATTCACAATATTCGCGCTCACTCGTAAGTGACTAATGGTGCATGATGTAGGGACTTCAAACATGGCAATTGATTACTTAGTGACAATAAAACATTTGGATATAGCATACAGTTCAAAGCATTTGTGTTCGATTAAAAATAGTTGAGCATGTATCTCCCCCAAGAGTTTGTAAAACAATTAAGTAATAGAAAGTGGGGCTATGAACTCACTTGGTACAATGATGCGATGACAAAAGTGCGTACACTGAAATGATGCGCAATCTCTAACTGCGACCTATTATGGATGATATGATATATAATAAGTCGTGATGTAATGTTATGCATGCAATTCGTATGATATCTATACCACTTGTGAATTTTTGAAGATAACGTTTATCGTCGAAATATATGTTTACAACATGTCGTCATTTTATAAAATACGTTACAAGTATTTACGTTGAAACAACCTCCTACGATAGTCGTTTAGTGATTTATTGTGAAATTATAACTTTTCGTCGTAAAATAATGTCATTGAAAATTTCATGAAAGTGACTAAACGGCCTCGAAAAGCTAGTCGTAAAATGATGCACGTCGAGTGTTAGGAAACGAACTCAACGGTTTTGGGAAGCTTGTATCATTATCTCAAAGTTTTAGTGTTCAAGTTTCCATCCTAGAGGTCTCGAACATAAAGAAAAATAGAGGTTAAGTATGGTACTTATGTCCCAAAATATAGTTTAAGGATGGTTTTCGGTTAAGTTTAAGCGACCGTAATTAATTCATTAAAACTCCGCTAGACAAACGGTCGGACATTATGATAAGTATACTTGGCGATCTTACTTTTACTAGAAGACATCACTTTATAAAAAGTTCTAAATCAATGTTAAAAACAACCTTCAACTTGGTCTCTAGTTTTGCCGTAAAACTTGCCTATTAGAAATTTAATAGTTTTTCTTATATAATAAAGTTACGACAACTTTTTGTAAACGTGTACTCCCTCCGTCTCAATTTAATTGTCCATATTTCCATTTTTTGATGTCTCAAAAAAATTGTCCACTTTCCTTTTTTTAGTAAAAACTAGAGAATCTAAATAGGGAATATTCTATTCGTGTGACTACAAATTAAAGTGGCCCCACTTTTATTAAACTTTGTGATTTCTCTCTCCTGACAATTAAATTGAGACGGATGGAGTATAATTTAATCGTTACAAATCCGTTTTCTACGTTTTAAAGGTCCTTAGCTTTGTATCAAAGTATACTAACATATTTTTGACAAGTTGACATAATTTACAACGCCCAAGTTTCATTTTTGACTCGTACAAAATAAACAATACATGCTGAAATTCCAGAAAATTATAGTTTTCGTCGCCAACTTGAAAAATTCATAACTTCTTCGTTATAGCCCCGTTTTAATCCGTTCAAGCGGCCACGGTTTCGTTTTAAAGTATATTTTCTAAATATCTAGTCCAAAAATTTTTACCTACTGTCGGATTTTCCAGATTTTGAAAATAAGGACAGACCCTTTTGCAAACTTGTCGAAATGAGTTTTTCTCGCGCCAAACCTATTCTAACCCATTCAAAACAACTCCCAAGCTATTCTAATCCTACCATACACCTTCTTAGGGTGTCATGGGTTCCTAGACATCACCAAAAATAATATGTAACAAGGAGTAATTATAGGATGACTTATATATATATATAACACTTAAAAACCTTAAAAAGTGGTATAAACATCACATAACTTGCATGTTTTACTTGTGCATAATAAAAATGAACATAGAAATGAATATGAAAAATAATGATATGTATGAAATGCTTACTATTAATTTGATGAGGTTTATGGACAAATGATTTTTTCCTAATCACCCAAGGTTTTTATTTCAAAACCTATACAAAGAGTGATACTAGTGTGTTAAATAACTTTGTCTTGAAAATTTTATGATGATCCTCCTTCTTGGTCTTGTGGCTGCCGATTTTAGAGAGCAAGAGAAAGAGATATAGTTTTTGCCTTCACTTTGAAATTGAAATATGAATGTGTATGTTTTATGTTATGAATATAATACAATATTAAGTAGAGATATTATGTTAGATTTGAATGAGTCACCCTTGTTTGTCGACAAGGGTGCATTTCCTTGAGTAAATACATTTTTTTTAACTAAGTCATTTGATGTAAAGTAGATGTAGATTAAGATATATACTTGAAAGTATAATTAGGTAACTAAGTATATATTTAAGCTTGTAAGGTAGCGTTAATTAAAAATAAATTTTAACGGGTCAAGATAAAATATATTGAGGTCATAAAAATTATAAAAATACATTTCTTGCAAAATTTAAGTGAAATAATAATAATCGTGTAGAATTTAAGAAAACCGTCGTTATTATATAAATATAACAATTTATATACAAAATAAATTTAAAACACTGGGTAAACTCATAATATTATTTTTATAACTTAATATGAGTATAAAAATATATCGGGATAATTTTTGGAAGTAACGGATCAATTGTTTAAAATAATTAATTACGCGATAACGTTTATTTAATATGAAAATTATACGTTTAATGTAAAATGTAAAACCATGCATGAACTAATATGATGACAATGATGTTAATGAAATGTAGACTAAACTTAGTCTATATGAAATGTCCTTGATGATATGATCATAAATTCACAGCTAAACCATTACGGTTACGTGAATTTGATACTCGTAAACCTAGTTTACGATAAACGATAAATGATGAAGCATGAATAATGTTTTGAAATATGACCTGAAAATACGAATTGTCACAGATAAGCTTTTCTCTGTGGAAGAACCACCACCACCAATGTTATCATCACCAATAGCCATAATACAAACAATAAGACAGACAGATATGATAAGATAGACAAAGACACAAACAGAAATAAAAACAAGAGCAGATAGACAGATAAAGAAATAAATAAGACTTTGTAATTAAGAAACAACAAGCACCAAGCCTGTGAACTGGGGTAAACCAGAGCAGGTATTCATACCACTCAGAGGTGGCAGATCAAGATGTTAGTTTACCCGTTTGCACCCACAAAGACTTAAGTACTGTTTGTTTGAAGAAGAGATTAGACTTAGACTTACAGAGCAATATGCAGCGGAAAGAACAAATCACAATAAGAAATAACCAGTGATTATGCCAATAGCAATAACCACAAACCACCAAGTTGTTGCTGAAGAGATATCCCCAAGTTTCCACAAGTAAACCCTTGGATGTAGAATCAATAATGATTATGAGCCTGTAGCTCTGAAACCATGTACGAAAGTATCAACAACAACAAGTAAACAGAAGAACTTTTATTCAAACCTAAGCCTCAATGGTCGGCTTAGATTATATTAACAATAATATCCAAAATGTTACAAGATTAGATTAATGTCAATGAGACAATAATCATACAAATACAAACAGGAGACTAGATCAGTGAAATGATCAAAGAGAAGAGAAGAGTGTGTGAGAAATGACTGCACACACAAGTCTTTGTAACCCTAGATTAAGGGACTTATTAAATAGTAGATTAAGTTATACCAAGACCCCTCTAACGGCTATAAATGACTCATCAGCAGAAATGAGAATAGCTTCAGCAGAAACGAGCATCTTGGAACTTTAAACCTTTTATTCTTTGTCCATGATTAACCCCTGTAATAACCCTGTACTGAACATAACTTCAAAGCCATTAGCAATTGATAGAATGATATGTTTGCCAGAGATTAATACCCCAAAATTTAACAGCAATTAAACAAATGAAATATACAACTTGCAGTTATATATGATTTGTCTCTTATACTTTCCAGATATCCATTCTTTAAAAGAAACATAATTCAAATGAAAAACAACAGCTTGCAAGGAGTTTTCTACCGCGTTCTGTACATATAAAATGTTAAAGGATAGAATTTTACGTAGGCTAAATTTTATTAATCATCTACGAAGTAAAATCTATAGTCATAGATTACATATTATAATACTTTAACGGATCCAAGTTCATAACCGAGCTTGGATTATTTATCATCTAATAATTTCTCGCAATTCAAGCAATAAAATCACAAAAACTTGAATTAGAGAATAAATATATTATAAAAAATAAAACTAAAAGATAAAGCTTAAAGATAGTTATCTTGGTGAAGAAACAAAACTTTTATAAGTAGCTAGTCGAGAAATTCAAAAAAGAGTGATTTTTTTCTTTTCAACGATTGTCTGAACTTATAATGGCCCGTAGCGGAGTGTTCGACACGTGGAGGGGGCGATTCCGATTTAATTTCCTTCCAAAAATAATTACGAATCGACGTCAGCTAACTCTAAGTTGTTTGATAGTTATAAGCAAAACAATGAGCGGTTCTTGTTTTTTTTGAAATTTAATTAAAAAAGCCAAACCCGCTGACGGCATTAGTTAACTCCCAACGATTTAGAAGTTATGGTCGAAACATTAGAATCCATTTGTTTTTGGAAGATATAAACGAAGACAAGGGTTTGATGGAGTTTCATAGAGGCAGTGGCTCAAGGCAAACTAAGTTAAAGAATCAAACTGCTTATATACCATGTTATTTTATAAAAGTTTCTATAAACTCAAACTTACAATCAGGCTTGGGCCATTTATGGTCTAATATCTAAAGGAAGGCTACTCGAGGTTATATTTACTTTAATAAGTTTTTGTTACTAATCAAATCAATATAATCTCTGCTTAAAAGATAATTGTCTTATGTAAGTTTTTCCATGATATAGAGCTTTCTTATTTGTCTCTTGACGCACACGTATCACGATCATAAATGAAGTTATAGAGGTTAATTAGAGTACTCCCATCCATAACGGGATAACGCCCGTTATGGGATTTTTAACGCCGTTAATGGCGTTATACCGATGGAAGAGGAGCAGGTTAACGCCGTTGGTCCCTAGCCGTTGCCCACTTAACGAGCGTTAGGCGCAGGGAAAAAAAAAAAAAAAAAAAAAAAATCGGCGAAGTTACAAAACAGGTCCCTCTCTAACGAAGAAGATGATGGTTTGTATTTTTTTTTTCTGGTTTTGCTTGGATTTGTTTGAGGAAGAAGAAAGTTGAGTTTGGTTTGTTAAATGAGGAAGACGAAAGATTGTGTTTGTGTGTGGGGACCAAATCCATTCAACTTTTTTTTTTTTTTTTTTTTGGTTTTGTAATTTATTTTAATAATATAAAAATGTTATTTGTATATTAATTTAATAAATGATATGTTTTTAAATATATTTTCAAAATAATGATATGTTTTTAATAAATGAAGTGTTTGTTTTAGTTTAGGGGTTGAAATTGAAAATATGAAATATTATTGGTGTTATGGTGTTATTGGGATGTTATGGTTGTGATTGTTTTTTGGGGATGTTAATGTTAAATGTTAAAGCTGATGTGGCGTTGACGTGGACGGTGTTATTGGTGTTATGGATGGAAGTGCTCTTAGTAGCCGCGCGTTGACGCGGGTATTTATATTTTTTTTGTTATATTTGCAGTGTTTGTATATTACTTTAGTAAATAAGTACACGGCAAACATGAATTTTTAAAATAATCAAAACAAACTTTATAATATTTGTCAATATTTTTATATAAACTAATGCAAAGATAATAAGTATCTTAAAATTGCGGTGATTTCTATCATATATTTGAAAACCTATTATGTGAAACTTGAAATCTAGACGTATGAAAGATTTGACATACTGCGACGTTTTACTTTTTTAGTAAACAAAAGGGGTGGTCTAATATTGCACCCCATGAAATCCTTTTTTTGCACCCCATAGTAGGCCAATCATTGGTTTTTTTTTTTTTTTTTTTTTTTTTTTTTTTTTTTTTTTTTTTTTTAGTTTTTTGTTTTTTTTTTTTGTGTATAATTTATATTTGTGTAATGTATATATATAGTGTTTTTATTTGTAGAGTATATATAGTGTGTATTTATTTGTGTAGTGTTTTTATATGTATAGTGTATTTAATTGTGTAGTGTTTTTATATGATATTTATTTTACGTTATGCTTTTTAATTGTGTGTTTGTTTCCATTTAATTAAACAATAACATTAAAACATTAAACAAGTAAAACAACAATGTTTTCAATATTACAACGAAATCTACTCCACATGAAGATTATTAATGTCATCTATAAGCTCATAGAGTATTCCACTCGGCTGACATGCGTGATCAACTGGATTTCTTGCCAATTCCAGTGATGCCTCCAACGCCTTTATTTTTGCCTGCAACAAATTGTTTTCAGCCAATAGCATGTTGATCGTTGTATCTTTAGTTTCGCAGTTTGAGCACTGCGTTGAAGAAGAGGCTTCACCAAAGTACTTTTGTTGAAATATTTCCTTCCACATGAAGTATCGACACCCATAGTCTTTAGTCCCTGGCTGTTACATGACGAAACAATTATAAGAAATGTATTCTAAACAAACAAGTTATTGATATATTTACGCAAATAAGCAAACGTTTAATTATTTACCTTTGAGAAAGGACATGCATAATACTTCAGACCACGAGTACCGGGCTGGTGGGATGTTCTTTCAATTATTAATCCACGTTGACAACGACACAAGTAAGGATTTTGTTGTTGCATCTGGCCAAAAGAATTTGTATAATTATTCACAACATAAATTAGTAATCGTCTATACATGTTTTGTCATTTACAATATAAATCAGTAATCGTCTATACATGTTTTGTCATTTACAATATAAATCAGTAATCGTCTATACATGTTGTGTCATTTACAATATAAATCAATAACTGTTTTCTACGTATATCTTAACATCCTCTGTCGTTGAGCAAACACATGTTCCCATGGCGCGGCCTCGGCATTTCTAAAATGTCTCCATTGTGGGTGATTATACGGGAGTGGTGAGTCTTCATCAAGAAACGCAAGAACGAAGTGAGCACATTCGTTGTTCCCCACACGAAGAATCACAACCGGAGACAATATTTCTGCTGAATCGGGAGAACCTCTTAGCGGAAGACACAAAAGAGATTGTGAATTGGTTATACATACAATAGGACGGTTAATAGATGTAGCAATAACCACTCCCAGTTCTGGCATAGTCATCCAACAACGCCGGGGTGCTGCACCCCTAAATATTCAGGCTCTTCAGGCCCTTGAGGTATAAACACTTTGGAATTTTTGTACGTCATCTTGACAAGAAAAATATTCAGGCTCTTCAGGCCCTTGAGGCTCTTCAGACTCTTGAGTATTTCGGACAACTGGCCAGGGAACGCTTAAGGTTCTCCAAAAATTATCAACAAAACCAAGCGGAATAGGCAATCCTGTATTCGAAAAAAGGAACTAGTTAAAATTATCGGTATCGACGGGGAGAATAACTTGATAGGCATAAATTTGAAATTCATACCGTTTGCTTTAAGGTAATACAGTTGGTGATAGCATGGTAAACCATAAATTGACCGCAACTGATGATCACATTGATGTGGGTCGCCATCCCGTTGACTTTCTGCGAGTAACAGTAGTAAAGCATCTCTTGAAACATTATAGCGCAATTCGCTAAATAGCTTATCCTTACACGCATGCAGTTTCTTGATTTTGCTTGTATTCAAAGAGGCTCGTATCGCAGTTTCTTGCGCAGCTATAATCTTGTCGACCGAACACAACAACGTGTCTAAGCTGGACTGTGTGTTGCCCAAGTATAACTTCAACAGCGCGTGTTGACTCTCAACTCTACATGTTTTATCAGATAACATGATATGATTTTCAGTGAAAATGATTTGGCGTGGCATAATCGAATGGCATGGCAAAATGACTTTGCAACCTTCAAATTTGCAGCCAAAATGATAAAACAATAATAATCTGAGTCTATTAAAAATCTCGTTTTTTATAAATTTTGCATGTCATATTGTAAAGTTTATTACCTCATTGGTATAAAATGGTGAGCTCGACATTTTCCCCTGGTTAGCTTCTTTGTGGTATGAACTGTGATTGCTGCTTCTTTGTGGTATGAACTGTGATTGCTGTGATTGCTTCTTTGTGGTATGAGCTGTGAATTGTGAATGTGATATTCCTTATAACGAAGGAAAGCAGCAGATTGATTGAGAATCTTTACTGTTAGTGAATTGCTTTATGCAGATTTGAGAATCTTTACTATTGTGAATGTGAACTTTGTCGATGAAAAATACTTGGCGATGATGATTTTTGAGCCTAAAAATTTTCCGAGGCGATGATGAAAACCGAATGGACGGCAAAGTGAGATAACATCTCACTTTTGCAACCTTCGAACTGAGCCTCAAAAAATTTCCGACTACGTTTTTTTTAAGTTTTAAAACTGATTAATAAAAAAAAAAAAAAAAAAACTTGTAAAAAAGTTATATACTTTATTAGTAAAAAAGAAATAAAAAAGTAAAAAAAATCTTACTTTTATAAAAGAAATAAAAGAGTAAATGTAAAAAAAAAAAAAAAAAAAAAAAGACTTGTATAAAAAAAAGTGACAAAAAAAATAAAGAGTAAAAGTTTAAAAAAAAAAAAAAAAAAAAAAAAAAAAAAAAAAAAAAAAAAACTTGTACCAAATGATTGGCACGGAAACTTTAACACCCCCTAAAATTTTAGTTTTTTATAAAAAAACTAAAAATTTAACAACTTTATTTAAAAAAAAAAAAAAAAAAAAATATATATATATTTAACAACTTTATTTATAAAAAAAAAACTAAAAATTTATCAACTTTATTTAAAAAAAAAAAAAAAAAAAAAAAAAAAAACTAAAAATTTAACAACTTTTATTATAATTTATCAACTTTTATTAAAACTTATACTCTTTTACAACTTTTATTAACAACTTATACTTTTTTACAATTTTTATTAACAACTTACTTTAAAAAAAAAAAAAAAAAAAAAAAAGTTTGAAAAACCGGTTTTGGAAATACTGTGTGCCCATGTATTTACCCACCCGGTTTTGGAATCATATGTCTCATCCTTATTTTTGTCTCCTCTCTAACTCACACACACACACACACAAAAATAATACTCTCATTTATCTCTCTTCTCTCTCTCTAATATCCGGCGAACTAAAAAAAATATCCGGCGTCTTCTCCGGCCACGCATCACCGGATATTTTCACCCCATATACCAAACGATAGATCGGGAAAAGGTGATCATTTTATCATAGGGCACGCGCGGTATTTCTCACCGACGCGCCCTAGATCTAAAGTTTTAGAAGATGATATCTATGTTTTTTTGGTGTATAGTCTTAGAAGATGATATCTATGTTTTTTTGGCTTTTTTATAAGTGGCGTGCAAAGATTGTATCTTTTGGTCTTGTGACTATTGATGCTTTTGTGCTGTTTGGGGTGCCAATAATATTCGTTAAACTTGAGCTATGGCAGTTTGAAATTTTTCTGTGGTATTTTTGAGCCATGGCAGTTGGAATTTTTTTTTTGAGTTTTTGGTATTCTTGATGTTGGGTTGATGATGTTGGGTTGATGATGGATTGATGTTGTTGTTGGTATTCCTGATGTTGGGTTGATGTTGGTATTCTTGATGTTTTTGGTTTCGAATTTTTTTTTCAGATCTGATAAGGCGATGATGATAAAAACCGAATGGACGGTAAAGTGAGATCAAATCTCACTTTGCAACCTTCGGGTTTGAGCCTAAAAATTTTTCGGGGCGATGATGATTTTTGAGCCTAAAAATTTTCCGAGGCGATGATGAAAACCGAATGGACGGCAAAGTGAGATAAAATCTCACTTTTGCAACCTTCGAACTGAGCCTCAAAAAATATCCGACTACGTTTTTTTTTAAGCTTTAAAACTGATTTTTGTTAAACAACTAGAACCTGTATAAGTAAAAACTGATTCTTGTAAACAATCGGAACTTAAAAACTTGTAAAGAAAAAAAAGTGTATTAAGTAAAAAAAAAACTGGAACTTGTAAAAAAAAATATATATATAACTTGCAAAAAAAAAAGAAAGGGTGAAAGTGACAAGGCACGGAAAACGATGTCGTCCTAATGATTGGCACGGAAACTTTAACACCCCTAAAATTTTTTTAGGGGGTGCAAGATTAGTAGGACCGAAATATTAAAATGACATCCTCTTTGAATGTGTTAAACTAACGTACTAATAAAATCAATTGTGGGTAAAAATAATTGATACGCTATGATGTTGAGCTCATTTTGATGGTATTGTAATTACTAATCCACTTTTTTAAAGGTGTTCTAAAAATACTTTATGAACAGTAAATTGCCATCCATGAATGTATATATAAGGTAATTACATTTTTCAGCAAAACGCAACCCGTAGCATGCAACACCGACTTTCTTTTTTTTGTGGTTATTTGCATTACGGATATATTTGACAAAACTAACTCGATTTTGTAATTTGAAGATCGTAGATGAAACTCTTATCGTCTTATGTACAACAGGCATAAAAATTCAACTATCAAATATAAAGTCAAAACACATCGAGTCCTTTTCTGCAATAGAGGATCTGCATTGTTGGTAACAACATGGAATGCCACATCTTTGGTTGCTTTAGTGTGGTTATGCTGACGTGATGGATCATGCCTTAATACATCAACTCATGGGTCATGCACTTGTTAAATTTAACATCAACTTAAATGCCATGGTAAGCAAGTTGAAGGGTTTGTCACTATTATCGCCAAATATGTAAGGGTTTCATGAACTTTGAGCGATTTTGCGATGCAAACAAATCTAAAGTAACTATGTTTTGAGTCTATGTGACTGCGAGCTCAAATTCCGTGGACTAGTCGTTCAATGTGTCGTACGCCATGTTTAACAAAAAAAGTATTAGGTATTAGCATATATATTACAATTCATAAAAATCTTGAAGGGTTGATATGGAACTCTATAAAACATGCAAATCACATGAATAGTTTGTTTATTTCAGTTCTTGTTTAGGTGAAAAGAAGCATTAGGAAAAAATGGAATTAAGTCTCCTACCACTACTTGAACAAGACTTGCCAAATTCAATATGTCGTCATACGATGATGTAATATAAGCTTAAAAATATATTCAAATTTGTCATGCGCAATTGGTTGGTGATAATCACACCTTTATAACATTAGACTTATTTGACTGTAATGCATCCCTATGGCCTAAACCGCTGGCAAAGAAAGAATCAATGCATAGTAGTCACTGAACCATGAAGGCGATAACTAGGGAGCAAAAAAAAACCCGTATCCGATAAAGACCTAATCCCCAAATTCATTTTAACAGGGGAATACCGATTTGACCAGAGATAGGGATGGGGACGGGGAATCCTGAATTTTGTAACCGAGTATGGGGCGGGGACGGGGATAACATCAATCCCCGAACCCGAATACGACCTCAATTTTTTTAATAGATAAATATATAAAAGTTATATGTGTATCCATATAACATTTACTTTCATATGTATATTTGTATGAGTATTGTAGTAATATATAAGCATGTGTGATATTTAAATAATCAAATAGTTTTAAAAGTATAACCAATTAAACACTAATTAGTGTATATTACTTAACCAAAGTTTTGCTCGAATACACAAATACAATGCACATTATTGTTATATAGTTATATTATATGTGTTGTCTCATTATCTATGATGCTTTAAAGTTGGATTAACATTATAACCAATTTAACAATGAGTGATGTACGTTTTTTTGAGACATTTTATGGGTCAAGTTCTTTATATTTTCGATAAGTTCGTGTTTTTTCATGTTTACTTGATAATGATGGAAAATCCCCGAATCTCCACGGAGATCCCCGATTCCGTTGGAGACCGGGATAAGGTTGTAAAACTATTTTTCGATGGGTATGGTGGCGGGAATGGGAATGTGAGTGGAAACCAAGGATGGAGATGGGAAATACGATCCACGGAATTCCCCTCCCGTTGCCATTCCTAGCGATGACGAGATGATGATACTGTAGGGAAACGGTTACACTTTTATTAATAAAATCTAAATTACAATAAATAAAATTAACAGTAAATAAATAACAGGAAATTAAATACAAACAGAATGTAAGCAGATAAACGATAATTAAATAAGATAATAAAATAGTCAAAAGACTTACTTGATCACCAAATAAAGATCAACAAAGAATCACTAAAAGCCGAGGCACGTGTTTGACACGCTTCCCTTAAAACTGATTCGCCGTCTGTTTCCCAGGGTACAACAGCCAAAACAGTAAGTTGTACTGTCGGACTAAACAAAACTGCCAGAAATTTCATCTTAAGAGATGCGTATTCCATATGTTGGAAATCAATAATAACTATTGATTTGATGTGTATTAAACCTATAGAACTAGGGCCTCTATTTATACAAAATAGACTCCCTCTAAGTTTACTCATCCCACCGATGTGGGATATAAAACAATTCAAAATTCCTCTTTAAGCATGGTACCGAATGCTTAACTTTGAGACACGATATCTCATTCACATCAACTCTATTTTGGACACATAAAGGCTCATTACGAAGCTCTCTTCGAGGAGAACGCGAACCTACAAACTATTACTTATATATATGACACATACATATAGATAATTGTGTCCAAAGTTGGTCAAAAGTCACTTTTACCAACTAATTTTCCAACAATCCCCCACATGAATGGAGATCGGTCGTAATACACAAAAATTACGATAAAATTCCAATAGTTGAATCTTGCAAAGGATAGGTAGGTGTGACCCTTTGAACCTTCCCTTGTGAGATGCACTTAGTCTCCTAGATCTGAGTAGACGCGATGTCCTTGAACTCAGCCTCTGTTTACGTAGACGACATTACACTTCACACAAGACTCTCCCTGACATTGTCAAGTCCTCATAGTCATGTTCGTTATGGTCATGAACACTAGCCGGGTTCTGCAAGAGCTCTTAGGATTTGCGCCCCCACAATTCCCTTCAAATCGACCCCACTTCTCTCTCACATAGGTGATTTCATCTTGAATCATTAAAAACATATGTTTTGTGATTTCATCTCGAATCATTATGCTTTGTGATTTCATCCTGAATCATTAAAGCCATATGTTTAACCTTTCAACAAGTCACATTTGTTATAGGAATGGACTAGGAAGTTACAATGTTAAGTAACTCCCCCATATTGACGTGACTTCCCCCACATTTATATGATTAGGTTGTCCTATTGAACCCAGATCTTGGGATCTCCAGTCAACTGGGTTAGGTTGTCCTTCATATAAACTCATTCCTTTAAAGGCTTTAGTCCCATTCCTTTAGACGACTTACTAGCTAACTCTCTGCTTAAGCCTTTCGTAAGCGGATCCGCGATGTTATCTATTGACTTTACGTAGTCAATCGTGATAACTCTAGTTGAGAGTAGTTGTCGCACCAATCAACGTCTATGATGGATATGTCTTGACTTACCGTTTTACATTGTGATATGAGCTCTGTCAATTTCCAATTGACTATCACACTTTATATATATGGTCGTTACCTGTTTACGCCATCTTGGTATGTCCTCTACGAATTAACGCAGATATCCGCATATTCTATGAATTTATCTCATATGATAAATTCAAATTCCATCATAGATTTAGCTATAAAAGTTTGTTTGAAATACTTTCAAGATTTCCAAGACACAACTTCCCACGTAGAGTCAATACATCTGCTCTAGTGGATCTAGATTCTTTTATGTAAGAATCCATATTTGCATTACTCTATCATTAGATAGCAGTTGGATATCTTCCAAAATGCAATATCGTAAGTATCATAGTACTTGTGTAATACTATTCAAATGGTCATCACTTGAATTACTGGTATATTTACTTAACTTGATTATAACTTCTAAATCAAGTCTTACACACGTCATTAGACACATAAGACGCCCAATATTCTCTGAGTATTCAAAATAGGCAACACATCTACCTCTATTATAAATAGATTTAAAAGATGTCATTGGAGTTTTAGCTAGGCCGGAATCCCCCACATTGAACCTCTCAAGAATATTGTCCTTATAGTGTTTTTGACTTCAAAACAAATCCATTTGGTTTCATATGATCTTAGTTCCAAGAACCATATCGAGCAACCAATGTAGTTCATGTCAAATCTTGACTCCAGCATTTCATTAGTGGATTTGATCATCTTGTTATCACTTTCAGTGATAAGTATACCATCTATGTATAGACACATGATTATATATATACCAGCAATTATTTCTTTCGACAAACATCCGTTATTTTTAAATCCATGTTCTGACATGACGTGAAAAAAAATTGATGTCATTGTTTGGGAGCTTGCTTTAAGCCATATAATGACTTAACAAGCATACAAACTTTGTTCTCTTGTCCAGGAGCCATGAAACCCTCGGGTTGGTTCATGTAGATTTCTTCTTCTAAATCTCCGTTTAGAAATGCCGTTTTCACATCCATTTGGTGAACTTCCAAATTTCTTAAAGCGGCAATAGCAAGTATCATCCTAATCGAGGTTATTCGCTTAACAAGCGACTATGTATCAAAGTAATCAAGACCTTCTCGTTGTCTAAATCCTTTGATTACTAATCTTGCTTTATACTTGTCAATGGTGCCATAGGCTTTCATCTTCTTCTTGAAGATCCATTTATAGCCTAGTGGTTTACAACCAGGAGGTAAATCCACGAGCTCTCAAGTGTGATTTTGTAAAATAGAATCTATTTCACTTTTAATGGCTTCTTTCCATTGAGACCCTTCTGAGGAAGTAACCGCCTCTCGGTATGAAGTAGGTTCGTTTTCAACCATAAAAGAAACAAAATTGGGTCCAAACGATTTCTCGGTTCTTGCCCTTTTGCTTCTTCTAGGTTCAACCTCTTTTTCCTCAGTTTGATCTTGTCTCTCATCTTGGAGATCTTCCTCAGTTTGATCTTGTCTCTCATCTTGGAGATCATTATCAACTCCTTTGTTGTCTCTTATCACGAACAACATTATCATCTTGATGTCTCTCATCATGGAGGACTTCATCATTTAGTTGACTCTCATCATGGACAACTATATCATCTAGTCTAGATGAACTTCCATTTTCCTCGGATAAATAAGAAAACACAGTTTCAAACAATGAAAGTTTTCCTTGATTCCATTATCGTATCTTTGTATATATTCAGATTTTCTGAATCATATCCAAATAAATGATAAGCACTATTGTAATGAGCATATCACAAAAATATGCAATCCACAGTTTTAGGTCCAATATATTGATCCTTGGGTGTCGGGACAAATAGACACCCCCACATTCGTAAGTACTTATAGGATGGTTTTATTCCCATCCATAGTTCATATAACTATCTTCTTTTCCTTACAGGGGATCTTATCTAAAAGATAAGTAGCCAATAAAACCGCTTTCCCCCACATGCCATGGCTTAAACCATGACTTTAACAACATGGCATAACCATATATTTAAGGCACGGTTCTTTCCTATCAACAATTATGTTGTGGCGTATAAGGAGCAATAAATTTATGTCTTATTCCATGTTTAGCACATACATGAAATAGAGACACATATTCACCTCCGATATCACTTCGAACCGCCTTGTTTTCGATAATAAGTTGATTCTTAACTTATTTGTCTATATCCTTACTCTCAAGTAAGTAAAAGTCGCAATATTTTGTACTACCATCAACAATTACGATGAAGTACCTAATTGCTACCTTAGTAGGCATCGATTCCAAATCACATGAAACTATGTGAATCAAGGGTTCGGTTAATTTTCGGTCAACCGAGTGTAAAGACAATCTTGTCAATTTGGCTTCAACATAAGTTTTACTTTTGTAATCCGTGTTCGTTTATTTAATTAAACAACGTATTGAGTTAAAATTAACATGTCCGTGTTGACCATGCTATATATTCAAAGGATCAAATAAGCTGAATTGATACTCATTTTTATTAAAACAACCAAAAAACAATTCAGCTTAAACATTTAATGAAAGGCATAACCCGTATCGACCAAAATTTTGTTCAATGTTAACTCAATTTTATTTGATTAAAATAAAAATAAAGCCAAATTTATTAAGCAACCATCCAAACACAAGATTCCTACGAATATCTGACACATACAACGTGTTGGTTGACTTAAGCTCTTTTCCACATGTGAATTTCAACACCACATTTCTTTTTCCCTTGCTATTAGCAGTTGTAGAGTTGCCCATAAATTGCATCTCTCCATTTTCTACTACTTTGAAAGAGTTAACCAAACTCTTATCATCATACTCATGACATGATGCCCAAGTGTTAATCCACCATTATCTAATGTCGGATCCCGCCTTGGCAACAATTTTCATTTCATTCAGGCCATTTAACCCATAGTTATGACACATAAAATCTGAATGCTTTAAAGCATCTACCGTACACATAACTCGAGTATCGGTCTCCCTTTCATCAAGTTCGGGAGCAGATCCTCTAGATGTCACTCATGACATTCCTAACATTATGTTAATACGAGATTCCTTATTAGTGTAAAACTAAATTTGGAATAATTAACAACTTGCTATATCACAAAGTGTTTCTTAACAAACACGATAACATCGAATTTTGTTTAAAACACTACTGTTTTGTAAGATCCATTATACAAAACCGCTTTTAAACAAGTCTTCCGATTAAACAATTAAACAATATCGCATATTACATAATGTTTTTTTTTTTTTTTTTTTTTTTTTTTTTTTTTTTTTTTTAAACAAAAACAAATTTGTAATATGATTTTGTCAATCTTCTTTAAGAATATCTTAATAGATCTGCATCATATGGTCTAATTCTACAATGAAACTCGACAAGGTTTCAAAATAGATTTACTCTTTCAAAGAAACTCAACAAGGTTTCTATAGATCTACCTTCCAATGCATAAAGTTTTGAGAACTATATTTAGTTTATAATTAAACTCAATCCGGTTTAATTAAGCTAAACAAGTCAAAGAAACTTTTCCACCAAATTTGATAACAGCTTGTATATTATCAGATTTTGTTTCAAACAAACTCATCTTGGTTTCAATAAACACGTACTAGTAATCTAATAAAATAACAACTTGTATTTTATGAGATTTGTTTCAAAGAAACTCCACTTGGTTTCAATGAATCTGATTTATCAAGATTTTAACCATGTTAGTAACTGGCACACCAATTACATTCGCAAAATTCACTAGGGTCACAACTTATGTTACCATCAGTTAACTTGTGAATATTTTAACACAAAAACAGCTAAAAAAACTGTTAAAACAATATGGTATCTAATAAACTCGACATGGTTTATGTAAACTTGTACCAAATATGATTCAGAGAAACACAAGCTTGGTTTCAGAATCTAGATTTAAACAATAACATATGCAATAAACAAACTAAATAAATCAGTTTGAAAAAAAAACTCATCATGGTTTCAATAAAAACTGATTCAATAAACTGTTTTAAAAATCGTTTATAAATCTGTTATACCAAATATGTTAATTAAAATTATGTTTAGTTATAAAACTGATTTTCAAAGAAACACAATCTTGGTTTCAGCAGAAAAACAGTTTATATAAAATCTGTTAATTAAATAAAATCATATTTTAATAAAAAGTGTTTTAATTCTGTTAAACATAATCTGTTTTAAGACTGTAGGGAAACGGTTACACTTTTATTAATAAAATCTAAAATTACAATAAATAAAATTAACAGTAAATAAATAACAGAAAATTAAATACAAACAGATGGTAAGTAGATAAACGATAATTAAATAAGATAATAAAATAGTCAAAAGACTTATTTGATCACCAAATAAAGATCAACAAAGAATCACTAAAAGCCGAGGCACGTGTTTGACACGCTTCCCTTAAAACAGATTCGCCGTTTGTTTCCCATGGTACAACAGCCAAAATAGTAAGTTGTACTGTCGGACTAAACAAAGCTGCCAGGAATTTCATCTTAAGAGATGCGTATTCCATGTGTTGGAAATCAATAATAACTATTGATTTGATGTGTATTAAACCTATGGAACTAGGGCCTCTATTTATACAAAATAGACTCCCTCTAAGTTTACTCATCCCACCGATGTGGGATAGAAAACAATTCAAAATTCCTCTTTAAGCATGGTACCGAATGCTTAACTTTGAGACACGATATCTCATTCACATCAACTCTATTTTGGACACATAAAGGCTCATTACGAAGCTCTCTTCGAGGAGAACGCGAACCTACAAACTATTACTTATATATATGACACATACATATAGATAATTGTGTCCAAAGTTGGTCAAAAGTCACTTTTACCAACTAATTTTCCAACCGATACAAGTTCACCATGAGATCAAGGAACAGGGTATTGTGCATATTGGCCTGTCTTAAACTATTTCTATCCTATTATAATTTTTGACTATGTTTTTCTTTCTCGATGTACCGGGTTAAGTAAAGATGGCTCGATCTTTATAAAACTTTCCCCCGAACATAAAAACATGTAGATTTTGATTACAAAGTGTTATAATCAACATTCATAGAAAAAATTAACTGCACCACTGCTACTACAACTATGTTTAACTTTGTGGACCTAGTACGTCATTGCACACACATTACGAATGAGAGGTTCTACATAAATATAAAGTAATATTCTTATCGAATATACTAGCTTGATATAGATAAGGAGATTAAATACCCATCTATAATAAAGTTATTGAGCAATTCAAAACTCGTATATATTTAGCTCTTTTTTCTGTTTATTATACTAGACAAGTACCCGCGTCTGGTGGCAGCGGTTCCTAGTAGTAGAAAATTAATGATATGCGATATTATGGCAATTCACGAATGGTATGATCAGAGTATATAGTATGACAGTTTTTTTTGTAAACCATGAATACTTTTCAAAATTACCATGCAAATCACATTTTTCACTTTTCACGTTTCACTTTTTCAATTCTTGACTTATTGACCATTTTTATATTTTATGTAGTATATATAGGTTAGTTTCCATAGCTACTATTTACTTTACAACAACAAAAAAAGTTAAGAACATTTGTTTTCAAAAAGGCTCAAAGTCATTATCTGAAGTTTATAGATACTCGATAAAGAATATCAAACCAAATTCCACTTGGTTTAATCAAGTAAAGTTGAGACGAAACAAGTAGTAAAGAAATAAAAAAAATCTCAATATTTAGTTATTTATCAATTAGTCAAAGATTACGATTAGTGCACATTTGTATATTCTCTCTTTCTTCTATAAAATAATTCAATTATATATTGTTTCGCACTCTTTGCTTAGAATTGCCATATAAGTCGGTCCAGTTATCAATATTTATACTACTTATAATGGAGGATAACCTTCTATACTATTTATGAGTTTAAGATTTTTTAAATTAAAATTTAGGGCAAATGACAAAAAAATGCATCGAACTTGACACTTTATGTGATTGTGTGTAGCCAACTATTTTTTTTCTTATTGTATGTACTGAACTTTCAAATTTCGATCATTATGTGTATTTTGTCACTATTCTGCCATGTAAAATGACCATATTACCCTTCGATATTTGAAAAAATTAAGGGTAAAATGGTCATATAATACACACAATAATCGAATTTTGAAAGTTCAGTACACACAATAAAAAAATATATAGTTGGCTAAACACAATCATAAAAAGTGTCAAGTTCGATGCATTTTTTTGTTGTTTGCCCTAAAATTTAAGCAAATACTACTTATAAAACATAATATACAATTATGTAAAGCATAATTGATTTTAAGCAAATATACTATTTCTTACATACATACAATTAAGAGAGAATTTCATCAATATCCTTACAAAATTACATCAATGTCCTTGCAAAAATCATAATTACATCAGCATCCTTACAAAATTACAAAAATACACGTAAACATCCAAATATTCATTTCATTTTTCACAAGATTATAATACATAAAATCATTATCAATATATTAATTGAAGAGTTATTTTACCTTTTTACCCCTTACTTTAGTTAAACCAACAGTCACCACTTCAGTCAAGTTACTCTGCTTCTTAACATTTTTCCTCTAGCTCTTCACACTTCGAAAGGTGAACTAAGTATAGTAAAATGATAATTACCTTCCCTTCTCTTATTGTTATTTGATTGGACCAACCATATATTCTTCACCTTGTTATCATTTCTGTAACATTATTTCTTTTCTTTGCCTTCGTTTCCTTTGACGTTGGTTTTGGTTTCTCCTCTTAGAGATTTCGTTCTGTTACATATTGGTTAATGTTGTTTCATTTTACGGATGTCAGCAGAGGATAACTAATGAAATAAAAATAAGATACCCATTTTTATAGATTTTAGAGATCTTGATGTATATTATGATTGGCGACTACAGTAAAACCTCTATAAATTAATACTCGATAAATTAATAACCTCGATAAAATTAATAGTTTGTCCGGTCCCAACTTGGGACCAGTGCAAATTTTAACCCCAATCGATTAAATAATAAGATAATAATTTTTTTGAAACCCCGGTGTATATATAATGGTCCCAGCGAAACTATAAATTAATAATTATTAAAAAAATTCATATATATCAAGTTCATACATAATTGGAAATTGTACGAATTCAATTAAGGCCATACATAATTGAAATTTTTCTCAACAAAACTAACTTTTAACTTATTCAAAAACAATGAAATTAACAAATTCAACTAATTTGTGAATGTGAATTCATAAAATGTTAATCGAAACTTATTTTTCTAATTTATTTTTCATCTCTAACTAATATACATTGTAATTAGTATGTTGAACTTGGAAATTTAAATGTTATACGTAAAACCTCTTTAAATTAATAAATTATTAATTTATCGATATAATAATATCTCGCTAAATTAATAAAATATTTTGGTCCCAACATCATTAATTTATAGAGGTTTTACTGTATATAAGATGTTTCGGATTAAGAAGAAGCAGATAGCTATTCGAGGAAGAAGATTCAAGAATTTGACATTTATAAAGGTATAAGGGTAAAAAGGTAAAATGACTATTTAGTTAATATTTGAATGAAACTTATAAATGTTATAATCTTTTAATAAAAATTTAAATGTCTATTTGGATACTTGCGTGTATTTTTAAGTTTTGTAAGGATATTAACGTAATTAAGATTTTTGCAATGATATTGACGTAATTTTAAGTTTTATAAGAGTATAGATGAAATTGTCCCTACAATTAATACACCACATCACAAATATATACAACTACCTAAGCACAATGTACAAATACAAATAAAACTAAAAACACACTATTCAATACATACAATTAATACACAATTTAATTCACTCATTCACCAAAATATACAACTCTTTACCCACAATGTACAATCTAATAAAGCTTCCAAAAGATAAATATGAAATCAAGCAGCTCAAAATAAAATAACATTTGTTCCTAGAAAATTTAGTCACAGATACCCTTCGCCGCATCGCGCGGGTACCCTGCTAGTTAATACTAGAGTAAAATAGATTGCTTTAGGCTCTCGAATATTTAAAGCCTCTTATTTTTTAACGCTCTTTATGAGTGTATATACATAGTCGGCCAAGTATAAATATTTAAGGCTCTGATTTTCTAACGCCCTTTAAGATGTTTAAGGCCCTTGATTTTTTTGGGCATCATCTTTAGGTCTCGATATATAAATGACCTTTATTACTAAAGCTGCTAAAATTATTAAGGATTTTCGCTTATTTTTTGTTTATTTTTTAAATCCATACCACTAAGTCCTTATCTAAGGTTTAAAAAAACATGACCATGTCCATCTTTTTATTATTACAAAACGATAAATTGATCTCATTTATGCTACAAATTCTAATGAATCTTAGCTGATATTGTAACATATTAAATGTTTCAAGAATCACTCATGCATAGTGTCCTAATAAACGAACAAGAATAATTTATTTTTTTAAAGAACAAACATGAACATCAATGTCCATTTGTTTAAGTGTTCATATTAGTTCGTTTGTTTGGTTAAACAAAAACTAACGAACCCGAACAAACCTCTGTCATGTTGGTTCGGTCTTTTAGCGCTACTTATAGATTATCATAAAACGAAGTTTGGTTTTTTCTATTTCTTATATTGTTTTTCTCCATTTTAAATAAACTTATTATTTTCGTTGAGTTTTTGTTTTAATAATTAGATATTTTATTAATCTAATGAATCGAAAAACTAAAACTAGGCTAAACGAGAAAAAAATAAAAATTTTAGAAAGGCCTGAAAGAATAGGTCATAGAATATTCCTTTTTCTTGGAAAGCAAGTGTAGTTGTTATGTTAGAGAGAGAGAGAGAGTATTTGAATTTGAAATTCAAATTATGAGAGAGAGGGAAGTGAGAGAGAAGTTAGGTTAGAAAGAAACCATGGTTATGTTAAGAGAGTTGGGATGAGATGGGATGAGTTGGATAGAAGGGAATATGCCAAGGGAATAAGAATATGCTTTTCTTGGAAAGGAAGTCGAGATGAGTTTTAGTTGGCAATGGATGTGATGGTGAGCCTTAGGTGAGATTTAAATTTGAATTTGAAATACCCATGTGGTGAATAAGGAGAGGATGAGTTGTATGGATGTGAGAGTGATGTGATGGGGAGCTTAAGGGTTGGATTCAAATTCCAAATTTGAATGTTGGAGTGTGAGAGTGTGAGTTGGAAAAGTGTGTAAGGGAAGAAAGGTTGCGTGTGTGTGTGAGAGAGATTTGATTTTAATTGTAGAGAGAGGGAGTATGAGTGAGAATGAGAAGTGTGTGAGGGAAGCTTTGAGAGTATGTATGAGAATTAAAATTCAAATATGAAATATGAAGAGAATGTGGTGATGTGTTTGAATTATGTTGGTTAAGAGAGAATGTGGTAAAAAAATATGTTGATATGGAGAATGTGGGAATGTTGGGAGACAAGAAGTACAATCAAGTACAATGGGTGTATGAGAATATTAAGAGAATGTTGGGGATAAGATTTGAAAGGATTTTAAAATGGTTTAAAGGTTTATTTGGTAAAAGTGTTAATCAAATGGTTGATTAAGGTTTAATCACATTGTCATTAAGAAAGAAGAGATTAGAAAATGATGATTATTGGATGTGTTTTAGAAATGAAAATCAAAGGATAATTATATATCCAAATAACCCAACGTCAAGTATTCACTACATCATAATTCATGATTAACCACCACTTAACGTAATCATTAATCATCTTGAATCAAACAAGCTAAGTGTTTTTTTATCATAGTAAAGCATATCCTATAATGGTAAAGGATGCGTTTACACAAAGGGACCTTTGACGTTGTTTGACCAATAAGGGAGTAAACCCGTTATGTGATTAGAGAAGACATAAACACGGATTATGTATATGAATACTTTCACTTGATGTTACGTAAAAGATATGAGTCTCCTATATTTAGAAAAACCTTGACTAGAGGCGTTATAAAATACTTGAGTTGGCATTATGTCAAAAATGTGAGTTGTGATTTTGAGTCCCTCTAAGTCTAAAACCTGTTTCGAGTGTTCCTAATGACTCTACTATCATATACATACCTTTTATGAAAGATCCACATTTTTTGGGTAAGGGGAAAGCCGATTTTCAAATACCTAAAAGAAAAATACTCCGAGGTTGGCGCATTGGCCAAGCGCTAGAGCGCGGGCAGCACACCAGGCCCAGTTAAAGGTCGTTTTAGTTTTTGGCTAACTTTTGTGATTTTATATGTTTTGAAGGTTTATTTGTCGTCATTAAAACATAAAAGTACACCTAATCAATGTTGCCCCAACAATCTCCCCCTTTTTGATGATACAAATAAATTCCAAAAACAAATAAAGTTACATATCGTAGCAAAGATTAAGACCGCCGTTATTGTAGCTTTGCATATTGACCTTGCCTTTTAATTTGGTGAAGTTGGAACTTTGCCTTGAGCAACTTCACCCGAGATTGAGCTATTTTCTTTCTTCCTCCCCCTTATGCCGAATCAAAAAGGCAGGATTATGTTGATATGTATCGAGTCTGGTTTCAAACTTGGGGCCTGTAGGAAATGGGCCTAAGGTATTGTACTCCCTTTCACAAGAATATCTTCCCCCCCCCCCCCCCCGAGCATGCTCCCTCAATATTATTGCTATCCCTTATTCTAAGGCGGGGATCCATGGGTCAAGAGCATCCATCACCTTTGCGGTGTTCTTGGCTACACAAGAAACATACAACACCCAACAAATCAAACAATACTCACCTTTGGAAGTCCGAAATGGGTTAGGTAACCATTTGGATACTTGCAACATGGGTTAGTCCACATCATTTTAAATTATTATTCATGACAAGTTAAATTCAAAAGATGTCATTTCATTTTAAGCATATATGAACAAAATATGCAGCATTCTTTATGATACAAGAACTATCCTAGTACTTTCCATAAAATCACTATACTAGTACTTGCTAGCTACATTAAGTAAGTGATCTATTCATCTAAGTTACATCCTAACTTTTCTTTCCCCTTCAAATTTTTTCTCCTTCTCTTTCATCTTGTCATCCTCCAATTTCCTATTCATTTTGGAGATACTGGTTAGCAACTTCATAATTCCTTTATGAATGGATAGAAGCATCACCCTAGCTTCAATCATTGATTCTATGAGTGCATTAACCATGTGTGCGGTATTCTCACAACAAACGGAGTATTCTCCTTCATATGACTTTGGACTTAAAGGTTCTTTAATTAAGTCTCATACCTCATATTCTGCAAACCTCCTTAACTCATACTAAAACATTATCCTATCATCACCCTCATTCTTCATCATATCCATAAATGACCTTTTCAATCTCTTACAGCTCTCCGGATTTTGATTTCCTTGATTGTTGTTGACCGATCATTCCGAGAGAGACATAAAAGATAATGGAGGACGTGCTAAGTTGTGTGTTTGTGTATTTGTACAAAAACATGATACTTCCTATCTTTGAAAGGGTTTTGACTCAAGTGCATTCCATAAAATAATAATGCACAAAGGAAGATATCTTTTTCTTTCTACAATAACTTGAAAATCATGTAGAGTTTTGTAAAGACTCAATAAAAGGAACCAAATCTTTAGATTCACTTACTTGCTTGAACTTCTAGATTATGCTTCCATTTTTGTTCTTTTTGGAAAGAAGATTATGAAATGTGATTGAAAAAGTTTTCTCGATATAAAGAAGTTAAAATTTTGATTAAAGTGATTGTTTAGTTGATAATAGAGAAATTGTTGGATATTATATCTAAAGTACATGTGAAGTACATAATTATTTATGTAAAGCTTTGTTTTGTGGGTTATTATGAAAAGTTTTGTTTAGGGTACCTCCACTATCTCTTTCTTATAATTTTCCTCATCCTCTTCTTCTAGAAACCTCATCCCTAGTCCTAACCTTAAGTGATTGAATTGGTCCTTATCTAAACGCATGGCTAAAAAAATTGCTATATTATCTTCGCAAGGTATTTTCTCGATAGTGACATGATTCTTTGCTATTTTATCTCTTAAGAAGTGATGCCTAATTTCTATATGCTTAATGAGTGGATAATCAATGGGACTTGATGTCAAATTGATAGAACACTTATTGTCACATAAGATAGGCACTTCGTTTAACATGATGTTATATTCAACAAACGCTTTTTTCATCCATAACGCTTGTTGACATGCCCTTCCGGCCGCAACGTAATTGGATTCCGTTATAGAATTAGAAAAATAAGTTTTTTTCTTAGAAAACCGTGATGTTAAACAAGCAGATAAAAACGTGCATATTCTATTAGTGCTTTTCATATCAACTATATCATCCGCATGATTCGAGTTGGTATATACCAACACTTTTACCCCCGTATCCTTTGGATACCAAAGACCTAAATGTTGTGTTCCTTTAACATACCTAAATATTATCTTAACGGCCTGTAAGTGCGAAATCTTAGAATCTTCTTGAAACCTAGCGCAAAGGCAAACACTAAACATTATATCCGGCCTACTTGCTGTGAGATAAATTAAACTTCTTATCATCCCTATATACGTAGTGCTATCTACGAATTCATTGTCTTTATCCAAAGTAAGAACTCTTTTCGTAATATTGGGGTTTTGGTAACTTTGGAATTTTTCAGACCAAATTTCTTAAGCATGTCTCCAATGCATTTTGATTTGTTGAAAAATATCCCAACACTCAATTGCTTAATTTGTAATCCTAGAAAGAAACTAAATTCTCCCATCATACTCATTTCGAATTCCATATGTTTATTTTGGCAAATTCATCGCAAAGGTACTGAAATGTTGAGCCAAAGATAATATCATCTACGTAAATTTGATAATAATGAGATGCTCGCCCTGTGTTTTGGTAAATAAATTGTTGTTTACCATTCCCATATTCATTATGCAAGAGAAAAGATTGTAACCTATCATACCAAGCTTTAAGAGCTTGTTTTAGTCCATTGATGTGTGTTTCGTTGTAGGTATTTTTATATTCAAGTTTTAAATTTATAATTATCGAACTTATACCTTAAAGACACACTTTCACGGGAAGTTTACCCTATCAGATGTAGCCTGTGGGGTAAGTATGAGGTTGATCTTAGGAATAGTACGCCTAAGTTTGGTCTAGTGAGTTTTACAAGTTTAAATGGGGGGTTTGGTTGATTTGATTAATTATACTAGTAAAACATAAAAAAGGTAAACTAAAATAATTTATACCAAGGTTGTGATCAATTAACAGAAGGAAGTGCTAGCCATTCTAGTCATCCGTTTATTAGTGCAATGATCTATTTGTAAAATACTTGTGACGTCAGGATATGTGAGAGTATCTCTTTGACAAGACAATACTACCATTCTCCTATCTAACCAAGACTAGACCACTTGGTCCATGCATCTAGCCACTATATGTGTAATCTCCTAGGCCATTTAGTCCATGCACCTATCGGACTACAAGCATGCATAAAGTTTTGTCAACTAATCTATGTGATTTATCTATTGTACCCACTTGGTCCATGCGATACCTACCCTTCCCCACTTGGTCCATGCGAGAAGAACACTGTGTTAACTTAAGTGTTCTCATAATATATATCTAATACCCACTTGGTCCATGCATTACTAGACTTAAAATACTTAAACATATAAACGAGCACATAATGAACAATAAACACATAAACTAAGCAATACTAAACATTATGTAGACAAACGGAAATAACTATCACAGAATATTCATAAACATGACTAACACCCAAGGATGTTAGCCCATAATGTATGCAAAAGCACAAAGAGATAACTCAAATTATATACAAATGGAAATCATAAGAAAGCCATATGAAAAACGAATGATTAAACCTAATGTGATAATACAACACCTTCTCTCCTTGTAATCCTAACTCTTTGGACTGATCTTGAGGCTTTGAAGTTGTGAAATTCGGCTGTGGTTGAGAGTAGTGAGTGAAAGATGATAAAAACTCTCGTTTAGGGCTTGTATTTATAGTATTCTATCAGGGAATGATTACGGCGTAATCTGTAAGGAATACGACGTAATCTAGATATCTTGATTGCTGACGAAAAAAGCATATTCCAAGCATATTATGCGTATCTTCTAAAATACGATGTAATCTTGAGATAAGTTATGCTGTAACCTTTAAATCTTCAATATACTTGGATGGGGATAAGATCTTCATTATGGCGTATGGCCAGATTATCATAGGCCGTAATCCTTCAATAGTTGACTTGGGCTTTGACTGTAGAGCTTCCAATTACGGCGCATTGCTAGATTAAAATGCGCCGTATTCTTTAATATTCACCAAGACTTAGTGAATTCTTCCAGGTATCAATACGGCGTATGGCCAAAGTTACATACGTCGTATGCTTTTTTACAGCTTGCATACATAATCATCAAAAACAGCTCCAAATCATGGCTTTTCCCGTATCTTTTGTAATATTGCTCAATAATCACTAAAATTGGAAAACTTGGGCAGTTAAGTAACAATTCAGATATAAACATGCAATATATAAGTAATAATCATGTGATAAATATTCAAAAATTTAGGACTTATCATCCATACAAGGCCTTTTTAAGCTTATAAACATGATTGGGTTTATGAAAATCTATAAAACCGGGAGGTTGTGCAACATACACTTCCTCTTCGATGACTCCATTTATAAAAACACTTTTGACATCCATTTGAAAGAGTTTAAACTTATGACTACATGCGTAAGAAAGCAAAATTCTTATAGACTTTAGACTTGCAACGGAGGCATAAGTTTCATCATAATCTATACCTTCTTGTTGATTATAACCTTGTGAAACTAACCTAGCTTTATTCCTACATACTATTCAATTTTCATCTAGCTTATTCTTAAAGACCCGTTTAGTTTCTATAATAGTGTACCCGCTAGGACATGGAACTAAAATTCATACATCATTTATTAAGAATTGATCTAATTCTTCTTGCATTACCATCACCCAATTTTCATCCTTTATGGCTTCCTTAGTTTTCTTAGGCTCTATGGTTGAAACAAATGCAAAGAAGTTTCTTTTGTCTTGGGCATGTGACCTAAGTGTTCTTTCATCTAATTTTCCTATGACTTGATCTATATGATGATCCCTAACTTCCTTAATGTTTTCTACTCTATGTACAACTTCCTCTAAATCATTATTGGGGAATTCTATTTTATTTTGAGTTTCATATTCTTCAATTTCATCATCATCTAACAAAGGTAATGTCTTAGGTTTTGTGGGCTTTCATCAAAGATTACATTGTGTGATTCTTCAACCTTTAAGGTTTCCTTATTGAGTACTATGTAAGCCTTTGATGTTTGTGAATATCCTAGAAAGACTCCGTTATAAGTTTTTGCCTCACATAAGTTAATGTTCTCTAATGATCCGGAAATAATACATGTATGACTAAAAACTCTAAAATATTCTAAGGATGTCCTCTTACCTCTAAGTATCTCATAATGTGTCTTATTCATGGTCTTCCTAATCAAAACCCTATTAAGTATATATGACGCAGTTTCTACGGCATGACACGAAAACTTTTGTGGTGTTGATTGTTCGTTTAACATTATATGACTCATCTCTTGTAAAGTTCGGTTCTTTCTTTCAACTACCGCATTGGATTAAGGAGTGTGACGGGCCAAAAAATTATGAGAGATTCCATGTTTATCACAAAAGGCTCCAAATTGTACTTTATTATCAAATTCTCTACCATGATCCGTTCGAATTGAAACAATTGAACATCCAAGTAGGTTTTGTAAGTTTTTACCCAAGACTTTAAATTTATTTAACGCTTCATATTTAGCTTTCAAAAATAGTGTCCAAGCATATTTTGAATAGTCATCTACTATCACTAAAGTGTATAAGTTTCTTCCGTAACTTTGAATTGAAGACGGACCAAAAAAGTCCATATGTAAAAGTTCTAAGACTCTAGTGGTTGAAATCATATTTATAATCTTGTAACTTTCATGGAATTGCTTTCCTACCTTACATGCATCACCAAAAATGATTATCAAAAATTTCTTTTGGTAATTTCCTCACTAGCTCCTTCGAGGCTATATTTTGGATTAACTGCATATTAGCATGTCCTAGTCTTCTATGCCAAAGATTAGAATTATCTACCATGGGAAGGTTAATTTTATTTTTATAATCATAAGATACATTACCTAAGTTTGTGTCTTTCCCTTTAGAGGTGATCTCAAGAATGGCATGCCTACTATCATATCCTTTGCTCGGATTAAAGGACTTAAGCTTTGTGCTATCTCTAGACTGAATGTTCGATTGTAGATTATTCTTGAGATATTCCTATAATTGAAAATCCAACTCAAGATATTGGTACCCATTGTTTCTTGTATCCAACATGGTTAGCAAACGAGGTGCCAAAGTTAAATACTCTTGGGTCTTAGAGCAAGACACATAATTGTTCAATAACGTATTTAGAAAGAGTGGACCAAACCTTGTTTTGAAATTGTATTTGGTTTTGAAAACTTGGTCTAAAGTTTTGATGTGTTTATGGTCTAAAAGTACTTTGGTTTAGGTAGGAGTTGTCTCTCCTTTGGTAAGGGTTGTGTTGATGTGACAAGATCATGACTTATTGTAAAAGCTTATTCTTGATGAAAATTGTTTATTTTGAAAAGAAGACTTTTGGTGATATGCTGTGGAAGATCTCATTTTAGGTGTTGGTAATAGAGGTATACGGTCAACTCGAGTTTGTGTGTATTCATGTCCATTACGTGAAAGAGGTTTGTAAAATTATTTTGGGGGTTTTTTGCCTTGAAATGGGTGTTTGAATACCTCAAGTATTTGCAAAAGGAGTTTGAGGAACGATTGGATTAACAAACACATTTGACGAACGACCATTCTTGTTCAGACTCCTGGCGCGCTGGTGGTGTGTTGGCGTGTCACCCAACGCGTCAGGCTCGGACTCTTTCGGTTTTTCATTTTGAATTTCTTTTACAAACATTATTGGTTTTTTTAGACTCCCGAAAGTGGTTATATAATTTTATAGAATCTAAGACCTCCCGAAAGTGGTTATATCATTTTTATAGAATCCAAGACCTTCCTTATCTTAAGACATTTTTGACGACTTAACATATCTGTTAATACAAATAAGCCGTGAAAACGTTTATTTATGTTTTACGATCTTCTAATGTTTTGTCGATAACAAATATAAAATCATTTTAACGAAACAAATAAAGTACGTAAATAGTTTGAGTTAATAGTTTTCTAAACACACTTACGCTTTCACATAAAATACTAAAACAAGTATAAGTGATTTTATGATTTAGATACATATGTACAACAACTAGTGTTTACATATTAGGTTAAACATATACTTAAACTAAGTATACTAAAATGGGTAAAAACTAAGTGTATGCTAAATTGGGTAAATACAAGTATATACTAAAAGGGTAAATACTTGCAAATGGTTTTGACCCATAACCCATGGTTTTATATATACCACTTAACCAAGTACATTGTATCTAGAAAGAAAACCATGGATCAACCCATAACCCATGACCCATGACCCTTAACAAAAAATACCCATGGGCAAAGAGGAGCGGACCACGGATCCCTAGCTTTGTGCTAGCCGGATCCCTTGTGGTAGGGATCCGTGGGATCCGGGTAAACAGAAGAGAATTTATTCTATAAATAGAGAGCCATTTCTTCCTCTATATGTGTGCTTTTCATATAAACTTCCCCAAAGTATTCTAACCCTCTAACCTCAGATCTAAGTGATCTATGTAGTTTGTATTTTGTTTTTGTGTGATCTACTAGGTTCCTCCTAAAGGAAAGATCACCACCTCTTGAAGACGTGCAAGCTCAAAGTCCATGAGTTGCCATGCTTCGTCATCATCAAGACTACTAAGGTTATCTTGTTGATAGTTCTTCCTTTCTCCATAGATGTTGGGTTGAAGGCATTAGTGAAGAATGTCGAAAGTGTCAAGATGAAAGCATTAGTGAAAGTTGCTCATCATCCGTGTCAAGGCATTAGTGAAGAATGTCGAAAGTGTCAAGATGAAAGCATTAGTGAAAGGTGCTCATCATCCGTGTCAAAGCATTAGTGAAGAATGCTAAAGATGTCAAGACGAAGGCATTAGTGAAGGGTGCCAAGCGTTGTGTCAAAGGCATTAGTGAAGGATGCCAAATAATCAAATCAAGTAGCATTTGGGAAGAATGCCTAGGTCGTATAATCGATGAGGTGCATCGTTATACATATATGTATTTGTTTATATACAAGGATGGTGTTATCCTTGATGGTGTTGTAACAAGGAGTAGATCTCCTTGAGACTAGTTGTTGTGTCGTGAAGGTGTAGTTCACCTAAGGTGTGAAAGAACTAGGTACTTAGCCTAGTACCTAATAAAGGGTAGGCGACGTTGTGAAGGATTAGTTCTCCTAAGGTGTGAAAGAACTCGGTGGTTAGCCTAGCACCGTATAAAGGGTAGGCGACGTTGTGTTAGGTGTGGTTCGCCTTGGAGTGAAAGAACTCGGTATTTAGCTTTGTACCGGAAAAAGGTTAAGCGACGTTGTGAAGGCTTCTCCGCCATAAGGAGTTGGTGTAGTGTTTACGAACTCTCGAGTAGGTGACTCGGGGAGCGGAGTAGGGCAAGGAAGGTGTCCTTGTAGCCGAACCACTATAAATACTTGTGTCGTGGTGATGTGCTTCTTACTCTTTATCTTTCATTATACGTTTATATATCTATCTATCAACGTCCAACATAAACAATCAAATAGATTGACATAAGTCGATCTAAATATTTAAAAGGAAGTTTTAAATTGATAAAACTATTCAACCCCCCCCCCTTCTAGTTTTCCACAATATCGTCTAAATCATTGCAACTCTTTTTAAAATTTGCAAAGTTCAACGACTTTTGTTGAAGTCCCGAATACTTCTTCACTCAAAGAGGTAACCTTAAGTGTGAGATCTTCACAACTTTTACATGGTTCAACTCTCTCTTTGATCGTGACAAGTCTCTTTATTTCAACTTCAAGTTCATTGTTTTTATTAAGTAGTTTAAAAAGTTTCTTTTCAAGAGAGCATTTTTCTTTAACATTTATTTTTAATTTTCTAAATATATCCTTATAATATTTAATTAGTTCATCATTTTTCTTTTGCAATTCATAAATGTTTAAGTTATTTTCACAAATAGAAGAGTTAGGTTGTAACTCATGAGATTCGATAGCTATAAGACACGTGGCTTCCCAATCCGGTTGGTCACCTTCTTCACTATTGCTCCACGCTACACCAACGAATGCATTGTTCTCTTTTACCTTCGGACAATCATTTATGAAGTGGTTCTCGTCGTCGCAATTATAACACCCGCATTCACGCCTTGAAATTTGACCAACCTTATTATCAAAACCACGATCTCTTCCAACCTTATCACCACGGTTACCAAGCCGATTAACACGCCTAAAGTTGCCACCTTGTCTAAAGAACTCCCTAAAGTTCCTTGCCATAAGGTTGAACTCTTCATCATCTTCTTCTTCGTCTTAATCACTTCCTTTTTTAGTATCACTAACGTCACTAGTATGATCCCTAGTAACTTTAGCTTTTAGTTCTAGCTTCTTAACCTTTTCCTTCTTATCTTGATAAACGAATTTGTCGTTCTCTAAAATTATTTTGTACACTTTAAGGTTGCCGATTAGCTCGTCAAGAGGAAGTTCCACCTCTTGGCTTCTTCAATCGCCGTTACCTTTGGCCGCCATCTCACCGGAAGAGCTCAAAGAAACTTCCTTACATGGTTCTTATTGTTATAGCTTTGATCTAGACATGTTAAGCTTGTAACAATAGCATTGAACCGTGTATAACCACTATCAATGGTTTCTTCGTTCGAGATCGTAAACTTCTCATATTGTTGAACGAGTAAGTCGATCTTGCAATCCTTGACTTGTAAGTTACCTTGATGAGTAATAATAAGTGTATGCCAAACCTCCTTTACGGTTTTACACGTAAAAACTCTCTCGAACTCCTTTCGATGCAGGGAATTGTAAATTATGTTAATACAAAATAATGTAAAAAATGTTATTTATATTTTTCGACCTCCATATGTTTTGATAATCACAAAATATAAAAACACGCAACGTAAAAGTATACGTAAACAAGTTTTTAGTCATAAAAGTCCATTTCGACACAATATCACTTAAGGTATGAAAAAACAATATATAAAACTTGTTAAGTGATCAAAGAAATGTTTTTGTCCTTAAAACTCACATTTTAATAAATGTGACAAAACCTGTTTACAAAAATAAATTATACAAATTATTTTTGTATTTTAAAGAAATGTTTTATTTTAAAAAATATGTTTGAAATCACCAACAACTATTTTTCCCCCCATAAGGATAATAACTTCACCAGATAAATATGTCACCACGTCATGACAAAACTGGAGTGTCCTATAGATGGTCCTTTATAGGGGGACGGTCTTTTATATATAATGGATCATTCATGTTTAAATGACCGTCCCCTGCTCCTCCCGTCATCTATAAATACAAGACTATTCTCAACATATTTCTCAACCCTTTTTGCACAAAACTTTATGTTCTCTCCCAATCTCTTCTATTCCCTTCTTTGATCACTTTAACTTGTATATATTTGTTTATAAGTGATCTCATTCTTTCTTCCATCAAAGTGCAAAGAGAAGAACACTCGTTTTCGCCAAGAAACGAAGTGTTGTAGATTTGGCATTACACAGATAACCGTTGTTACGATTATCCTCTTTATCTAAACTCTCTTAATCTTCATTATTGTATATTGGTAGATCCGAGTTGTGTGTAAGTCAGGTATAGTATTTTTGTGTGTAGATCCGGACGAGGTCTAAGTTCGAGTAATGTTGTGTGTAGATCCGAACGAGGTGTAAGTCCGTGAAGTGTTGTGTGTAGATCCGGATGATGTGTAAATCCTTGAAGTGTTGTGTATAGCGGTCAGTGTTGTGTGTAGTGTTGTGTAGATTGGTTCTAGCTAATATTAGGACTCTACATTTAGCTTAGTGTAGAAAATCGGTGTAAGCTAGGGTGTACGGTTTTCTCCGCCAGAAAGGAGTTTGTTGACATAGTGATTGTGAACTCTCGAGTGTGATACTCGGGGAGTGGAGTAGGGCGAAGAGTGAGCTTCGTAGCCGAACCACTATAAATCTCAGCGCATTGGTTTGATCGTTCTTGCTCTTTACCATATTTACTTTCATATTTCATGTTTAGTTATTATACTTATAGTATTCGTACATTGGTGATTGATATCAAATAACTTCGAATCAAAAATATTTTCAAAAATTTCAAACTTAATTTAAAACGTAATTAAAACGGTGAAACTATTCACCCCCCCTTCTATTTTCTATAATTGGTATCAGAGTCATGTTACTCAAGATCTTTAAAATATAATGTATTTTAAAACTTGAATCGATCTGTGGAGTCTGAAATATACCTAAAAGGGTAATCTATTCAAAGATCACCACTTTTCGAATATAATGGATTTATTTACTGGAAAAGTAGATTCGAAAATTATGTGAAATCAAAATATCCGGATCTTTGGCTTGTTATTACTAAGGGTGATTTTCAACCTACTGAATTTAATCCTACAACTAAAAAGAATGAAGTTTTACCTTTTGAAAAACAAATTGATGATCTTAAAAAGAAACTTTTGAAAAACAAAGAAGCAAATATTGTGATTACAAATTTTTACCCAGAAAAGAATATGAAAAGATTTTCATGTATAACAAGGCAAATGATATTTGGAAAAAAAAAATCAATCATCCATCAAGAAAATAGCCAAGTCAAGAAATTGATCTTCTTGAACAACAATGTGAACAATTCGTCATTTCTGAAGACGAATCTATTGATAGTGCTTTTGCTAGAATTAATACTATTGCTACTAGTTGAAAAACTCTGGATGAATGATAAGCTATTAAGAACCATGTAAGAAAACTCCAAATGGATCTAATTGGAGAAGCATGGAGTGATACTGATGAAGAAGAAAACAACAGTACTGATTACGGAATATGTCAAATGGTTGGAAATTCAAATAAAGTATATTCTGAAACCAAACTTTATAATAATGACACATCTTCTCTAAATTATATTCAATTAGATAATGAGCACAAGTGTCCTTGCAAAAAGATTCTAAAACTATTACTCCAAAATATATCTCTAAAATCTATTATAATTGAATTAGAAACAGAGATTGGTTTAAAAGATAAAATGTCTACACTCGATATAGGTAAGGAAATTGACTTAAGGTGTAAGACCTGTCAAGACCTTAAAATTGAAAATAAGAAACTTAAGGAGAAAGTCTCCAAGTCAAATCAATTCAAAAAGAGCGGCCATTCACTTAAAGAATAGTTAAAAAGTCAAAAGTACTTCGGAGACAAAACAGGTCTAGGGTTTAACTTATCTGAAGCATCTACAAGTAGGACAAAGCAAATTAAATTTGTGAAACCTCTGGAAAATCAGCCTACTACTGACGGTTCCACAAAGAGGTAGATGGTCCCGTACATACGGAGGATCGTCGGCTATTTACAGGACCTTCATATTTGAAGTTTAACTTGCTTGATTGTCAAAATCCATTTTGGGTCCCGTACTATAAACATCAACTAGGAGTCTAAATTTTTGTAAAACACCTTTACTAAGTACAAATTTTAGAAGACAAATAGTGTATGCACTCATCATATGATGAGTAAATTAAATGATAACTAGAAGCATCAATACACGCAACATTGCCTATGGTAATGCACTTAAAACGAACATCATTGGCAAATGTACGTTTTTTTATACATACTAAAAATTGTACATGTTTATGCTTTAGGAATATAGAATTTAGTAATTGAAACTATTGCCTAAATGCATGATTCCCATAGTAGAGTAATAGATTATTAGGATCAATAGAGTCGCCTACATCCCGGATACAAAACTCACAAATGAAGATAAAGGTGAGCCCGTGGATAACTCCTAGTATAAGGGCACATTAGGTATTTTGTTATACCTAAATGGCAAGTAGTCTCAATATCATATTTAGTGTCTGCCTCTCAGCTTGCTTCTGAGAAGATCTTTTCAAAGCAATTAATTGTATTTCCCAATACATTAAAGGCACTACATATTTAGGATAATTTTATCCTAAAGGTAACTGTTAATACAAATATCGTCATTAAACGTTATTTATATTTTTGATCTTTCCCTAAGTTTTGTTAACGACAAAAGTAAATTTAATTTTTATAAAGCTTAAAGCTTGTCAAGTTTAATAGATATTAAAACAAGCTTTTTCAGATAATATCTTCATCATTTAAGCATTTACATTGTGACTAATCATATCTTAAATATGAGTCTAAGCATAATGTATGATAGTAGTTTTTAGAATGCTTTAGTTTCTTAAAAACTAAACATTACTTATGTATTTGCATATTTCTAAAAATAAAAAAAAACACATGACATCATGTGATGCATCATGGAAATCATTGGAAGATTTCATTAGATATTTTGTGTAGATTTGTACTCTTCATATCTTACACAATATTGCATAGATATGGTTGACTTTGGCAAGATCTTGATATCTTGTTGTCAGAACCCGGCGGCACCAAAATGTATAACAGACGGAACCCTTTCAAGGGGTCTGCCGTCCGTGGTGCCTGCTGTTGGTTTTGGCTATAAATAGCAAAGTCAAACCAAGTAGTTTTTCATCCCTTTCTATTATACTCTCATACATATCTTCTCTCTAATCTTTCTAACTCAGTTTCATATCATATTAGTGATCTCTTTTGTAGCAAAGAAGATCAAGTCACATTCAAGCTTCAACAAGAAGTTGGAAGTCTTGTTTGTTTAGTGTTGTATGATCTTGTGTTGATTCATACTTCATTGTTGTACTAAACCATCATAATCTTGTGAGTGTGAGTGGTTAGTATTTTAGTCCTCAAAATACATTGTGTGTGGGAGTGGTTGTACCCTTGGAAAGAACTCGACATTTAGCTTAGTGTCGGAAATAGTGTAAGCGAAGTGTAAAGGTTTCTCCACCGGTGAAAGGAGCTTGTTGACTATTGAAGTTAAACTCTCGAGTGTGAGACTCGGGGAGTGGAGTAGGGCAAGGAGAAAGAGTCCTTGTAGACCGAACCACTATAAACAACTTGTTGTGGTTTGATCATTTCTTTCCTTATTTACTCTTTACATATTGCTTACATATTTCATCAACATATCTAAGATCAATATCAATTGATCTTTCAATAAGTTTCAAAACAAAGTTTTTAAGTGGTAAACTATTCAACCTCCTTCTAGTTTTCTACAATTGGTACCAGAGCCTCGTTGCTCAAGAATTTCTAAAATAATTTGTATTTTATAAGCTTGAAACGATCCATGGATTCTGAAAACTTTAAAGAAGGGCAATCTATGCAAAGACCACCACTTTTTGAAACCAATGGATTTATCTATCGGAAAAACCATTTTGAAACATATGTAAAATCAAAAGATATAGATATTTGGTTTATTATTGTTAAAGGGGATTTTAGTTCTACAACAAAGGATATTTCTGTTGATGAACAAAAGAAATAAATTGCTAAAAATAATGAAGCTAAAATGATGCTTTATAATGCTTTGCCTAGAAAAGAATATGAAAGAATTTTTATGTGTGAAACCGCCAAAGATATTTGGGAATCTTTGATTGTTACACATCAAGGTAATTCACAAGTCAAGGATAACAAAATTGATCTTCTTGTTCAACAATATGAACAATTTGTTATCCCTGAAGATGAGACCATTGATTGTGGCTTTGCTCGCTTTAATACTATTATTACATCACTTAAAGCACTTGATGAATCTTTTCGTAGTAAGAACATTGTCAGGAAATTTCTTAGAGCACTCCGTCCGAAATGGAGAACTAAAGTGACCGCTATTGAAGAATCAAAAGATCTCTCAAAAATGTCACTAGACGAGCTAATCGGTAACCTCAAATTACACGAAATGGTGATGGAGAAAGATTCGGAGATCATCAAAGGAAGAAGGGAGAAGATCAAATCCGTTGCTCTAAAAGCAAAGGCGGAATCAAGTGATGATGACGAATCTTGCTCCGGTAGTGAAGATGAGGAGTATGCCATGGTCGTTAGAGACTTTAAGAAGTTCTTTAGAAGAAGAGGAAAGTTTGTAAAACAACCTCAAGAAGAAAAGAAGCCATTCCGAAAAGATCGGGATGACAAAAAGGGTAAAGGTGAAAGAAAATGGTGATGCAAGTCATCTCATACGAGAATGTCCCAAGCCACCTAAAAGCAAAACTCAACGAGCTTTTGTAAGTGGTGCTTGGAGTGATAGTGAAGATGATGAAGAGTCAAGCAAGGAAGAGATAGCTCTAATGGCACATGAGTCAAACGAGGTACATTCCGACTCTTATTATTCTTCTATTGATGATGACACTTTGCAAAAACAATAAAATCAATTGTGTGAGCTAAGTCTAAAAATCATAACTAAAAATAAATTTTTAAAAACCAAAAAGGAATTTTTGGAAAATGAAGTCTATGAGTTAAAAGAAAAAGCAAAACGACTAGAAAAGGGAAAAGCAAATGACGATGGTTGTAAATCATGTCAAGAGCTTAATCTTGAAATAGAAAAACTAAAGCTCACACAAGATGTTCTAATCGAACATAATTTTAAATTTAAAAGGTTTAATAAAAACATCGCCCTTGCCGATGAAATACTTAAAATCCATAAAACACCAGGAGACATGAGTGGGATAGGATTTAATGAGGTATTAATTCCAAAGAGTCAAAACAAAACGGCCGAAAAGGACAAAAAATCTGTCAAAACTGCTGCAGTACGGCACGGACCAGACAGACCCAAAATAAGGTTTTCGTCCGTTGAACAAAATGGTGTCGTGGGTACTTCAGCAGGACAGAATGTTTGTAATACGGACCGTAATGAATTTGTTAAATTAACAAAGAAAACCAAGGATAGTGTTAAACTAAAACCAGTTGTTACATCAGGAGTAGGACTTGCTAAAAATGAATTTAGATAAAAAAACTACTCAACAACGATATAAAACACCTTTTGCCAAACGCCCCTTTCCTAAGAGCAACCACAACGTACAACCCAACTACCAACACAACGGTTGGAATCAAAACTTTCCTATACCATATCAAACTTCAGATTACATGTCATAGAACTCTTACCCATCATTTCCATACATGAATCAAATAAATGGTATGTATAACCCAAACGGACCCATGAGATATTGGGGACCAAATGCTTGAGTTATTTGCTTCTTAGGTATACTTGAAAGTTGGATTAGAACCTGATGAATGGAAAAAAAGATAGTGGATGCTCACGACACATGACGGGCAACAAAAGTCTCTTCTCATCATACCAAGAGTATGACGGAGGTAATGTCACTTTTGGTAGCAATCTCAAAAGCAAAATCATTGGCAAAGGTACGATCGCTCATAACTCCCTAACTATTGAAAATGTTGCTCATGTAGATAGGTTAGGATTTAATCTACTTAGTATTAGCCAATTATGTGATAAAAAGTATAAAGTACTATTTGATAAAAATGGTAGTAAAATACTAAAAGATGGTATCACCATAGCTAAAGGAGTTAGGAAAAATAACATATACGTAATGAAAATAGATAAAACATCTAATGACAAACTTTGTCTAACAACGTTAGATGATAGCTCATCTCTTTGGCATAGACGCTTAGGTCACGCTAATATGAGACTTATACAAAACATATCTTCAAAAGAGCTAGTTAGAAATTTACCAAAACTAAAATATGACCAACACTTTTGCGACGCTTGCAAAATTGGTAAACAAACCCATAGTAGTCATAAATCTAAAAATATGGTGTCCACATCTAAGTGTCTAGAATTATTGCATATGGACTTGTTTGGTCCATCCGCTATAAGAAGCTACGGAGGCAACTTATACACTTTGGTCATAGTAGATGATTACTCAAGGTTTACTTGGACGTTGTTTTTGAAAACTAAAAATTAAGCTTTTGATAAATTTGAAATTCTTAGCAAGAAAATTCAAAATCAACTAAGCGTTAAAATTGTGTCGATCCGAACGGATCATGGTCGTGAATTTGACAACGAAACTCAATTTGGAAACTTTTGTGATAAAAATGGTATAACACATAACTTTTCAGCTCCACGAACACCTCAATCAAATAGAGTAGTAGAACGTAAAAATAGAACAATTCAAGAAATGAGTAGAACACTGCTTAATGAACAAAACATTCCTCAAAAGTTTTGGTGTAACGCGGTTGACACTTCTACATATATTTAATATAGAGTCTTAATCCGTCCTTTCCTAAACAAAACACCATATGAGCTTTATAAAGGTAAAAAGCCAACTTTAGGATATTTTAGAGTTTTTGGATGTAAATGCTTCATTCTTAATACTATTGATTATCTCACCAAGTTTGACCCAAAGTCTTATGAAGGTGTATTTCTTGGTTATTCTCAAACTAGTAAAGCTTACATTGTCTTAAACAAAGAAACAATGATAGTCGAGGAATCGTTGAACATAACATTCGACGAAAGTCCACCTCCCTCTAAGACATCACCTTTGGTAGATGATGACTTAGTTGTAAGTCAAATGATAGAAAGTCAAGAAACAATTAAAAATAACAAGGAAGATGAACCATTAAATAAAGAGATTTTAAACATCAAAGAATCTAAAAGTCATCCTTTAGAAAAGGTCATAGGACAACTTAATCAAAGAACCTTAAGGTCACAAGCCCAAAATCAAAGTAATTATTTTTGTTTTGTATCCACCATTGAACCGAAAAACATAAATGAAGCAATAAAAGATGAATCATGGGTAATTGCCATGCAAGAAGAGTTAAACCAATTCGTTAGAAATGATGTTTGGAAATTAGTTCCAAAACCTAAAGATCAAACTATAATTGGAACGAAATGGGTTTTTCGAAATAAAATGGATAAAAATGGTGTAGTATCTAGAAACAAAGCTAGACTTGTTGCACAAGGTTATAATAAACAAGAAGGGATTGATTATGATGAAACTTATGCACCGGTAGCTAGACTCGAATCTATTAGAATATTACTTGCTTATGCATGTGCTTATGACTTTAAATTATTTCAAATGGATGTTAAAAGTGCATTTCTTAATGGGTTTATTAAAGAAGAAGTACATGTTGCTCAACCTCTCGGTTTTACCGACTTTGAGAAACCACATCATGTTTTCAAACTCAAGAAAGCATTATACGGTCTTAAGCAAGCACCAAAAGCTTGGTACGACCGACTTAAGACATTTCTTATTGATAACAAATACTCTATGGGATTAGTAGATAATACTCTTTTTACCAAGAAAAAGGAATCACATATTATCATTGTTCAAATATACGTTGATGACATCATATTCGGATCAACTTGTCAAGAGCTATGTGATGATTTCTCTAAAATCATGCACGACGAGTTTGAAATGAGTATGATGGGTGAATTAAATTTCTTTCTAGGACTTCAAATTAAACAACTAGAAGATGGCATATTCTTTAACCAATCTAAATATATAAAAGACATGCTTAAGAAATTTGGTCTTGAAGATTCCAAACCAACTAAGACACCCATGTCCTCGGACACTAAACTCACCAAGGATGAGGAAGGTGAATCCGTAGATAACACTATATAGAGGAATGATTGGTAGCCTACTCTATCTTACGGCTAGTAGACCCGACATTATGTTTAATGTTTGTCTATGTGCTCGCTTTCAAGAAAACCCAAAGGCATCACACTTAGAAGCCTTAAAAAGGATTTTTAGATACATTAAGGTGAAAACGTGTTTAGGATTATGGTATCCCAAAGGAACGGGTGTAGAAACCATAGTGTATGCCGACTCGGATCATGCCGGTGACTATGTCGATAGAAAAAGTACAAGTGGTATTTGCACTTTTGTTGGACATTGTCTCACCTCATGGTTTGCAAAGAAGCAAACGGCTTTAGCCATCTCAACTACTGAAGCCGAGTACGTCTCAGCCGGAAAAGCATGTCAACAAGCTCTTTGGATGAAGCAAGCTCTCGTAGATTACGGAATTTATCTCAACGATATTGTTATACTTTGCGACAACAAAGGAGCCATCGATCTCAACAAGAATCGCGTTCAACATGCTCGTACAAAGCATATTGAAATCCGTCATCACTTTCTTCGCGACAATGTTCAAAAAGGAAACATCTCAATCGAGAAAGTATCCTCCGAAGACAACATTACCGACATCTTAACTAAGCCTCTTAAACGAGAACCTTTTAATCTTCTTAGACTTGGTTTAGGGTTAATGGAACCAAACATGTAGGATAAACATAGCCTAAAACATTAGAATAGTCCAAACAAAACAATTTTGTTTTGTATCTGCTACTGTAGCCACGACACCTAACGACAACACGGACGGAACCAAAAATTTGGTACCGTCTGGTCCGTGGTGACTACAGAAGCAAAACAGCTAACTACAAAACATCCTCTTCCTCAAAACCCACTTTACCAAAACGTGTAAACATTAAACCAAGCTCATTATTGACACCTTCTCACTCACTAATCACTGGAGACACCACAATTGTAAGTATCCTAACTACATTTTATCTCTTAAATTATGAGTCTAGGATTCTTATTTGTGCACAAAATCATTACATGGGGTTTATGTATACTTTTGTACTAAATATGAATTCAATTGGCAAATTGCATAACTAGTCATTGAAATTAGGTACTACATTATCATATTGCATAAACAAATCATGCTTCCCACTAATCAATAGATAATGACTATAAGGCTTTATTCAAATAACCAAACACCCCATGTCAAATTTTTTGAAAAGCTTCTCACTTGTAGGAAAACAATTTTTCATTGTTAATACAAATAGAAACGTTGGATTTTCATCACTTGCATGCTCTTGAATACTAAAGGTATTGCATAACTAATATGCATTCCCGGGTATATTCAAATGAAGCCACATTGAATTAGGAGCATTTGGGTTATCTCATAGTATTTGCCAAACACCCCACTAAAACCATTTTTGTGCATAAAATGAGTCGAGATAACCGCAACTCCAAATCATTTTCATATAGGCACACACTAGAATCAAAACGTTAAGTTTATTCTCATTTTTAACATGTTAATTCTTGCTCCTAGGATTAACCATGGTAGCCGCAAGATTCTATGATCACAAGGACACCCTTGGCTATATTCCCAAACATCACAAAACCAAAGGACTTTCCAAAGAACAAGTAGAAATCTTTAAGAGTCTAGAATCAAGATATTTCCATGAGGGTAGAACCATTCACCCATCTTTCATTGAAAATACCAATCTCCTTCAAGAACTAGCCGCCATTCAATTCGATTGTCTTCTTGACATCGATGAACCGATTGGTCCTAGGTTTGTGTTAGAGTTCTATGCTAGTGTGACCGGCTTCAGGGATGAAGATGATGATGATGAGTATAGTCTTAGGTTTAAAATCAATCAAAACGACTACACCATCTCTTTAACCAACTTTGCTCAATTCCTAGGAATTCCCAACCGAGGGACATGTGTCTACTCGGATAAGTGGTCACTCACAATTCTTGATGCAATCAATGACCGCTCTCTTCCCTACCGAACACCTCTAGCAAATAAGGATGTCATCCGTGAGCACCTATTTATCCCAAGGGGAGACACAACCCGAGTCACCCGAAAAGGAAAAGAATTGAACCGAGGTCCATATGGAATGGAGCTAAATGAACTTAAGCCCGAATTTAGGAAATGGGAAGAGCTACTTAGAGCCAACATCATTAGCACCATAGGAAATAGGGATCACATCAATGCTTGTCTTTTCCATATGCTCTACAAATTGTCCACCCGTCAACCATTCAATTTAGTCTACTACATGGCTAGGAGAATGATTGATATTCCAACACAAGGATCGGTTGCTCTTCCATACGGGATGCTTCTCACCCGTCTCTATAGAGCCTATGCACCAATTCCACCAAGCCCAAAAGGGATCCACCTTCACTATGAGGTCATCCCTCACATCTTCGTACCTTTGAGTGATGAGCGAGTTGCTAAGACAAAAGGCAAGAGAGCAAAACCTCCAACTCCATTATCATCATCATCAAATAGCTCCGATGATGGTCTTCCAAACTCTCGCCTTCCACCTCATGAGTATTATGAATCTCTTCTCGAGATTGAGAATGAATCAGCGGAGTTCAAGCAAACCAAGGGGATCTTCAAGTGCCTTGGTAGAATGATGACCAAGATCTACAAGAAGTTGGATAAGTGAAAATCGTTTTAAGGAGTGTTTGGAACAATACATTATCTCTAATGTTTGATACAATTTGGTTGTTTATATTCTGTAGGATGATAATATAACTCGAAACAATGATGTATGCTAACAATCTTATGCAGGGGGATAGCACAAGTATGCTATCAAATTTTACCCATTTTCACTATAAAGTGAAAATCACTTGGCCTTGCTTAAAATCTATGCTTCATTATGTTTGTGCATGTGTTATTTACTTTTCCTAACTAGAAATGTTTAATGTCACATGTTTTGAGCAAAATTTCAGGTTTCTGAAATGTCCCCGACACTTGAAAATATACTCTGTTGGGATATGAAAGTGCTGAAGATATGAAAGTACTGAAGACATGAAAGTACTGTAAGCTGCAAAGTACTGGAAGAAGTCAAAGAGTCAAAGTACTGATAAAGACAAAGTCAAAGTACTGCTTTATGAAGTCAAAGTACTGCAAGAACAAAAGAACTGTTATATTCGTTTATGGAAAGAATTGTATTCTATGTTTAGATTACTTGTCGTACAAGGTTACAAATTGTAAACCAACTAGGATATCCTTGAGCCTATAAAAGGACTCCTAGATTGGCATTAGAGGTACGATTTCAGAAAAAGAGTTTTAGAGTTTACGAATTAGTGTTTTAGAGAAAAGTTCGATTATCTTAGAGTTGCATTAGAGTATCTGCATAATAAGCAGATTTAGAGTTTATAATAAAAGTTATTCTTCTTAGCTTTGTTAAGTAAATTCCGCGTACTTGATAAAGATTGCTCAGTGTTTCTTTGTTAATAACTTAGGATTTATCCGAGGTTATTAAACCTTAACAAGCTAGTTAAGTTATTTTGATTAAAGTATATCGATCCAACAAGTGGTATCAGAGCTTGTGTGGAAACTCTGACTAGGAAGAAACCCTACTTCAACAAATATTCAAGATGTCGACTGAAGCTATTCCACCACCCTCAATCACCTCACTCAGAATTCCAATAATCAAGAAGGGAGAATATGATCTCTGGTGCATGAAGATGAGGCAGTATATTGCCATTACAGACCATGCTTTGTGGAATGTAATTGTGAATGGGAATGAAGTAGTTCCAGATCCCATTAATGTTCCTGGACAACCTATAGCACCAAAGGCAGTCTTACCAGCAGCAACCCTAAGGAATCAAGAGAAGGCTCTAAACATTCTCTTATCTGCCATTCCAGATGGTCATCTTCTCAAATTTCATGATGCTAAAGATGCTAAGCAGCTCTGGGCTGCTCTCAAGACCAGATTTGGAGGGAATGAAGCCTCTAAGAAGATGCACAGAAATTTGCTGAAGCAACAGTTTAAAACTTTCACAGTAGGAGAAAGAGAGAGTCTTGATGCTGCATATGATAGGTTTCAAAATCTCCTCAACATGTTGGAGTTATACAAGGCAGAAGTGTCAGTTGAGGATGCTAATTTGAAGTTTCTAAGGAGTTTGCCATCAACATGGCATGTGATTGCTACCATGATCAGAGGACAACAAGGATTTGATGTTATGGACTTTGATGATCTCTATCATCAACTGAAGGTGTATGAACATGAGATGAGTGGTCAACCAAATTCCAAATCTCACATTATTGCTTTTCTATCATCTGAAAAGAAGAGCAGTACTTCCAAAAGTACTGCTTCTCCTCAAAGTACTGTTTCTCAAAGTACTGTTTCTCAAAGTACTGTTGTTTACAATCCCCCTTCATATGCTCAGCAGGCCCCACCATCTACCACTTTGCACTCAGATGAAGTTGTGTGCTCCTTCTTTGCACAACAAGCAAGCTTACCTGTCACTTATGAAGAGGATCTAGCACAAATTGAAGAAGATGCACTTGAAGAAATTGATATCAGGTGGCAAGTTGCTATGATCACTGCAAGGATCAAAAAGTACATGAAGAAGACAGGCAAAAGTATTGATTTCAAACCAAAACAAGGAATAACTTTTGACAAATCTCAAATTGAATGCTTCAATTGTCAAAAGACTGGTCCCTTTGCAAGGGAATGCATTTTTGCTAAGTATCAAGCAAACAGAACATCTGAGAAGCCAAAACTTGAGCTCAAAGAAATACCAATAACTGAAACAAAGGCTTTGGTTGCTCAAGAGAAGTTATCAGAAGTTGACTGGAGTGAAGAATTTGATGATGAACCAGTGACTTACTGTATGGTAGCAGTGGAAGATACAGTTGAAGACACAGTGGAAGCTTTAGACTGGAGCACTGTTTTTGAAGAAGAATCTGAACATGCTGCTTTGGAATCTGATGATGGCTTTGGAGGATTTGATTGGAGCAAAGAAAGTGAAGATGATCCTGTTCTTCTTGCTATAGTGGCTACTTCACCAACTCAGTCTCCTATCTCTGAGGTATGCTCAAACTGTTATGAGTTCTATCTAAAACTGCTTAACAATTATGTGATTGAAAGAGATAATTGTATTAGGGTTAGGTCTGAGGTAGCAGGTTATCAAATCACTTTAGAGTCTATGGAAGCCAAAATATTAACTCATGAAAATAATGAAATGGCTTGGGCTGAAAAATATGAACAACAGGATTATCAGTTAAAACTTAGTGAATGGAAACTAAATTGTAAAATTGCTGAAATAGAGAAATTAACTAAGGAAAGAGATGATTTGTTAGCTAAGTTTGCTGCTTGGGGAGAGTCTGGCTTATCCCATGTTGCTTATGTTGAAAAACAGAGAAGGGCTTACATTAGAACAGACTTAGGATTTGGAATGGATTTTAGTAACATAGATGAAAACCAACCTAGTAATCAGGATGATGGTGTTTTTGAGGACATAACCACTAGTGATGATGAGCTCATTAACTATGTAGATACATCTAGTAATGAGGGCTCAATAAGTGAACCACCTCCTGAATATAAGAAAGACAATGGTTATCATGCTGTTCCTCATCCCATTAGTCATCAACCCTCTAGGCCTGATGTTTCTCGTTATAGAGTAGACAGTCTAGAGTTTAGGAAGAAACTTGTAGCTCAATCTAGGTCTGAGAAACCCAAAGAAGCTGTTGAAACTAATGCTCAAAATCATGCAGTACCTTTAAAACAAAGTACTGCTCAACAAGCAGTACCTTCTGTAAAACCTTTTCAAAACAGTACTGCTAAACCTTTTGGGGATAACTTTGGTCAAAACAGATTTTATCAGTCACCAAGAAGGCAAAATAATTTTGTGCATAGACATAGAAGAAATCACTTTGGACATATGGGTCAAAAACTGTGTTTTGTGTGTTACAGTCCTCATCACTTAATCAAAGATTGTGACAAACACTCAGAATATCTAAGCAAGTTTCCAAGGAATAAGTCAACCAACCAGAAACCTAGAGAGCATAAACCAGTTTGGAATAATTCAAATAGGGTTAATCATAAAAACTTCACACCAGATCATAGATACTCACATCAGAGAAGACCTTCAGTATCTCACAGTACTTTCCAAAGTACTGCTGAGAAACAAGGTACTGATCACACTACTTGGAATAGGAATCCTAGGAGATCTCACTATCAACCAAGAAGGTATTCCAATACTTGGAATAGGAATCCTAGGGGATCTAGATCACAGGAACCACCTGTTAAAACTGAATGGGTTAAAAGGGAAAGTACTGCTGAGGGACAAACAGTACGTTCAACAAAAAGTGAATCAGATGTTTTCGTGATACAAGAAAATGCTAATAATCTGGTGAAAGAGATTTATGTTGAAAAACCAGAGAGTTTTGAAAATCCACATGCTAAAAATCATAAGATAATTTTGGATCATCATTTGAAAGATAGTGGGAATTACATACTCAAAGAATTTGAGTTTGTAACTCCACAAGGGGAACACAAGTCAGTAATGGCTTGGGTTCCTAAAAGTTTCTAACTCTTTTCTTTGTGTGCAGGGCAACCCAGAAGAGGAGCTTAAAGATCATCTTATTGTGGATAGTGGTTGCTCTGGAAGTATGACAGGAGACAAAGAGATTCTGTCTGATTTTAGAAATATTAGTGGAGGAAGAGTTGCATTTGGGAATAATCCCAATGGAGGAAAGATTACTGGCAAAGGAACTATCAAAGCAGGGCTGATTGACTTTGAGAATGTTAGATATGTGAAGGAGCTTAAGTTCAACTTGCTCTCAGTCTCTCAAATTTGTGATAAAAAGCATCCTGTGTTATTCACTGACACAGAATGTCTCATCCTTTCCTCTGACTTTAAACCTGTTGATGATGACATGGTAGTGCTTAGAGTACCAAGGACAAATGATGTGTATAGTTTAGACATGAAGAGTCTACATTCCTATGGAAGAGCCACATTTTTGGTGGCTAAAGCAACATCTGAAGAGGCACATCAATGGCATAGAAGATTGGGCCATGTTAATTTCAAGAACATCAACAAACTGGTCAAAGGCAATTTAGTTAGAGGTTTACCTTCAAAGACTTACAAGAATGATCAATCATGTTTGGCATGCAAGAAGGGTAAACAACACAAAGCTTCCTGTAAGAAGCTTGAGGAAAGAACTATTAGAGAACCATTGGAGCTGTTACATATGGATTTATTTAGACCTGTCTCTGTGGCAAGTTTAAATAATAAAAAGTACTATTTGGTTGTTACTGATGATTGTAGTAGATTCAGTTGGGTTTTCTTTTTGGGCTTTAAAGATGATACATTTGATGCTATTCAAACACTGATTATAGCACTTGAAAACCAATTAAGACTCAAGGTTAGAGGTATTAGATGTGATAATGGAACTGAATTCAAGAACAAGCCTATGGATGACTTTTGTGCAAATAAAGGCATAAAGAGGGAGTTTAGTATTGCTAGAACACCACAGCAAAATGGTGTTGCAGAGAGGAAGAATAGGACTTTGATTGAAGCAGCAAGGACAACGCTAGCAGATTCCCATCTACCTATTCAATTTTGGGCAGAAGCTGTAAGTACTGCATGCTATGTACTTAACAGGGTCTCTGTCACCAAACCACAGATGAAGACACCCTATGAATTGCTGATGGGCAATAAACCCAACATTTGTTTTATGAAGCCTTTTGGATGTCCTCTTACTATTTTAAACACCATTGATAATCTGGGGAAGTTTGATGGCAAGTCTGAAGAAGGTTACCCAATTGGGTTATTGTACTAACAGTAAAGGCTTTCGAGTATACAACAGAGTTACTAAGAAGATTCAAGACTGTCTTCATGTTGAGTTTTTAGAAGATCAAGACAATGAGAAAGGTAAAGGTCCTGATTGGATGTTTGATCTTGAGATTTTATCTCCTTCAATGAATTATGTTCCTGTTAGAGAAGAAAATCAACCTATGCACAATGGAGAAGATATACAATATGTTGTTCATGGAGTTCATATTAGACCTGATGTTGTTCCTGATAAAATCCTGTAAGTCCAAAACAAAGTACTGTTGTTCCTAAGCAAAGTACTAATTCTACAAAACAAAGTACTGTTGCACCACAATCCTCATTATCTGCTGAGGATCAATCTATTCAAGAGGAACTTAATCAGATGCTTCTTCAAGATGTCTTAGCACATTCTTACACAGATGAACAAAGGAGAGCTTATGAAGAGGCAAAGAAGACCAAGTCTGCAGAATACTTTCACAGTACTTTGGACAGTACTTTCGACCAAAGTACTGCTGCACCTGTTGACAGTACTTTAGATGATTTAGATGATCCTACCATGCCTGGGTTAGAAGAAACTAATGATGAGCTTGAAGATGAAGGTATTTTCACGGATTCCAATGAAGGTGCTGATTATACTAACTTGGATGATACATATGGAGTTCCACAGTCACCAATCTTACGAATTCATAAGAATCATCCAGCTGATCAAATCATTGGTCCTTCTACTTCTGAGTTATTACAAGACACAAAGCTAAGGGTCTCACAAAACCTCACAATGCTTTACTTAGCTTTGTGTATAAACAAAACAGGCTGAATCATAAGGACCATCAAACCTGCTTATTTACATGTTTCATCTCTCAAGAGGAACCCAAGAATATTGCTCAAGCTTTGACTAAAGAAAGCTGGGTTGAAGCTATGCAGGAAGAACTTCTTCAATTTAAACTTCAAGAAGTTTGGGTTTCATGTGATCTTCCAGATGGGAAGAGAGTTATTGGAACCAGGTGGGTTTTTAGAGTAAAAAGAGATGAAAGAGGCAATGTTATCAAAAACAAGGCAAGGTTAGTTGCTCAGGGTTATAGACAGGAGGAAGGGGTAGATTATGATGAGGTATTTGCTCTTGTGGCAAGGATTGAAGCAATTAGAATCTTTCTTGCTTTTGCTTCTTATATGGGTTTTTAGGTCTATCAGATGGATGTCAAGAGTGCCTTTCTTTATGGTACTATTACAGAAGAGGTGTATGTGAAACAACCTCCAGGTTTTGAAGATCCAAAACATCCAAACAAAGTCTATAAGGTGGTTAAGGCTCTTTATGGTCTTCATCAGGTACCTAGAGCTTGGTATGAGAGGCTCTCTATATTCTTATTACAACATGGATATAGGAGGGGAGCCATAGATAAGACTTTGTTTATCAAGAGAGACTAGAAGGATATCATGTTAGTTCAAGTGTATGTTGATGATATCATCTTTGGGGCTACCAAACAGTCCATGGTTAAGGAGTTTGAGCAGCTGATGCAGAAGGAATTTCAAATGAGTTCAGTGGGAGAGTTAACTTTCTTTTTAGGACTTCAGGTTAAGCAGTCAAAGGAAGGAATTTTTATCAGTCAAGACAAGTATGTTACAGACATACTTAAGAAGTTTAATTTTGATGATATGAAGGCTGTTACTACACCTATTAAATCTATCAATTCATTAGGCAAAGATGAAGATGGACAGCCTGTTGAAGTCAAGTTATACAGATCTATGATTGGCTCTCTTATGTATCTTACTGCATCAAGGCCTGATATCATGTTTGCAGTTTGTCTATGTGCAAGATATCAAGTCTCACCAAAGATCTCTCACATAAATGCAGTAAAAAGAATTTTCTGTTATTTGAAACAACAACCTAAGTTGGGGTTGTGGTATCCTAAAGAGTCACCTTTTCACTTGGAAGCTTTTTCAGATAGTGACTATGCAGGTGATAATTATGATAGAAGATTCACAACTGGTGGATGCCAATATCTTGGAAGAAGGTTAGTCTCCTGGCAATGCAAGAAGCAGACAATTGCAGCAACATCATCTACTGAAGCTGAATATGTAGCTGCTGCAAGCTGTTGTGGACAAGTTTTGTAGATGCAGAATCAACTCTTGGACTATGGGTTCAATTTTAAGAATACTCCTATCAATATTGATAATGAGAGTACTATTTGTATTGTGAAGAATCCTGTGTATCATTCCAAGACCAAGCATATTCAGATTAGGCATCACTTTATTAGAGATTGCTATGAGCATAGGCTCATTAATGTGGTTAAAGTTCACACAGATGACAATGTAGCTGATTTACTCACAAAAGGTTTTGATGTGTCACGATTTAATCACTTGGTCGTGAGCATTGGAATGATTAACTACTAAGCTATGTTTGAGGGGAGGACTATAAGGTGTTAGTATAGTCCTGTGTATTGCTTGAGGGGAGGATACTTGTTAATACTTAGTTTCTATGAAGGAATTTGGCAAAGTACTGTTTTTCCTGAAAGTACTGCTTGGAAAGTACTGCTTGGGAAAGTACTGCTTATGTGGAAAGTACTGTTTGTCGTATTAAAGTACTGTTCCAACGGTAATATTGATGGGTAATTGATAGTAACGGTAACTTTGTTATTATAGGCTGTGATTTTTCAAATCCCACCTATAAATAACTACTTTCCGATTTTCCCTCTCATATTATTACTTTACATCTTTTCCATACTTATCTCCCAATCACCATCTGTTTATTGTTCGATAAAATCTTTATTGTGCTCACTTATTCAACAATGGCGAATCGATTAACTGTTTCAAAGCACAATATGGTGGCTAATTTGGACAAGAATGAGGCGAATGTGGCTTTTTATGATATCATTGATTATCTTACTGGGTCGCCTATTAGTTATGCTCTTTTAGTTGAGCCAGATATTATTGAACCTTGGATTCAAGAATTTTGGGCTAATGCTAGAGATAATATGGAGGAGGATGAATATTATATTAGATCAACAGTTGTTGGACGGACTATCAAGATTACAGAGGCCTCTATTCGAGCAGATTTATTATTTGATGATGAAGATGGGGCTATTCGATTTGACAAGCAACTGATTTGGGATACTTTTAGAGATCTTGGTTATGAAGGGTCTTTGACAGAACAAACATTCAAGAAAGCATTATTCTGTCCTCAATGGAAGTTTTTGATTCATGTATTGCTCCATTGCATAAGTTCTAAAAGTACTTCTTGGGAGCAGTTTGGGTCAAATATAGCATCTGCAGTGGTTGGTTTAGCTACAAACAGAGTGTTTAATTTTTCAAGGCTTATTTTGGATGGGATGCTTTCGCATATATCATCTGGGTCAAAATGGTTGATGTACCTAAGGTTTGTACAGGTTTTCTTAAACAAGCAATTGGCTGATGTTCCAAAACCTGCTGCTTTGTTACCTGTCATTGTGCAACAAGCCAAAATATTTACATTTATGGCTAGGCGAAGTGATTTGTTCAGAGGTGGAGACACTCCTTTGACTCCTACAATGATGGAAGTTGTTCAAGCTGTACGTGATGAAGCTGGAGATGAGGAGAGTGAAAGTACTGATTCTGTACAAGGTACTGCTTCATAAAGCATTGCTTCTCAGAGTGCTGCTTCTCACAGATCTGTATCACCAAGTGCAGACACACAAGGTACTGCTTCACAAGGTACTGCTTCTAAGCAAAGTACTGATGCTCCAGAACATGTTCCTGTTACACCTCAAACATCTCTACATGAATCTCAACACGATGTTCACTCACAATCTCAAGGAGATGAAGTTTCTATGGAATCTGAAGGTCAAGTTCTCAACAATTATGCTTTAACTAGAGAATTGACAAGATTGAAGAAATCTTTTGGAGAGCAAGCTAAAGCGCTTAGGAAGTTGAAGCGTAAGTATATGTGGTTAAGGAATTTTATTAAACCATATATTCAAGGTTACAACTTATGGGTTAAAGAGGAAAACAAACGCCGTAAGCAACTTCGAAAGGAATTAAAACGTAAGAAGGTTCATAAAACATCTTCTGTCCATTTGGGGAGGAAATTCAAAGAACAGAAATTGAAAGAAGATGATAAGGAGAAAGCAGATGATAAGGAGAAAGAAGATGACAAGGAGAATGAACCTCAAAGTACTGAAGAACTGGTTATTGATGATCAAGGTACTGAACATCAAAGTACTGTTTTTCATGAAACTTTCAGACAAGAGGTAATAACACCAAGGGTATTGAATTTTGAGGAAGAAGCTGGTCCTTCTACTACTGTTATACAAGAAGAGGAGGAAGCTACATTCAAACCTATTCATTCTGCAAGTGATGATGAATTAATTGCTAAAATCTTAGATTTGTCACAACCAAGAGGAGGAGTTACTATTAGAGATATACAAGAAGAAGAACAACAAAGAACTTCTCAACCTGCAATTGATCCAAAAGATAAAGGGAAAGGTGTTCTGGTTGAAACCAAGAAAAAGAAACTAACTTTGGCAGAACTTAGAGCAATTGAAGTTGCTAGGAATGAAGCTGCAGCTAGAAAAGTTCAAGAAGAGTTAAATGCTAAAGATAGAGAAGAACAGGAAGCTCAAGAAGCTCAGAATAGAGAAGCAGCTCAGAAGTTGCATGAGAAATTGAATGCTGAAGCTGCTGAACAATTACAATCACCTACTCCTGTTAGATATATGTCAAGAAGACCTAATTTAGCTAAAGAAAGGAATGCAATGATGGCATATTTAAAAGGCAGAGGATATAAAGGACTGCAGAAGCTGAATTATGTTGATATGAAAAGACTATATGATGCTGAGAGAGAAGCTTATAAGAAAGATGTTGCAGGCATTAAAGACTTTAGAGAAGAAACTACCTGGACTGAAGCTGAAAGAAAGAAGAATTTGAAAAGAAAAAGGAAAACTGAAGTTACAGATGTTCAGTTCTCAAAGAAAGTTGAATTAAGATCTGAGACTAGTGATGAATTAAAGAATTATCTCAGAGTGGTAGATTTTGATTATACAAAGGAAGATGATGACATGAAGATGAACAGATCAAAGATTAGTGTTTTTAAAGTTGTGAAATCCAAGAATGGAGATTACATGATTTTTCATAAAGAAGATGAAAGCTTCAAAGTTTTCAAAAGGCTATGGGATATATTGCATATTATTGATAGAGTAGATCTATTCTACTTATATCATGTTGTGAAGGCTTACTTTGAAAATAATCCATTAGAAGGGATTGGTTTGGTTTTACATGGTGATCTCATAACTATATGGGAAACTGAAGAAGAAAGCACTGATGATATCTGGAAGAATCAAGAAAGCTGGGAAATTATTTGCTGGAGATTCTTTGAAGAGTCTGGAGTTCATGTTTTAGAGCTTGAAAATGGAACAATGATACACATGTTTGCAGAAAGAAGATACCCTCTCACAGTTGAGCTCATGAGAAGAATGCTAGAGCATGGATTGGAAGTAGAAGAGGATAATGAAACTGCTTGCATGGTTATCAACTTGTTTATCAACTGGACTACCATTGCTGAGAATGATCAATAACTGGTATGAATTTTATTTGAATAAATACTTTTTGATATATCAGTACTTTTATTCAAAGTACTGCTGATCAGACAGTACTTTCATCAAAGTACTGTTTGATGAAATAAACCAGTTAAATGAATTTTAGAAAGAAACCTTTTGCTAAGTAATAAATATTTTGAAATAAAGGTTGAATAAATGGTTTTTGTGATGATAACATCAATATGTTATCAATCCACCATGGTTACAAAAGGATTGACTAATCCATGAGCAAACGGCTCTGGTAAAGATATATCAAATCCGTTTTTAGTTGACAACTTGCTAATAAGTTGGATGGTAATCAACTCACCATATCAGTAATGTGAAGAGTTGGCTAGCCCACAAGAAAATGGCTTGTGGTAAAGGCTGTGGAAAAACCATTATTGGTAATTAGTTCACCATTAGATAGAAGAACTAACTAGTCCAGAAGGGTACAGCTTTTGGTAAAGACAAAACAAATCTGTTGATAGCCGGTGGTTTGCTAAAAATCATATGGTTATCAATGTACCATGGTCTTACACACCAAAACATTTGGCTACTCCAGAGATAATGGCTTTGGTAAAGAGATCTAAATCCATTATTTTTTCAATGATTCATTTGGAAGTGATGAGAATAGTATGCAACTTAAACTGAATTAATGTACAATTTGTCATATGTTGCTGTGTTGCTGAAAAGATGGAGATTGCTGGATGCTGCTGTGAGAAGAACAATTCTAAGAGATACTTTGACAAGCACATATATTACAGTGATACAATTTAAAGACTAAGAAACAATCTGTTTTTAAAGATGAAGCTGTTAAAGATATATTCACAAAGGAACTTGAAGTCAAGCAAGTAGAATTCAAGTTAGGGGAGGATTGTTGGGATATGAAAGTGCTGAAGATATGAAAGTACTAAAGACATGAAAGTACTGTAAGCTGCAAAGTACTGGAAGAAGTCAAAGAGTCAAAGTACTGCTAAAGACAAAGTCAAAGTACTGCTTTATGAAGTCAAAGTACTGCAAGAACAAAAGAACTGTTATATTCGTTTATGGAAAGAATTGTATTCTATGTTTAGATTACTTGTCGTACAAGGTTACAAATTGTAAACCGACAAGGATATCCTTGAGCCTATAAAAGGACTCCTAGATTGGCATTAGAGGTACGATTTCAGAAAAAGAGTTTTAGAGTTTACGAATTAGTGTTTTAGAGAAAAGTTTGATTATCTTAGAGTTGTATTAGAGTATCTGCATAATAAGCAGATTTAGAGTTTATAATAAAAGTTATTCTTCTTAGCTTTGTTAAGTAAATTCCGCGTACTTGATAAAGATTGCTCAGTGTTTCTTTGTTAATAACTTAGGATTTATCCGAGGTTATTAAACCTTAACAAGCTAGTTAAGTTAGTTTGATTAAAGTATATCGATCCAACATACTCTGTGAACTTTTCTGCTCTGTACGGATCAGACGTCACCAACGTTTTGGTTCCGTCTGTTATAAGAAATGGTACCGCCGTACCTGTACAGGCGGACCAGACGGCACCCCTTTTAGGGGTCTGTCCGTGTAAAATTTTTGTGCCGTGGATCCTCCAGGTAACTTTCTGAATTTCGGTTCTTTCGACATTCCAAATTACCATATATTGCGTGTAAGTCAATCTTAACTAGTTTGTACCCTTATTAGAACTAGTATAATACACTTAGGCATATAAGAAATCCACTTCCCACCAAAATTCAAAAATTTGAAAAATTCACCCAAGGAGCCCTTTTTCATAAAGGAAGGAACCAAAATTTTGGTACCTTGAAATCCGTGGGTAATCTGATTGTTAGGATCTTACAATCATTAGAACACATTTATTGCATATCTTTGCTTCTTCACTCCATCCCTCTTGTATGGCTTGACTTGGGTGATATGACTAGCATTTAACCCACTTCTAAATCATTAGGAACCTCATCCCTTCTATGGTTAACATCAAATCAAACACATTTCTCCATAATTTTTCACTTCTATAAATTAAAAGGTTTTACCATGACCATCTTCACACCTTCTTCATTCTTACCATCCACTAGCAAAAACACAAGTCACAATGACAAAATCTTCACCTTCCACCAAGCCTTGCAAGAAAACCGCTAGGATTAGCGTAAGGCCTTGTTGTTTCGTCAACTTGAGCTCTTCATCCGAATCCTCCCCACTCACCATCTCACCTCCCATAAGGGATGACACAAGCCTAACCTTGGCTACTCCTACTCAATCACCCATTGTCATCACCACTCCACCACCCACAAAAACACCAACCTCACCACCACCGGCACCTCTCCAAACCTCAAAAATACCATCACCACCAAAGTCTCCAACCCTCATTCCTTTGGAATTATTCTCTACACCTCCCACTTCTCCAAATCCTTTCTCAGAGGACTTGGAAGATTTGCCTCCTAGGCCTAATCATCCACCACCATTGCCATCATTTGGCACCATTGCCATCATTTGGCACCATTGAGCGGATCGCTCATGAGTCTCCTAGACCCTCGTTTGATCCAAACGCCCCGTTAGGGCCAAGACCTCTTCTCTTCCACCCCATTCACAAAGACATCCGTGGTCCTTTGTATGGGGATCAACCACTCCCTACATCAATGTCCCATCACCTTGAGGACATTGAGGAGTCCATGTGGGATGATCATCCCACAAGAGAGGAGATTCAATCGGAACTCAAACATCTCCACCAATTCTCAAATATGTTGGATTCTCACCTAAGTGAGACTATGCAAATGCAAAGTGCTTTGCTAGCCTCCATAATCACCGGCCCAGACACCACCACCAACATCAACACATCTACCATTCCACCACCACAACAACATCAACCATACTACCCCCTAGGCATGGTTGCTCAACTTGTGAGCAAACCGCCCAAACCATTGATCAGACACGGGTAATGGTCCATGAATTCCAAGAGGAAATGAGGTTCATCCTCAATCACATCCTTGAGTGAATCAACGCTCTTTCTCATCCACCATCTCATTAGAATGGTCCTAGATTAGCTTTTCTAAGCATTTTTCTATTTTATTTTATTTTTCTAGGATTATTTTTCTTGTATTAAAACACTTCATTGTGTTTTCATGGTGTTTAAATCATGAAAAATTTTAACTAATGAATGGTGTTTTCTATATTGTTGGTATTTATTACATAGTGTTTGGAAATGCTTGTGAATGATGATTATTACTAACAAATCTTTTTGTAGCTTTTTCTCAATCCATGTATCTTCCCATTAGCACCCAATTTAGGGGGAGCTTTGATCAAGGGGGAGATAATAGCTAGGGCTCATTATACATTCCGCATCGCATCTTCTTTTTGTTGAGACAAAAAGGGGGAGAAATATATAGAGCTTTGTTATATTTGACTTTTCTGAAAAAGTCAAACAACATACATTGACTTTCGGAAAAAGTCAACATGATACTTCATTGGTAATACTTGACTTTCTCAAAAAGTCAACTGCATACTTTGACTTTTTGAAAAAGTCAACATCATGCCTCAACAAGTGAAGACTTTGACTTTGTGAAAAAGTCAAACATCATACACTTGCATTATCAATTCCTTTTCAAGTTCTAAAACTAATATTTTTATAACTCTTGCACAATCTTTGTATCTTTTATAAAAATAAAATTATATTTTATCCTCAACAAAAAGGGGGAGATTGTTAATACAAATATCGCCATTAAACGTTATTTATATTTTTGATCTTTACCTAAGTTTTGTTAACGACAAAAGTAAATTTAATTTTTATAAAGCTTAAAGTTTGTCAAGTTTAATAGATATTAAAACAAGCTTTTTCAAACAATATCTTCATCATTTAAGCATTTACATTGTGACTAATCATATCTTAAATATGAGTCTAAGCATAATGTATGATAGTAATTTTTAGAATGCTTTAGTTTCTTAAAAACTAAACATTACTTATGTATTTGCATATTTCTAAAAATAGAAAAACAACACATGACATCATGTGATGCATCGTGGAAATCATTGGAAGATTTTATTAGATATTTTGTGTAGATTTGTACTCTTCATATCTTACACAATCTTGCATAGATATGGTTGACTTTGGCAAGATCTTGATATCTTGTTGTCAGACCCCGGCGGCACCAAAATGTATAACGGACGAAACCCTTTCAAGGGGTCCGCCGTCCGTGGTGCCTGCTGTTGGTTTTGGCTATAAATAGCAAAGCCAAACCAAGTAGTTTTTCATCCCTTTGTATTATACTCTCATAGATATCTTCTCTCTAATCTTTCTAACTCAGTTTCATATCATATTAGTGATCTCTTTTGTAGCAAAGAAGATCAAGTCACATTCAAGCTTCAACAAGAAGTTGGAAGTCTTGTTTGTTTAGTGTTGTATGATCTTGTGTTGATTCATACTTCATTGTTGTACTAAACCATCATAATCTTGTGAGTGTGAGTGGTTAGTATTTTAGTTCTCAAAATACATTGTGTGTGGGAGTGGTTGTACCCTTGGAAAGAACTCGACATTTAGCTTAGTGTCGGAAATAGTGTAAGCGAAGTGTAAAGGTTTCTCCACCGGTGAAAGGAGCTTGTTGACTAGTGAAGTTAAACTCTCGAGTGTGAGACTCGGGGAGTGGAGTAGGGCATGGAGAAAGAGTCCTTGTAGACCGAACCACTATAAACAACTTGTTGTGGTTTGATCATTTCTTTCCCTATTTACTCTTTACATATTGCTTACATATTTTATCAACATATCTAAGATCAATATCAATTGATCTTTCAATAAGTTTCAAAATAAAGTTTTTAAGTGGTAAACTATTCAACCCCCCTTCTAGTTTTCTACAGTAACGACATATAAACCCTATTATATGTCGACTCTAATAATATGAGAAAATTTGTGGAAGCTCTAGCAATACTTGTACGATGACATTTGGTTCTCGAAAGACACAAATTGCTCTTGATATATACACAATCAATGCCATATACGCAAACGCTGAAAAGGCATGACAAATGATCACTATGGATGATGCAAACTCTTAAACGACCACGACATCTCTTCTATTTCTCGACTCCGATTTCTACGTCAATACCTCTCTTCTACAAACTTAACTATTTTTCTATTCTTTTTCTTGTCTCAATTCTAATACATCCATCTCATTCGACAATTCGTCATGACAATTTGGAGACACGATTGGCCTCAGCATAACCCCGTGCATGCATTCAAAACTCCTTTCCTTAATCGTTCTCTTGTTCTATTCTACTTCTACACCTCTTCTATTTCTCAATGACTCGATTCTACTCCAACACTTATTTTTGTCATCTACGTCCGTGTCAACTCAACTCTCCATCCGAATTGTCTTTAGCATTTTTTTTCATGTTAAAAAATTCACAAAATTTTTCACTCGATTAAAACTGCGTCACTGGGGACGGTCCCGTAAATAAGGTTGGTCCCAGGACAGTCCATTATATTTAAGGGACCGTCGGCAGTAGGTTCACGGTTATACTCCCTCTCTCTTCCATTTTTCACAATAACCTGGTGACTTTTTTCCCACAATGACTATATATTGAACTTGTAAGTATTGTATTAAGGGTCACACCAAAACCACAAGTTCGCATATATAATTATTTGTTGATATACACTGTCCTTTTGTGCGGGTATTCGTATAGCACATTATAGTATATGTTGTTTCTAACTGTTTACAATCGGCTTAGCGGTAAGGTATAGTCTTAAAAACTATAAGAATGCCGGTTAGTCCATGTATATCGTCAAATGTGGCCTATTACTTTATGACCGTTCTGATTGAAATGCTCTTATTGTCAACGACTGCATCAATAACTTGTTCATCCAATCAGTATTGACAACTAGAACAAGATATAAAATAAATACCTACCGGGTAGAGTGAGTTGATTGCTAATTGTTTTACGGAACATGAAAGATTCGTCTTTTGCTACTACTTTTGAGTTCCAACTATTTAAAACATGTTAAAGTCCTATGGTTCAAATTCTAGTGCATGTAAAAGTCACAAAATCAAACCGACTAAACATGTTGTAATACTTGTACAATATGGATACGATTAAAAAAAACTGCTTCTTATTTAGTTTGAACGTGTAGATATATCCCATCCACATGGTGCTAAAAAAAATTGGCTTAAAAAGACAAGAAATTTAGAATTATATTTTCCCACTTGATTCATACAATATGGTCTGATCGGCCATCTGAATCACAAATTATGGAGCCGCTCGTAAAAAGTTTAAAATTGAATTGATAAAAAGCTCAAACGAGCAGAGCCTAAATGAGCTTGGACCCTAGCTCAAGGCTAAGTTGCAACTCATTTATTAATTGTGCTCAAGCCCGAGCTTTATATATAAAGTTCGATTCGGTTTGTGAGCCTAAACGAACTAGGTGTTTAGTTTATGATATATAAAATACAATAAAACATAAAGACATCAAGAGTACACAGCGGAAGACTTAAGATCATAACAAATAAATTAATTAACTGAAAGTATGCGTAACGTACCTCTTGCGAATGTCAAATCCCTCGAGCAAAGCAAAACAACCCTCGAGCAAAGCAAAACAAAGAAGTACTTATTGGTGTAAGAATAATGTCTTACAACCACGTTCTTGTACACACGAATTAACCAAACGAATCAAGCGATTGCTAGATCTAACACAAGTCCTCGTTTAAGAAAAACGAAACCAAACTCCCTTACTTGGGGTGTTCGGCCGAATATTGGACTAGAGAGAGGAGAGGAGAGATCTAGGGTTAATTAAATGCACAAGTGTATGAAACCCTAGAACCTAACCCTCCTTATATACTAGTAGGTAAACTTAGGGAACAAGTTAGGAGAATTAGGCCTTGGAGAGACCCCTATGGCCGGCCACTGTGAAAGCCCAAAGCCCAAACCATAACTTTTCCAAGTTTTCCATTTCTAGTCCTTCTCTTTTCCATTTAACGGTCGTTAGTCATTTTTCCGTTAAATACTTAACGATCGTTAACCGGACTTAATGTGTAATAATTAATCGTAAACATAAACATTAATTATTAACTTTAATTCTCATTCGCTAATGTGTGCAATCCCGTGGTCACGAGTTCGAATCCGGACATTCACATGTTTGTAAATATATACATTTCCAACAGCTCCCACTTGGATATGTTTACAAAACGTGAAATGACATTGGTTAGCGTCTAGCAACACGCCAATGCCCCCGGTACAACTCGTGTATGGTTTTCTGGAGAAAAACCAAGTTTGATGATTCATCATCATATCCATCCTTTTATTTCTAATACCATGTTAATAAGAATATGGATCTTACTCATTTCTTAATTAACTATTCTGTTTCTCGCTTTATATGATTGAGTAAGATTACCAATTCTTCTGAACAGAAGACCTTGGGTATGGCCATACAAACATCTTAACAATCCTACGAGGGGCCGAGTAGTATTATACTTCAAAATAAATTTGAAGGAAACAAATCCCATTTTGACTACAAGCAGGATTCATAAATTTCGCAACACTTCTGAAAACAACCCTTATAACTACCAGTTACGTGTAGCGTTAGATTGCTTCACAAAAATGCACTACATCCATGACAAATCTCTTGTATCTCAAGTCAGAGGATAAATATCCATGATATACTTAATGACAAAGATCCATAAAGTATCATCATGTGGGTGGGATAAGTCCTATATTCAATTCATTGAATATCATCTGAAATTAGTCATGCTACGCATCAATATACTTTCAAGTATATTCTAACTAATACTCAGATTTGTCTTAATTCAATATCATTCCCATGTTATTGATTGACAACGGACTATTTAGAATAACTTAAGTTATTCAAGGATTTAAACATGTAAATATAGGACAACATCATAATAAATGAATAATAAACATAACAAAAATACTTTATTTCATTTCAATAATAATGTTTACAATATCCTTTTATCTAAAATACTTAGTCACAGATGGGCATGAAACTACTAGCTAAACGAAGTCCAAACTTATCAGACAAATGATTAAGTTTTTCACCAGGTAAGGCCTTCGTTAATGGATCTGCTAGGTTATCATCTGTGTGAACTTTGAGCAACTCAATTTCACCTATCTCGACTTGCTCTCGAACATAGTGATATTGTCTAGGATAGTGTCTGGTGCCCTTCATGACTCCAGGTTCATGGGCAAAAGTAATTGCAGCTGAATTGTCACAATATACTTTAATAGGATTTTCAATCGACGGCATAACACCAAGCCCCGAAACAAACTTCCTTATCCAAACAGCTTCCATGGCAGCCTCAGACGCCGCTATGTACTCACTTTCTGTAGCAGACATCGCAAGTGTTGTCTGTTTCTTACTCTTCCAATCCACAGCACCTCCATTGATGACAAAAATGTAACCCGTTTGAGACTTCGTATCATCTTTGTCACACTTCCAGGATGCATCGCAGTAACCTGTAACAGATAGTTCTGCTTCTGGATTTCCTCCATACACTATGAACATATCTCTTGTAGCCCTAAGGTACTTGAGAATATGCTTAACAGCAGTCCAGTGAGTTTCACCCGGATTCTGTTGATACCGACTGGTCAAGTTTTGAGCAAACGCTACATCAGGCCTTGCGCATCGTACCGCGTACATGATAGATCCTACAGCCGAAGCATAAGGAACTTTCTTCATACGCACCACCTCAGCAGGTGTTGAAGCACAGCCTTGGCTGCTCAAACCATGATTTACTTGCATTGGCAAAAATCCCTTCTTGGAATTTTGCATATTGAATCTCTTCAATATTTTGTCAATGTAAGCACTTTGGCTTAAACCAATTAGCCGCCTTGATCTATCCCGGTAGATCTTGATTCCGAGTATATATGCTGCTTCCCCTAAGTCTTTCATCGAGAAACATTTACCAAGATAGGCTTTCACCTCATTCAGACTTGGTATATGATTTCCCATGATTAATATGTCATCAACATACAGAATAAGGAAAGTAACACGACTCCCACTAGCTTTGTGATATACACATGGCTCATCAAGATTCTGAGTAAATCCAAAACTTTTGATTTCTCCATCGAATCTTTTATTTCATTGCCTTGATGCTTGCTTTAGTCCATAAATGGACCTCTTAAGCTTGCATACACGGTTAGGAAACAATGGATTCACAAACCCTTCCGGCTGCGCCATGTAGATGTCTTCATCTAGACGGCCATTCAGAAAAGCAGTTTTGACATCCATTTGCCAAATCTCATAGTCATAGTGTGCAGCTATAGCTATGAGAATCCTAATAGCTCTTATGTCCGCTACAGGAGAGAATGTCTCCTCGTAGTCAACGCCATAGGTTTGAGTAAAACCTTTAGCCACTAGACGAGCCTTGTAGGTGTGTACATTGCCATCCATGTCAGTTTTCTTTTTGAAGATCCACTTACTCCCAACGACCTTAGCCTTGGGAGGAAGGTCAACTTCAATCCAGACATCATTATCTTTCATGGATTGCATTTCCCCATTCATAGCAATCTGCCATTTATCCTTTTCAGGATCAGCCATGGCAGCCTTATAGTTGGCAGGTTCATTAAGATCCCCAACTATATTTTCCTCCACCTCTACGTTAAGACATAGACGGTCAGGTGCACGTATAGTCCTTTCAGACCTACGAATGGGAACAACTTCAGGAGGAGCACCTAAGCTTTCAGGTTCTTCTTGAAGTTGGCTAGTATTTTCAGAAGGTGTTGTATCTTCTTGATCATATTGATGAGTGTCTAAATACTCATCATTTTTGTACTATCTAAACTGCAAAATCATCTGAAAACACTCAGAAACACATCAAAATGATCAAAATATCACATATCAGTGTTTTACGTGTTTTAAATGCAAAAATATCAAAATCAGATGAAAAATGATTCAAGTTTGCAAAATTGGCAGTTTTAGTCCCCCAAGTTTTAAAAGTTGTCAAATCTAGTCCCTGGAATTCAAAAATGTGGAATTTTATCATTCAAGGTCCCTGAAATATTCTAAAATGTCAAAATTAGTCCTTGGACTTATGTAAAATGGAATTTATACAAAAAGGATCCTTGTACTATCAAAGTTTGTCAAAATTGGTCCTTGTGATAAGTTTGGAAAGTTGGCATTTTCAGTCCTTGAGGTTTGGATAATTTGCATTTTTTGTCCTTGAAATCTAGCTAAACCAAACGGACACCATTTTAAATATCAAAGCCCAATCCAATCCATGACCCAAATACATATCCAAGCCCAACTCCACTTGACCCCCACCCTTGACCCTTGAGCCCCAGTTCAAAATCCAAATTGGCCCCAGCCAAAGCCATTTTGGCCTCCCCCGTATTATTAATCCCTCTGGTCAACAGAAGTCAAATCCACCTACGCGCGCCCAAAAACCAGAGCTACTGTAGCTCTCCCTCACAACCTCTGAAACACCAGAAACCAGTCATGGTTTTCCCATTTTTCTTCAACTTCCCCCCTTACCTTGTCCCCTCCACCTCCACTAACACCCAAATATCCTTAATTGATTGAAACCAACCCAATTAATTCTCAAACCTGCTAATGAGAAAAATGGCGCCAAAAACACAAGTGGACGGTTTTGATGTTTCTGAGAGATCCAATGGCTCAGAAGTGGTGGGAAAGATTCAGAGGTCAATGAGAAGTGCAAAAAGTCTATAAAGAGGAGCTATGAAGCAATGTATCATAGTATCTAGTGTAATTTAAATTTTCCTTAGTCGTTTTCTTTAATCTAAGTTTTACAGTGTATGTTTTCAATTCCAAGTACTTTGTTTAAGTCTCTCAAGTGTATTTGAATCTTTTTTAATGATCAATTTCAGAGTTTGAATATCAAATTCAGTTTATGCAAATTTCCTTTCAAAAATCTCATATCATGGTAATGTTGTTGTTTGTTGTTTATATGGACTGAAATAAGTCACATAAGCTCCTAGATAGCTTTTCTAAGCTATTAGAAACACTAAAACTCAGTTTAGAAGCAAAATCAGAAAATCACCAAAAATACAAATTAATTAGTGAAAAAATCAAAAATCAGTTGGAAATGGTATATACAGCTGGAGCAGGGTGAATTATGGATGGCCTTGGGTTAGTGGCTTAGTGGTAAGCCTATAGGAGTGGTCTTGATCATTGGTTCTATGATTTCAGTTGGATAGCATTTGTAAGCTTTTTGATCATTTTTGCATTTCTTTGTTTTAGTTGTCTAGTAGTTGTAATATCTGTTTCTTAGTGATCACTAGTTATAATTAAGTGTATCTAAGCTATAAAACCAGTGGTTTGTTCTTTTAAATTAGTAGTTAGTAAAAATCTCATTTGGACAGTTAAATTAGCATCATCTTAATTCTTGTGTTTCATATTGTTAAAACTGATGGTTCATGTTTATTTAATCTCATATAATGATGTTATAAGGTTTATAGTCAGTCTTATGGTTTTAATTTGTGATTAGCCTTGAAAATCTTCAAATCAGTTTCAATAAGGTGTGTTTGGTTTACTTTGTTTAACTGTGCTCAAGAGTACTCAAGTCATTGTTATTACTTGTTCTGTGTTTCATTAGGTCTCTTTAGCTCATAGAAACCAACAAAATCAGTTCTTATTCAAGCAAAAGTCAAAAATGCTTTTGATCATGCTTTATGTGTCCACTGTTGGAATTTATTGATCTATGATCATTGTTTTGTGTTCACAAGTTGTTTATATTGCTCAAATCAGTCTTACTACAATTTAAAACAACAAAATCAGTGATTAGTAGTGAATTAAAGTTCATTTTGGTCAACTCTCTTGGTTTTTAATAAAAGTCAAATTTTCATTAGGTCGTTTTTGAATAAACTTTGGAATTTCACTGTGTACTTAATAATAAGTTTTAGCTTAAAAGCTCTTAGGGTATTAAAGTCTAGTTGCTAAACAAAAATATAAAAATACTAGATCTCTCTGAATCAGCTTGTTAAGTGCTTATTTTCTAGCTTTTTGTGGATACCTGTTCTGAAAAAGTGCCCTGTGCACAGTGAATGGCACAATCTTGATAAGCTTGCACAGAGCTTATTAGTTGCTCAAATCTTGTGATCTTTGTTTCTTTGGAAAGCCAACCTGGTCATCTTGGATTGTCAAGCTTAAGTTTTCCTTTTCTAGCTTGTTTGCTAGGGCTGCAATAAGCCCTAAGCTTGTCCCATTTCTGTGTTTAGCATAAGTGCTTATTTGTTTGTTCTTGGCTTTTCAGTGTGCTTCTTTTGATCTTTTAGCTTAATTTGAGTAGTTTTTAGCTTATTGTATCTTATTCAATCTTTTGTTTCAGCTTGTGACCTTGTTTGAGCTTATTTTTCCAAATAAGCTTATTAAGCCAACTGTTGGGACTTTAAGCTTGTAAAACAGCTTATTTATGTTTTGTAAAATTTTTGTCTTTGTTAAAGTTTCATAAAATCAGTAGTAAAGTAGTTTTCAAAAAGAAAATCCAGAAAAATATCAAGTTAAAATCAGTGATAGTGTTTATGTCACAATTCTCAATTTTTGGTCATTTCTCAAAACAATTCACGTTTCACAATTTCATCATTTATCGTAAACTAGCTTTGAGTGTTCCAAATTCGCGTAACCTTTATGGTTTAGCGGCGAATTCATGATCATAACATCACGAACATTTCATATGGACTAAGTTTAGTCTACATTTCATTAGCATCATTTGCATCATGTTAGTTCATTCATGACTTTGTATTTCACATTAAACGCGTAAATTTTATATTAAATAAACGTTATCGCGTAAATTATTATTTTGAACATTTAATCCGATACTTTCAAAAATGATCCCGATATATTTTTATACTTACATTTAGTTTATAAAAACTATATTTTGAGTTTACCTAGTGTTTTAAATTTATTTTGTATATAAATCGTTAAAGTTATATTATTACGACACTTTTCTTAAAAACTACACGATAATTATTATATCACTCAAATTTTTCAAGAAATGTATTTTTACAATTTTTATAACTACAATATACTTTACTTTGATCCCCTAAAACTTATTTTAATCCATACTACTCTAATATCACAACTATGTACAAGTTACTACAATTTCTACTTAACTACACACTTTACTTACATTTTTAACAATTACTCATACATTATATAAAAAAAAAAAAATATTTTGAGATACATCCCCCCCCCTAAAACCGGCCATGTGGGGGAGGGTGGATACATTTATTGTTTGGTGACTTATTTGCTACAAAAACTAGATCTATACTCCAAATAATTCACACTTCATTCATTCTCCTCATTATTTCAAGTCAAGAAAGGATTTTCTCTCTTTTGTTCCTCTCTCTAAAACCGGCCATATATGGTGTTATCAAGGGATCATCACAAATTTTTACAAGATCAAGTTATACAATCTAGATCACACTCTTGTTAAGGTTTTGAAATAAAAACCTAGGGTGTTTAGGTTAATCCTTGTTCTAATCACCTCATCATAGTTTACTTGTAAGCATATCACTTCATTTTACCTCTTTCACTTTCATTTCATATTTATTTCTTCATATTTGGAGCAAACATGCATGACTTGTGTTGTTTATACCATTTTTACCTTGATTTTAGAGTTTTATATATATAAGGTCATCCTATAATTATTCCCTTGTTAGTTATTGGTCTTGATGATGTTTAGGAACCCATGACACCCTAAGAAGGTGTATGGTAGGATTAGATTAGCTTTGGAGTTGATTTGAAGGGATTGGAATAGGTCTAGTACGAGAAAAACTATTTTCGATAAGTATAAAATGTGTTCTGTCCTTGTTTTGTTTTTCTGGAAAATCCGACAGTAGGCACGAAATTTTGGCCTTGATATTTAGAAAATATACTTTAAAACGAATCCGTGGCCGCTTGAACGGATTAAAACGGAGTTATAACGAAGAAGTTATGGATTTTACAAGTTTGACGTCGAAATATATATTTTCTGAAATTTCAGCAACATGTTTTTCTTTTGTACGAGTCAAAAACGAGCCTTAAGTTTTACAAATTATTTCGACTTATCAAAAATCTATTAGTATACTTTGATACGAAGCTAAGGACGTATTATACGTAGAAAACGGATTTGAAACGACAAAGATATGCACGTTTTCATAAAATTGCCGTAACTAGTATTTTCTGAAAAACTATATTATTTTTACGAGACAAGTGTTACGGTAACTAAAACGACCATGTTGAGGGCTGTTTTTAACTTAGATGTAGAACTTTTTGGAACGAGATGTCTTCTGATAAAATCGAGATCACCAAGCATATTTTTCAAAACGACCAACCGTTTGTATAGCGGAGTTGTAATAAATTATTTACGAATACTTAAACTTGGCCGAAACTCACTTTTTGAACCACAATTCGACAAAATCACCATCTTTAACCTTTATTATCTTTATGTTCGAGACCTCTATGACGAAAACTCCTGAACTGAAACATCTAGATTTTGATACAAACTTTCCAAAACCGTCGAGTTCGTTTCCTAACGTTCGACGTACACCATTTTACGACTAGTTTTTCAAAGCCATTTTTGTCACTTTCAAGAAATTTCCGACGACATTGTTTTACGACAAAAAGTGATAATTTCACTATAAATCATTATAAAACCGTTGTAGGATGACATTTTGACGTAAATACTTGTAAAGTGATTTTTGGATGGTCAAGACGTCAAAAGTGTATTTTTCGACGAAGAGTATTTTTTTCAAAATTCACAAGTGGTATAAATAACATACGAAATGCATGCATAACATTACATCATAACTCATTGAGTATCATATCATTCATTTTAGGTCGCGGATAGTTTCCGAGCCTCATTTTCTTGCACTTCATTTTGTTAGCATATCAATCACACCAGGTGAGTTCGTAGCCCCACTTTCTATTACGTATTTGTCTTACAAACTCTTTGGGGGAGATACATGCTCAACTACTTACTTTCACTATCACAAATATTCTAAACTTTGACATATTACTGTGAGTTCTATAGCCCCACTTTCAATTGTTTTTATACTACTTTTGGGGGAGATACATGCTCAAACTATTTTCATTTACTTTCACAATTACTCTAAGCGTTTACTGATTACCGTGAGTTTCATAGCCCCTACTTTTATACATTTTCAATTACTTTTGGGGGAGATACATGCTCAAACTATTTTCATTTACTTTCACAAGTACTCTAAACTTTTACATACTACTGTGAGTTCATACCCCGCTTTTACTCATTTAAATTCCTATAAACTATTTGGGGCGAGATATATGCTTATTTATCCAAACTTTTAAACTCTTTTGCCAAACAACATTACCTATACTTTAGACTTGATTGCGCTTTATACTTGATTGGGTTATACTTGATTTCATATGCATACTTGGAACAAACATACAAGAATTAATGGCTCCAAATTAAGTTGTTGGAAGGCTATTAATTTACAAACATACAAGAATTAATGGCTCCAAATTAAGTTATTGGAAGGCTATTAATTTACAAACATACAAGAATTAATGGCTCCAAATTAAGTTGTTGGAAGGCTATTAATTTACAAACATCCCAATATTTATGTTGGAAGGCCATTTTTATGGATGCAGCCCAACGTGAGCGTTGGAGGAACATCCCAACACGAGTTGTTGGAAGACCCTTGTGGTGACATTTATACTTTTAACTACCTTGATGCGCATAATCATAATTGTCATACTATTTTTAGCAGTGGGTTGTAAACACACAGGTTGCAAGTTTTGTATGGGCGGGACTTGGAACTGAGTGGATTTATGATGCCTTTGCTTTGCGAACTATTCTATATGACCAAAAACTTTGCCTTTGTTACATAAACACTCTTTTAAGGCTTTACTTGTTAACCAAACTCTATGAACTCACCAACCTTTGTGTTGACACTTTTTAGCATGTTTTATCTCAGGTATCTAAGGCATTCACTTCATGGCATGCATATGGACATATCATAGAGTCGTGGTGGCGACGCGTCTCACTTGGGTTTTATAAACTTTAACACATCGTTTGGCTTGTAACAAACTTATTTCCGCACAAGTTGATTTTCATTTGAGACCAATACTTTGTAAATTCTGATTGTTTTAATAAATTAAACGATGTGTTTTCCAAACGACACTTTAGGTCGTTCGATATAACTGTAACTTTGATGCTACGACAGTCCTCCCCAAGGTATTCAATTCCGCTGCAAAACAGGTAATTTGGGGGTGTGACAGATTGGTATCAGAGAATCGGTTATAGAGAACTAGGTTGCATCATTGACCCTAGACTATAACCACATCATCATAGCATCTCATCATATCATTATAAGTGCACATTCTTTATACATGCGGACTTATGACTCAACACCAAGCATCATATGAGTCGATTAGTCCAAGCATTGCATAATTACTCCTAAATTATACATAGCCTGATCACCTATGTCTAATTCAGGAAGAATCATGCAATGAAGGGAGTAGTAGTCTCATATGTGTAAGCAATTCCGTAATCAAGCCAAATTTTCAAAAGATTTTCTTCAAACCACTTGTTTCCAGTTTGATCCGAGCGACAGTTCTTGTTTGATGAGTTGCAAAGATCGAGCTAGAAACAAGTCGTTACCTAAACCGATTTAGCCTAATCGTATGACAGTTCTTGTTTGATGAGTTGTCGGATTAAGTAAAAATCGGTCACCAAAAAGTCTTTTAAAAATTTTGCTTGAGAATGGGAAAGCTTGTCTCAACGAGCCTAATCATAAGAAAGCATGTATTTAGGACGGGAATTGCTCACGATAGCACGGGAACGTATCTTGTGGGACGAGTAACTCATATGCATGAGCATTAACATAATCATATAGACCATACACAAGCATAAACTTTTAGAACCCTTGTCGAGGTTCGAACCATAGTATCATCGATAGAATCACGAGGACGTGATTCCTCTGACATGGGAAGAATGTCACAATTCTCAATTTTTGGTCATTTCTCAAAACAATTCACGTTTCACAATTTCATCATTTATCGTAAACTAGCTTTGAGTGTTCCAAATTCGCGTAACCTTTATGGTTTAGCGGCGAATTCATGATCATAACATCACGAACATTTCATATGGACTAAGTTTAGTCTACATTTCATTAGCATCATTTGCATCATGTTAGTTCATTCATGACTTTGTATTTCACATTAAACGCGTAAATTTTATATTAAATAAACGTTATCGCGTAAATTATTATTTTGAACATTTAATCCGATACTTTCAAAAATGATCCCGATATATTTTTATACTTACATTTAGTTTATAAAAACTATATTTTGAGTTTACCTAGTGTTTTAAATTTATTTTGTATATAAATCGTTAAAGTTATATTATTACGACACTTTTCTTAAAAACTACACGATAATTATTATATCACTCAAATTTTTCAAGAAATGTATTTTTACAATTTTTATAACTACAATATACTTTACTTTGATCCCCTAAAACTTATTTTAATCCATACTACTCTAATATCACAACTATGTACAAGTTACTACAATTTCTACTTAACTACACACTTTACTTACATTTTTAACAATTACTCATACATTATATAAAAAAAAAAAAATATTTTGAGATACATCCCCCCCCCCTAAAACCGGCCATGTGGGGGAGGGTGGATACATTTATTGTTTGGTGACTTATTTGCTACAAAAACTAGATCTATACTCCAAATAATTCACACTTCATTCATTCTCCTCATTATTTCAAGTCAAGAAAGGATTTTCTCTCTTTTGTTCCTCTCTCTAAAACCGGCCATATATGGTGTTATCAAGGGATCATCACAAATTTTTACAAGATCAAGTTATACAATCTAGATCACACTCTTGTTAAGGTTTTGAAATAAAAACCTAGGGTGTTTAGGTTAATCCTTGTTCTAATCACCTCATCATAGTTTACTTGTAAGCATATCACTTCATTTTACCTCTTTCACTTTCATTTCATATTTATTTCTTCATATTTGGAGCAAACATGCATGACTTGTGTTGTTTATACCATTTTTACCTTGATTTTAGAGTTTTATATATATAAGGTCATCCTATAATTATTCCCTTGTTAGTTATTGGTCTTGATGATGTTTAGGAACCCATGACACCCTAAGAAGGTGTATGGTAGGATTAGATTAGCTTTGGAGTTGATTTGAAGGGATTGGAATAGGTCTAGTACGAGAAAAACTATTTTCGATAAGTATAAAATGTGTTCTGTCCTTGTTTTGTTTTTCTGGAAAATCCGACAGTAGGCACGAAATTTTGGCCTTGATATTTAGAAAATTTACTTTAAAACGAATCCGTGGCCGCTTGAACAGATTAAAACGGAGTTATAACGAAGAAGTTATGGATTTTACAAGTTTGACGTCGAAATATATATTTTCTGAAATTTCAGCAACATGTTTTTCTTTTGTACGAGTCAAAAACGAGCCTTAAGTTTTACAAATTATTTCGACTTATCAAAAATCTATTAGTATACTTTGATACGAAGCTAAGGACGTATTATACGTAGAAAACGGATTTGAAACGACAAAGATATGCACGTTTTCATAAAATTGCCGTAACTAGTATTTTCTGAAAAACTATATTATTTTTACGAGACAAGTGTTACGGTAACTAAAACGACCATGTTGAGGGCTGTTTTTAACTTAGATGTAGAACTTTTTGGAACGAGATGTCTTCTGATAAAATCGAGATCACCAAGCATATTTTTCAAAACGACCAACCGTTTGTATAGCGGAGTTGTAATAAATTATTTACGAATACTTAAACTTGGCCGAAACTCACTTTTTGAACCACAATTCGACAAAATCACCATCTTTAACCTTTATTATCTTTATGTTCGAGACCTCTATGACGAAAACTCCTGAACTGAAACATCTAGATTTTGATACAAACTTTCCAAAACCGTCGAGTTCGTTTCCTAACGTTCGACGTACACCATTTTACGACTAGTTTTTCAAAGCCATTTTTGTCACTTTCAAGAAATTTCCGACGACATTGTTTTACGACAAAAAGTGATAATTTCACTATAAATCATTATAAAACCGTTGTAGGATGACATTTTGACGTAAATACTTGTAAAGTGATTTTTGGATGGTCAAGACGTCAAAAGTGTATTTTTCGACGAAGAGTATTTTTTTCAAAATTCACAAGTGGTATAAATAACATACGAAATGCATGCATAACATTACATCATAACTCATTGAGTATCATATCATTCATTTTAGGTCGCGGATAGTTTCCGAGCCTCATTTTCTTGCACTTCATTTTGTTAGCATATCAATCACACCAGGTGAGTTCGTAGCCCCACTTTCTATTACGTATTTGTCTTACAAACTCTTTGGGGGAGATACATGCTCAACTACTTACTTTCACTATCACAAATATTCTAAACTTTGACATATTACTGTGAGTTCTATAGCCCCACTTTCAATTGTTTTTATACTACTTTTGGGGGAGATACATGCTCAAACTATTTTCATTTACTTTCACAATTACTCTAAACGTTTACTGATTACCGTGAGTTTCATAGCCCCTACTTTTATACATTTTCAATTACTTTTGGGGGAGATACATGCTCAAACTATTTTCATTTACTTTCACAAGTACTCTAAACTTTTACATACTACTGTGAGTTCATACCCCGCTTTTACTCATTTAAATTCCTATAAACTATTTGGGGCGAGATATATGCTTATTTATCCAAACTTTTAAACTCTTTTGCCAAACAACATTACCTATACTTTAGACTTGATTGCGCTTTATACTTGATTGGGTTATACTTGATTTCATATGCATACTTGGAACAAACATACAAGAATTAATGGCTCCAAATTAAGTTGTTGGAAGGCTATTAATTTACAAACATACAAGAATTAATGGCTCCAAATTAAGTTATTGGAAGGCTATTAATTTACAAACATACAAGAATTAATGGCTCCAAATTAAGTTGTTGGAAGGCTATTAATTTACAAACATCCCAATATTTATGTTGGAAGGCCATTTTTATGGATGCAGCCCAACGTGAGCGTTGGAGGAACATCCCAACACGAGTTGTTGGAAGACCCTTGTGGTGACATTTATACTTTTAACTACCTTGATGCGCATAATCATAATTGTCATACTATTTTTAGCAGTGGGTTGTAAACACACAGGTTGCAAGTTTTGTATGGGCGGGACTTGGAACTGAGTGGATTTACGATGCCTTTGCTTTGCGAACTATTCTATATGACCAAAAACTTTGCCTTTGTTACATAAACACTCTTTTAAGGCTTTACTTGTTAACCAAACTCTATGAACTCACCAACCTTTGTGTTGACACTTTTTAGCATGTTTTATCTCAGGTATCTAAGGCATTCACTTCATGGCATGCATATGGACATATCATAGAGTCGTGGTGGCGACGCGTCTCACTTGGGTTTTATAAACTTTAACACATCGTTTGGCTTGTAACAAACTTATTTCCGCACAAGTTGATTTTCATTTGAGACCAATACTTTGTAAATTCTGATTGTTTTAATAAATTAAACGATGTGTTTTCCAAACGACACTTTAGGTCGTTCGATATAACTGTAACTTTGATGCTATGACAGTCCTCCCCAAGGTATTCAATTCCGCTGCAAAACAGGTAATTTGGGGGTGTGACAGTTTATTTAATATTTCCTAGCTTTTTGATTTTTCTTTCTAGCTTATTAATAAGCAAATCTTGTTTTTCTATTTTTCTTAGTTTTCTGTCATCATATAGTATTTTTAGAAAAAGTTTCATAATTTTCCTAATCTTTTTAGTATTTATTATAATTTTAAATAGTTAAAAATAGTAATTAATTAGTAATAAATAATTAAAAAGCATAAAAAAATATCTTTTCATTTTTTAAAATTAGTTTTATCATATTTTAGATTTTTCCAAGTTTATTTTATATTTTCTAGTATTTAAGTGTATTTTAAATAATAATTAATTAGTAATAATTAGATAAAAAGTGTGAAAAATATATTTTTATTTTTAAAATTAGTTTTATAATATTTTAGATTTTTCTGAATCATAATTTTATTTTTCTAGATTTATTTTGTAATTTTTTCTATTTTAGAGTATTTATTAAATAGTTAAAATAGTTTTTAATTAATAATAATTAATTAAATAGTTATAAAAATAATTTTCTTTTTCTAATAAATTTCTTTTATTTTTAGGATTTCAAAAATGTCATTTTCATATTTTTAGGTCTTTTATTTCTTAGATTTCACTTTTTATTTTGTACGTTTACGTAGTTTTTAAACGTACGTATTTACGTTTCTTTTATCTGATTGTTGTGCTTTCCAGCTCTGTTTCCAATTCCTTTCCAAGCAATCAGTAGTGTAATATTTCTAATCAAAATCTTTATTGATCACTATCCTTAGTAATCACTCTATCATCTGAATTAGTGTTTGCACACCATTGAGTCTCCGTGGGACTTAACGACCCGGGAATCCACTGTATTCTCTGATCTTCATTGTATTTGTGTTTTAAGCAGTTTTAAGCTTCTTACGGTTAGCCATTCACAAGTGGCTAGATTGTGTGAGGTAGCTTGACTGTTTTCAGCACAGATCACATATTCCAGATCATATACTCTCCCACTGAGTTCTTGAGATATGAGATTCCTTTCAAGGAAATCTCCATACCTAGCCACGATGACTTTGTTCTCAGCTGGGTAGTAAAAGTAGTAACCCATAGTTTCCTTAGGGTATCCTACAAAGATACACTTAATAGATCTGGCTTGGAGCTTATCAGGTGTGTCACGTTTAACAAACGCTTCACATCCCCAGACCTTTAAGTAAGAAAAGTTGGGAGCTTTTCCTGTCCATATTTCATATGGACCTTCTTAGTTGGAACCATATTCAAAATGCGAATAGCAGTTTCAAGGGCATAATCCCAAAAAGTAAAAGGGAGAGTCGTAAGTTCAAACATTGATCGTACCATGTCAAGTAAGGTACGATTTCTCCTTTCAGATACACCATTTTGCTGTGGAGTATAAGGAGATGTGAGCTGCTGGATAATTCCACACTCAGCTAAGTAATCTTTGAACTCTTGACTTATATACTCACCACCTCTATCGGATCGAAGAGCTTTAATCTTCTTACCGAGTTGTAATTCTACTTCACTTTTGAAAACCTTAAATGTTTCAAAGACTTCATGTTTATGTTTAAGTAAATAAACATAACCATAACAACTGAAATCATCCGTAAAGGTTAAGAAGTAGATAGCACCACGTTTTGACACATGTCTAAGTGGACCACACACATCAGTGTGTATCAATCCAAGTAGATCAGAAGCCCTTTCCACTTGTGGTGAAAAAGGTTTCCTTGTCATATTCCCAGCAATGCAAGACTCGCATTTGTCAAATGATTCATCATTGACCGTTTGTAAAAGCCCATCGTGTTGCAGCTTTTCCATGCGTTTCTTGCCAATATGGGCAAGGCGACAATGCCAAAGATAAGAAGAGTCACAGTTCGACTTGCTCTTCTTATTGCTAATGCTATACAACGAATTATTTTCATTGGATATACAACCATCCATATCAATTTCAAACACACCAAGCATAGGAATTGCATTAAAGTAAAAAACATTATTTAAAGAAACTGAAATTCCATAACTGGTAAAAGTGTGCACAAAACCAATATCTTTTAACAAAGAAACTGAAATGACACCCCTAACAATGGAGGGTGCATAATGACAATTATTTAGTTCTAAAATTAAACCCGAAGGCAACACTAAATCAAAAGTCCCTATGGCTTCGACAGCTGCACGCTTTCCATTTCCAACATACAAGTATCTTTCTCCACAGGTCAGCTTCTTCGCCCCTCTAAGTCCCTGCGATGTATTACAGATGTGAGTACCACATCCTGTATCATATATCCAGGAATTTAACTTATGAGGAAAAGAAAATAATTCAAACATAAAAATACCTGATGAGCTAGGCACCATCTTATTTTTATTCTGAAGGCACTCATTCAGATAAACTGGACAGTTCCGCTTCCAGTGACCTGGTGAGTTGCAGTGGTGGCAAGACAAATCCTTCTTAGGATTCTCCTTTTTCTTTCCAGGGTTCTTCTTAGGAGCTGGTGGGATGACAACTTGCTTCCCCTTTCCTTTTCCTTTCCCTTTCTTATCTGCTTGCGGCTTAGGCTTATTTATCCTACCACCCTGTATTGCGAGTACAGCAGGTGTAGGAGCCTTCTTTGGCAATCTCTTCTCGTAGTCTACAAGCATTGCATGTAACTCATTCACTGTCTTCCCCGTGCAATGCATGTTAAAATTGCGGACAAAATCACCAAATCGTTCTTGATTAAGGGAATGATTGATGATTCCGACACATACATCGTTCGAGTAACCATAGCCGAGCTTCTCCAATTGGTCCAAGTGATGTTTCATCTCAAGGACGTGGTCGGAGACAGATTTGCCAACCTCTTGCCTGCAGCTGTGAACCTTTTCAATTAGTTCATACAGTTCAGCTGCCGGTGGCTTCCCAAACATACGTTTGAGTTCATCTAGCATGCTCATAGGCGGATAGTGCTCAAATTGTTTTTGCAATTGAGCAGACATCCCCGAAAGCATTAGACACGCCACATCATTATGCTTCTCATATTCAACACGATATGCCTCTTGTTTAAGAGCAGTTGTCGTGTCGAGAGGAGCATTAGGCAGAGGTGTAGTCAAAATTTCAACCCTTTTGGCAACACGAAGGATGATCCTAAGTGAACGATGCCAATCACTGAAATTAGGGCCAGTCAGCTTGTCCCTTCCAATCATATCTTTGAAAGCGGCACTCAGTAAGCTCATAGTGTTATTAAATTGAGCCATCTACAGAAAAAGTTCAAAAAACCATAATTAGTATTTTGATAATTTTCCTTTTCAATAAATAATTAAATACCCAAGGTTCATATTCATATAACCAATTAATATTTATTGAAAACTAGGATCCAAATTGTCATAATCTCATCACATCAGTTGATCTGTTAGTGATCAACCTTATACAGAATGGTAGAGCTTTTGCTCAATTGCCAATTTCAATTGCAATTCCTAGATTTATAGGATTTACATATAGCCAATATCAATCGCCATGTAAACATGTTTTATCCCATCTTATGCCTTGAGTTTTCAGTTTTCACCGCCTAACTCAATTAAGTTGTCCAACTTAAGAAACTGCAAAATCGTCCATGCCCGTTCTCACGACACGTGGACATTTTACCCTTTGATTAAGATCTAAGTCACGTTCTCACGCAAATAGAAAGTAATCTTAGGTGTTTCCGTTTCGTTGGATGGCATATAACTTAAATTAAAGGGTAATAGTTTTGATGTAAAATCAAATATGTACAAAGATGTCATGCATTCATCTTTGTAGCATAGTTTTTATTAAAACATTTATATCTTGTTTTAATGTTTAAGTTTTTCATCATCAAACTTTAATTGAGGTATTGGTTTCACCAATCAAGGAATTTAGTGTTAATTATCATCCATTATACCGTACTTTTGCATAAGTGTAAACACTTAGTGTTTCGGATAATTACCACCGAAGTGGCGCATGGAATCAACACTAATTCGCCCTTAAGATGAGCTTGCACATTTAATGACTTACTAAGTAGCTCCACTCGAACTTACAGGGGGCAGAGGACCAGGTATGCGCTAAAGCACAACCTTAGACATCCATTCAGTGTGACTGTGCGCACTTCTTTAAACCCCTTTTATTAGTTCATTCTCATGGGTGAGCCGTTTAGTCATTTGTACCAAAGTCATCAATCAATTAAACGATTATGATTACTATTCTTAAAAATACATGTTTCACCATTGTTTAGGTCAGTTTATTTTTCTTGTAAAAATACCCTTGTTACAAAACACAAACAAGCAAGTATTTATAAAAATAAACAAATAAACAATGAATGCATAACAAATAAAAGTCATGCATATCAAATAGCCACATGCAAACGGTTTTGATAAATCCTATTAATAACCAATTCTATATCTGTCAATATGCATATATTTAACTAAGACTTCCACCCGTTTTCATCTATGTACAAGGTGAACCACATGCATCGATTCATCGATTGCGTAAGTCAAAACTAAATATATACCACATAGCACATAATTGATTAAATTAATAATTATTGAGGTCTTCCCCAATTTAAGATCTATCATTATTTAATGTATATCACTTAAAACATGAAAGACATCCAATAAAAAAACATATCCATGATAAAACATGCAGATAATTATCATGGATATCAATTACACTTAACAATTAATGCAATTAAACAGAGTTACGCATATACACATAAAGTTGCATGCATCTTAGGGTTTCTAATCCAATTAAAACAATAGTTTACAAAACCCTAATTAGGGCACCAAAAAAACGCCCCCCCTCAAAATTAGGGTTTAGGTTTTGCAAACCCTAGATCTAAGCATACAAATAATAACACATTCATGTTTATTTTTAATTATGTGTTTCAGTAATTAATTACTTGTTATACAAGGCTCGTGATGCCACTGTTTAGTTTATGATATATAAAATACAATAAAACATAAAGACATCAAGAGTACACAGCGGAAGACTTAAAATCATAACAAATAAATTAATTAACTGAAAGTATGCGTAACGTACCTCTTGCGAATGTCAAATCCCTCGAGCAAAGCAAAACAACCCTCGAGCAAAGCAAAACAAAGAAGTACTTATTGGTGTAAGAATAATGTCTTACAACCACGTTCTTGTACACACGAATTAACCAAACGAATCAAGCGATTGCTAGATCTAACACAAGTCCTCGTTTAAGAAAAACGAAACCAAACTCCCTTACTTGGGGTGTTCGGCCGAATATTGGACTAGAGAGAGGAGAGGAGAGATCTAGGGTTAATTCAATGCACAAGTGTATGAAACCCTAGAATCTAACCCTCCTTATATACTAGTAGGTAAACTTAGGGAACAAGTTAGGAGAATTAGGCCTTGGAGAGACCCCTATGGCCGGCCACTGTGAAAGCCCAAAGCCCAAACCATAACTTTTCCAAGTTTTCCATTTCTAGTCCTTCTCTTTTCCATTTAACGGTCGTTAGTCATTTTTCCGTTAAATACTTAACGATTGTTAACCGGACTTAATGTGTAATAATTAATCGTAAACATAAACATTAATTATTAACTTTAATTCTCATTCGCTAATGTGTGCAATCCCGTGGTCACGAGTTCGAATCCGGACATTCACATGTTTGTAAATATATACATTTCCAACACTAGGATATATTAAGTATTAGACATATATAAAACGTTACGCGTTTGTAGTATAGGCGAGCTTATAAATGAGCTCAATAAGAAGCTTATTAACGAGTTCAAAATAGATATATTACGAACTGAGCTCGAGCCAAGCTTTAAATTTTCAATGCCAAATCGTATAAACGCGCCGAACTAGAGCCGAGCCGGAGCTTGTATATCATACCACGACCTAAGCCGAGCCCGACCGGTCACGTAGGTTGAAGCTGGAGGTGCTGGAATTTGCTGATTTTGTTGTTCCTCTATTAGGCGAAATGAATATTTTCATTATGACAACGAGGTTTTGGTGTAGGAGAAGTGATAGTTTTCATGTTTTGAAACGAAGATGAGTTTTAGATCTAGCGTTTTCCGGTGACGGAGGATAGGAGTTTCTGTTTCCGGGAAATTTTGTGAGTGTCTTGATCGAGGAATAGTGTGAGTTTTTGATAAAATAAAGTTTTCCGGTAAAAAGCAAAAATTTTCCAATGAATGGAAAATATGTTTTTTGTGGTTATTTTGCTGTTATAGCACGGATGACGCCATATTTACGTAAGGTATGTGACAACTGGCAATTTAGGGAGTCTATTTTAGGTAACCGCATTACGTTAAACTAAACCGAGTTTTGCCTTTAACACTATTTTTATCGACCATGACTTGATTTTATATCGTCTATTGGTTTTTATGGCTTATTTCATTATTGAACGAGTTATCGTGTGAGTTTTAACTCTTTTTGGTAGGCACTATTCGATTCGGTACTAGAAAAGCCTAAAACGAGAAATAATGTAACTTTTAGACCGTAACTCGAAAATTGACAAATAAATAGTCAAAACTCGTGGAAAAATATAAATAACGATAATAGAAAGTCGAATGAATGTCGTGGGACACTCGTGGGACAATATATGAGCTCGGGAATGGGTAAACGGGACATTTTACAAAAAATGACGGCTTCGGCCCCTCTCTTTTTGCTTGAGCCGGCGCCCCTCCGCTCCCCCCATAATTTTTATTTAGTCCCTAGTGTCCTAGTATAAATACCCCCATCTCTTCTCATTCCACTTTTTCATTTCTCTCTCTAAAATTCACCTACACATTACTCTCTCTCTCTCTACACTCTCTCTCTCCCCAAAAATAAAACCCTAACCCTAAAATACCACCATAACCGCCGGCCACCTTCCGGCCATTTTCCGGCGAGTGAACATACACCTCCACCACCATCTTGTAGATCTCCTTTCCCTCTTTCTATCCATATATAATAATCTCACTAAAACCTTCATTAACACCTCCAAATCTTCAAATTAAGATTCGTACTTTTAGGATTTTCATCAAATATTGTAGATCGGGCTTGAATAAGGTAAATAGAACATGGGTAAAGCTTGTTTGAGCTTTAATAAGCCACGTATGGCTTGATTTCAATTCGTACATGTCACGAATTTTAGGGGTTTTTGGTTAAACGTGGAATTAAATCTAATTAACACCTAAATAAACATGTAGCTAGTGTTTGGGAATCATGTGGTGTATCATATTGTTGGGTCTTTGCATTTTAGGTTTAGTTTTTATTTTTGGTTAGAATAGATGTTGGGTTTGATGTTTGGTTGATGATTGGAGGATCATTGATTGTGTTTGGATGTATTGGAAGTGATTTGGGAGTGTTTGGTTGGGAAAGAAGAGGTGTACGAGCCACATAGGGCTCGTACATGAGCCTTGGCTTGCGTACGTGACCCTCAAGGACCAAGGGTCCGGGTTGAGTTGTCGTGGTAGCTTGTGGGTTGATGTTGTTGGTGTTTGGATGAGACGCGTGGAGCCGAAAAGCTTCTAGAGCTTGTTTGGTTCACGTGGTCTTAACCGTGACCGTGTCATGACCATTAGGGTCATAACATTGGTTTCGGGTATATTTGGTTGGTTGATTGGTTGGCGAGATTGATTGGAGTTGATTTGGGATTGAATTGCGCTATTATGACTTTTAATTTGGACTTGATATATAAATTGTCAACTTTGAGCAACGTCGGTGTTACTTTGACTTTTTAGTCAATAGTTGACCCCGACAACGCCGTAACATGGACTTTAGTATAGTTTGGACTATTGATTGATTAGAAGCCGAGAAGTCATGACTCGTGCTTGTGGACTCGAAACGAATAACGATATGAAACTAATATTGGAATTTGACGATATATATATATATACATATATATATATACATACATATATATATATATATATATATGTATATATATATATATATGTATATATATATATATATGTATATATATATATATGTATATATATATATATATATATATTTATATATATATATATATATATATATATATATATATATATATATATATATATATATATATATATATATATATATATATATATATATGAAAATGCTAATAGACTATGAAACATAAATAATAAAAATGTTTTCATACCAAAAATATTGATAACAAAACTTATCTTGTTATTTACGATTTTAAATAGAAACTAACGACTAAAAATGGAAATGTTTTATAATAAATAAATGATTAATGTTTCGAGTACACGTTTATCCAAATATGCCAATTATGGGCATCTAATACTAGTTTCAAGTATTTATTTACTTACGTTGTGTGCATGGGTTACGGATACTTAACATTAATAGTGTTGAACCACGTAGGTAGCGGACTTATAAGGTTGACGAATCTAATAAGAGCCCGCTAGGTACGTTGGGCAACATTATTAATGGGTGAATTATCCTTATGACTCTTTAGGATGCGACTGATTTATGGGATAATAAGCGACACGAATAAATAATTGAGTTTATCGAGTTGACGAATTCAATAAGATCTACTATTTATTCCGAAACTTATTGGACTATGTAGCTTATCGCTTAGATGTCTCATTGTTATTGGTTATTTGAGTGCATTCATGGCATCATATTGAGTCGATACACACACATGGGGATACCAATCACTAGGATTAAAATGGTGAAACGAGACATTTTTGGAAATAACGAAATGGAATACATTGGGGTAGATAACGTTGATTTCGGGAAATATATATTAAAATTGGTTTACATTAATAGGTTGTGTCGAGTCGATAGTTGTTGTGCCGTGATTACCTGTTATCTTCTGCTAGTGTTTATTCGTACGTTGCTTGCTTGAGGTGAGTTTCATAGCCCCACTTTTATATACGTTTTTAACTAATTTGGGGTGAGAATCATGCTACTGTTTTTGGACCTTTAAAACTATTTGGATTTGCTTATGTGCTTGACTATTTAGATAGATGTGCGGTAGTTGTTGCCTTAGACTAGGGTATCGTTACCTAGCTAAGAATAGACCTCTACCTCGACCTAGTCCGGGGTTGGCAACTGTTCTAGAGGTTGCCACGACAGTGCTGGACTAGAGTCGCGGGGCCCGAGTAATCCTTGGATGCGGGATATGGATTGTGATCCGGGTAGGATCAGTTGGTGATCCGGTTAGGATCGGTTGTGAACGGTGTTTATATATCTTAGGTCTTGCATAGCAAATCAACTCCTACAGGTCCACTCTGATTTTATTGAATTTAAACATATGAACTCACCAACGTAAGCTGACCTTTTAGCATGTTTTCTCAAGTATTTGAATGATGTTTGGAATACGTGATCGGTGGAAGCTTGGCAAGAAGGCATGGTTCAAGGATCATATTCGACTCTGATAAATTATGGGGACCTACATTATTAAATCATGTTTTGGGCCTAATATTTATAATTTTGGATTAATGTTTTAAATATTTAAATTTGGGATTGGTTTTGAATGAAAATGACTATCTTGTTTGCTATACTTGTGTGAGATACCAATCCAATCGTAACGCCCCGAAAACTTGATTAAGTCTTCCGCTGTACCGAGATTTGGGGGTGTTACAAGGTACGTATTAGAGATGAAAGTAGCTAACCGTATGGGATTCCACGTACGGTAAGGATCCAAGGTGTGACCAGAGTCAAGAGTTGGGGTAATACTCACGGTGTAGCTAGTGTGTGTGAATGTGAGAATTCACTATGTGTTGTTGTCACACCCCCAATTTACCTGTTTTGCAGCGGAATGGAATTCCTGGGGATTGACTGTCATAGCATCACAATCACAGTTATATTGAACGACCTAAAGTGTCGTTTGGAAAATACATCGTTTGAATTAATAAAATAATCAGAGTTACAAAATATAGGTCCCAAAAGTTTACAAAGTTTGCGGAAATATAAATATATTACAAGTCCAAACGATGGTTTTGAAAGAAAGTGCGATAATGTACAATGATGTAAGTCGACGCCGCGACTCAAAAGGTGGTTCCTTAACCATGCCATGATGAGTATGCCTTAGATACCTGAGATAAAACATGCTAAAAGTGTCAACACAAAGGTTGAGTGAGTTCATAGAGTTTGGGTTGGAATGTAAAGACTTTCAAAATCGTTTATGCAGCAAAGGCATTGTAAATCCACTCAGTTCCAAGTTCCGCCCATACAAAACTTGCAACCTGTGTATTCACAACCCACTGCCAAAAGGTACATAGTTTATGTTCAAGTGCATGATGTCAAATGAATTCACAAAATAGTGCCTAACTTAATGTATCCACAGTTACTTAATATAACACATAATTCGTACGGTTTCAAATTGTTCCTTGACCATTAGTTCAGGATTGTACCAAGACCATTAGTTCAATGATTCTACCAAGACCATTAGTTCACTGATTATACCAAGACCATTAGCTCAATGAATATACCAAGACCATTAGCTCAATGATTATACCAAGACCATTAGCTCAATGATTATACCAAGACCATTAGCTCAATGATTATACCAAGACCATTAGCTCAATGATTATACCAAGACCATTAGTCCAAGGATTATGATATGGAATTTCTAAGTATGGCAATACTATTACTTAGCATGACTAAACATTTAGTTCGGATAAACATATAATTTGCAAATAGTCATGAATGTAATAAAAATTATTGAGCATGCATCTCCCCCAAAGAGTTTCATAAATAATTAAAACGAGAAAAAGTGGGGCTATGACTCATAGTAATCCTTAAATGTTTAGAGTAACTATGAAAGTAAATGAAAATAGTTGAGCATGTATCTCCCCCAAAACAGTTATGAAAGCAAGTAAAAGTAGGGGCTATGAAACTCACGGTTATTCATATAAGTTAAAGTACTTGTGAAAGTAAATGGAAATATTTGAGCATGTATCTCCCCCAAAAGTAGTATAAAACAATTAAAAGTGGGGCTATGGAACTCACTTGGTAAAATGAGGCGATGAAAAAAGTGAGTACACTGAAATGTAGCGTGAATCTCGAAAATGACAAGTAAACTTGATGAGGTGCAAAGAACAAGGGTTAAACCTAAACACCCTAGGTTTTTATTTCAAAACCTTAATAAGAGTGTGATTCTAGATTGTTTAAACTCTTGAGCTTGAAAAATTGATGATCCCTTTGTACTCCTCTTAGTGTGGCCGGTTCTATCAAGAGAGAAAAGAGGAGAGGTTTTGATTTTTCACTTTGAAAATAATATATCTATGTGTTGTTGACTTATTCATTGAATGTAAATAAGACTTGTTTGCTAGACAAGATCCACAATTCAAGTGGAGTTGATGGATCTTGTCTAGTTCATTTATTTATTTCTTTCACTTTGTCATCATGTATAAAAAAAATGTGTATAATTGTTACAAAGTGTGAGTAAATGTACAAGTAAAAGTAACTTTATAGAATTGTAGATACATTAATGTGTTTAAGGAAATTTTAGGTAAAAGAAGTTTTTAATAGGTCCAAGTAGAGTATAATGATATCATAAAAATTGTAAAAATACATTTCTTGTAAAATTGAGTGATATAATAATTATCGTATAGTTTTTAAGAAAAACGTCGTAATAATATAAATTTAACGATTTATATACCAAATAAATTTAGAACATTAGGTAAACTCAAAATATAGTTTTTATAAACTAAATGTAAGTATAAAAATATGTCGGGATCATTTTTGGAAGTATCGGATTAAATGTTCAAAATAATAACTCACGCGATAATCGTTTATTTAATATAAAATTTACGCGTTTAATGTGAAATGTAAAGTCATGAATGAACTAACATGATGCAAATGAAATGTAGACTAAACTTAGTCCATATGAAATGTTCGTGATGATATGATCAGGAATTCGCCGCTAAACCTTTAAGGTTACGCGAATTTGGAACACGTAAACCTAGTTTACGATAAATGTTGAAATAGTGAAACTTGAGAAATGACTTGAAATTGCGAGTTGTCACATTCGCCCATCCAAAAAGGAATTCAGTCCCTGAATTCAGTCGTTGTTAGGTCTCTCAGGGTTAGGGTTTGATGAGGCAAGCCTTCCCATTCTCGAGCAAAACCCTCAAAAGACTTTTTGGTAACCGATTTTTACTTAATCTCACAACTCATCAAACAAGAACTGTCATGAGATTAGGCTAAATCGGTTCGAGTAACGGGTCTTTTGAAAATTTGGCTCGGTCATAGAATTGCTTACACATATAAGCCTACTACTCCCTTCATTGCATGATTCTTCCTGAATTAGACATAGGTGATCAGGCTATGTATAATTTAGGAGTAACTATGCAATGCTTGGACTAATCGACTCATATGATGTTTGGTGTTAAGTCAACTTGGTGAAAAAAAAATTTTTTTTTTTTGATAGGGAATGACAGGGCATTCACCACATTGGAGTATGAAGAAAGAATAATGGAATGGGCATTTAAAGGCATCCATGTGACAATCGATATGAAATGAAAGTAATTAACTCGAAAAATGTACGTATAAATCGCATGCAAAGTGAACATGCACTTATGATGAAATGATGCGATGCTATGATGATGTAGTTATAGTCTAGGGTCAATGATGCAACCTAGTTCTCTATAACCGAATCTCTGATACCAATCTGTCACACCCCCAATTTACCTGTTTTGCAGCGGAATGGAATTCCTGGGGATTGACTGTCATAGCATCACAATCACAGTTATATTGAACGACCTAAAGTGTCGTTTGGAAAATACATCGTTTGAATTAATAAAATAATCAGAGTTACAAAATATAGGTCCCAAAAGTTTACAAAGTTTGCGGAAATATAAATATATTACAAGTCCAAACGATGGTTTTGAAAGAAAGTGCGATAATGTACAATGATGTAAGTCGACGCCGCGACTCAAAAGGTGGTTCCTTAACCATGCCATGATGAGTATGCCTTAGATACCTGAGATAAAACATGCTAAAAGTGTCAACACAAAGGTTGAGTGAGTTCATAGAGTTTGGGTTGGAATGTAAAGACTTTCAAAATCGTTTATGCAGCAAAGGCATTGTAAATCCACTCAGTTCCAAGTTCCGCCCATACAAAACTTGCAACCTGTGTATTCACAACCCACTGCCAAAAGGTGCATAGTTTATGTTCAAGTGCATGATGTCAAATGAATTCACAAAATAGTGCCTAACTTAATGTATCCACAGTTACTTAATATAACACATAATTCGTACGGTTTCAAATTGTTCCTTGACCATTAGTTCAGGATTGTACCAAGACCATTAGTTCACTGATTATACCAAGACCATTAGCTCACTGATTATACCAAGACCATTAGCTCAATGAATATACCAAGACCATTAGCTCAATGATTATACCAAGACCATTAGCTCAATGATTATACCAAGACCATTAGCTCAATGATTATACCAAGACCATTAGTCCAAGGATTATGATATGGAATTTCTAAGTATGGCAATACTATTACTTAGCATGACTAAACATTTAGTTCGGATAAACATATAATTTGCAAATAGTCATGAATGTAATAAAAATTATTGAGCATGCATCTCCCCCAAAGAGTTTCATAAATAATTAAAACGAGAAAAAGTGGGGCTATGACTCACAGTAATCCTTAAATGTTTAGAGTAACTATGAAAGTAAATGAAAATAGTTGAGCATGTATCTCCCCCAAAACAGTTATGAAAGCAAGTAAAAGTAGGGGCTATGAAACTCACTGTTATTCATATAAGTTAAAGTACTTGTGAAAGTAAATGGAAATATTTGAGCATGTATCTCCCCCAAAAGTAGTATAAAACAATTAAAAGTGGGGCTATGGAACTCACTTGGTAAAATGAGGCGATGACAAAAGTGAGTACACTGAAATGTAGCGTGAATCTCGAAAATGACAAGTAAACTTGATGAGGTGCAAAGAACAAGGGTTAAACCTAAACACCCTAGGTTTTTATTTCAAAACCTTAATAAGAGTGTGATTCTAGATTGTTTAAACTCTTGAGCTTGAAAAATTGATGATCCCTTTGTACTCCTCTTAGTGTGGCCGGTTCTATCAAGAGAGAAAAGAGGAGAGGTTTTGATTTTTCACTTTGAAAATAATATATCTATGTGTTGTTGACTTATTCATTGAATGTAAATAAGACTTGTTTGCTAGACAAGATCCACAATTCAAGTGGAGTTGATGGATCTTGTCTAGTTCATTTATTTATTTCTTTCACTTTGTCATCATGTATAAAAAAAATGTGTATAATTGTTACAAAGTGTGAGTAAATGTACAAGTAAAAGTAACTTTATAGAATTGTAGATACATTAATGTGTTTAAGGAAATTTTAGGTAAAAGAAGTTTTTAATAGGTCCAAGTAGAGTATAATGATATCATAAAAATTGTAAAAATACATTTCTTGTAAAATTGAGTGATATAATAATTATCGTATAGTTTTTAAGAAAAACGTCGTAATAATATAAATTTAACGATTTATATACCAAATAAATTTAGAACATTAGGTAAACTCAAAATATAGTTTTTATAAACTAAATGTAAGTATAAAAATATGTCGGGATCATTTTTGGAAGTATCGGATTAAATGTTCAAAATAATAACTCACGCGATAATCGTTTATTTAATATAAAATTTACGCGTTTAATGTGAAATGTAAAGTCATGAATGAACTAACATGATGCAAATGAAATGTAGACTAAACTTAGTCCATATGAAATGTTCGTGATGATATGATCAGGAATTCGCCGCTAAACCTTTAAGGTTACGCGAATTTGGAACACGTAAACCTAGTTTACGATAAATGTTGAAATAGTGAAACTTGAGAAATGACTTGAAATTGCGAGTTGTCACAGTTGTTTGGTTCATTCCGTGAGAATGAACTTAATATTTATGGGGATGGTCCTAGCCTCCTACGGTTTCATGCCTCCCTGGAAGTCCATCTATGGTTTGAGGATGGCAAACATGGTTGACATTCAATGGAGGAGAGAAGAATAACACGTGGCGTTTCATCCTTGGCCTTGCCGGGTACATGGAATGATCCATGCTCGATTGCATCACTACCTCTGAGATAATGAGGTAGTGGCACATATTTGCTTGTTGCAACGGTCCTAGGGTAAGCACCTAGTCATGTCGTTGTCTGTTTATGTTTGTCGGTCCTTTGAGCCTGGCATGAGAGTTTGTTTCCCATGCGTGTTATGACGAGTTATGACCGTTATGGGCATGTTTAGAACGTATGGCCTTTAGCCAATTGGGCTCAAGGTCCCACACGGTATTATTTTCGTGATACAAATTACATGATTACTACAAGCATTTAATTATCTTTCAATAGATGAGCACTTTTATATACTTTCGATATTCTTTTTTCTTTTTCTTTTTTTTTTGATACAAAAAGTTTGCATGATATATCACATAACACTAATCTGTAAGTTCGAACACACAACATGCTGTCGTAAAATGGGTAAAAGTATTTGTGTATAACTCTAAATGATTCACCATTTTTTACATTTAAAAGAATACAAAATTTTAGCTTTCCAACCACATATTTCGCATAATTTTTTAACTTCCAAATCATCACAATTTATTCATAGAAGTTGGAGAAACTATAGTGTTTTTTGTTAAATTTGAACTCACTTGATATAACATATGTTTTGTTTCACTAATGTGTAGATTTATAGGCAGAGCATATTGTCGTAAAATGAAGATAAGTATTATTTTTCGGTGCAAATAACGGTGAATGTTATAGAGTTGTATACAAATACTTATACTTATTTTACGACAGCATATTGAGTGTTTGAACTTACAGATTAGTGTAATATCACATGTGATATATCAAACGATTTCAAGTATCATTTTTTGTTTAATATATTTTTGCCAGCTTTTATGAATATACCGTATCCCACGTGTTCAAATATTATGTGTGATAGTATTGGATTTGGTATAATTTCCCCTTGATTATTCATTAACATTAACCGAATATATATACAAAGGTAGCTTGAGGAATACTGAATACTCGGCTAAGCCATGGGCTAGGCCCATTAAATACATCAGTGACTAATTAAACCAATCACAATAATAACTACTAATAAGATAGACTAATACTCCCCTGCAATTGGAACGGTAGGTCTTCGAACGTTCAAGCTAGAGCGAAACTCAAGAAACAATGCACTTGGGAGACCCTTAGTAAAGATATCCGCATACTGAAACCTGGACGGAACATGAAGCACGCGAACCTGACCAGACGCAACATAGTCTCTAACAAAATGAATATCAATCTTAATGTGTTTAGTACGCTGGTGTTGAACAGGATTAGTGGATAAATAAACAGCGCTAACATTATCACAATAGACAATGGTAGCAATAGATAATGGAGCCTGCAACTCAAGTAATAAGTTCCTAAGCCACGCAGTTTCAGCAACAACATTTGCAACACCACGATATTCTGCCTCGGCACTAGAGCGAGATAAAGTAACATGCCGCTTGGCAGACCAAGACAATAGATTATCACCAAGAAACACACATACCCGGATGTAGACCTACGAGTAACAGGGCAACCAGCCCAATATGCATCCGTATAGGCAGTAAGCTGTGTAGTAGATGAAACATAAAGCTAAAGACCATAATCAAGTGTACCTCGAACATAACGCAGAATGCGTTTCAAGGCAGTAAAATGAGTATCACGGGGGTCATGCATGTAAAGACAAACCTGCTGCACAGCGTAAGATAAATCTGGGCGCGTGAAAGTAAGATATTGAAGGGCACCAGCAAGGCTGTGATATAATGTAGGGTCACTGACAGGGTCACCATCAGAACCAAGCTTGGATTCGGTATCAACAGGGGTCTTGCACGGATTACAATATTGCATATGTGCACGCTGATGAGTGTCTAAATACTCATCATTTTATTCCCATTTAAACTGCAAAAACATTTGAAAATACTCAGAAATGCCACAAAATGCTATAAATATCATTGAAATGTGTTTTTATGTGTACAAGTGCAAAAGGATTGAAAACTGATGAAAAACAACAAAGCTTACATAATTTACAGTTTCAGTCCCTAAACTTTCATAAATTGGCAAAACTAGTCCCTGGTAATTCAAAACTTGTAAAATATCATTAAAGGTCCTTGGGGATTCACAAGTTGTTAAAAATAGTCCTTTGAAGTTAAAATTGCATATTTACAACTTTGGTCCCTCAACTTTGAAAAGTGTCAAAAATGGTCCCTGGGTTATTTAAAATGGAAAATTAATAAATATAACCCTTGTACTATTCATATATGGCATAATCGGTCCTTGTGTTAACTTTGGAAAACGGCAAGTTTAACCCCTCATTTTCAGAATATTACAAAATTGGTCCTTGTGATTAAACTACAAACCAACCGGACCCTTTGTTTTAATTAAACCCAAAATCAAACCCAAGCCCAAACCCTTCCTACCAGCCCAACCCACGGTTTAAAAATAAAAAAACCGCCTCCACTGTTCATCTCCCTCACCCACACCTGCAAACCTAAAACCAGGGTGGTTTTTCCACCACCTGTTCCCTCCACCTCATCACAGCTGTATAACCACTCCCTCTCCACCATCTTTCCACCTATACATCAGCCCACAAAGCATTTAATGCTTCCCCACCATAGCAGTTTTACTGTTACACTCAAAACTCCTGGTTTTGCTTTACACCTTAACCCCCAGCCCATACCTACTATCTAAATTGTCCCCTACACCTCCACAAGCTTCCACAATTCTTTAATTGCCTCAAAATCCACTAGTACTGCTTTAAGACTTTTTGGCGCCAAAATGCCAAGTGCACGGTTTTGATGAACTCGAAGGATCCAAGGGTTGAAAAGAGGTAGGATACATTTAGAGAGGTCGACAGAGTTAAAAAGATCTTTAAAAAGGAAGAATGGAGCAGTGTGGAGAGATATCTAGTATAATTTTTATTAGCTTATGTCGTTTTAGAGTAATTTCAATTTCCAGTGTAATAAAAAGCTTTCAAGTACTTTGTTTAAGTGTTTTCAGTGTATAAGAATCTATTTTCAATAATCAATTTCAGTATTAAGTAATCTTTTCAGTTTATGAAAATGTCCCTGTTTAAATTCTCAATATGTGTGAATGTTGTTCTTAGTGTTGTATTGGACTAATAAGCTCATATAAGCTCCTTATAAAGCTTGTGTAAGCTTTTAGAAACTTTAAAACTCAGTTTAGAATTAAAAATCAAAAATACAAAAAAATTAGTTATAAATCAAAAATCAATCAAGATGGTGAAAGAGGCTGAAGCAGGGTAATCATTGGACTGCCCTTGGTTTAGAAGCTTTGTGGAAAGCTATTAGGAGTGGTCTTGATCCTTGGTTCTCAGTTGTGAGCTTGGAAGCAATTTGTAAGCTCATTTCTTAATTTTGGCCATTCACTGTTCAACTGCTTATCTCTGTGCTTTTATGCTTATTTGGTGTATGTTAGTGAGATTATTGCTTAATATTGCATGCTTGTTCATTAATTTTCTTAGTTGCTTAGTTTTCACTTTTTCACTATTAATATTGCATAATAGTAATTTATAGGTCTTTGTTGTTATTGTTGTTGTTTAATGCTTCTTTAGCCTCATGATATAATAATATAAGGTCTTGAATCAGTTGCATGGTCTTAATTTGTGAAATCCTTTGGAAATCACAAATTCAGAGTTTTTAAGGGCTGTTTGGATTTGTTGTGTTACCTGTGTTAGAGGTTGTTCATGCTATTGTTCTTGGTTTATATATGTCACATTAGGTCCTAGTAGCTCAGTTAAAACATAAAATCCAGTACTTACTTTATTGAAAGTCAAAATTTGCCTTTAATCCAACTCAATTGCTAACTATGAAGATTTCATGTTCCATAATCATGCTTTTATGTTCATAAGTTGTTATTGTTGATCAAACTAGTCTTAATTCACCTTATAACATCATAATCAGTAAGTAGGATTGATCCAAAGTTCATATAAGTCAAACTTTAGTGTTTATCTTAAAAAGTCAAATTCTCACTTAGTCAGTTTTTGAACAAACTTAAGAATTTTAGTGTGTTTTTAATATCAAGATTTAGCTTATCATCTTTTGGGATACTAGTATTTTGCTGCTTATCTTCACTAGAATAATTTTAGTTTATATTTATTCAGCTTATAAACTGCTTATTTCCTAGCTTGTTTTAAGCACTTTTCCAAAAACCTCCCCTGTGCCAGAGAAGTTGGTATTATCTGCTTGTTTTCATAAGCTCACACAGAGCTTATTAGTGGGACCCAGGGCTTGACCCTTAGCTTTTTGGAAAGCCCACCTAGCTGTCTCTTTATTCCAGTGCTTATTTTTACTTTTCTAGCTTATTCCACAGGGCTGCTACTAGCTTTTTGTTTGTCCCATTTCCTGTGTACACTGAATACTCAGTGTATTACAAGCCTTTTCATAAGCTCTTCATAAGCTCATTAGTGGTTCCCACAGTGTGAGCTTGGACTTTTTGGAAAGCCCACCAACCCATCTTGCCACCTCAGTCCTTATATTGAGCTTATCAGCTTATTTCATAAGCTTAAATTGCTTGTAGAATTGACTGCAGGCCTGTTTGGTTCATAGAGTATTTTGGAATTGCTTATTTGCTTATTAAAGCTTATCAGTGTGGTTTTTTGTGCCTTTTAGCTTAATTTAAGTACCTTTAGCTTGTTTGCATCTTATTTTACCTTTGGTTCCAACTGTGAAGCTTATTTCAAGCTTGTTTGAGCTTGAAAATCAATTTAAGCTCAAAAGCTCAAACTGTTAAGCTCATAAGCCTCCATACTACTTATTTTTAAGTTCTAAAATTTTTGTCTTCATTAAAGTTGCTTATTTTCAGTAGTTAAATAGTTTTATAAAAAAAAATCACAAAAACATCAACTTTAAAAATAGTGATAGCGTTTATTTAATATAATTTAGCGTTTTATTTTTTTTTTCAGCTTATTATTAAGCACTTATATGTTTTTATATTTTTCTTAAGTTTCTATCATATTAAAGTATTTTTAGGAATTTTCTCAGATTTTTCCTTTGTCATCTAGTATTTTTAATAATTAATAATAGTTTAATTAATATTAAAGTATTAAATAGTAAAATTAATCTTTATTAAAGTAAAACCATGTTTTTATATTTTTCCTAGCTTTTTTAACTTAATTAGAACCTATAAAAATTAATCTTATAATTTTCCCTTTTTATTTTCTAATTTTAATCCTTTAATTAGTTTAATTAGATTTGAATTATTAATTAAGTTTTTAATTTATAAAACCTTTGCTAAAAGACAAAAATATTTTTTTTTAATTTTTATAAATCTTTTAAGTTGTTCTATATTTTTAGAAAATAAATTTGTAATTTTCTTAGTTAGTTTTGTATTATAAATCCTTTTTAGATTAATTAAACTAGATTTTAAATAAGTTTAAAATAGTTTTGATTAATTAATTAATATTAAATTAATATAATATTAGTAAAATATTTTCTTTTTAGATTCTAATTTTCTTTAAGTTTAAAAAGTTTTAAATTTTCATTTTATACCCTTTAGTTTTAAACTTGTCATTTTAAGTCCCTGTAGTTTTTAAATTTACATTTTTATTTACTTGCTATACACGTTTGTTTAATCTGATTGTTGTGCTTTATAGCTCTGTATCCAAATACAATTCCAAACAATCAGTAGTATAATTATCAACCAAAATCCTTACAGATCATTATCCTTAGTGATCATTCTACTTCTGAACGTTTTCACACACCATTCAACCTCCGTGGGACTTAACGACCCGGGGAATCCACTAAATTCCAAAGGAAATTGTATTGAGTCCATAATAGTATACTTTTGTTGACTAAAACCTTTGGTCAATATTTCTTGACTGTTTGGGACCAATCAAATTTTGGCGCCGCTGCCGGAGAGGCTGTACCGTGTTTTAAACATTTTCAGACCAATACTTGCACATATACCACCTTTTGTAAACAGTTTTTTGTAAAGTTATCAAAATCAAAAAGTTCATTAATACTTTTCCTAAAGTGTTAACAACAACAAAAAAATATAAAACAACAAAACAATCGTAACGTTTTCTATCCTGTATTTTCTTTAAGGTGATTCTTAAAGAGGTACGATTTGGTTAAACGTGACGATACCAAAAATATTGTCCAAAAGTATTTAAACCCTTAGCACAAATCCATACCTACGTCTTTTTAGTGGTACTTAATAAATACATAAAAATCAACCACCGCAAACCAAGGCAGAACACCTACCAACTGGGGGTGTGAACATTAATAAGTTCCCAATCTTAAAGATCAAAACTTGCCTTTGTGTCCTTGTGATTTGGTGTACCTTTTTTAAAGAAGCCATTTCATTTGTGATTATTGGTTTAAGTTCACTTGTCGTTTTGCCTCGCATTTGTTTTTGAAAACTGATTTTTATACTTAGTGCATGCGCACTCGTTCTTCCAGCTCCACAAGTCCACTTTCAGCTTGCAAGTATTCCGCGTAGACGTAGAGGACGTTCTGCTCCCTCAGCCGTGACTGAGGAACGTCTAGCACCACCACCCCCTGTCGTAATGGCAGAAGATAAACCGATGAATGAGCTTCTCCAAGCACCCATCGAGGGTTACGGAGATGCCATTATTGTCCCAACCATCGTGGCTGATACCTTCGAGCTCAAAACCGGGTTGCTTAATCTTGTAACCAGAAGCCAATTTTATGGTTTTGAGCGGGACGACCCTCATGCACATATTCGATGGTTCAACAAGATTGCATCGACCATCAAATACAAGAATGTCCCACGTGAAGCAATTAAGCTTCTTCTGTTCCCATTCTCTTTAGAAGGACAAGCCCGGAATTGGCTTGAGAAACAACCCCCTCGTTCCATTGAGACATGGGAGGATTTAGTCACTAAGTTTGTTAACGAATTCTATCCTCTATCCCGAACTACAAGTCTTAAGAATGAGATAATGAAATTCACTCAAAGATTTGATGAATCATTCGGTGAGGCATGGGATCGTTACAAAGAGTTGCTCCGAAAGTGTCCGCATCATGGTTTTTTCGAGTTAATGCAAATGGATACTTTCTACAATGGTCTGAGCCAAGCTGACCAAGACTCTTTAAATGCCTCCGCGGGAGGTATTTTCCTGAGCAAGACCACAAAAGAAGCCTTGCAAATCATAGAAAACAAGTCTCAGGTCCGCCCTGTACGAACAAAGACATATCAGTCTCAGTCTAATGCAGGACCTTCTACTTCATCTCATGTGAGTACATCTAGCACCGATGCTAAGATTGACAAACTCACGGATGCTATTCAGGCTTTGGTTCTTGCTAACCAAAAGAAAGTCACTTTCACACAGACACCATCACATGGTGAAGTGAAGAAAGTTGAGGTCTGTGTTACTTGTGGTGGCCTTCATGCATACTACAACTGTACTGCCACCGATGGTAGTCCGTTTGAAGCCAATGATATAGCCGGTACTTCACATCAGGCAGGTAATCAATACCGTCCTCAAAATGAACCAAACAACCGTGCTAATACTTATCAGGGACCACCCGGTTTTAACCAGAATCATAACATGCAAAACCGGAATCAGAACCAACCTAGAATGAACCAAGGTTATCAAAACCAAGGTAATTTCTATCCCGGACCAAATCAAGGTTTCCAACATCAAGGAAATTTTAATCAAAACAATTTCAATCGAGGGAATCAATTTCATGGGAATATGAATCCTAACCAAGGAAATTTTCAAAATCAAGGCCCTAATCCGAACAATAGAGGCCAGAATTTTCCTAATCAAACTCACGCCATTGTTCCAACTGGACCATCATCTGATGAGCTATTGAAGCAATTCATGAAATCCCAAGATGAAATGAACAGGTTGTTGGTTAGCCAGATTTCTGACATTAAGAAGTCTTTAAATGATCAACCCTCGGGCTCAGGAAAACTTCCGAGCAACACGATCGCTAACCCGAGGGGCGATGCAAAGGCGATCACAACCAGAAGTGGTGCTTCATATGATGGACCCGCTATTCCTACTACCTCTTCTTCTTCTCTCCCGAAGGTAGTGGAAAGTGAACCTGAGGCGACAAAGGACCAAGTGCAACCCACTAGCTCATAGAGCACAGCACATGTCCATCCTCAAGTTGTCCCGAAACCCAAATCCAAACCAGGAGTTGTTTTTGAACCTCCTGTAGCTCCCGTTGAAAACTCCAAATCCAAATCTTCTATTCCTTACCCATCACGTTTAAATGAGCAAAAGCTCCGCGAAAAAGCCAGTCATCAAATGGACAAATTTTTTCAAATTTTCCAAGAACTACATTTTGACATAAGCTTTGCGGATGCTATCATGCTGATGCCTAAGTTTGCATCAACTCTCAAACACATGTTAAGCAACAAGGAAAAACTGTTTGAAATGGCTAAAACTCCTCTAAACGAGAACTGCTCAGCAGTTATCTTGAAGAAGCTTCCCGATAAGCTTGGAGATCCTGGAAAATTTCTCTTACCTTGTGTATTTCCAGGAATGGTTGAATGCTTTGCCTTAGCCGATCTTGGTGCAAGCATTAACCTGATGCCTCATTCAGTATAGAATAAACTTTCTCTTCCGGACCTTACTCCTACATGCATGACTCTCGAGCTTGCAGATCGTTCAATATCCCGTCCACTTGGCATTGCCGAGGACGTATTTATGAAAGTAGGAAAGTTCCATTTTCCAGCTGACTTTGTAGTCGTTGATTTTGATGCTGATCCACGGGTTCCTCTCATTGTTGGACGAGGATTCCTAAGGACGGGCCATGCCCTTATTGATGTATTTGAGCATGAAATCACATTACGTGTGGGTGATGAAGCCAGTACCTTTAACCTCGATCAAACTTCGAGGTACTCCTCAAACTATGATGCTGAATCGGTTAACCGAATCGATGTGATTGATATTGCTTCATAGGAGTACTCTCAAGAGTTTCTTGGTTATTCTCATAATTCTGTGAGTGGGGAACCCACCACATCTTCTCAACCTATCATTTCCGACCCTTCCCTTTCTCTCACTCCGTTTGAGGAAAGCGACTTCATCTTGGAAGAGATTGAAGCATACTTGTCTAGTGATTCGGTTTCATGGGAAATTGATCACGCTCCAATTGATATCGAGGGGGACATTCTTCTTATTGAGAAGTTGCTCAATGATGATCCATCATCAATCCCCCACACTAATGATTCAATTCCAGATGGGGTTAATAACAATGAGATTAATCTGGAGGGAGATATTCTTCTTCTTGAGAAGTTGTTAAATCAGGACACTTCTCCTCCACTCCCTCTCGCTGAGCTTCATAACAAGGAAGTCAAGTCAGTTGAGAAAACTGAAGAATTTCCTGAGATTGAACTTAAAGACTTACCACCTCATCTCGAGTATGCATTTCTTGAGGGTGATGATAAATTACCCGTCATTATTGCTCGAGATTTGAGTAAAGATGAGAAGACTGCTCTCATAAAGGTTTTGAAGTTGCACAAGCAAGCAATTGCTTGGAAACTCTCCGACATTAAGGGTATCAACCCTGAGTTTTGTACTCACAAAATCTTGATGGAGGATGATTTCAAGCCAGCAGTCCAACATCAGAGAAGGGTGAATCCTAAGATTCATGAGGTTATCAAACAGGAGGTTCTCAAACTTCTTGATGCAGGATTAATTTACCCGATCTCAGATAGTCCTTGGGTTAGCCCAATTCACTGTGTTCCTAAAAAGGGTGGCATTACTGTTGTCACAAATGAAGAAAATGAGTTAATTCCAACTCGATTGGTTACGAGATGGCGTGTTTGCATTGACTATCGTAAGTTGAATGACGCCATCCGAAAATACCATTTTCCCCTACCCTTCATGGACCAAATGCTTGAGGGATTAGCAGGGAACGAATACTATTGTTTCTTAGATGGTTTCTCGGGTTATTTTCAGATCCCCATTGATCCACAAGATCAAGAAAAGACCACATTCACCTGCCCATACGGAACTTTTGCCTACAGACGTATGCCTTTTGGCCTATGTAACGCTCCTGGCACGTTCCAACGATGTATGATGGCAATTTTCCACGACATGATCGGGGAAACAATGGAGGTGTTTATGGATGACTTCTCGGTCATTGGGGACTCGTTTCAAACATGTCTCTCCCATTTAGATAAAATGCTAAAACGGTGTGAAGACACCAATCTTTGTCTAAATTGGGAGAAGAGCCATTTTATGGTCAAGGAAGGGATTGTCCTAGGCCATAAGATTTCAAAAACGGGATTGAGGTCGATAGAGCAAAAGTCGATGTTATTGCTAAATTGCCTCATCCTACTACCGTCAAAGGTATTAGGAGTTTTTTAGGTCATGCCGGTTTTTATCGCAGATTCATATAATATTTTTCTAAAATCGCTCGGCCTATGACTCATCTCCTTGAGAAGGATGCTCCTTTTATCTTCTCACCTGAGTGCATCGAAGCTTTTGAAACATTAAAGAAAAAGCTTACGGAAGCACCCATTCTCGTTGCCCCCGACTGGGATTTACCCTTTGAACTCATGTGCGATGCAAGTGATTTTGCTATCGGTGCAGACCTGGGGCAACGTATAACCAAGCATTTTCAGCCTATCCATTACGCAAGTAAAACTATGACCGAGGCTCAAACCCATTACACCACCACAGAAAAAGAGCTACTAGCCGTGGTGTATGCGTTTGAGAAGTTTCGGCCGTACTTAATCTTGACCAAATGCGTGGTGTATACGGATCACTCGGCTCTTAAATATCTCTTTGCAAAACAAGATGCAAAGTCGAGATTGCTTCGTTGGGTTCTCTTCCTGCAAGAATTTGATATCATTATACGTGATAAAAAAGGAGCTGAGAACCTGGCTGCTGATCATCTTTCCCGTCTAGAAAACCCTCACCAAGAGGTTTTCGAGAAAAAGGAAATAAATGAAACATTTCCTCTCGAAACACTCAATGCGGTTACTTTTCGTGGAAACTCTACTACCCCATGGTTTGCTGACTTCGCAAATTACCATGCGGGTAACTTCATAGTGAAAGGAATGTCGACCCAACAGAAGAACAAATTCTTCAAGGATGTTAAACATTACTTCTGGGACGACCCCTACTTATTCAAAATCTTTGCGGATCAAGTCATCCGACGTTGTGTTTATGGACAGGAAGCTATGGACATTCTCAAAGCTTGCCATGCTGGACCCACCGGGGGCCATCATAGTCCAAACTACACTGCCAAGAAGGTGTTTGATTCCGGATTTTATTGGCCCACAATTTACAAGGATGCCCACGAATTTGTCAAAACCTGTGACGCTTGTCAACGTCACGGAAATATCTCTCAAAGAAATGAAATGCCGCAAAATGCCATTCAAGTGTGTGAGATCTTTGACATCTGGGGCATTGACTTTATGGGGCCATTTCCATCATCTCGAGGAAACAAATACATACTCGTGGCCGTTGACTATTTGTCAAAATGGGTTGAAGCGAAAGCTTTGCCTACCAACGATGCCCGAGTTGTTGTGAAATTCTTAAAATCTCTTTTTGCTAGGTTTGGAACTCCACGAGCTATAATCAGTGATTGTGGTATGCATTTCTGCAATGACCAGTTTGATAGAGTCATGCAAAAGTATGGTGTAACTCACCGTCTCTATACTGCGTACCACCCCCAAACAAGTGGGCAAGTGGAAGTTTCTAACCGAGGTATAAAAAGAATTCTGGAGAGGACAGTAGGCGAAAACCATGCCTCTTGGTCGGATAAGCTAGATGACGCACTCTGGGCCTTCCGTACAGCTTATAAAACACCCATCGGGTGTACTCCATACAAGCTAGTGTACGGAAAGGCGTGTCATCTGCCGATTGAGCTTGAGCACAAAGCATACTGGGCCTTGAAACATGCCAACTTAGATATTCAGACAGCTGGTGATCACCGAAAAGTTCAAATGAATGAATTAAATGAACTCCGTGATCAAGCATACGAGAACTCTTTGATCTACAAATAAAAGACAAAGAAGATTCATGACTCCAAAATCTAGAACCGCGTTTTCAACGTCGTTGATCGAGTCCTTCTTTTTAATTCAAGATTGAAGATTTTCTCAGGAAAACTAAAATCCCGCTGGTCTGGACCATTCACCATCACTAAAGTATTTCCTTATGGAACCATTGAGTTATCCCGATGGTCCAAATTTTAAAGTGAATGGTCATCGGTTGAAGCACTATTTTGGAGAAGACATTCCACCTATGGTTGTCCCGGATCTACAAACTTTCCCCATGAACCAATGAATGCGGGGATCGAGTCAAGCTAGCGACTCAGGAATCAAAAACAGTAGCACACCATATGGGTTTTCACCCATATTTCTGATTTCTTTCTACTTTTTACCACACTAGTGTGGGGAAGTTGCCCCCCGCTGTTGTATATAAGTTTTCATCCAAAAAAAAAAAAAAAAAAAAAAAAAAATCACAAAAATAATGGCCGTAGTATTTCCCTTTTACGTTCTAAGTTTCGGCATAACAGTCGATACTTTGAATATTGAGGGCAATATTCATTTCTAGTGTGGGGGGGGGGGGAATTCTCATGAATTTTATCATGTAATTATACCACCCAATTCCCCCATTTTTGGCCAAAATTTTTTTTGGAGTAAGTGTTTTGCAATTACTCAGCTTACGGTTATCAGTCCGCCATGTATAATAAACAAAAGGATTGGCTAATCTAGGAGCAAACGGCTCTTGGTAAAGATATCTCAAATCCGTTGACGGCTTGCAATTTGCCCAAAATTGTATGGTGTTCAGCTCACCATATCTTTAATTAGTGAAGAGTTGGCTAGCCCGCAAGTTTATGGCTTGTGGTAAAGGCAGTTGGAAAACCATAATTGGTAATCGACTCACCAAAGATATTTTATCTAAGAGTTGGCTAGTCCAGAAGCAAACGGCTTCTGGCAAAGACAAATAAAAACCGTTGAAAGCTGGTGATTTGCTCAAAATCATTTGGTTATCATTGTACCAAGGTTCTTACTTGAACTGAAACAATTGGCTACTCCAGAAGTAATGGCTTTTGGTAAAGAGATGAAATCCATTAATTTTTCATAAAAGATTGCTAGGGACTAGCAATAGTTTAGTGTGGGGGATTGATGAGTGTCTAAATACTCATCATTTTATTCCCATTTAAACTGCAAAAAATATTTGAAAACACTCAGAAATGCCACAAAATGCTATAAATATCATTGAAATGTATTTTTATGTGTTACAAGTGCAAAAGGATTGAAAACTGATGAAAAACAACAAAGTTTACATAATTTACAGTTTCAGTCCCAAAACTTTCATAAATTGGCAAAACTAGTCCCTGGTAATTCAAAACTTGTAAAATATCATTAAAGGTCCTTGGGGATTCACAAGTTGTTAAAAATAGTCCTTTGAAGTTAAAATTGCATATTTACAACTTTGGTCCCTCAACTTTGAAAAGTGTCAAAAATGGTCCCTGGGTTATTTAAAATGGAAAATTAATAAATATAACCCTTGTACTATTCATATATAGCATAATCGGTCCTTGTGTTAACTTTGGAAAACTGCAAGTTTAACCCCTCATTTTCAGAATATTACAAAATTGGTCCTTGTGATTAAACTACAAACCAACCGGACCCTTTGTTTTAATTAAACCCAAAATCAAACCCAAGCCCAAACCCATCCTACCAGCCCAACCCACAGTTTAAAAATAAAAAAACCGCCTCCACTGTTCATCTCCCTCACCCACACCTGCAAACCTAAAACCAGGGTGGTTTTTCCACCACCTGTTCCCTCCACCTCATCACAGCTGTATAACCACTCCCTCTCCACCATCTTTCCACCTATACATCAGCCCACAAAGCATTTAATGCTTCCCCACCATAGCAGTTTTACTGTTACACTCAAAACTCCTGGTTTTGCTTTACACCTTAACCCCCAGCCCATACCTACTATCTAAATTGTCCCCTACACCTCCACAAGCTTCCACAATTCTTTAATTGCCTCAAAATCCACTAGTACTGCTTTAAGACTTTTTGGCACCAAAATGCCAAGTGCACGGTTTTGATGAATTCGAAGGATCCAAGGGTTGAAAAGAGGTGGGATACATTCAGAGAGGTCGACAGAGTTAAAAAGATCTTTAAAAAGGAAGAATGGAGCAGTGTGGAGAGATATCTAGTATAATTTTTATTAGCTTATGTCGTTTTAGAGTAATTTCAATTTCCAGTGTAATAAAAAGCTTTCAAGTACTTTGTTTAAGTGTTTTCAGTGTATAAGAATCTATTTTCAATAATCAATTTCAGTATTAAGTAATCTTTTCAGTTTATGAAAATTTCCCTGTTTAAATTCTCAATATGTGTGAATGTTGTTCTTAGTGTTGTATTGGACTAATAAGCTCATATAAGCTCCTTATAAAGCTTGTGTAAGCTTTTAGAAACTTTAAAACTCAGTTTAGAATTAAAAATCAAAAATACAAAAAAATTAGTTATAAATCAAAAATCAATCAAGATGGTGAAAGAGGCTGAAGCAGGGTAATCTTTGGACTGCCCTTGGTTTAGAAGCTTTGTGGAAAGCTATTAGGAGTGGTCTTGATCCTTGGTTCTCAGTTGTGAGCTTGGAAGCAATTTGTAAGCTCATTTCTTAATTTTGGCCATTCACTGTTCAACTGCTTATCTCTGCTTATCTCTGTGCTTTTATGCTTATTTGGTGTATGTTAGTGAGATTATTGCTTAATATTGCATGCTTGTTCATTAATTTTCTTAGTTGCTTAGTTTTCACTTTTTCACTATTAATATTGCATAATAGTAATTTATAGGTCTTTGTTGTTATTTTTGTTGTTTAATGCTTCTTTAGCCTCATGATATAATAATATAAGGTCTTGAATCAGTTGCATGGTCTTAATTTGTGAAATCCTTTGGAAATCACAAATTCAGAGTTTTTAAGGGTTGTTTGGATTTGTTGTGTTACCTGTGTTAGAGGTTGTTCATGCTATTGTTCTTGGTTGATATATGTCACATTAGGTCCTAGTAGCTCAGTTAAAACATAAAATCCAGTACTTACTTTATTGAAAGTCAAAATTTGCCTTTAATCCAACTCAATTGCTAACTGTGAAGATTTCATGTTCCATAATCATGCTTTTATGTTCATAAGTTGTTATTGTTGATCAAACTAGTCTTAATTCACCTTATAACATCATAATCAGTAAGTAGGATTGATCCAAAGTTCATATAAGTCAAACTTTAGTGTTTATCTTAAAAAGTCAAATTCTCACTTAGTCAGTTTTTGAATAAACTTAAGAATTTTAGTGTTTTTAATATCAAGATTTAGCTTATCATCTTTTGGGATACTAGTATTTTGCTGCTTATCTTCACTAGAATAATTTTAGTTTATATTTATTCAGCTTATAAACTGCTTATTTGCTAGCTTGTTTTAAGCACTTTTCCAAAAACCTCCCCTGTGCCAGAGAAGTTGGTATTATCTGCTTGTTTTCATAAGCTCACATAGAGCTTATTAGTGGGACCCAGGGCTTGACCCTTAGCTTTTTGGAAAGCCCACCTAGCTGTCTCTTTATTCCAGTGCTTATTTTCACTTTTCTAGCTTATTCCATAGGGCTGCTACTAGCTTTTTGTTTGTCCCATTTCCTGTGTACACTGAATACTCAGTGTATTACAAGCCTTTTCATAAGCTCTTCATAAGCTCATTAGTGGTTCCCACAGTGTGAGCTTGGACTTTTTGGAAAGCCCACCAACCCATCTTGCTACCTCAGTCCTTATATTGAGCTTATCAGCTTATTTCATAAGCTTAAATTGCTTGTAGAATTGACTGCAGGCCTGTTTGGTTCATAGAGTATTTTGGAATTGCTTATTAAAGCTTATCAGTGTGGTTCTTTGTGCCTTTTAGCTTAATTTAAGTACCTTTAGCTTGTTTGCATCTTATTTTACCTTTGGTTCCAACTGTGAAGCTTATTTCAAGCTTGTTTGAGCTTGAAAATCAATTTAAGCTCAAAAGCTCAAACTGTTAAGCTCATAAGCCTCCATACTGCTTATTTTTAAGTTCTAAAATTTTTGTCTTCATTAAAGTTGCTTATTTTCAGTAGTTAAATAGTTTTATAAAAGAAAAATCACAAAAACATCAACTTTAAAAATAGTGATAGCGTTTATTTATTATAATTTAGCTTTTTAATTTTCTTTTCAGCTTATTATTAAGCACTTATATGTTTTTATATTTTTCTTAAGTTTCTGTCATATTAAAGTATTTTTAGGAATTTGCTCAGATTTTTCCTTTGTCATCTAGTATTTTTAATAATTAATAATAGTTTAATTAATAATTAATTAATATTAAAGTATTAAATAGTAAAATTAATCCTTATTAAAGTAAAACCATGTTTTTATATTTTTCCTAGCTTTGTTAACTTAATTAGAACCTATAAAAATTAATCTTATAATTTTCCCTTTTTATTTTCTAATTTTAATCCTTTAATTAGTTTAATTAGATTTGAATTATTAATTAAGTTTTTAATTTATAAAACCTTTGCTAAAAGACAAAAATATTTGTTTTTAATTTTTATAAATCTTTTAAGTTGTTCTAGATTTTTAGAAAATAAATTTGTAATTTTCTTAGTTAGTTTTGTATTATAAATCCTTTTTAGATTAATTAAACTAGATTTTAAATAAGTTTAAAATAGTTTTGATTAATTAATTAATATAATATTAGTAAAATATTTTATTTTTAGATTTTAATTTTCTTTAAGTTTAAAAAGTTTTAAATTTTCATTTTATACCCTTTATTTTAAACTTGTCATTTTAAGTCCCTGTAGTTTTTAAATTTATATTTTTATTTACTTGCTATACACGTTTGTTTAATCTGATTGTTGTTCTTTATAGCTCTGTATCCAAATACAATTCCAAACAATCAGTAGTGTAATTATCTACCAAAATCCTTACAGATCATTATCCTTAGTGATCATTCTACTTCTGAACGTTTTCACACACCATTCAACCTCCGTGGGACTTAACGACCTGGGAATCCACTAAATTCCAAGGGAAATTGTATTGAGTCCATAATAGTAGACTTTTGTTGACTAAAACCTTTGGTCAATATTTCTTGACTGTTTGGGACCAATCACACGCTCAAGAATTTCCTTTGCAAATTTCGACTGAGAAAGAAATAATCCAGAAGCTGAGCGTTGAGCAGAAACACCAAGAAAATAATTGAGAGAGCCCATATCAGTCATAGCAATCTCACTGTGAAGTAATATAATAATACGCTGTAAAAGAGCTGCAGAAGAAGCAGTGAGAATAATATCATCCACATATAATAAGAGATAAGCAATATCAGATCTGCGCCCAAAAACAAACAAGGAGGTATCGGTTTTGCTGTGCTGAAAACCGATACGTGTAACATAGCTGGCAAAACGCTGAAACCATGCACAGGGGGCTTGTTTAAGCCCATACAACGACTTCCGCAAGTGACACACATAATCAGGGTGAGCAAAATCTACAAACCCTGGTGGCTGATGCATATACACTGTCTCCGATAAGTGACCATGAAGAAAGGCATTCTTCACATCAAGCTGATGAATAGGCTAATTGCGCAATACTGCAAGACTCAAGACAGTACGGATAGTAGCTGGTTTAACCACCGGACTAAAAGTCTCATGACAATCAATGCCCTGTTGCTGACTGCGACCATTTGCAACCAATCAAGCTTTGTACCTGCTTAAAGAACCATCTGCATTAAACTTATGCCTGAAAAGCCACATAGAACGAACAACATTCACATTAGCTGGGCATGGCACAAGAGCCCACATTCTGTTAGAAATCAAAGCATTATATTCATCAACCATAGCCTTTTGCCAATTTGAATCACGAAGGGCATGTATGTGAGAACGTGGAAACGGTGAAGTAGTAGTGACATGACAATTCATACGTTCAAGAGGCTTAGAAATCCCTGCTTTTGCACGTGTGACCATGGGATGCATATTAGTGATAGGTGAGGGCACGGTGTGAGGTGGTGCATTTGGTGGAGGCTGCGGAGTGGCTTGGGCATGTGGTGACAAAAGGTCATGTATAGGGGACTATGGAGAATGCAAGTGATGTGATGACATGGATGAAGAGTCGGTTGGTATAGGGCCAGATGTGAGAGGGGTTATTGGGTTGGGTAACGGGTTAAGTGTGTTGGGCATAACGGCGGTCTGGTGTGGGCTGTTTATTTGGCCAGAAGTGTAGGGTGTTGGAGCAGGTTGAGGTAGGGTGAAAGAGGGGGCGGTGGAATGGGAAGCATGGGAGGTAGTAGAAAATCATAATTGGGAGGGGTGGTAGGTGTCATTGAGCCGAAGGGAAATGCCTCCTCATCAAAAATTACATGGCGGGATAAAATAATTTTATTAGTGGACAAGTCAAGGCACCTATACCCACGATGTAATGCGGGATATCCAAGAAAAACACAGGCAGTGGAGCGAGGTTGAAGCTTATGATCAAAATATATTTGAGGATAGCAAAGGAATCCAAACACACGTAAATAATCATAAGTAGGTTGTTTATTAAAAAGGTTAGTAAATGGTATTTCGTTGTTAATGGCGGTTGAGGGAAGAATGTTTAAAAGATGAGCGGCCATGTTAAGGGCTTCAACCCAATAAGAGGGAGGTATGTGTGCTTGAAAAAGCAAGGTACGTGTGATATTATTAAGGGTGTGTAACATACGTTCGGATTTCCCATTTTGTTGAGAAGTTTTGGGACATGAAAACCGAAACTGTATGCCATTTTTGGCGGAAAAGGTTGTGAAATCGGGTATTATCATACTCACCTGTTAGTGGTAATGTATTTCCAAAGTCTAAAAAACCAAGAAAATATCAATTAGTCCGTGTATATCGTCAAATGTGGCCAATACTCTATGAACGGTTTGATCGAAGTGCTCTTATTGTCAACAACTGCATCGATAAATTGTTTATCCAATCAATATTGACATCTAAAAAAAGACATTAAATAAATGTACCGGGCAAAGTCAAGAGTTGATGTTAATTGTATTAAAGAACATGAAAAGTTTGTCTTCTGCTACTACTTTCGAGTTCAACTATTTACAACTTATTGGGTAAGGATCCAGTGAAAAGAAAACTTAAAATAAGAAGAATGAGAAATAACTATAACCACATATTTGAGATGCATCGACCTGAATTAGATCCATCTCTATTCATTTAGATGCATCACAATTAGTTTCGAAAGTGATTTTGAAGTGAAAACGACGCAAAGTAGTACTAGCAACAAATTTGACCCGTAGAGGACAAAAAATACATAGAATTTGTATAACTTGATGAAATGCATCTAATATATGTATATGCATCTAATTTTTAGCTCGAAAATATATTGTGATGCATCTAAAAGATTAGGGATGCATTTAAATCAAATCGATCCATCTTTAATGTGTAGTTATAGTTATTTCTCATCCTTATTATTTTAAGAATTCTTCTCATTTGATCCTTAGTCCTTGTTAAAGTCCTATGTTTCAAATTGCATTGCAAGTAAAAGTTACAAAAATAATCCGACTCAACATGATGTACTAATTATACAATATTGATGCGAGAATCACAACAAATGTATATTAAAAAAATAAAAAAAATAAAAAAAAAATAATAAAATAAAATTGTTGCTTATTTAGTTTAAACGTGTAGATATATCCCAGCCGCATTGTGCTAAAAAAATTGGCTTAAAAAGACAAGAAATTTGGAATTATATTTTCCCACTTGATGTTGGAAAATTTAGTGCACTTGTGGGATTAGTTCACACCTTGTAATGGGTTAGGAGGTACGGAGTGTACACCCATAAGGTCCATGAACATCCTGACTCTAATAGTGGTTTGTATTGGTAGTGCTAGTAGAAAGTACTACTGGTAGAAAGTACTGCTTAGTAGAAAGTACTGCTGGTGGAAAGTACTACTTGTGGTTTCCACAGATAAGCAGAGTTTCCACTGAAGCAGTGTTTCCACTGAAGCAGTATTTCCACTGATAGTGCTATGAAAGTACTGATGAAAGTACTGCTTGTAACGGGCTTTGACCTATTCAAGTGGCAGTTACAACTGCATAATGACCACGTTTAATTGGTCATGTAACCACTAACAGCTATAATGGGGATAATTATGAGGAGATTAATGGGCCAATTAATTCTCATAATTCCATTTGACTAGCTCAGAGTAACCTCCTATAAATAGGAGATCTGATTATGCTTGAAAGACACACAGAAAACGATAAACACTTCTAAGCAAAAGGGTTATTGAATTGTGCCTAATTCTATAACTACATTTAGTCTTATCCCAAGTAGATATTCGTGTAACCCAGGCATTAGGGTCAAATAGTTTACTTTGGAAAGTGATCACACGATTCCAAGTGATATCCGGTAACCACCTGGTGGTATTTGTTTCTGCTGACTTGTTGCTTGTTTCTGCTGAATTGATTATCTTACCCTGTTCTGGGAGCTACACACCAACAATCAAAGTAAACTATTTTGTGATAATCAATGGCTATTGCTGCAATGAAACACATGGCTTCAAACTTTGCCAAGCTTGATAAGTTTGAAGGGGTGAACTTTAGGAGGTGGCAGAAGAAGATGCACTTCTTGCTGTCAAGCATGAGTGTGGTGTATGTGCTAACTACACCTATTCCTGATGATGGGGATGATGCTACTGTGGAGCAGATCAGGAGGAGGAGCAAATGGGAGAATGATGACTACATTTGCAGAGGTTTAATCCTCAATGGTATGTCTGATTCTCTGTTTGATATTTATCAGAACTTTGAATCTTCCAAACAACTATGGGATTCCTTGGATGCCAAATATATGGCTGAGGATGCATCAAGTAAGAAGTTCCTTGTAAGTAATTTCACAAATTACAAAATGACTGATTCAAGACCAGTTATGGCACAATACAATGAACTTCTTGGTATACTTGGAAGGTTTACACAACACAATATGCACATGGATGAGGCTATTCAAGTCTCTTGTGTCATTGGTAAACTTCCCCCTTCTTGGAAAGATTTCAAGCATACCTTGAAACATAAGAAGGAGGAATTAACTCTGGTTGAGTTGGGCAGTCATCTGTGCATTGAGGAATCTCTCAAGGTGCAGGATAATGACAAGCCAAAGAGTAGCAATGCTACTGGTGCATTTGTTGTCAATATGGTGGAGCATAAACTCCACCAGGTACAATGACAACAAAGGCAAACGCAAATATCATGACAACACAAGGGTAGATCCTAACAAGAAGGCAACACCTACTTGTTGGAAATGTGGTAAAATTGGTCACATTAAAAGGGATTGCAAGGGTGTTAAAATTGGTGGTAAAGCCAATGGATCAGGCACTAATGGTTCAGGGAGTGGTGGTTCAACCAACTCACTGAAAGGTCAGAATATGTTTAATAAGTCTTTTCAGATTTATTATGTTACATATGTATCTGAATCTAATTATGTGCAGGATGATGATTTTGCGTGGTGGGTTGACTCTGGTGCAACAGTTCATGTGTGCAAAGATAGAAGCAGGTTCAAGACTTATGAGTCACTGAATGATGGTTCTATTCTTCACATGGGAAATGAGTCAACAGCCTTGGTGCATGGTCATGGTTGTGTAGATCTTAGATTTAGTTCTAGAAAGATTGTAACTTTGTTTAATGTTATTCATGTTCCTGATATAAGGAAGAACTTGGTTTCAAGTAGTATTTTGAATAATCATAGATATAAACAAGTTATTGAGTCTGATAAATTTGTTCTTTCTAAGCATGGTGTGTTTATTGGTTTTGGATATTTGTGTAATCAAATGTTCAGGCTTAATATTGTCACTGATAGTGTTAATTCGGCATTTGTGACCACCACTGACACTGACTCTACCCTATGGCATGCAAGACTTGGCCATGTACACTATAAAAGGATGCAAGATATGTCCAGGGATGGTTTAATCCCAGCATTTGACATGGACACTGAAAAGTGTAAAACTTGCATGTTGACCAAGATAACCAAGAAACCTTTTCAGGGTGTTAGTCGTGAGACTAAGCTCTTGGAGCTTATACACAGTGACCTGTGTGATTTGCATGTCACTCCTTCTTTGGGGAATAAGAAGTACTTTGTGACATTTATTGATGATGCTTCTAGATTTTGTTATGTCTATCTGTTACATACCAAGGATGAAGCATTAGATAAATTCAAAGTGTTTAAAACTGAAGTTGAATTATAACTTGGGTCCCTGATCAAAAGATTAAGGACTGATAGGGGAGGTGAGTACATGCATACTCTGTATTTTCAGTCTGTTGGAATTATCCATGAAACGACTGCCCCTTATACTCCTCAGCAAAATGGTATTTCTAAAAGGAAAATCAGGGTGCTGAAGGAGATGGTTAATTCCATGTTGTCCTATTCTGGACTAAGTCAAGGGTTCTGGGGTGAAGCTATGTTAACAGCTTGCTATTTATTAAATAGGGTTCCCAACAAAAGGAACAAGGTTACCCCTTATGAATTCTGGACTAAAAGGAAACCCAACCTGAACTATCTCAAGGTTTGGGGTTGTAGGGCTGTTGTAAGACTCCCTGATCCAAAGCTAAAGACTATGGGTGAAAGAGGCATTGACTACATCTTTGTTGGATATGCTGAGCATTCCAAGGCTTTTAGGTTCTATGTTATTGAACCTGAATATATTTCAATTAACTGAATAATTGAATCAAGGGATGCAGACTTTGATGAGAATAGATTCTCATCAGTCCCTAGACCAAGTCAGAAGATTCCTAATGGAACTCATGACACTGGTGTATCAAAGGTCCCTGATGATGAACCATCAGTGGTCCCTGATGAGGTTGTGGTTCAACAACCTGAACCTGTGCTCAGAAAGAGCAAAAGGGTCAGGACTCCAAAGTCATTTGGACCTGAGTTTCAACTATACTTAGTTGAAGGAACAAGGGATGAGGTCTTAGACCAATAATCCTATTGCTTCATTGTTGAGGATGATCCCAAAACATTTGAAGAAGCAATGAAGTCCCAGGATATTGCTTTCTGGAAAGAAGCAATCAATGATGAGATGGATTCCATCATGGGGAACAACACTTGGGTGTTGGTTGATCTACCTCCTGGTTGCAAACCTTTGGGTTGCAAATGGATTTTCAAAAGGAAAATGAAGGTAGATGGAACTATTGAAAAGTTCAAGGCTAGACTAGTCATTCAGGACTTTAAACAAAAGTCAGGGATAGACTATTTTGATACCTATGCCCCTGTGGCTCGTATCAGTACCATAAGACTGCTGATTGCTTTGGCATCTATTCACAATCTGATTATTCATCAGATGGCTGTGAAAACAGCTTTCTTGAATGGTGAATTGGATGAGGAGGTTTATATGAACCAACCTCAGGGCTTCATCATGCCTGGCAATGAAAACAAGGTGTGTAAACTGATCAAGTCTCTTTATGGACTTAAGCAGGCACCCAAGCAATGGCATCAAAAATTTGATGAAGTGGTTTTGTCTAGTGGTTATGTTCTTAACCAAGCTAACAAATGTGTGTATAGCAAATTTGATGAATCTGGTAAAGGAGTCATCATTTGTCTATATGTTGATGACATGTTGATCTTTGGCACTGACCAAAATCAGGTTGACCTGACAAAGGAATTTTTGTCATCAAGGTTCTCCATGAAGGACATGGGGGAGGCTGATGTTATCCTTGGTATAAGGATTAAACATGAAAGTAAAAGAATTTCTATCTCTCAGTCTCATTATATTGAGAAGGTGTTGAGGAAATTCAATTACTTTGATTGTACTCCTGTGAGTACACCTATGGATACTTGTGAGAAGTTGATGCCTAATACTGGCAAGGCTGTATCTCAACTTGAGTATTCTAGGGTAATTGGCTGCTTGATGTATGCCATGACTTGTACAAGACCTGATATTGGTTTTGCAGTGGGAAAATTGAGCAGGTATACTAGTAATCCTAATGCTCATTACTGGCAAGCTGTTCACAGGGTACTGAAGTATTTGAAGAGAACTATGGATTATAGTCTCTCGTATACTGGTTATCCTTCAGTGTTGGAAGGTTACACTGATGCAAGTTGGATCAGTAACACTAAAGACAATTCGTCTACAGTGGCTGGGTATTCCTACTTGGTGGAGGTGTAATTTCTTAGGCATCCAAGAAGCAAACTTCTATCACCAGTTCAACAATGGAATCTGAATTTGTGGCTTTAGCAACCACTGGTAAAGAAGCTGAATGGTTGAAAAACTTGCTTCTTGAGATTCTATTGTGGCCTAAACCTATAGCACCTATTTCTATCCGGTGTGATAGTGCAGCTACATTGGCTAAGGCTTATAGCCAGATGTACAATGGTAAGTCTAGAAACTTAGGTGTCAGACATAGCATGATTCGTGAGCTTATCATGAATGGGGTGGTATCTATAGAGTTTGTTAGATCTCAACAGAACTTAGCTGATCACTTGACGAAGGGTCTGGCTAGAGACTTGGTTATAAAGTCTGCTAAAGGGATGGGTTTAAGTCCAATTCAGTCACTGAATGCTAGGACACCCAACTCCCTCCTAAGGAAACTTGGGAGCTGAGTTCAATGTGGAAAGCTGAACATTCAGTGGACTGGAGCACATGTTTTATTTACATCCCAAGGTTGTGCTTAAAACCTGCTGAAAGGAGGATGAAGTCTTTACTTCTTAATGGTTAATTTTCTTTGAAAAAGTGCTTGGCAGGAGCATGAATAAAGAGGAACCACCTATGTAAATGTTGAAGTTTTGCCGCTTCAGGAAGCTTTTGGACTTTTAGCTTTTACAACATTTATGAATTTGGATATAGACACATGGCTTGTATAGTGTCAGGAGCTGATAAGTGTTTGAAAATTTGTGTGTATTTTATCTTCAGGTATTCAAATGGGTTGAAGGGTTCAATTCTTAGAACACCCTGATTCTCGAATATTTGAACGTGTAATTTACTAAGATGGAAATTCAATCCTCAGGACATTTTCTTTTATGAACATGTTTTGTTTAATGGTTGTTTTCATGCAAAGGAAGTGAACTAAATTTAGGGAGGATTGTTGGAAAATTTAGTGCACTTGTGGGATTAGTTCACACCTTGTAATGGGTTAGGAGGTACGGAGTGTACACCCATAAGGTCCATGAACATCCTGACTCTAATAGTGGTTTGTATTGGTAGTGCTAGTAGAAAGTACTGCTGGTAGAAAGTACTGCTTAGTAGAAAGTACTGCTGGTGGAAAGTACTGCTTGTGGTTTCCACTGATAAGCAGAGTTTCCACTGAAGCAGTGTTTCCACTGATAGTGCTATGAAAGTACTGATGAAAGTACTGCTTGTAACGGGCTTTGACCTATTCAAGTGGCAGTTACAACTGCATAATGACCACGTTTAATTGGTCATGTAACCACTAACAGCTATAATGGGGATAATTATGAGGAGATTAATGGGCCGATTAATTCTCATAATTCCATTTGACTAGCTCAGAGTAACCTCCTATAAATAGGAGATCTGATTATGCTTGAAAGACACACAGAAAACGATAAACACTTCTAAGCAAAAGGGTTATTGAATTGTGCCTAAATCTATAACTACATTTGGTCTTATCCCAAGTAGATATTTGTGTAACCCAGGCATTAGGGTCGAATAGTTTACTTTGGAAAGTGATCATACGATTTCAAGTGATATCCGGTAACCACCTAGTGGTATTTGTTTCTGATGACTTGTTGCTTGTTTCTGCTGAATTGATTATCTTACCCTGTTCTGGGAGCTACACACCAACACTTGATTCATGTAATATGGTCTGATTGGCCACCTGAATCATAAAATATGGTCAATATTAGAGGTGGAAATGAGCTCGAGCCCAAATCGCAACTCATTCATTAATCAAGCTTGAGCATGAGTTTTACATACAATGTACGATTGGGTTCGTGTGACTAAACGGCACTAGGATATATTAAGTATTAAACATGTATAAAACGTTATGCATTTGTATTATAGGCGAGCTTATAAACAAGCTCAATAACAAGCTTATTAACAAGCTCAAAATATATATATATATATATATATATATATATATATATATATATATATATATATATATATATATATATATATATATATATATATATATCACGAGCCGAGCTCGAGCCAAACTTTAACTTTTCATTGTCAAATCGTATAAATGAGCCGAACTCGAGCTGAGACCGAGCTTGTATAACACATACCACGAGCTGAGCTCGAGCTTATAAAATAATGCTCGACTCGAGTTTTATAAAATGTACACGAGCCGAGCTCGAGCTCTGACAGGCTCAAGCTCGGCTCAACTTGTTTCCATCAAAAACGTCATTTCTATCATTTTATGTCTGTTTCTTTTGTTAATAGTTTTGTAGGACCTTACTTTTATCAACCTTATCCCTTTAACCCAACACAAATACCACATTAACACAAACAACACAAACAAAGCTTAGAAATAAGATGAGAAAGATGGTGACTTGATGTTTATATAAAAACCGTGTATATGTGAGAGGATAAGATATGCAAACAATAAGTTGTATATTCCTTGAGAGAGAAAATACACACACACACACACACTTTCAAGCACACCCCTCAAATGACCATTTGAGGGGTATTTATAGGTGGAATACATGAAAACCTAAAAGGCTTTCCTATGGGCTTTTCGTTGGACATGGATTGGACTTGGGATATATGACCATACAAACGGCTAACATACCCTAACGTTTAACCAATTAGCTTAGCCCAATCCACGAGCCCTTTGACTATTCTATCACGATATCTAACACACATTACAAAGTTCCTAATCGTGAATGACCATCACTTCTAATAAAACTATTAAGGATAACAATCTCCCCCTAAGGGGTGGTCATTCAAATGATGCTCCACTTGATTAGGTCTCTACTTTTCTTGAGCTAGGACTTTGTGTGTAGATATTGAATAGTCTTGATTATTTGTTCCTTCATGCTTTGTGATCAGATAATGTGGTTGTCTGCCGTTGTCAACTTTGATGGTTAGGTGTCTCCACGTCTTTCTCCACCATGCTCACACTTCTATTTGACTTTGAGTTTCCAATGATGAAGTTCTCGAGTCTTTACACTTTGTAGATTCTTTGGCATTGACGAAGAATCATCTTTAACTTTGAGTTGCCTTTGATTTTGATGAGAACTTTCATGTGTTGTTGGTATGAGCATGTGGCGAGTCTGCACGATCCATCCGCTCCGGAGCTTCCATAAGAAGAAAACATAAAACAGGTTAGTAATAAGCGGATTCCGGCACTTACAAGTTTGAATTTCGAGGGTGTTAACAGCATAGTGTGAAAACACGTCTCTAATTCTCACAGATGCCGTTCCTGAACTGGAGTCCCACAAGTGAGATAACACGATATACCGAAGTACATCTACAGTTCAGATGAGTCGCTGAGGTACACCGAAGCATCACCCCACGACTGTAGACCGTTTGAGACACACTAAGCGTAATCCACGGGGAGTTACCGAAGTGACCTGCTGTCAGGGCTGCTTGATGTTGACCCTGGCAGGAATTTCCATTCAATCACTGAAGATCACAGAAGTGAAACTTCTCATAAATATTCTGGCAAATTGATAAGATCTGCGTAGGACTCTATAATGTATCACTTGTGTCCTTATTGATGAACAACAAGCGATGAAATGTCATGTGTTCCTATGAGATCTTTTGATGAATCTCGTGGCTCTAGACTCAATAGTGCATTTTGGTTTTCCTGAGCGGAGACTAGGGAGAGGGTCTCCTTCTTCAATACCAACGATCTCTAAGAGAAAGTCAATAGATTATGTAGGGTTCCCAGTGAGAATGAAACAAATCCTTTTAAGAGGAATTGAGTGGCTAGAAGGTTTAGTGTAGTGCGCCACTGGGTCCATGACGTCTTTGTCTTCAATACCAGTGTCATCTTAGTGACAACCAGTAGCAGATGAGTTGAACCCGGTTTCTGCCCTAAGGTTGATTATGGAGGGCTATTTCTTTTCACCCTTTCTTTTACTTTTCTTTTTAATTCTTCAACCCCTTCTTTCTCCTTTCTCACATTACTCCTTTTTTTCAATCATTCCTAAGGACTTCTAATACTAACTATTTGTGATGTCCTTGGGTAGATCCCTCCGGCTCTGGCGGATCATAGGACGGATTTCCTATCCTTAGTCACCTTATAACTCCATGACTGTCTTATTGTTGCCATAAAACCATTTTCTTGAAAATCTCTCAGAGTGTTTATGATAGAAAACATGTTTGAAACACTCCGTGAGTTTTATATTTTCAGAAACACTCCCCCTTCACATGTGCTTATAAGTTTTGACAGAAATCTGCACATAGAGGGTAGAGTTTGCACTTTTTGAATTGATCGACTTTAAATGAACAAGACCTATTCGAGACACGTTTACATCACTAGAGAACTAGCTTGAAATTATTACCCGTCCTGGTCAAGTCCATAGAAAGTTTCTCGAGATGGTACATGATTCCTCGTCAATTCATCGGTTACGACTGAGTCGAGCTCTTTTTGAGATTCAAACAACGATCATTAAACTTTTTGATCACATTTTAATCACGTCTCCTCCCCCTCAAAAATAGCATATTCGGGATATTTTTTATATCAACTGATTAAACAACATTTTAGAATATTTTGGGGAGTCAAACGGATTTGATTTAAGCATGAATTTGGAACATTTTGATTTTATACTCCCCCTTTAATAAAGCATATTCAATTAAAGGGTTTTAGAGGGAGTTGTCTTGAGCACAAAATATTTGAAAGATTTTGAAAATCTTTTTTGAACAATCTTGAAAAGGTGCTCAAGATGATGATTTCTCACCATTTTTAACTGTAGCGCACTGAGGCGTACACTAGTGATTTTCATTAAAAAGCACGAGTTTTGATTTGAAAAAATAATCAAAAGTCATCATTTCAGTCCGGGTTTCGTACTGATGTATACGAAAGCCATTATTGAAGAAATTTTGAGAAACGACATGTTTTAGAAAACATATAAAGAACTCTCGCTCAAGCATCTGTACATGCCCGTATCATTGTTGAATGACATTTCTAGAAACGTACAGAATATCGATTATACAAGAGACATGCCGTAGAAGAATATTTTTTGATTTTTGATTTTATATTGTTTTTGTATTTTTGAAAGTTTTATATTTTTATATTTTGCTTTTGTTGGTTTTTCAAATTTTGTATTTTGTTTTTCAAAAATATTTACAGCGAAGCTTTTGGAAAATCATTTTCAAGAAGATTCGAGAAGACGTTCTAACTCCTCAGGGGTTAGGCTTCGCATTCCAATTCGTCGAACTAAATACTCAAACCTTTCTTTTGGAAGGGCTTTAGTTAATAGATCGGCGAGTTGGTAATCTATCTTCACGAAGAATAATTCAACAGTACCATTTTCGACGTACTCTTTGATGAAGTGATAGCGGACTCTGATATGCTTAGTCTTTGAGTGATGAACAGGATTGCATGATATGGCTATGGCACTTTTCGAGTCACAATACATAGGTATTTTATCGAAAGTAAAGCCATAATCTGTGAGTTGTGTTCTCATCCATAGAACTTGAGCACAACACGCAGATAGAGACACATACTCAGCTTCAGCGGTTGATAGTGCAGTGCAATCTTGTTTCTTTGAAGACCAGCTGACTAGCTTTTCACCCAAAAATTGTGCTCCTCCAGATGTACTTTTTGCTGTAACCTCATCACCTGCGTGGTCCGCATCTGAAAAAGCAATTAGATCAAATCCGGATTCCTTCGGATACCAAAGTCCCATGTGAATGGATGTCTTCAGGTACCGAAAGATCCTTTTAACCTCTTTGAGGTGCAGTTCGGTAGGCTTTGCCTGAAACCGTGCTAATAAGCAAACAGCAAAATGAATATCTGGTCGACTAGCAGTGAGATACATGAGAGAACCAATCATGCTCCGATATTTCTTCGGATCAATAGGTTTCCCAAACAAATCGGCTCCAATTTTTGGTGAAGTTACCATTGGTGTTCCGACCGAGTCACAATTATCCATACCATGATTTTTCAAAATCTCAGTTGTGTATTTAGCTTGATTAATAAAAATTCCACGAGGGGACTGATGTATTTGTAAACCAAGAAAGAATTTTAGTTCCCCCATCATGGACATTTCAAATTTGCTTTTCATGAGATTTTCAAAGTGTTTTGAAAGATTCGGATTAGTGGACCCAAAGATGATGTCATCCACATAAATCTGAACAATCAAAATGTCGTTTTTGCATTTTTGTGTAAACAAGGTAGGATCAACTGTTCCTTTGGTGAAATTGTTTTGGATAAGGAAAGAGGACAGTTCGTCATACCACGCTCTCGGAGCTTGTTTTAAACCATAGATTGCCTTTTTGAGTTTGTAGACGTAGTCTGGATGTTCCAAGTCGATGAAGCCTTCTGGCTGACTCACGTACACTTCTTCTTTTAGAGTTCCATTCAAGAACGCGGTCTTAATGTCCATCTGATAAACCGTGATGTTTTTGTGAGCTGCATAGGCCAAGAATATCCTGACTGCTTCAAGTCTAGCTACTAGCGCGAATGACTCTTCAAAGTCTATCCCTTCCTCTTGTCTGTATCCTTTGGCCACAAGACGAGCTTTGTTGCGAATTACAGTCATTTCTTCATCCCTTTTGTTCTTCCATAACCATTTAAGATCAATGACTCGAACGTCAATGGGTCTTGGAACCTTTTCCCACGAGTCATGTAGACGGTATTGAAGAAGTTCCTCCTGCATTGCTTCTATCCATGCGGGATCTGCCATTTCCTCACGAATGTTCTTTGGTTCTAGATTGCTAATTGAGCAAAGGTAAATGCACAAGTCGCAATCGGTGGCAAGTTGACGTCTCGTCTGAATTGGCCTTGAGGGTTCACCAATAACTTGTTCAATTGGGTGGTCTTTTGTCCACTTCAGAGTAGAAGGATACCGTTGGTTAAACGTGTGCGAGTTAGATGGTTCTCTTAAGCTTGAAGAAGATTCAGCTGATTCCGTAGCAAACGGGTTTTCAAATAAGTCTTCATCTAACGTTGCATCGTTCTGGTTTTGGTTTTGCTCATCAACTGCTGGTAGAACGGGTGCAAGAACTTGAGTAGATGTAGATGATGTTGATGGAGTTGGTGCATTGGTTTCGACCATTGTAGATGCATCTTCTGTTGGTGGTGGAGGATGATTTTGAGCGGGTGCAGCGGAATGATGGTTTGATGCATTTGTCGAAGTTCCACCATAGTATTCATCGAACATTAACTCGAAGAAATTCTCCCATTCTTGTTCTTTAGGATTGTCAAACGAAGTTGATTGAGCTCTTTGAGGTACGAGTCCTGAACTGATGTGTCCAGAAGTCTGTCGGTTTAGTGCGGGTTCTAGAGCGAGTCTCTCAGAAGCCATAATCTGTGAAAGTTCATCAAATTTCACATTCATCATCTCCATGATCCTCCTAGTTCTCCTGTTATACACCCTGAATGCCCTCGAGTTATCTGAATATCCAATGAAGATTCCAATATCACCTTTAGCTTTCAATTTTCCAAGATCTTCTCTGTCATTCGTAGGATAGCACAAAGCGCCAAACACGTGTAAGTAAGAGATATCTGGTTTTCTGTTGTTCACAAGCTCATATGGGGTTTTATTGAATCTTGGATGGATAAGGGATCGGTTCTGAGTGAAACAAGCAGTGGCAACAGCATCAGCCCAGAGAAATAACGGTGCACTAGAATAAATTAACATTGTGCGAGCAGCTTCCACAAGAGTTCGATTTCTTCTTTCAACTACCCCATTCTGCTGTGGAGTCCTAACTGCTGATGTCTGATGAGTAATTCCAACATCTTCAAAATAAGTTCTTAACTCCTGATTAGTGAATTCTATGCTGTTGTCTGTTCTTACAACCTTTACTGGAGTTTGAAGAAGTACTTGAATTCGCTTCAGAAAAGTGATGATGATGCCTGGTGCTTCGTCTTTTGATCTCAGAAACTTAACCCATGTATATCTCGAATAATCATCGACGATAACAAGAATATACTTTTTCCCATTAATGCTTTCAACTCTCATTGGGCCACATAAGTCCATGTGCAACATATACAACCTTGCTTCAGAACTAGGTACGGTTTTGGGTTTATATGATGCTCTTTTGCTTTTTCCTTGTTCGCATGATGGACATAAGTGATCCTTGGTGTATTTGAACTTTGGAAGTCCATTGACGATGTTGTCTTTGGCAAGATTGTTGATGGTGTCAAAATTGAGATGGGATAACCGTCTGTGCCACAACCAGGACTGTGTTCCAGATGCTCGTGTCATAAGACATATTGGTGATGAAGAGGCCATTTGATTGATGTCGATAGCATACAAGTTTGTATCACGATTCCCAGTTAAGAGATCAGTGCCATCCAAGTTTCTAACGAAGCAAGCATTTTTCCTAAAAGCAACCTCTAAATCTGCATCACAGAACTGCCCGACTGAGAACAGATTGTGTCCCAACCCTTGGACATAGTAAACCCGAGTGATCAAATAATTTCCAAAAGGTAGATCTCCATAACCCATGATAGCTGCTACATGATCATTTCCGAAACGTACGGTTCCTATGAATTTCCAGACGAAATTGATCAGCAGCTTCAGATTCCCGGTCATGTGCTTGGAGCAACCCGAGTCGACGATCCAAAGACATATTTCGATAACCTGCCAATCACAGAAGAAGAAGATTTTGGAAACCGTTTTGATTTTGGTTCCTTTGGGTTAGAGGTAAAATCCTGATCACACTCATAGAAGTCATCTATTGGTAAGACAGGTGCATCACTCATTCTTCCATTCTCGAGTGTGAAAGTTCTACCCGTGGGTTTCCAAATATCCCTAAAGTAAACATTATGCTCCCTATCAGTAGTGTAAAGCCTAAGTCTCGCGACTAGTCTTCCTATTCTTTTAGCATAAGTTCTTTTGGGAACATTCTTCTTAACAAGCTTAACAGTCTCATTCTTAGAAACACACTCATCATGAACATTAGTTAAAGATTTCTTGCCAGTTAAACAAACAGATTCAACAGATTCATTAAACTTAGCAGAGTTCAAAGGTTCATTACATTCAGATGAAATGTTTTTCTTATTACAAAGCGGTAAATTCCTAGGGTGTTCTTCTACTTTCTTCTCTTTATTCAAGCAACTACTCTTAGAGGCAAGCGAGACTCTATTGTTCCTTGTATTGCTCTTAGGCTTTAGTCTGCTGCTCCTAGAGGTGCTTTCTAGTCCTGTAGAAGGTAAGGCACACTCATTAGGATTCACAATCTTATCTAGAGAAGTGGTTTCAGCTTTCCTAGTCTCTTTAGAGTGCTTATCTAAACTTATGTCGTTTGTTCCAAATGTTTTAGATGTGGAGGCAGACGCATTAGTGGTACTCATCTTAAAAAGGCCAGGTGCTAAAACTTTTGGTTTCTCGATAACCGCTTTTCCCTTATCAACATTTTGTTTAGGTAGGGCAGGTGGAGTGACTGGTTTTGATGAAACATTTTTCTCATTGACTTTTGGAGGAGGCATAGAAACAGACATTTTTGGTTTTGAAACCGGTTTGGGAACATTTGCTCTCTCCGTAGTCAATGGTTTTGTAATCACAGTTTCCACTACCTTTCCTTTTTGACTTTCCAGCTGAGCCCTCAAAAGATCATTTTTAGCTTTCATGTCATTGTAGGCACGCTCATACGACAATTTGTCATACTTGCATTCCTCTGTTTTTCGATCAAGTTGTTTAAAATATGAGACATTTTCTTTTTCAAGTTTCATAAGAGCTTTTTCATATTTTGAAACAATTTCGGAGTTCTCAGACTGGAGTCTTTCATGATCTTCAACAGAATATGTTTGCAAAATGATGGACATAATATCAGTAGTCAGAACATCTTCGAAGAGAGAATCATTTAACTTTTCCAAAACGTTAATGTGTTCAACACTGTCATTAGCTTGCTTTACCAGGGATTTATGGTCCTTGACAAAGTCAGCTGTTTCTTTCAAAAAGGTTTGTTCAAAATAATTTACCCTTGTGTTGATGTTATTCAGCTGAGGGGCAATTTCAGTTTCAAAAAACTTTTTCTGTTCAATATCAAAACTATTAAACCAGATGTTGGTTGTAATATGAGTTTTAGTTTTAACAGTCTCTTGAAGTCTCCCAATTCTAATTTTAATATCGTCTAAAATGCTTCTTGCATCACTCGTGTTAAAAGGATTGTTTGAAGACATTTGTTCGATTTTCGAAAAAGATTTTGAGACAACTACTGGTGTTGAAACTGATTTTGAAACAGATGTTGACACTTTGTTTGAAACACTTGGTGTGGTGGAAAACGTTGATTGTTCTTTATGAGAAACAAACGAAATACCATTAATTTTGTTCCATTTGTTATAATCAATAGGTTTTATTTCTGGATGTTTCTGTTTCATTTTTGATCTACTCTCCTCAGATAGTTCCAACGTTTCAAGCGAGTCATGCACAATTATGGGTTCATGCAATGGTTTTCCATTGTGCAACACATTCTGAGATTTCTGAGCTTTCTTGAGAAAACAAGGAGGTGAGTTACCAAGAGCCATTTTGTGAGATGTATGAAAAATCGGATTTACTTGATTAGAAAGCATTTTGTTTGTCTTAGCGGAATGACCCGTTGTAAGAAGTAAATTGTCCAATTTTTTGATCATTTCATTTTTGTCCAGAATCTCATGAAGAAGAGAATCTTCTCGTTTTGCAAAATCAGTAATCAACTTCTTCTTCACTTTTTCAAGATCAGAATACATTGCTTTTTGATTAGAAAGTTGGTCATTTAATTCAGAAATTTCCTTGTTTAAAGATTTTATTTTCAAGTTCAGATTCACATCAAGTGTATCATACTTGATTTGCAATTGTTGTTCTCTTAAAACAGAATCTCGATAACCAATTTCTAATTCTGATATTTTGTTTGTATGAAATTCATAGGCTCTGGCGTTCTCTTTGTAACTCTCAAGCTCAGTGGTCAATTTAACATTCGCGGCCTTAACTTCGCGATTGACCTTACTGACTTTCTCAATTTCAATGCCACATTTATGGATTAATGATTCAAAATAAGCACGCGTTTCCTCATCAGTCTCAGTATTTTGTGCCACACAGCCTCCATTAGGATCCACATCTGGAGTTTCAGAGTTAGTATTGCTACAACTCGGATTGTCCATATATGTATCATAAGTAGGTGCTGGCGTCACAGAATGCTGTTCGTCATGAGTAAACACATCAAATATGACATTGTTATAGCATGGATCAATGATTGGTACCTCAGATACTGTATTGGCGTCATAGACAAGAGGTGAGTCTGACTCAGTGTCATACTTAGCTTCCTGAAGATTTGCCATGAAGATGCAATTCGCATTGAGTTCCTCGAGGTCTTCCAATTCATCCACAATAGCGAAAAAGTCATTTTCCTCAGCACTCAACTGTAAACCCGCATCTAGCTTATCTGCTAACAAAGCAGCTTTCCGAAGAAAATCACCATTCTTTTTGTGCGGCTTAGTGGGACAGTTTCTTGCCATGTGACCCACTCCTTGACAGTTGTAACACTTAATCTGATTACCCTGATTCACATTTCCATAATTCCCAACGACTGGAGCTGCAACATTCCCATTCTGATTACCCACTGCTCTATTTCCAACATTCTGACCCATCTGATTTCCAACATTCTGACCCAACTGATTACCCTGATACGGAGCCGCCTGATTACCCATACGAAATCCAGTAGCATATCCCTGCTGATTCCCAATAACTCCAACCATTTGTCCTTGATTACCCATATTCACACTTGGCTGTGCAATTTGCCTGTTGCGAGTGTTTGACGAAATCCTTTGGTTGTTGTTAGTTGGTGTGGAATAGCGACTTTTTAGTGCGTTACCCAAGAAAGAGTATATCTGTTGCAAGGTCGCTTCTGGGTCATTTTCAGGATCAGTGATTCCTTGTTCCTGGTATTGTTGTTCTGGATAGAATTGTTGTTGTGGTTGTGGAATGAATTGCTGCAAGTTGTTGTTGTTGGAAGCTGATGAAGCTTGTTGTTGTGTATTCACTGGAGTTTGAGTCTTTGCAATGAGTGCCAATGGATCATGATTCTTTGCCAATCTTTCTTTCCTGACTTCATTCACTTCAGCTTGGTTTTGTTTCAGAAAATCATTCAGTTGATCAAAGTTCACCTGATGAAGGTCTTTTGTTTGGTTGACAATAGTTACATATCGTCCCCATTCTACTGGAAGATTGTTCAGGAACTTGATGTTTTGAACGATAGTTCTGGGTGTCAGCTTGTTTCTGATTAGCTCATTCATCAAAGTGCAAAACCTTCCATAGTATGATTCAATGGATTCTCCTGGAGTGGAAGTAAACTTTTCCCATTCAGTTAGCAGCTTGTTCTCCATGTCTTGTTGACCAATTTCTGTTCCATGACAAAGCCGTCTTACATGTTCCCACATATCGAAAGTAGTTTCACAACTGTCTACCGCAGCAAAGATGTCTATTGGTAAACCCAGTTGGACAATATGAATTGCCATATCATCTGCATCGACTTGCTTTTGATCCTCTGCAGTGTATTCTGATTCAGTTTGAGTATGAAAAGATGGTGGGATGTCAGGAGTTCCATGGTCTTGGATTTGTCGAGGCTTGAAGGGTCTATTCTGAATGGAGTTAATCATGAGTTTTCCATTAGGTTTAGTCTTGATGTAACGGAGCATACGACTTGACCATTGAAGATAACCACCTTTTGCCAACATAGGAGGTCGGTTTTCGGCACCGGCTGCATGAATGTTTTGTTGAGTTGCCATTGATGAAGGTATGATCTGATAAAGTTGATGTAGGATCGATTCAACGATAAAGGAGTTGTGGTTGATGAAGATTAAGCTCTGTTGAGGTGATTCTGAAAGTCGTACTTGTAAACTCGGTTCTTAAAAAAATTTCGCCCAAAATTTGAAATTCACTATAAAAATCAATTCTAAGGTCGTATGAAAATTTTGAGTTATGACAATTTTGACGCCAAATTTGACTCGAAAAATTTGAATTTAGGCCCAAAAATTTGAATTTTTGACCAAAATTTTCACAGTTAAACCAAAATTTGAATCTCGCGTAAAAATTGAACGTTTAGTCTCCTCAAAAATTTAATTTTTACTCAAGTTTTCCCGCCAAAAAACTCGAAGTTACGAGTAAAAATTTAATTTTTTTTTTTTTTTGAAAATGAAGAGCTTAGGCGTAGAAACACGAAGTTACGAGTAGAAACTTAGGCGTAGGATCTTATGCGTAGGAAGCTTATGCGTAGAAACCTTATGCGTAGAAACCTTATGCGTAGGAACCTTATGCGTAGAAACCTTATGCGTAGAAACCTTATGCGTAGAAAGTATCTTACGCGTAACCTTAAGCTTATGCGTAGACAAAAAGTTACTCGTAAACCTTACGCGTAATTTTGAAGTTATGCGTAGAGTTACTCGTAAGCTTTTAACTTATGCGTAAACTATGGTTAAGAACCAAAAATCCTTTACACTGTCACAGCGTAAGAGATATCCACAAGTCGAAGTGTTCCACACACTTATCCAAGTGAGGGAAGCACTGAGTAACAGTTATAGCTCGAAGATTCTTCACCAAAAAATTACGAGTAGAAAACTAGGGTTTTGACTTTTTGACTTCTACTCGTAAGAAATTTCCAACGATTCAAATGATTTCTTTTGCACATATAGCCTTAAAAACACTCGAATAACCCAAAAATGTTGACCTTTTTCACCCAAAGTGCCTAGAAAAGTTACGAGTAGAAATGACCAATAACCAAATACGAGCTTAAAAATGAAGAAAAACACGTAAAGCTACGAACTTTTTGCAAAAAACTGAAACTTTAGCACCAAATAAACCTTAAACCACAAGAATCTTGAATTTTAAAGTGCAAAAATTAAAGATTTAAGCTTGACAAAAAACGTATAACGAGAGCCTTTACGCGTAACACTTCAAAACAAACACAAACACTCCTAAACCATTGTTAGGCGATTGATACCAATTGTAGGACCTTACTTTTATCAACCTTATCCCTTTAACCCAACACAAATACCACGTTAACACAAACAACACAAACAAAGCTTAGAAATAAGATGAGAAAGATGGTGACTTGATGTTTATATAAAAACCGTGTATATGTGAGAGGATAAGATATGCAAACAATAAGTTGTATATTCCTTGAGAGAGAAAATACACACACACATACACACTTTCAAGCACACCCCTCAAATGACCATTTGAGGGGTATTTATAGGTGGAATACATGAAAACCTAAAAGGCTTTCCTATGGGCTTTTCGTTGGACATGGATTGGACTTGGGATATATGACCATACAAACGGCTAACATACCCTAACGTTTAACCAATTAGCTTAGCCCAATCCACGAGCCCTTTGACTATTCTCTCACGATATCTAACACACATTACAAAGTTCCTAATCGTGAATGACCATCACTTCTAATAAAACTATTAAGGCTAACAAGTTTTTCTTGGTGTATAACGATCAAGTACTCAAGTCTGCCATTTAGTTAAGCCCAAACTTGATTCTCGATTAACTTTTATGTTGGAAAATTTAGTGCACTTGTGGGATTAGTTCACACCTTGTAATGCGTTAGCAGGTACGGAGTGTACACCCATAAGGTCCATGAACACCCTGAACTCTTGTAGTGGTTTGGATTGATAGTGCTTGGTGAAAGTACTGTTGTGGTTACCACTGAGTATCAGTGTTTCCACTGAAGCGGTACTTACCCTGAGTCAGTGTTTCCACTGAAGTGGTGTTTCCACTGAAGTGGTGTGTCACTGATGTTGTGTTTACACTGAAGCAGTGGCGTTTCCACTGAAGCAGTGTAACCACTGATGGCACTATGAAAGTACTGATGATAGTACTGCTTGTAACGGCTTTGACCTATTCAAGTGGCAATTTAATCTGCATTATGACCACGTTTAATTGGTCATGTAACCACTAACGGCTATTATGGGGATAATTATGAGGCTATTAATGGGCCGATTAATACTCATAATTCCATTGACTAGCCAAGAGTATTTCCTATAAATAGGAGATCTGTTTTCAGATGAAAGACACAGAGAAAATACGCTTGAATACAAACAAAGAACATAAACACTTATTAGCGAAAGGGTTATAGAATTGTGCCTAATTCTCTAACTGAATTTGGTCTTATCCCAAGTAGATATTCGTGATACCCAGGCATTAGGGTTGAATAGTTTACTTTGGAAAGTGATCACACGATTCCAAGTGATATCCGGTAACCACCAAGTGGTATTTGTTACTGCTGACCTTGTTGTTTGTTTCTGCTGAATAGTTGTTGATTATCTTTACCCTGCTTTGGGACGAATAACCACCAACAATCAAAGTAAACTATGTGTGATAATCAATGGCTGATGCTGCAATGAAACACATGGCTTCAAACTTTGCCAAGCTTGATAAGTTTGAAGAGGTGGACTTTAGGAGGTGGCAGAAGAAGATGCACTTCTTGCTATCAAGCATGAGTGTGGTCTATGTGCTGACTACTCCAATTCCTGATGATGGGGATGATGCTACGGTTGAGCAGATCAGAAGGAGGAGCTAGTGGGAGAATGATGACTACATATGCAGAGGTCTTATTCTGAATGGTATGTCTGATTCTTTGTTTGATATTTATCAGAACTTTGAATCTTCTAAAGAACTGTGGGATTCCTTGGATGCCAAATATATGGCTGAGGATGCATCAAGTAAGAAGTTCCTTGTTAGTAATTTCACAAATTACAAAATGGCTGATTCAAGACCAGTTATGGAACAATACAATGAACTTCTTGGAATACTTGGAAGGTTTACACAACACAATATGCACATGGATGAGGCTATTTCAGTCTCTTGTGTTATTGACAAACTCCCTCCTTCTTGGAAAGATTTCAAGCATACCTTGAAACATAAGAAGGAGGAGTTAACTCTGGTTGAGTTGGGCAGTCATCTGCGCATTGAGGAATCTCTCAAGGTGCAGGATAATGACAAGCCAAAGAGTGGCAATGCTGCTGGACCATCTGTTGTCAATATGGTGGAGCATAACAACTCCACCAGGTACAATGACAACAAAGGCAAACGCAAGTATCATGACAACACAAGGGCAGATCCTAACAAGAAGGCAACACCTACTTGTTGGAAATGTGGCAAGACTGGTCACATTAAAAGGGACTGCAAGGGTGTTAAAATTGGTGGTAAAGCCAATGGATCAGGCACTAATGGTTCAGGGAGTGGTGGTTCAGCCAACTCACTGAAAGGTCAGAATATGTTTAATAAGTCTTTTCAGATTTATTATGTTACATATGTATATGAATCTTTTTATGTGCAGGATGATGATGTTGCGTGGTGGGTTGACTCTGGTGCAACAGTTCATGTATGCAAAGATAGAAGCTAGTTCAAGACTTATGAGTCACTGAACGATGGTTCTATTCTTCACATGGGAAATGAGTCAACAGCCTTGGTGCATGGTCATGGTTGTGTAGATCTTAGGTTTAGTTCTGGAAAGATTGTAACTTTGTTTAATGTTATTCATGTTCCTGATATAAGGAAAAACTTGGTTTCAAGTAGTATTTTGAATAATTATGGTTATAAACAAGTTATTGATTCTGATAAATTTGTGCTTTCTAAGCATGGTGTTTTTATTGGTTTTGGTTATTTATGTAATCAAATGTTCAGGCTTAATGTTTCCACTGATAGTATGTCTGTTACCACTGACAATGTTATTTCAGCTTTTGTGTCTACTTTTGATCAGACTAATTCTATCCTCTGGCATGCAAGACTTGGTCATGTACATTATAAAATGTTGCAAGATATGTCTAAGGATGGGTTGATCCCAGCCTTTGACATGGACACTGAAAAGTGTAAAACTTGCATGTTGACCAAGATTACCAAGAAACCCTTTCAGGGTGTTAGTCGTGAGACTAAGCTCCTGGAACTTGTACACAGTGACCTGTGTGATTTGCATGCCACTCCTTCTTTGGGGAATAAGAAGTACTTTGTGACATTTATTGATGATGCTTCTAGATTTTGTTATGTCTATTTGTTACATACCAAGGATGAAGCATTAGATAAATTCAAAGTGTTTAAAACTGAAGTTGAATTACAACTTGGGTCTTTGATCAAAAGATTAAGGACTGATAGGGGAGGTGAGTACATGGATACTCAGTACTTTCAGTCTGTTGGAATAATCCATGAAACGACTGCCCCTTATACTCCTCAGCAAAATGGTATTTCTGAAAGGAAAAACAGGGTGCTGAAGGAGATGGTTAATTCCATGTTGTCCTATTCAGGACTGAGTCAAGGGTTCTGGGGTGAAGCTATGTTAACAGCTTGCTATTTATTAAATAGGGTTCCCAACAAAAGGAACAAGGTTACCCCTTATGAACTCTGGACTAAAAGGAAACCCAACTTGAACTATCTCAAGGTTTGGGGTTGTAGGGCTGTTGTAAGACTCCCTGATCCAAAGCAAAAGACTTTGGGTGAAAGAGGCATTGACTGCATCTTTGTTGGATATGCTGAGCATTCTAAGGCTTTTAGGTTCTATGTTATTGAACCTAATGAACATGTTTCAGTTAACTCTATAATTGAATCAAGGGATGCAGACTTTGATGAGAATAGATTCTCATCAGTCCCTAGACCAAGTCAGATGATTCCTAATGGAACTCATGATACTGGTGTATCAGAGGTCCCTGATGATGAACCATCAGTGGTCCCTGATGAGGTTGTGGTTCAGCAACCTGAACCTGTGCTCAGGAAGAGCAAAACGGTCAGGACTCCAAAGTCATTTGGACCTGAGTTTCAACTATAATTAGTTGAAGGTACTAGGGATGAGGTCTCAGACCAATACTCCTATTGCTTCATTGTTGAGGATGACCCCAAAACATTTGAAGAAGCAATGAAGTCCCAGGATATTGCTTTCTGGAAAGAAGCAATTAATGATGAGATGAATTCCATCATGGGCAACAACACTTGGGTGTTGGTTGATCTACCTCCTGGTTGCAAACCTTTGGGTTGCAAATGGATTTTCAAAAGAAAAATGAAGGTAGATGGAACTATTGAAAAGTTCAAGGCTAGACTAGTTATTCAGGGCTTTAAACAAAAGTCAGGAATAGACTATTTTGATACCTATGCCCCTGTGGCTCGTATCAGTACCATAAGACTGCTGATTGCTATGGCATCTATTCACAATCTGGTTACTCATCAGATGGATGTGAAAACAGCTTTCTTGAATGGTGAATTGGAAGAGGAGGTTTATATGAACCAACCTCAGGGCTTCATCATGCCTGGTAATGAAAACAAGGTGTGCAAACTAATTAAGTCTCTCTATGGACTTAAGCAGGCACCTAAGCAATGGCATCAAAAATTTGATGAAGTGGTTTTGTCTAGTGGTTATATTCTTAACCAAGCTGACAAATGTGTATATAGCAAATTTGATGAATCTGGTAAAGGAGTCATCATTTGTCTATATGTTGATGACATGTTGATCTTTGGCACTGACCAAAATCATGTTGACCTGACAAAGGAATTTTTGTCATCAAGGTTCTCCATGAAAGACATGGGGGAGGCTGATGTTATCCTTGGTATAAGGATTAAACGTGAAAGTAAAAGAATTTCTATCTCTCAGTCTCATTATATTGAGAAGGTGCTGAGGAAATTCAATTACTTTAATTGTACTCCAGTGAGTACTCCTATGGATACTTGTGAGAAGCTGATGCCTAATCATGGCAAGGCTGTATCTCAACTTGAGTATTCTAGGGTAATTGGCTGCCTGATGTATGCCATGACTTGTACAAGACCTGATATTGGTTTTGCAGTAGGAATATTGAGCAGGTATACTAGTAATCCTAGTGCTCATCACTGGCAAGCAGTTCAAAGGGTACTTAAGTATTTGAAGAGAACTATGGATTATAGTCTCTCATATACTGGTTACCCATCAGTGTTGGAAGGTTACACTGATGCAAGTTGGATCAGTAACACTGAAGACAACTCGTCTACCAGTGGCTGGGTATTCCTACTTGGTGGAGGTGCAATTTCTTGGGCATCCAAGAAGCAAACTTGCATCACCAGTTCAACAATGGAATCTGAATTTGTAGCCTTAGCTGCTGCTGGTAAAGAAGCTGAATGGTTGAAAAACTTGCTTCTTGAGATTCCATTGTGGCCTAAACCGATAGCACCTATTTCTATCCGTTGTGATAGTGCAGCTACATTGGCTAAGGCTTATAGCCAAATGTACAATGGTAAGTCTAGACACTTAGGTGTCAGGCATAGCATGATTCGTGAGCTTATCATGAATGGGGTGGTATCTATAGAGTTTGTTAGATCTCAACAGAACTTAGCTGATCACTTGACGAAGGGATTAGCTAGAGACTTGGTTATAAAGTCTGCTAAAGGGATGGGTTTAAGTCCAACTTAGTCACTGAATGCTAGGACACCCAACTCCCTCCTAAGGAAACTTGGGAGCTGAGTTCAATGTGGAAAGCTGAACATTCAGTGGACTGGAGCACATGTTTTATTTACATCCCAAGGTTGTGCTCGGAACCTGCTGAAAGGAGGATGAAGTCTTTACTTCTTAATGGTTAATTTTCTTTGAAAAAGTGCTTGGCAGGAGCATGACTAAAGAGGAACCACCTATGTAAATGTTGAAGTTTTGCCGCTTCAGGAAGCTTTGGACTTTAGCTTCTACAACATTTATGAATTTGGATATGGACACATGGCTTGTATAGTGTCAGGAGCTGATATGTGTTTGAAAGCTTGTGTGTAGTTATCTTCAGGTATTCAAATGGGTTGAAGGGTTCAATTCTTAGAACACCCTGATTCTCGAATATTTGAACGTGTAATTACTAAGATGGAAATTCAATCCTCAGGACATTTTCATTTATGCACATGTTTTGTTTGATGTTTGTTTTCATGAAAAGGAAGTGAACTAAATTTGGGGAGGATTGTTGGAAAATTTAGTGCACTTGTGGGATTAGTTCACACCTTGTAATGGGTTAGGAGGTACGGAGTGTACACCCATAAGGTCCATGAACACCCTGAACTCTTGTAGTGGTTTGGATTGATAGTGCTTGGTGAAAGTACTGTTGTGGTTACCACTGAGTATCAGTGTTTCCACTGAAGCGGTACTTACCCTGAGTCAGTGTTTCCACTGAAGTGGTGTTTCCACTGAAGTGGTGTGTCACTGATGTTGTGTTTACACTGAAGCAGTGGCGTTTCCACTGAAGCAGTGTAACCACTGATGGCACTATGAAAGTACTGATGATAGTACTGCTTGTAACGGCTTTGACCTATTCAAGTGACAATTTAATCTGCATTATGACCACGTTTAATTGGTCATGTAACCACTAACGGCTATTATGGGGATAATTATGAGGCTATTAATGGGCCGATTAATACTCATAATTCCATTGACTAGCCAAGAGTATTTCCTATAAATAGGAGATCTGTTTTCAGATGAAAGACACAGAGAAAATACGCTTGAATACAAACAAAGAACATAAACACTTATTAGCGAAAGGGTTATAGAATTGTGTCTAATTCTCTAACTGCATTTGGTCTTATCCCAAGTAGATATTCGTGATACCCAGGCATTATGGTCGAATAGTTTACTTTGGAAAGTGATCACACGATTGCAAGTGATATCCGGTAACCACCAAGTGGTATTTGTTACTGCTGACCTTGTTGTTTGTTTCTGCTGAATAGTTGTTGATTATCTTTACCCTGCTTTGGGACGAATAACCACCAACATTTTATATTTAAGGCAGGCTTGCAGCCTAGTTTAACTGTAATAGATTACATAATGGGCTTTAAATCAAGTTTATCAAGTATTAAAGTTGCGCCAGAAACAATTTCAGTCTCGAGTCTTGACTAGTTTAGGTATTGTACCGTACGTCCTCATTAGTCGATACTCGAAAGATTCAAAATGAAGTATTAAATTTGCACCTACTGATACATTACACCTCTGATACTGCAATATGCCGATAGTCGATTGTTTTGCAGAAAGCATCTCATAATTTTACATCCATATAGAGAAGCCATTTTGAACATGTCCAAACTAACAACTCAATATTGATTATAACAAAGCCATATATCAAAGAAGAGATGCATATGGGTAGTGGTGGAACCCACATTGATGAAGATTGATGGTTTAATCCAAATACTACGTAATATTTAGTGTGTAAAAAAATATGGCAAAATATGGTGGTGGTGTTATTACGTTCATTTTAAATGCATTATTAAAATTTTGTGATGAAGTGGTGGTGGGTATGGTGGTGATGGTGGCGGTGTGGTGAAGTGGTGGAGGGTATGGTGTTGACGGTGGTGATGACGTTTAGAGGTTAAAGAAAAGTGGTGAGGTAGAAGACGAGGATGTTTAGGTTAATGTTATAGAGTGTTAAAAAAGATATTAATGGGGTGTTTGAACAAGAAAGGACGAAAAGGCCTTTAAGCTAATGAGTGTTACCATAAAAGGACCACACGTACAATTAATTGGAAAGGTTGGGACTAGATTTGCGATTTTTGGAAATTTGGGACTATATTCGGTAATCGGTTTGTGGGACTAGCAGGGTAATTTACCCTTATTTATTTGTTGTTGTGCTTTATGGTTGCAAGTCAAACTTTTATGTCTATTTGCATACATGAACGGAACTATGTGAGGGACGGGAGTTCTCTTTTAAAAAAATAATAATAAATAAATAAATAAACAATGTAGTTTTTATCGTGTATTATGCTTAAAAGATGATAAATTACTGGTAACCATCTATAAATATAAGAAACAAACGGTTAGAGCCTATATTATTGCCCCCACATCCTCTAATGGCAAAATCTACATGGGTATGTTTGGCAAAAATAGATTGTGCTGATGCTGGTGCTGTTGCTGATGCTGGTGCTGGTGCTGTTGCTTAAAAAGATTATAAAAAGAGATTATTTTTATAAGTTACATGAAGTAACCTTTTATTTTCAGTGATTATGGAAGATTATTTTTTTTATAATCTCTTATAAGCTATGTCTGTCAAACAAAGATTATTTTTTAAGTAGCTTATTTTAAAAAAAAATAAGCCTAATCTCTCTATAATCTTGTGTGCCAAACATAGCCGTAGTGTGTTACTTACAAAATATAATGCCTTATTTATTATTTAGTTTTCATCAAATAATAGAATGATCATCTACTCGTTAGAATTTTTTTTTTTTTTTTTTTTTTTTTTTTTTTTTTTTTTTTTTGGTATGGGTGATAATGTGGTCTACCTCTAAAGCTCTAAGGATCTATAGAATTTTTATCAAATTAATCTTATCATTAATATCTTTTTTATCGGAATGAAACTATTACCTCATTTCGAAGTAGTAAAACAAACATCTTCTATCGGAAGTAGTAAAACAAATATCTTTTATCGGAATGAAGCCATTAAGTAGGTAATCTTGGTTGTATACTTGTATAAGGGGGTGTTTCTTTTTTTTCCTTAGCTAAGGTCATGTGGGTCTCATGTTCTATATGAGTCTCTTAATGGGGAGAGAGTACATTTATATGCCTTGATGATATAGAGCCATTAGTGGAAAAATGTGAGCTCCACATAAAAAAAACATTATTAAATACTTATGTAGACACATTTCCTTAGCTAAGAGAAAAAGAAACACCCCCTAAGACAATCTAATTTATTGAATGGAAAAAATTACACGTTTGGTCCCTGTGATATACTCCAAATAACAACTTTAGTCCCTAAGTCGTTTTTATTACACCACAGATACCTATTTTTGAAACCTTGCACTCATTTAGTCCCTATTTTGGATGGGCGTTAGTGCAGTCCGTTAAGTGTTTTACGTTGTTAGTCCTTAGTTAATAATTGTTGCACCGTTAGTCCTTATTTTTTAAAATATAGTTTTCCCCAGTTAGTCTCTTCGTTAATAATAGTTATCGGCCGTTTTTATCCGTTTTCGTTCGTTCTTATCCGTTTTCCCCTTTTTTTTTGTTTTTCGTCCGTTTTTTTTACGTTTTTGTTTGTTTTTTATACGTTTTCGACCGTTTTTTACATTTGTATCCGTTTTCGTCACTTTTTTTTACGTTTTCGCCCGTTTTTTTTACGTTTTTGTCTGTTTTTATCCGTTTTCGTTTGCTGTTTATTCGTTTTCACCGGTTTTTTACGTTTTTGTTCGTTTTGTTCCGTTTTCGCCTGTTGTTTTACGTTTTTGTCTGTTTTTATCCGTTTTCGTTCGTTTTTTATCCGTTTTCGCCCCTTTTTTAAGTTTTTATCCGTTTTCGTCCGTTTTTTAACGTTTTCGCCCAATTTTTTACGTTTTTATCTGTTTTTATCCGTTTTCGTTCGTTTTTTATTCGTTTTCGCCAGTTTTTTTACGTTTTTGTCCCTTTTTTCCGTTTTCGCCTGTTGTTTTACGTTTCTATCTGCTTTCGTTTGTTTTTTATCCGTTTTCGCCCTTTTTGTCCATTTTTATCCGTTTTCATTCATGTTTTTTCGTTTTTTCCGTTTTCATCCGTTTTTTTATGTTTTTTATCCTTTTTCGTTCGTTTTTATACGTTTTCGCCCCTTTTTACGTTTTTCGTCCATTTTTTACGTTTTTATCCGTTTTGTCTGTTTTTATATGTTTTCGTTCGTTTTTTTACGTTTTTACGTTTTTTTTATATTTTTTACGTTTTTATCCGTTTTTTACGGTTTTTTGGTTTTTATCCATTTTTTACGTAAAAAAAATTGACGAAAATGTAAAGAAGGGGCGAAAACTATCTGAAAACGGATAAAAACAGACAAAAACGTAAAAAAAATGGGGCAAAAACGAATAAAAAACGAACGAAAACAGATAAAAACGTAAAAAAGGGGCGAAAACGAATAAAAAACGAACGAAAACGGATAAAAACTGACTAAAACGTAAAACAACGAGCGAAAACGGAAAAAAAATGGACAAAAACGTAAAAAAAACTGGCGAAAATGAACAAACAACGAACGAAAGCGGATAAAAAACAGACAAAAACGTAAAAAAACGGGCGAAAACGTTTAAAAAAAGGGACGAAAACGGATAAAAACGTAAAAAACGGTCGAAAACAGATAAAAACGGACAAAAACGTAAAAAAACGGACGAAAACATATAAAAACAGACGAAAAAGGATAAAAACGTAAAAAACGGACGAAAAACGAAAAAGAAAAAAAAGGGGGGGAACGGATAAAAACGAATGAAAACGGATAAAAACGGACAAAAACATAAAAAAAACGGGCGATAACTATTATTAACGGAGAGACTAACTAGGGAAAAGTATATTTTAAAAAATGAGGACTAACGGTGCAAAAGTTATTAACGAAGGACTAACAACGCAAAACACTTAACGGACTGCACTAACGCCCATCCAAAATAGGGACTAAATGAGTGCAAGGTTTCAAAAATAGGAATCTGTGGTGTAATAAAAACGACTTAAGGACTAAAGTTGTTATTTGATGTATACCACAGAGACCAAACGTGTAATTTTTTCTATTGAATGTCTTATCATATAAAGTATATAAACTACACTTAACATTTCAAACTATTTCGGGCCCCACAAATTATGCGATAAAGTTCCGTCACTGTTGGCATACGACGTTTAATCTTTGTCAGAAATAATGTAATGGTGTTATTGCTTGTTGTGTGATAGTTAGAAGTAATGGAGTTAGTATAATGTATAGTATTGATTGATTGGGAGGATGGTGTTTTGACCCTTTGGGTTATGTTTGTGTGGAATGGCGTGAAGTGTTGGACTATTGGTGCGGTTATTTCTTTTGGGCCTTTGCTCAAATGTCAAATAATGTAATGAAGATGGATGATAGTTTGAACTTTGAAGACATGGAATGGGCTTTTGATGAAGACGGACACTGGTCATTCTTTCAATCAAAAGAGTTTTTATGTGCAATAACTTTAATGTTGTAGTTTTTTTGTTATTTCATGCGATGTTTCTGAAGCATATTTTGAGAGTTGCAAAGCTATTTGTTTTAATCAAACAGCACAACCTGGCACCCGCAGCAACGCTTGAATGCCTAATACCTCATTTATAACAATACCTATAACTATATTTATATCTACCTACTTATATTTATATTCATATAATTTTTTAGTCACGTGTCATAAAATTGAAAATTAAGATATTGAGTTATTAACTTAAATATTTTGCTATCAACTGACTTTAGGATTTGGTGATACAACAAGTTTTTGACGTTTAAGCTTAGACAATATACATTGTCCAAATAAAATCATGAACAACGATTAACAGTTTCTTGATTATTCCAATCTCACACAATGCAATTTCTATATTATGATCAATAAGGGATCCAAAATCTAAATTATGGTCAAGGAAATCAGTTGTTAACAATAATCCTGGGGAGTGTTGTGAGCAAAGTCCTTAACTCAATACAAATAAAATAGATAAAATATCACAAAAGAGTTATATTCTTTTGTCTATGTAATTTAGATATTAGATCCCCAATTTATAATTGTGTGAATTTCTTTTTTTACAGGTGGAGTTTTTGGATTGTTGGTAGTTTTTTTCACGGTGGTAGTCCGAAAATAAAGGTTAAATCTAGCAAAATTGTATAAGAGGGTGAGTTTGTAAAATTACGAAGTAAAAGTTTTGGAAAATGAAAAATACTAGGGTTCATCGGTTCGTTTATCGGGTAGTTCGGTTTATTCAGTTCCGTCAAATCTTTTCTGGGTAAAATTAAAAACTGAACCGATCCAAATTCGACTGGGATTAAACCGAGCTGAAAACTGAATTTGGTTTGGTTCCCGGGTTGACCCGAATTACATAATTCATATTTTTTTTACATTTAATTATATAGATTTTTAGCACAAAAAAAAATTTCAAGCCTTGAAAAATATTATATTTATACTAAGAAGGAGTTTTAATAGTTTTTTGTATATAAACATATAAAAAATATATATTTATGTGAACTCGGTTATGAGTTTGTTCGATTTTCATTCTTTTTAAACCATATCCCAACCATTCGGTTCAGTTCGGTTTTGACAAATTCGGTTCAATTGAAAACTCGGTTCACTTTTATTCGGTTCGGTTTCAGTTTTCAATTTTTGATTCTTATAAGGGTATGTTTGGCGCAATGGGTTGGGGCTGGAGCTGGAGCTGGGGTTGGGGCTTGGGCTGGGGTTGGGGCTTTTATTATAAGCCGAAGTTGAAATTTGTATTTTTGTAAACTTGTTTGGCAAATGGGCTGGGCTTATTATTGCAAAATTACTAAAAAAGATATAATTAAATGAGTTTTATGGTATATGCTAGATATTTTTTTGGGTAAATATGTAATTTATTATTCATAAGCCTTGGGCTAAAGTTTTTAGCCCCTTTTATGGGGCTAAAGTTTTAAGCCCCTTCCTTTTAAGGACTTATGATTTCATAAGCCCGCATGACAAACGAGACTTATTTTATAAGTCGGCTTATTTTAGAAGCGCAAGCCTCATAAGCCCCTTCATAAGCCTTCCCCAAACACACCCTAAGTATTAGTGTATTACCCGATTTGTGAACGCCCCTAGAAAATACAAATGGATCAACCTGGTTAAGCCCAACTTCTCGAAGTTTGATGTTATGGGCGATTAACATTGTTAAGCCCAACTTCTTCAACTAATGAACCGACATAGTTTAGTTAATTTGCTCCAATGATCTACATAAGGACTAATTTGGCGGATGTTTTTTTGAAGCTTATGAGATTTTAAGCTTTCAAAAAAAGTTTTTAACCTAAAAGTTTCGCTTGGCAACAGAATAAAAAGGCTTAAGAAATTCAAAAGCTCTTAGTTGAAGTTACTTTTGAAAACTATAAGAACCTTTTGAAATGGTTAATTACGCTAATGCTTTAAATTATTATTAGTATCTTTATTTTGATGTCTCTATATGTGACTTCACAATCTTAAGATCCAGCTCTTTTATGCTGCAACTCAACCAACTATAAGCTGCAACTATTTAACGCCAACCATAACTTCACTATATTATTTGATGCCGTAACTTATATATAATTAATAAAATAAACATATATCTCACTTTTGAATATCTATAAAATATTTCAGCCTTCTTGGCCATAAAAGATGTCTAATGGACATTGTCAACCTTGGACGACATTTTTAATCGGGATGAGTTATTAATACGGTGGCTATGTTTTTATTCATACGGTGGCTTTTTTTAAAAAGCTATAAACCTGAAAATGCGGAACTGTAAATATAAAGTTTAATAAGCCAAACGCTTAAAACTGTCAGAAATACGGAACAAAAACTGACAAAAAACTGTGTTGTACTGGAAAAAGCGGGGGGACAAAGGGGAATATTCCCTGGCAGGCTACCCACTAGCCACCGTATGAATAGTAGGACCCTTTTAATCCGAGTTTTTTAGTAAACCATAGCATTTTTAAAATTTATTTAACAAAACGAGTACTTTTAAATTTATTTAAGATAGTATAGTATTTTTAAAGAGGTTTAATATTTACACCAAATGAATTGTTTCACAAGGCTCGAATCATTCTCAGATGCCCCTAGAGGCATCCTTTCCTTGTTTGATTTGTTTATACTATTGTGCCCCTAAATACTTTTGTAAACTCCACTCCCGTAAGTAAATTAGATTTTCGGAAAGAAGCTTATGAGCTTGTGGATAAGATTGAAAACCAAATGCTCCAAGATAAGTAAAATAGATATTTCTACGTAATAGATATATGGATCTATGTTGGGAGTAATTTTCTTACATCAATATTAAAAGGCCACAATGTGATGATAATAATTAACTAGTTAAAAAACTAATGCTATGACTTAAAAGTTTTAGAGTGACCTTTTCTTTTGGATCTACCGCTACTGCTAGATGAACTACTACTATCAGAAAGCCTAAATTCCTTCATTGTCCAATCAGTTTCAACACCTTCAGGAGTTTCACCCATATGAAACACATAATATTTCTTCATACCAACTCGTTTTATGAACTACTGGAGTAGATTTTACAAAGAGTATTTATGTGTGTGAAACAATTCATTCCGTGTAAAATATCAAACCCTTTCAAAAATACCATATTATCTTAAATAAATTTGAAAGTACTCGTTTCGTTAAATAAATTTTAAAACTACTATTGTCAACAAAAAAACTCCTTTTAATCCATATATCTTATCCTAGAAAATAGTATAGTTGTCTCAGTAATACAAGTATATACTCCCTCCGTCTCAATTTAATTGTCCATATTTTCATTTTTTGATATCTCAAAATGATTGTATATTTTCCTTTTTTAGTAAAAACTAGAGAATCTAAAGTGGGAATATTCTATTTGTGTGGTTGAAAATTAAAGCTGCCCCACTTTTATTAAACTTTGTGTTTTCTCTCTCATGACAATTAAATTGAGACGGAGGGAGTAATTAATTAAGGGATATACTATTGCTACGGGGGCTACCCCATAGCCCGCCACTTTTGTCCCCCCGCTTTTTCCAGTACAACACAGTTTTTTGTCAGTTTCTGTTCCGTATTTCTGACAGTTTTAAGCGTTTGGCTTATTAAACTTTATATTTACAGTTCCGCATTTTCAGGTTTATAGCTTTTTGATAAAAAAAAAAAAAAAAAAAAAAAAAAAAAAAAAAACGTATGAATAAAAACATTGGTACCGTATTAATAACCCCTCACTTAATTAAAACGAAAGTAGAAAAGTAACAATGAAAATTACGGAGTAATAAATAATTGTTTTGGAAAACGTGCTGGGTAATATGAGTACCTTTTGTTTGACTACATCATAACAGTCGACATTATTGAAACAAGGTTGTTCGTATTAATTCAAAATCATTAAAATATACCGTCGTATGAAATTAAATGTTCATTTTTATATTTTGTAAAAATTGTAATAAGTAAAAATCTTTTACAATGTTAGCCGATAAAAATTTATTTTCACCAACTTAAGATCATTTTGATTGATTAAAATTAAAATGAACATCGTTTTTAAGAGAATTAAAAATAACAAAATAGACTTATTTATTAAGACCAACATGAGTAGTTAATTTGATGCTTATTCTTTTCAAGTTTTGGCTTATAAATTTAAGTATTTTCGTCACATACGGTTCGTTATGGACCACGATAGTCTAGATGTTTGTTGCTCTATGTAAATAATCTTCATTTTGGGGCAATGTTATGGTTTTAAATTAAAAGACTAAAGACAATCTTTTACACAATTTGATCACTCATTCATTTCAAAAATGGGCACTTTTCTTGTACAATACAAAAGTAGACACTTCTTTAGAGACAGGAGAGTACTAGTTTTTTGTGCTGCATTCCGAAACACTATGACATGGTCTATGTATCATGATTGTGTGTTTTCAGCTCGAAACTAGTTTATTAAGCTAGTTCATTTAAGAAAAACTTATGATCGTTTAAGATTTTTTTTTTTTTTTTTTTTTTTTTTTTTTGGATATATATCTCAAAACAACTAAGTGATTAATTAATATGTTCTTTAAGTTTGACATAAGTAGTTTAAGGCATGTATCAATAAAAATAGAGCATTCACATTAATAATAGGGATAATTGATAATAAATGTATTTAAATTGCCACTTTTTATTATGTTATGTAATGTTTCTTTTCTTATTTATACGTTTCAAAGCGTAACTTGTACAAAACTTTAACACACTTCAAATTATGCAAATTTGACTTTAAGACTATAACAAGACTCATACCCTACAATTTCAAGACATAAAAACTTGATGACTATTTGGGGTTTAACTTGATCAAGCATGGCATTCTATCAGCTACATTCACGTGCACAATTGCCATACTTCTATTTCTTTGCTTCCATTCCTAAGGCCTTTAACTAAGACCTTATCTTGATCCACATTATACCTACAAAAATGGTTAACAACTAAAACGTAAGCATACCCTTAGTAAGTAATCGGTAATAACACATATTATATATCAGTCAATCATACTAGCATCATGAGCTTATCCAAAAGACTAATACCATCCAACACTTGCATCACTAGCACTATAACAACATTCACCATGCTATAACGAAACCTTTTCATACTATAACTAAGCATAAAGCACATAGCAATATCCATCAAGCCATATTAATGTAAACCATCTTATCAAAGATTAACAAGAAGATTCTATCACATACCTTAGTTAGTCTACAATCATTAGAATAACACTCACTTTAACTACACATATCTAACTAGTCATGTCTTTAGCATGTGCCATGCTTTCTAAGCCAATGTTCATTCACAAAACAATTGATATGATAGAATCGATATAACACATGTTATAACCAAAGTTACTTGCCTCACATACATAATTCTATCTCAAGGCCAAACATCATCATTCTTGATTCCCAACCAAGAATAATCACAATTACTTGTTATTACTTCAAATGCAATACTAGGGTTTACACAACCCATAAATATACCTATACTCATCTCTAACATTCATATGATAGGTGTTGTATTGATGAATAAAAGTCTGTTCGATGAAAGAAAGCAGGGTCAACAAGGTCAACTTGTGTCATGTCACCATTTCTCCTGTAATAATCACCCCGTTTAATACATACAATAGCAAGATTAGAAACATCTATACATTAGATAGGGAAAAAAATGTTACACAACATAGTGAAAAATGACAACTTGAATACTGTCATTTCAATATCTCATGAGGCTAACATTCTCATCAGTACCTCATCAAATTTACATTGCAACAATATTACATCCAGTGGCGGAGCTACAAAGTATTTTCTTGGAGGGCCAAAATGCACATACACACATATTGGGAGGGCCAAAGTACTAAATTTCTATTATAGCTATATGTATTGAACGGTCAAACTTCTATTTTTATACATAAGATTAAAGAGTGTAGGGGGGCCACAGCCCTTTCATGTCTCTACATAGCTCCGCCTTTGATTACATCCACATACCATTTAAAGAAAACGGCCAAATCTCAGTGTTCGGACCAAACTCCACCACCACGAGCTAACAATGACTCACCTGCAATGGTGAACATGTGCCCGGGCCGCACCGTCACGAGCTGAAAATCACTTATTGCGGGGGTCTAATCATGAAAATGAGTAACTGTGTGGCAACTAGGAAGTTTTTCTAGGAATTAGTAAGTTTCACTTTAGGTTGTAAACAAGCTACTCGTAGTCTCGTATGATAAATAAAAAAACTGTTAAAAAATAAAAAAATAAAAAATAAAAAATAAAAATAAAAAGTATTTTGTATTTATCGTCGCATAAAAAAATTAATAGAAAAAATTACACGTTTGGTCCCTATGGTTTGCCCAATATAACAACTTTAGTCCCTAAGTCACTTTTATTACACCACAAGTATCTAATTTTGAAACTATGCACGCTTTTGGTCCCTATTTTGGATGGGCGTTAGTTAAGTCCGTTAAGTATTTTGCGCCGTTAGTCCTTCGTTAATATTTTTTGCACCGTTAGTCCTTAAAGTTAATTGCATAAATCGTCCTTGTGGTTAGCCCGGTCAAGTCGGGTCGGTCAACGCCACGTGTCACCACCTGAGTGGTGCCACGTGGCATCAGGTCGGGTCGGTCAACGGGTCAAGTCGGGTCGGTCAACGGGTCGGGTCGGGTCGCCACGTGGACCAATGAGGTGGTGCCACGTGGCGATGGAAAATAAAACCAAAATTTACCTCCCCCAGAATCGAACCCTGGTGGGTTGTGTGGGAGGCCAAGGTGATACCCATCTGAGATGGGCATACCTTCAAGTATTATCATGTGTTTGGTTCTATTTAACCCTTAAAAAGCCCACTTGGTTTTTTCTAAATAAAAAGGGTCAAATGGAAATTTGACCTGTCATTTTAAAGGGGTTCTGGGCCGGTTCAAAAATTTAGAAAAATACCGTCGGACTCGTTTTTTCATGCTCTTTCCAATGGTATGCTCGGGGAATTTTTTCGACTTCGTTGGAACCTCGAAAAATGCGAAAATCAACATTTTTCTTTGTTTTTTGTATTTTTTGAGGTCCAAACCAAGTCGAAAAAATTCCCCGAGATACCGTCGGACTCGTTTTTTTGTGCTCTTTCCAATGGTATACTCGGGGAATTTTTTCGACTTGGTTTGGACCTCGAAAAATGCGAAAATCACCATTTTTTCTTTGTTTTTGCATTTTTTGAGGTCCAAACCAAGTCGAAAAAATTCACCGAGCATACCTTCGGACTCGTTTTTTCGTGCTCTTTCCAATGGTATGCTCGGGGAATTTTTTCGACTTAAAACGAACCTCGAAAAATGCGAAAATAATCGTTTTTTCTTTGTTTTCGCATTTTTCGAGGTTCATTTGAAGTCGAAAAAATTCCCCGAACATACCATTGGAAAGAGAACGAAAAAACGAGTCCGACGGTATGCTCGGTGAATTTTTTCGACTTGGTTTGGAACTCGAAAAATAAAAAAACAAAGAAAAAATGGTGATTTTCGCATTTTTCGAGGTCCAAACCAAGTCGAAAAAATTCCCCGAGCATACCATTGGAAAGAGCACGAAAAAAAGAGTCCGAAGGTATGCTCGGTGAATTTTTTTGACTTGGTTTGGACCTCAAAAAATGCAAAAACAAAGAAAAATGGTGATTTTCGCATTTTTCGAGGTCCAAACCAAGTCGAAAAAATTCCCCGAGCATACCATTGGAAAGAGCACGAAAAAACGAGTCCGACGGTATATTTATTTATTTTTTTATAGTCCATATAACCCCTTAAATTGATAGGCCAAAAAATAAAATTGAACCTTTTTTATATTATTGGATTGGGCCTTAACTTTTAGGAAGGGTTATGTATTTGATTTAGGGAAATATTATTGAAGCTATGCTTAGCCCAGTTGGGTAAGGCTTGGCTTCCCACACAAAAGACCCGAGTTCGAATCTAGGCTAGCCAAAAATTTGGTATATTATACCAATGCCACGTGGCACCATCTCATTGGTCCACGTGGCGACCCGACCCTGACCCGACCCGACCCGTTGACCGACCCGACTTGACCCGTTGACCGACCCGACCTGATGCCACGTGGCACCACTCAGGTGGTGACACGTGGCGTTGACCGACCCGTTGACCGGGCTAACCACAAGGACGATTTATGCAATTAACTTTAAGGACTAACGGTGCAAAAAAGATTAACGAAGGACTAACGGCGCAAAATACTTAACGGACTTAACTAACGCCCATCCAAAATAGGGACCAAAAGCGTGCATAGTTTCAAAATTAGATACTTGTGGTGTAATGATGAGTGCGTATTCACTCATCATTTTAGGTCAAATCTGAACTGCAAAACATCTAAAAACACTCCGAAATGCATCAAAATATTGAAAATATCTCAAAATTGTGTTTTATATGTTTCAGATGCAAAATGTTTAAAATCGGATGAAAAACGAACAAAGTTTGCATAATTGGCAGTTTCAGTCCCCCGACTTTCAAAAATTGACAGAAATAGTCCCTGAGCACGGAATTTAAAAAGAAAAGTCACCAAAGGTCATTTTAAAATCATAAGTTGTCATAATTAGTCCTTTGGTGAAAAATTGCAAAAGTTTGAGAAATGTCAGTTTTGATCCCTGGATGTTGAAAAATTACAATTTGAATCCTTGGAAATTCAGGTTTTGGCAAAAATGGTACTCAACCTATTTGATATTCACAAGTACAGACCTTGGGTTACATTTTCAGATTCTACATATTTGATCCCTGGATTTGCAGATTTTACACTTATGGTCCCTAAATGTTTAATGGGTTTCACATCTTATCTTAAATCCAATATAATCACTTAGGCCCAAAATAAACTATCCAGGTCCAATCCAGTAACCCGGTCAAACCCAAATGCCCACCCAGTCAACTGAATAAAAAACTAACCCTCATCCCCTGTCTTCCCCATTCCTTCCCGCCCAAAACAGACAAACCTGCTCCTCCTTTCCCTTCCCCAGAAATAAAATAATACCATCCTTTTTCCCTGTTTCTCATTTACCCAACACAACCCATCCCAAGACACTCAAAACCTCTTACCCGGATAAACCCAAATCCCAAACCCACTACCCAAGTTTTCCCCCTCATCCCAACTGCCAAGCTGGCAATCCCAGCTTCAAAAGGGTTCAGTGGACGGCTTAGATGATCTTCTCATATGTACCTAATTGATCAATGGTCGAGATTTAAGGAAAGAAGCACAAAGATTGGTTCTTGGTTGCCTGCTCTCACAGAAGTAACACATCAAGAAGCACAAGACAACTAGACCTTGAAGACCCTTAGTTTTAGTATAAATAGGACCCTTTGTAAGCCATGTAGAGGCACCCCTAGTTTTTATTTTTAAATCAGTGTTAGTTTTTATGTAATCTGTAATCTGTTTTTATTAATGAAAAATCTTTTTTATCAATCTCTGTAATATCTTAGTTACTCTGTTTATTCAAGTCTTGAATTAAGTTTAAGAGTTTTTGAGAAATCAAGTTAAGTGAGTAAAGAAAAATGGGGGTCAAAAGTTCCTGCAAGGGTGTTTGGATTTAAAGTAGTTTTGGGTCAAAACCAGTTTCTACCCATTTGACTCTTAAAGTCAACCTTCATTTTGGTCGTTGGTCAGTTGCAAAAGTAAATTGAGTTCAAGTTTTGTAGGAGTTGAGTGGAGAAAAAGAAAAGAAAAAAAAAAGCTTACTGTAACAGCAGCTATGGCTGCTGTTCATACACTTACTTAGTAGCTTATTTGGTGGTCAACATTGGTGAAAAGTGTTTTTCTCAAGTCTTGATGTTCCTAACTCAATCTAGGGTCAGTTAGATGCATCAAAAAGTTCTTTTGTTTGGTTAAAATTAGTGTTAAAAATATCTGTCTATTCCACTTTTTTGTATCAGTATGCAAGGTCAAAACCATAAGCTGATATGAGCTTATTTTCAAGCATTAAACAGCTTTTCTTTGTCCCTAGTTTGGTTTGTATTATATCTCCACTACCCTACCTTTGTTTTGCAGCTTACATCTTTCTTGGAAACTCATTAATAAGCTCAGAGATAAGCTTGGAAAGGACCCCCTAGGCTGCTGTTTTGCAGCCTGCACTGCTGCAACCACAGGCCACTTTCTTTCTTTCTCTACTCATTAGCTTATTAGGTAATCAAACTTAGTTTATTCTAGTTGTAAAGTGCTAAATCAGTGTGTGTGGATTAGTTTAGATATCTGTTAGCTTATTAGTGCTTCGAAGTAGTCTACACCTTAATCTCCATTTTCTTGGTTTTAGAAATCTCCAAATCAAACCATTTTAGCCAACTGCTTTTCCCTTAGCTTCATCAGTTGTGTGCTTGTCATTTTAGTTTAGATAACTTTGTTTAGCTTATTGCCTCATTCCCTTGTTGCTTATTTAGTGGATTTCTTGCTATTTGTGTTTAAGCAGTCATAAGGTGTTTGGTATTTTAGCTTAAAAGGAGTGTTTGGTTTTAACATAAAAAAATTGTTCGTTTATGTTCTGTCCAAACAGTCACTTACAAGCTAGTAAAACAGCTTATTTGTGAGATTTTAAAGTAAAAGTGTTTGCTAAAGTTTCTTGGTTGTATCTCATTGTCAAAATTTTAAAGAGTTGATTTGTTTGGTTTGAAAACTGTCATAGGGGTATTTGGATGTGTTTGTGCCTTCTGTTGAAATAAGCAGTGTCAAAAAGCTTGTTTCAAGCTTTTCAATAAGTTAGTCTTTACAAAAAAGGTTCATCTTGATAAGCTCTTTAAAGTGTAAAAAGAAAAATCAAAGAGAAAAAAGTTTTGCAAAAACTGACAGTGGTGGGACTCGAACCCAAGCCACTCAGCTCACACACAACACTCCTACCATTGCGCCCTTGGGACTTGTCTCGTTGTAACTTGCACAAACAAATCATTTAAAGTACCTTAGGCAGTTTAGCTTATAAGCCTTCTTGGCTTATTTCGTGCTTATTTTCCATAGTACCTTCCACATTTTTTAATTTTCTCATAATCAGTATTAGTCTAAGTACTTTTCTGTAAATTTTCAGATTTTTCTATAATGGTTTAGTATTTTTTATCATTTAATTAGTGTTAAATAGATTTTAATTCGTAGAAAATAATTTAAAAGTCAAAAAAATATTCCGCTTTTTTTCTAAAATCATTTTTAGTCGAATAGATCGTAGGAAAATTGGTTTCACACCCGTAGCCCTTAAATTTCATAATTTTTACGTTTATGGCTCGGGTTGTTTTCCCGTTTTTACGTTTTTGCGTTTTTGCACCCTAGGACTTAGTGTAGCTTCGTTTTATCATTCCTTAGGCTTAGTTATAGTTATTGTTAGTTTATTAGGGTTCCCTTGCATTAATTACCTTCCCGTTCATTAATTTGTAGAATTCTTAATCAAATCCAAATCATTTAAAATCCAATTCAAGTTCAAATCACGAAACTCAACGAATCCTTCCATTCACACCTCGTTGGGACACGACCCGGGAAATCACTTTCCGGTATCACTTTTATCACACCCGTGAGGTTTGGCACGTTGACCTTTTTCCTAAAGGGTTAATTTGTCGAATTTTACGGTTATTTTGATATACGTTGATATTTGTGTTTTCACACACTCACTTCACAACGAATCAAATTTTGGCGCCGCTGCCGGGGAAGTGTGTTGCGACAATATCGTGAAGTTTTTGCGATTAGTGACTTGAAGAACCTTCCTCGTGAAGTTATTGTTTTTTATAAAAATTCAAAAATACAAAAATATTTTTCTTTTCTTTGTATATATATGTAAAAGATTAAAAATACAAAAAGATTTTCCTTGTTGTTTTAAATAAATAGAAGACACAATCAATATAACATTCTTAACTGAGGTGTTATCATTATAAGTTCCCGAACCAAAGATTTAAAACTTGCCTTTGTGTCGCTTGTGGATTTATTTATTTCTATCGGACAAACAAACTGTGTGGTGGGTATAAGGACGGCCTGACATTAAATTGCGGCTGTAAAGAAGCGGGTTTTTAATAAGCTTCGCGCTGACCTACAAAGCTTCTCCGCTCGCTTGTGCGTTTGTCTTGTAGAGGTGATTTATTCACTTGGGATTATTGGTTTAAGTTCACTGTTGTTTTGCCTCGGTCTTGTTTTAATTGAAAGTGTTGTTTTTGGAAGTGCATGCGCACTCGCTCTCAAGCTCGTAGACGTAACCGTAACCAAGCAAACGTACCCGAGATACGTACCGTCGAACAAATCACAATGACACATAACCTAGGGAACGGACCTCAAGTCCAACAACCTGGGCCACAAAATCCAGCTCCCGATCTCCGTACGATGGAAGAGCTTTGCCAACCCACGATGGATGGACGGGGCGGTCCAATTGCCCCGGTCAACATCGAGGCCACTGATTTTGGACTTAAGCATCACATGATTCAACAAGTCCAAAGTTTTTGCCAATTTCACGGATCACCGGGTGACGATGCCAACAAGCATCTCGACAAATTTCTCACCGTCACCCAAAGTATGAAGCAAAATGGGGTCACCGATGACGCCCTTCGCTTATACCTCTTTCCATATTCCTTGACGCTTCATGCCACCGCATGGTTTGATCGTCTTCCCAAGAACTCAATCCATAGTTTCGACGAAATGGTCTCCAAATTCTTGGCGAAATATTTTCCACCGTCGATGGTGACGAAACTACGGAATGAAATTAGTAATTTTCGGCAGCATCCCGATGAGTCCTTATTTGAGGCATGGGAACGCTATAAGCTTTCGATTGATCGATGTCCGAACCACAACATGTTGCTTGTCACCCAAATAGACACGTTCTATAACGGGTTAACATTGAGACATCGTGACACGATTAATGCTGCTGCCGGTGGTACCTTTATGAAAAGGCGACCCGAAGAGTGCTACGATCTCATTGAAAACATGACTGCCCACCACAATTATTGGGATTCCTCAGCCGAGAGGAGTGAGTCAAGGAGATCTACCACCCTTCCATCTTCAGAATTCACGACTCTAACCAAAAAGATTGAAGAAATATCCACTGCCGTGCTTAAATTGAGTCACAATAATAACAATCAACAAGTGAATGTCGTTAACAAGAGTTGTGAAACTTGTGGTGGTCCACACCCTTATTTTGAGTGTCCAGCCTCCGGTGGCTTCACTCAAGAGAGCGTTTATGCCGCTTCTGGTTCTTACAATACGGGAGGTAATTCCTACCAACCGCAAGGGGACCGAAACCTTCTCAGCTATCGTTCTAACAATTATCTTGGACCACCCGGGTTTAATCAAAATCAGAACAATCAAAATGTGCAAAATAGAAATAATCAGTTCAATCAAAATCAGAGTCAGAATCGGAATTTTCAAAATCAAAATCAAGGTTTTCATAATCAAGGAAATTTCAATCAAAACCGATTCCAAGCTCCTCAGCAAAATGTGCATGCCCAACCTCCTCAAGCTTCCATTGACATTGCTAATTACATCAAAAGCAATGAGGCTAAGATGGTGTCCATGCAAAATCAAATTACCACTTTGAAGAATGATTTCACTTCCGAGCTTAGAGCTACTAGCAACAAGATTGATCAATCTCATAACAAGATTGAAAGCATGATTGCTAGTCTCATGAGTCAAAAGAATGAAGCTTCAACTTCGGGTGCCCTTCCAAGTAATACCATTCCCAACCCAAAAGGTGAATTGAATGCTATCGCCACCCGAAGTGGTAAATCTTATGATGGACCTTCGACTCCAATGCCTCCTCCACCAGGAGCAATGAGTCAAGTTACCGAGGTCTCAAAGGACAAGGTGCAAAACTCAAGCCCACGAAGTACCGCACAAGTCCAATCTCCGGAGATCTTACCTCCAATTCCGGAACCCGTTGTTCCGATGACCACTCCTAAGCCTTCACTTCCTTATCCTTCAAGGCTTAATGACCAAAAACTCCGTGATAAAACTAGTCAACAAATGGAGAAGCTTGTCCAAATCTTTCAAGATTTGCACTTCGAGATTAGTTTCGCGGACGCTCTTCTTCTAATGCCAAAGTTCGGTCCAACAATCAAAAATTTGTTGAATAACAAAGAAAAGATTTCCGAAATGGCTAAAACGTCTTTGAACGAAAATTGTTCGGCGGTTATCCTCAAAAAGCTTCCCGAAAAGTTAGGAGACCCCGGAAAATTTCTCATCCCATGTGATTTTCAAGGCATAGTTCAATGCTCCGCCTTGGCCGATCTTGGTGCTAGCATTAACTTGATGCCACACTCCATGTGGAAAAAGCTTTCATTACCTCCGCTTACACCTACATGTATGATCCTCGAGCTTGCGGACCGTACAAGTTCTCGTCCGCTAGGTATAGCCGAGGATGTATTTGTGAAAGTAGGCAAGTTTCATTTCCCCGCCGACTTTGTTGTTGTCGAATTTGATGCCGATCCCCGAGTACCCCTCATCCTTGGGAGGTGCTTCTTGAAAACGGGTCGTGCATTGATCGATGTTGATGAAGGGGAAATTACTTTGAGGGTAAACAAGGAAGCCGTTACTTTCAATCTCAATCAAGTTACGAAATACTCCCCCAATTATGAAGACAATTCCGTCAACAAAATTGATGTCCTTGACATTGTGTCGGAGGAGTATTCTCAAGAAATTCTTGGATTCTCGAGTGGCAATCCCACTTCGGTTAATCCCATCGTTGCTCTCTCTTCCCCTCCCCTCACTCCGTTTGAGGGAAGTGACTTCATTTTGGAAGAGATCGAAGCATACTTGGCTAGTGATTCTGTTCCATGGGAAATTGATCACGCTCCCATCGACATTGAGGGAGATATACTTCTCATCGAGAGGTTACTCAATGAAGATCCATCCTCCCTCCCTCCTCAAGAACTTCATAAAGAGGAAATCAAAACGATTGAAAAATCTAATGATCCTCCCGAGGTCGAACTTAAGGACTTACCACCTCATCTCGAGTATGCATTTTTGGAGGGTGACAATAAATCACCCGTCATCATTGCTAAAGACTTGAGTGAGGATGAAAAGGCCGCTCTCATAAAGGTTTTGAAGTCACACAAGCGAGCCATCGCTTGGAACCTTTCCGACATCAAGGGTATTGACCCGAGATTTTGTACTCACAAAATTCTCATGGAAGATGACTTCAAACCGGCGGTTCAACACCAAAGAAGGGTGAATCCTAAAATTCATGAGGTTATCAAAGCGGAAGTCATAAAACTTCTCGATGCCGGATTGATTTACCCTATCTCGGATAGTCCTTGGGTTAGCCCCGTTCATTGTGTGCCCAAAAAAGGTGGCATTACCGTTGTTGAAAATGATGAAAACGAGTTGATTCCTACTCGATTGGTTACGGGATGGCGTGTTTGCATTGACTATCGAAAGTTAAATGAAGCCACCCGTAAAGACCACTTTCCATTACCTTTTATGGATCAAATGCTTGAGAGATTAGCGGGAAACGAATACTATTGTTTTCTCGATGGTTTCTCGGGTTACTTCCAAATTCCCATTGACCCACAAGATCAAGAAAAGACCACATTCACGTGTCCTTATGGAACATTTGCTTACCGACGCATGCCTTTTGGCTTGTGTAATGCTCCCGGTACGTTCCAAAGGTGTATGATGGCCATTTTCCATGACATGATCGAAAAGACTATGGAAGTCTTTATGGATGATTTTTCGGTCTTTGGGGATTCTTTCCAAACATGTCTCTCCCATTTGGACAAGATGCTTGAACGTTGTGAAAACACGAATCTTAGTCTAAATTGGGAGAAATGTCACTTTATGGTCAAAGAAGGAATTGTCCTTGGCCATAAGATTTCTAAGAGCGGGATTGAGGTTGACAAAGCTAAAGTCGATGTCATTTCGAAATTACCTCCTCCCACCACCGTCAAAGGAGTTAGAAGTTTCCTTGGTCATGCCGGATTCTATCGTCGTTTCATTCAAGACTTTTCAAAGATATCCCGGCCTATGACCCGACTTCTTGAGAAAGACACTCCTTTCATCTTCTCTAGTGAGTGCGTTGAAGCTTTTCAAATTCTTAAGAAGAAGCTCACGGAAGCACCAATTCTAGTTGCCCCCGATTGGGAATTACCATTTGAGCTTATGTGCGACGCAAGTGATTTCGCCATAGGTGCCGTTTTGGGGCAACGAAAGTCGAAACATTTCCAGCCTATACATTATGCTAGCAAAACTTTGACCGAAGCTCAAGCACATTACACTACGACGGAGAAAGAATTACTAGCCGTGGTGTATGCTTTCGAGAAGTTTCGGCCATACTTGATCTTGTCCAAAAGCATAGTGTATACGGATCACTCGGCTCTCAAATATCTTTTTGCTAAGCAAGATGCAAAGCCGAGATTGCTCCGATGGGTTCTCCTCCTACAAGAATTTGATATCATCATCCGTGATAAAAAAGGAGCGGAGAACCTAGCGGCTGATCATCTCTCTCGTCTTGAAAATCCACATCAAGGTGTGCTCGAGAAAAAGGAAATAAATGAAACGTTTCCTCTCGAGACTCTTAATGTGGTATCTCATCATGAAAATTCGAGTACCCCTTGGTTTGCCGACTTTGCGAACTACCATGCGGGTAACTTTGTTGTAAAAGGGATGTCGTCCCAACAAAAGAACAAATTTTTCAAAGACGTTAAGCATTATTTCTGGGACGACCCCTACTTGTTTAAGGTTTGTGCGGATCAAGTCATCCGACGGTGTGTTCACGGGCAAGAAGCCGATGAAATTCTCAAGGCTTGTCATCATGGACCTACGGGGGGACATCATGGCCCGAACTACACCGCTAAAAAGGTGTTTGACTCCGGTTTCTATTGGCCCACGATTTACAAAGATGCCCATGACCTCGTCAAATCTTGCGACTCTTGCCAACGTCATAGCAACATCTCTAAAAGAGATGAAATGCCTCAAAATGCCATTCAAGTGTGCGAGATCTTTGACGTTTGGGGCATCGACTTTATGGGTCCGTTCCCGTCTTCTCGAGGGAACAAGTATATACTCGTGGCGGTCGATTATTTGTCTAAATGGGTGGAAGCGAAAGCGCTCCCCACTAACGACGCCCGAGTAGTTGTGAAATTCTTGAAGTCTCTCTTTACCCGTTTCGGAACTCCCCGTGCCATCATTAGTGATCGCGGTACGCACTTTTGCAACGACCAATTCGCAAAAGTCATGCTTAAGTACGGTGTCACTCACCGTCTTTCCACCGCGTATCACCCACAAACTAGTGGGCAAGTGGAAGTTTCGAATCGTGGTTTGAAAAGAATCTTGGAGAGGACCGTAGGTGAAAACCGTGCCTCTTGGTCGGACAAACTTGAAGATGCACTTTGGGCCTTCCGTACCGCTTTCAAAACACCCATCGGGTGTACTCCTTACAAGCTTGTGTATGGAAAGGCGTGTCATCTCCCGATCGAGCTCGAGCACAAAGCCTATTGGGCCTTGAAGCATACCAATTTTGACCTTAAGTCCGCGGGTGATCACCGGAAAGTTCAACTCAATGAATTAAATGAACTCCGTGATCAAGCCTACGAGAACTCGTTGATTTATAAGGAAAAGACAAAGAAGATCCATGACTCAAAGATTAAGAACCGCGTTTTCAACGTTGGTGACCGAGTCCTTCTTTTCAATTCTAGATTGAAAATCTTCTCGGGGAAACTTAAGACCCGTTGGACCGGTCCATTCACCATTGCCAAAGTTTTTCCATATGGCACCGTCGAGTTATCTCAAACTGACGGGCCAAACTTCAAGGTGAATGGACATAGATTGAAACACTACTTTGGAGGGGACATACCATCCTTGGTTGTCCCGGATCTTCAAACTTTCCCCATGAACCAATGAATGCGGGGATCGAGTCAAGCTAGCGACTCGGTTAACAAAAACAGTAGCACGCTATATGGGTTTTCACCCGTATTTCTGACTTCTTTCTACTTTCTACCACCCTAGTGTGGGGGAGTTTCCCCCCGCTATTGTATAAAGTTTCAAAAAAAAAAAAAAAAAAAAAAAAAAAAAAAAAAAAAAAAAAAAATCTTCGAATAATGGCCGTAGTATTTCCCTTTACGTTCTTAGTTTCGGCATAACCGCTGGTACTTTGAATATTGAGGGCAATATTCATTTCTTAGTGTGGGGGGGAATTCTCACGAATTTTATCATATAAATATACCAATTCCCCCGTTTTTGGCCAAAATTTTTTTTGGAATAAGTGTTTTGCACTTATTTTGGTTATCAGTCCGCCATGTCTGTAAGACTAAAGGATTGGCTAATCCAGGAGCAAACGGCTCTTGGTAAAGATTTATCAAATCCGTTGACGGCTTGCAATTTGCCCAAAATTGTATGGTGTTCAGCTCACCATATCTTTAATTAGTGAAGAGTTGGCTAGCCCGCAAGTTTATGGCTTGTGGTAAAGGCAGTTGGAAAACCATAATTGGTAATCGACTCACCAAAGATAATATTGATAATTTATCTAAGAGTTGGCTAGTCCAGAGCAAACGGCTTCTGGTAAAGACAAATCAAAACCGTTGAAAGCTGGTGGTTTGCTCAAAATCACATGGTTATCGGTGTACCATGGTTCTTACTTGAACTAAAACATTTGGCTACTCCAGAAGTAATGGCTTTTGGTAAAGAGACTCAAATCCATTATGTTTTCTCAAAAGATTGCTAGGGACTAGCAATGTTTTAGTGTGGGGGATTTGATGAGTGCGTATTCACTCATCATTTTAGGTCAAATCTGAACTGCAAAACATCTAAAAACACTCCGAAATGCATCAAAATATTGAAAATATCTCAAAATTGTGTTTTATATGTTTCAGATGCAAAATGTTTAAAATCGGATGAAAAACGAACAAAGTTTGCATAATTGGCAGTTTCAGTCCCCCGACTTTCAAAAATTGACAGAAATAGTCCCTGAGCACGGAATTTAAAAAGAAAAGTCACCAAAGGTCATTTTAAAATCATAAGTTGTCATAATTAGTCCTTTGGTGAAAAATTGCAAAAGTTTGAGAAATGTCAGTTTTGATCCCTGGATGTTGAAAAATTACAATTTGAATCCTTGGAAATTCAGGTTTTGGCAAAAATGGTACTCAACCTATTTGATATTCACAAGTACAGACCTTGGGTTACATTTTCAGATTCTACATATTTGATCCCTGGATTTGCAGATTTTACACTTATGGTCCCTAAATGTTTAATGGGTTTCACATCTTATCTTAAATCCAATATAATCACTTAGGCCCAAAATAAACTATCCAGGTCCAATCCAGTAACCCGGTCAAACCCAAATGCCCACCCAGTCAACTGAATAAAAAACTAACCCTCATCCCCTGTCTTCCCCATTCCTTCCCGCCCAAAACAGACAAACCTGCTCCTCCTTTCCCTTCCCCAGAAATAAAATAATACCATCCTTTTTCCCTGTTTCTCATTTACCCAACACAACCCATCCCAAGACACTCAAAACCTCTTACCCGGATAAACCCAAATCCCAAACCCACTACCCAAGTTTTCCCCCTCATCCCAACTGCCAAGCTGGCAATCCCAGCTTCAAAAGGGTTCAGTGGACGGCTTAGATGATCTTCTCATATGTACCTAATTGATCAATGGTCGAGATTTAAGGAAAGAAGCACAAAGATTGGTTCTTGGTTGCCTGCTCTCACAGAAGTAACACATCAAGAAGCACAAGACAACTAGACCTTGAAGACCCTTAGTTTTAGTATAAATAGGACCCTTTGTAAGCCATGTAGAGGCACCCCTAGTTTTTATTTTTAAATCAGTGTTAGTTTTTATGTAATCTGTAATCTGTTTTTATTAATGAAAAATCTTTTTTTATCAATCTCTGTAATATCTTAGTTACTCTGTTTATTCAAGTCTTGAATTAAGTTTAAGAGTTTTTGAGAAATCAAGTTAAGTGAGTAAAGAAAAATGGGGGTCAAAAGTTCCTGCAAGGGTGTTTGGATTTAAAGTAGTTTTGGGTCAAAACCAGTTTCTACCCATTTGACTCTTAAAGTCAACCTTCATTTTGGTCGTTGGTCAGTTGCAAAAGTAAATTGAGTTCAAGTTTTGTAGGAGTTGAGTGGAGAAAAAGAAAAGAAAAAAAAAAAGCTTACTGTAACAGCAGCTATGGCTGCTGTTCATACACTTACTTAGTAGCTTATTTGGTGGTCAACATTGGTGAAAAGTGTTTTTCTCAAGTCTTGATGTTCCTAACTCAATCTAGGGTCAGTTAGATGCATCAAAAAGTTCTTTTGTTTGGTTAAAATTAGTGTTAAAAATATCTGTCTATTCCACTTTTTTGTATCAGTATGCAAGGTCAAAACCATAAGCTGATATGAGCTTATTTTCAAGCATTAAACAGCTTTTCTTTGTCCCTAGTTTGGTTTGTATTATATCTCCACTACCCTACCTTTGTTTTGCAGCTTACATCTTTCTTGGAAACTCATTAATAAGCTCAGAGATAAGCTTGGAAAGGACCCCCTAGGCTGCTGTTTTGCAGCCTGCACTGCTGCAACCACAGGCCACTTTCTTTCTTTCTCTACTCATTAGCTTATTAGGTAATCAAACTTAGTTTATTCTAGTTGTAAAGTGCTAAATCAGTGTGTGTGGATTAGTTTAGATATCTGTTAGCTTATTAGTGCTTCGAAGTAGTCTACACCTTAATCTCCATTTTCTTGGTTTTAGAAATCTCCAAATCAAACCATTTTAGCCAACTGCTTTTCCCTTAGCTTCATCAGTTGTGTGCTTGTCATTTTAGTTTAGATAACTTTGTTTAGCTTATTGCCTCATTCCCTTGTTGCTTATTTAGTGGATTTCTTGCTATTTGTGTTTAAGCAGTCATAAGGTGTTTGGTATTTTAGCTTAAAAGGAGTGTTTGGTTTTAACATAAAAAAATTGTTCGTTTATGTTCTGTCCAAACAGTCACTTACAAGCTAGTAAAACAGCTTATTTGTGAGATTTTAAAGTAAAAGTGTTTGCTAAAGTTTCTTGGTTGTATCTCATTGTCAAAATTTTAAAGAGTTGATTTGTTTGGTTTGAAAACTGTCATAGGGGTATTTGGATGTGTTTGTGCCTTCTGTTGAAATAAGCAGTGTCAAAAAGCTTGTTTCAAGCTTTTCAATAAGTTAGTCTTTACAAAAAAGGTTCATCTTGATAAGCTCTTTAAAGTGTAAAAAGAAAAATCAAAGAGAAAAAAGTTTTGCAAAAACTGACAGTGGTGGGACTCGAACCCAAGCCACTCAGCTCACACACAACACTCCTACCATTGCGCCCTTGGGACTTGTCTCGTTGTAACTTGCACAAACAAATCATTTAAAGTACCTTAGGCAGTTTAGCTTATAAGCCTTCTTGGCTTATTTCGTGCTTATTTTCCATAGTACCTTCCACATTTTTTAATTTTCTCATAATCAGTATTAGTCTAAGTACTTTTCTGTAAATTTTCAGATTTTTCTATAATGGTTTAGTATTTTTTATCATTTAATTAGTGTTAAATAGATTTTAATTCGTAGAAAATAATTTAAAAGTCAAAAAAATATTCCGCTTTTTTTCTAAAATCATTTTTAGTCGAATAGATCGTAGGAAAATTGGTTTCACACCCGTAGCCCTTAAATTTCATAATTTTTACGTTTATGGCTCGGGTTGTTTTCCCGTTTTTACGTTTTTGCGTTTTTGCACCCTAGGACTTAGTGTAGCTTCGTTTTATCATTCCTTAGGCTTAGTTATAGTTATTGTTAGTTTATTAGGGTTCCCTTGCATTAATTACCTTCCCGTTCATTAATTTGTAGAATTCTTAATCAAATCCAAATCATTTAAAATCCAATTCAAGTTCAAATCACGAAACTCAACGAATCCTTCCATTCACACCTCGTTGGGACACGACCCGGGAAATCACTTTCCGGTATCACTTTTATCACACCCGTGAGGTTTGGCACGTTGACCTTTTTCCTAAAGGGTTAATTTGTCGAATTTTACGGTTATTTTGATATACGTTGATATTTGTGTTTTCACACACTCACTTCACAACGAATCATGTAATAAAAGTGACTTAGGGACTAAAGTTGTTATATTGGGCAAACCATAGGGACCAAACGTGTAATTTTTTCAAATTAATATAAAGTGTCAGTTACACTAAAAATACAATGACTAATCATAAAATAGTATCTACTCCATCTCAAATTATAAGTCCACTTCCATTTTCACAAAGTTTAAAAAAATTTCATTAACTATTCTATTAACCAATTAAATATCATCTTTTTCAACTAAAGACTATTTTGATTGGTTGGAATATATAAGTGAACGAGTATTTAGAGACAACAAAAAATACCAATATTGACTTATAATTTGGGACGAATTGAGTAGCTTACAACACTCTTATACATAATGTAATTTATTATTAAAAAGATTGACACGCGTCAAAAAATCTAATGAAGTCGTACCATTAGTGCCGTTTATTTTGAAAAGTTTATTTTCTTTTGAGCTACATCTTGCGCTACAATTTAGATTTTGAGCTACTTTGCCAATTTGCTCTAATTTTTTCTGTTAACTTTCTCCATCTCCCACCTAGAACATTAATAGCAGTGATGGCATGTTTTACAATGTGAGAACCTGGACTCCATTGGATACCTAAACAGATGGGATTTAATAAGCTGTGTCATTGTTACGTCAGGTATTTGTACGATTCTGTACGTTAGGTGGATTTTTGCACGATATATCAATGAGAAATTATTTTCATATATTTAAGGGTCCCTATATTTAATTTGATTGAGACAGTCTAAAAGGGGAGGGAGTGGTCACCAAATTGGTGAAACTACTCAAATTGCTACATCACCTCTATCTAATAAAAATTCTTTAACTTAAAACTAGCCAATTCTACCTAAAACTACCTAATTTGAAGGGAGTGGTACCAAAAACTACCCAATTTCTTTTTTTAATACCACCTTCAAAAAAAAAAAAAAAAAAAAAAAAGCTTAAGCCTTGGCTTGGACCATGCAACACAAATCGGGTTCCCAACCCAATCCCATACCCGATTTCAGCTAACCGAAAGGAAAGGGACGGTGTTACCGATCTACCCGATCGACACCGAGCCCTTACCCGATCCCGCTCCCTCCTCTCTAAGAGCACTTGGTGCGGTAACTTTGAGTTAGTTGATAACATCGCACCACGTCAACGACACATCAACTTTAACATTTCAATTTTAATATAAATATACACACGGTATCATAACTCAACCATAATATCACATTTTGGGTTTCACTTTTCTTTAAAAAATAAAATTTACAAATTCAACCCTTAACTAATAATTTATTTAATAAACAACCTATCACTTTATTAATAACAAAAAAAACATTACATAAAAATAATACGAAATACGATACGCTACAAAATACGATACGAAAAAAAATATTCGAACTAAAATACGATACGATACGAATAAACATATCTTAATCTGAGTATTCCCCGCATGCAGAATCATACGAATAAGACCTCACATACACAGAAAATTTCTCAATGAACGCCGCCCATTCTGCTTCTTTCTTCTTGAGTTTCTCCTCTCACTCTTGTTGAAGCTTTGTTTGTTTTGCTTCAACTTCTCTTAAAGCCTCTTCGCTACACATAATTACATAATGATGTTTTATTGTTAAGTGATGCTCATCAACTGCCTTGTCTTCATAATCCGTAAATTAATAATGTGGTTGCTCAATAAATCCATGCGCATCAGTTGAAGTTGATGCATCTAGCCCAAACTAATTCGTGTTGTGATACCGAACCAACAATCTTATTTCCTTCATAGCTCCAACGGATTTTGTTGCTTATGTTGTCTTGTATATGTTAAACACACGTCCACAACTTTTCACTAATCGCCGCATATTTCATGGCGTCATTGCTCAAAAATTGGCCAATCAAAACTTTTTCCGCAGAAATGTCTTTGCATTTCGCGTATCATTGTCTCAGACGTTCTTTCTTTGCCTTTGAGACCTCAAACAGCTTGATAACTTCGACAATAGCATTTTGTCGAGCCACATCATCTTTATCGCATTAATTTTTTTTTAATATAAGCTTGCATTTCTTCGACGGGATGTGAGAGAAGACAAGCCATAAGGGATTTTGTGTAATTTTTTTGATTAATAGTGTATGAAAAGTGTGTAAAACTAATATGTAAACTTTGGTATTTATAGAAGCTTATGAATTCAAATTGAAACTAGTCGTTAAGGGGCGATTGTGTAATCTTTTTAACCTAACTAGCCGTTAATAAACAAGGTGGGGTTTTTTCTTTTCTTTTTTTTTTTTTTTTTAATTCAAATTGTTCTAACCGTTGAGGTGTTTACGTTTTTTTTTTCTTTTTATATTGAACTCAACTTTAATGTTGTGTTGCCAAGGCAACGCCTAAGCCAATGCTCAAACTTAACGCACGCACACGGTATAATAACTTGGGGTTAACGCTGCGTTAAATAGCTCCACGCCAGCCTTAACGCGAGGGATAAGTTACCACACCAAGTGCTCTAATACATGTATTGGAATTAATATAATTTACGACTTGTTTGTTTAGTTTTTTTTATTAAGTCCTGTTAAATTAAACTATATGTCTAGATATATGTTGTTTGTTTGCTCCTGAGTGGACAAAGAATAGAAGCAAGCATGTGTTCATATTTCAAAGTTTCAAGACAAGCGATACTGTTTTATTTGCAAGTCTTATTGGGATAGTTTAATATTGGCCTTGGTTTTCTCAGGACACTTTTGGTCCTTTGTAATTTTAATTTTGAACTTTTGCGTTTTTTCGTCTTTTAATTTGCTTGATTAATTGGGGAGAGATACTTTTTGCTTGTATGTTTTTTTTCTTTTGCGGGTTATAATATTGTTGTCTTTCTAAAAAAAAAAGAAAAAAAAAGTTGTTGTTTGTTTTGTGTGCTGAATAAAGTGTCTGAATTAAAAAATTACCGTCATGCCATTTTTTTAAATAAGGTTAAGAAGTGGGAGGGTAAATATGTAAAATTATGATAAAAGATATGGACTTGATTTGTAGACGCTCATCTCCCTGGCTTTTTCTAGAAAGTCGTATGTTAGTTTTAAGCACTAGACAAACATTCATTTGGTAACTTTATTAACTTACCTATTTTTCAATTAAGACATTTTAAATTGTTATCAAACACTACCTAAGTTTTTTTAACTACTTACATATTAGAATGTGTAATTAAAAGTTTAAAATGTATGAATCATCTTTAATCAATGAAAATTGATTTGCACTCATTGAGTATTACACAAATTTTGATGATTTGCACAAAGTAACTTACGAAAAAAACTTATAATGTGTGAGAGAGAAAAAAACGAGGGATGGCAAGAGGTGCCCAATAGGAGAAGACAAAAAGGCGACAGCAAAGGGAGGATCGACGGTGAGAAAAGGAAAGATATTGTCAAGTTCTTCGTGGCTAACATCCTAGATGGGTGTCGTCCTTGGGATTTAGCTTCGGTACTAGAAAGCTTTGGATCGATATTAGGGGTTTACATCGCTCGGAAGAGAAACTCGAAAGGTGAGAGATTCGGATTTGCAACTTTCAAAGGAGTGAAAGACAACAAGGAACTTGAAAATCAATTGAAAGGGATTAAGATGGGTAGAGGGACATTAGACATTAACATTGCTAGGTATGCGTCGGAGAACGAAAAGGTAGAGGTTGTTAAGGAAAAACGTCCCCCTAGCTCCTTTCCGGCTAGGGTGGTAGGTGGATTTCAGGATGGGAGGCAGTTCGCCAGTGTGGTCAAAGGGGCAGTTGATAGGGAGAAGAAAGGGATTGAAGTTCGCATCGATTCCTCGGTTAATAAGCTGACTGGCCTCCACAACAAAGCCCTGGTGGCAAAGTGTGTGGACTTCTCCACCCTATCCAGTCTAGGGTTGTTACTGGGCGGTCTTGGAACCACCATTTCGAGCTTTCAATACATTGGTGGACTTTCGGTGCTTCTTATCTGTGATGAGCGGGTCAAGGTGGAAACATTCCTTCTTAAAAAGGAAGTATGGAGTGTATGGTTTAACAAAGTTGACATTTGGAGGGGACAATCGCTGCCGTTTGAACGAATAGCATAGGTTGGAATCTATAGAGTCCCCCTTCACTTAGCGTCGCCAGCTACATTTAATAAAATTGGAGGCATGTTCGGTAAAGTGGTGTCGCCCTCAGGAGTCAAAGTTGATTGCTCGAATCGATCCGTAGAAGGCATCGGTATACTAGTTGGTGAAAGGAATGAGGTGAAAAACTCAGTTTCATTAGCTTGGAGGGACAAGAAATACCAAGTTTGGCTTAGTGAGAAACTTGTTGATTGGTATCCTAATTGTAACATCATCCGGTCAAGTGGGTCGCCGTTCGTTGGTGGTGACCATCAAGGTCCTGCCGTCTCGAGGGCGGCATCTAATGAGTTGGAAGACGGAGAGGTGGAGAGAGATGGTATGGCTACTTTGCATGGGGAAGATGGAGAACACAAAGAGGCTATGCATGGGAATTATGAAGAGACAGTTAAGGGGGCGCACGGGTACAAAGAATTTAAGGATTATGAAAAGTTAAGTGAGGTGGGACCAGATGTTTCTTTTGCCTTTTCTTCGGAGGCAAATACTGGTAAAGACAACGGGGTGAATAATGGGGAAAAGGAAACTTGGGCTAACTTTAACATTGGGATTTTACCTAGGCCCAGAAAACGCCCCAGGGCTTCGGACCCTTTTTCCCTTGATATTCTGTTGGGCATTAATAACAATAACAATAAGGAGGATAAAGGGGTGGAAGTCACTGGTTCACATTCAGTTATCCCTAACAGTAACTTTGAATCCTCTAAGAGTCTCGATCTCAACACTCCACCTGCTACCCCTATGGAGACTGTTTTCTCCTCCTGTTGTTCATATTAATGTGGAGGTTTCCCAGAACTCAGGTGCGCACGGCCTGGTGGTTGAAAAGGAAGTCCAGGAGACTTTGGATATGGGAAAAGCGGTGGGTGTTGATTTATCCTCGGTCCAGAATTTGGTCAGCGGTGTTATTGCGGAAGAAGGCATGAACCCCGTCGTCCAATGAATTATTTTTCCATTAATATTAGAGGGATGGGGGTGATAGGAAATCAAGTTGGATTAGGAATATCATTAACAAAGAAAAGGTCTCGTTCTTAGCCATCCAAGAAACTCAATGTGGGGGGATTGAGGACTCGTCTATTAAGAGGTTCTGGGGGAATTCGCCGTTTGAGTGTGAAGTTGTGGAGCCGACTGGGAGGTCTGGGGGTTTAATTAGTGTTTGGGACCCTTTGGTGTTCAAGAAGAGCGTGTGTATCAAGAATAGCAACTTCCTCCTGGTTTGTGGTTCGATTAGAGGATCCAACGAGATTGTGTCTATCTTCAATGTTTATGCTCCTCAGAATAGAAGGGATAAATTGAGGGTTTGGTCGGAGTTGAAAGTGAGGATTGAGAATAGTAGTGGTTTCGTGATTCTTATTGGAGATTTTAACGCGGTTCGGTCGAATGAAGAAAGGAAAGGCTCTAAATTTAAAAAGCATTGCGCTAATGGATTCAACGAATTTATTGGCTCTTCGGATCTCCACGAGTATGCTATGCAAGGTTGCAAATTCACTTTTTTTAAGGAAGATGTAAATGGTAAGAAGTTTAGCAAAATTGACCGGTGTTTGGTTAATAGGGAGTTTATGGATTATTGGCCTAATGCTTGCTTTAGGTCTCTCCCCCGCCTCTGGTCTGATCACAATCCCATTTTACTTTCTATTGTGGACGCAAACTTTGGGCCTAAGCCGTTTCGTACTTTTAACTCATGGCTTGATTACCCCGACTGCGCGGCGGTGGTCACGCAAGCTTTGGTTAATTTTGATTTTGGGGGTGCGCCGGACCTCAGGCTTATTAGAAAGTTTAAATGGTTGCGCCAATGTTTAAAGGAGTGGAGGGATGATTTGGTCCATAAGGAAAATGTTGACATGGAGATTTGTAGGAAAGAGCTTGAAGAATTTGATACGACTATGGAATTGGAGGAGCTCTCGGAGGCTGATGATTGGTCTAGAACCGAATGCAAAAGGAGAATTGAGGAGATTGAGGCTCGTAAAAGTAAAGATCTTAAGCAACGCACTAGGAGCAAATGGGCCGCGGAAGGAGATGGGAACAACCGTTTTTTCCACGGTATTATTAATAACAGAAAAGTCAGTAATGCTCTCCATGGTCTTATGATTGGTGATGAATGGGTTTCTAAGCCGAAGTTGATTAAGAGGCATGTTTATGATTTTTTCAAAGAGAAATTTAGTGAGAATTGCGGTGAGAGGCCTCATTTGGTTTGCAATTTCGATAACACCCTATCGAGTGAGGCGGCTAACTCTTTGATCAACCGTTTCTCCAAAGAAGAAATTAAAAGGGCAGCGTTTGAATGTGGCGATGAAAGGGCTCCTGGGCCAGATGAGATATCGTTTAAATATATTAAGAAGTTCTGGGATCTTTTCGAAAAGGACTTTGGTGAGGTTTTTGAGAATTTCTATGAAGGAAGGGGCATTAGTAGAGGCTGTAACGCGGCTTTCATCACGTTAATTCCTAAAGTTAGGGACCCGGGTCATCTTAGCGAGTACAGGCCCATTACTTTAGTCGGGGTTTTAGGTAAAATCCTCTCTATAGTTTTGGCTAATCGTCTTAAACTTGTTCTTAGCCCTCTGATTTCTAGAAATCAATCGGCCTTCTTGAGTGATCGCCTCATCTTGGACGGCCCCCTGATTTTGAACGAGGTGATGTCATGGGCAAAAAAACAGAAGAGGAAAATTTTCTTTTTCAAGGTTGATTTCAACAAAGCGTACGATAACGTTAACTAGGGTTTCCTCGACTCGGTTATGTCTCAAATGGGTTTTCCGGATTTGTGGTGTAGATGGATCCGTGATATCCTCTCCTCGGCTAGATCCGTTGTTCTTGTAAACGGTTCCCCTACCTTTGAGTTTCAATGTGGCAAAGGCTTGAGACAAGGGGATCCGATATCTCCTTTTCTCTTCCTCATTGTTATGGAGGCCTTATCGAATATGATGAAGAAGGCGGAGGAGGGTGGTATTTTCGGTGGCCTTTCTTTACCTAATTCGGGTCCTCAAATAACTCACCTCTTTTATGCGGATGATTGCACGTTTCTGGGGGACTGGTCAGTTATTAACATCAGAAAGGTTAATCTTATTCTCCGATGCTTTTACTTGTGTTCTGGCCTTAAGATTAATTTGAGTAAATCCCATCTCTTTGGGGTGGGCGTTGAGGAGGCCGAGGTCAGGGATGTGGCGGCGTGTATCTCTTGTTTGCCGGGTGCTGCCCCTTTTGATTATTTGGGTATCCGGGTTGGTGGTAAAATGAATAGAGTGGATAGTTGGGATTTTTTATTTGATATCTTTAACGCTAGACTTTCTCGTTGGAAAGCCTCATGTTTATCGATTGGGGGAAGGGTGACTTTAATCAAAGCTGTTCTTGAAAACATCCCGACTTATTTCCTGTCTCTTTTCAAAGCTCCAGCCAAGGTGGTAGATGGGTTAGAAAAGATCATTAGAAGGTTTCTTTGGGGTGGTTCCTCGGAGACTAGGAAAATTCATTGGGTCGCCTGGGATCGCGTTACCTCCCCTATCAATGTTGGTGGCCTCGGTTTGAGTAAGTTATTGGACGTTAATATCGCCCTCCTTAGCAAGTGGGTGTGGCGTTACAGGAATGAAACAGGTAGTTTGTGGAAGAGAGTGGTGGATGCCTTTCATGGTACTCCAAGGTGTTGGACTTCTATCCCCGTGTGCAATTCTATGTCGGGTGTTTGGTCGACGATTGTTAAGACTATATCCAAGGTTCGGGTTGCTGATATTAACTTTAATCAGCTGCTTAAGGGCGAAGTGGGGAACAGGAGATCTATTAGGTTTTGGCTCGACCCGTGGATATGTAAACTGCCGCTGAAAGAGGTTTTTCCTTTAGTTTTTAAACGTGAAAGAGAGAAAAAAAGCCTGGTTTGTGAGCACTATATCTCGGACTTGGGCTTATTCTCGGGTTTTGGACTTCGCTAAATGGGTCAATTTCGGAAAATGAAGCTATGGAGAGGCAGCGATTGAGCAGCCTTTTGAGGCTCACACTTTAGGCAATAATCTCGATAAATGGAGATGGATAGGAAGGGGGTTTAGTGGTTTTAGCGTGAAGGCTGTGAAGGAGTTTCTTGGAAGTAATAGAGACTACAGTAATCGCCATGTTTTCAAGTGGTCCAAATGGGTCACAAAGAAGTGTAATATTTTCATGTGGAGGTTGGGTCTGGATCGATTACCCACCTCGGAACAGCTCCAGTTGCGTAATTGTTATACTGGTAGCTTAGATTGTAGCCTGTGTGGGAATGAAGTTGAGACTGCGGACCACTTGTTCTGTTCATGTGAAGTCGCCATGGATGTGTGGAATAGGGTGGGTAAATGGTGCAAGCTCCCGCCTCTGTTTATGTTCTCGCGGTTTGATATTTTCAAGCTTCATAGGGGTATGGACCAGGGTAGGAAGAGAATGGACCTCCTGAAGGGTATTATGTTTAGGACTTGTTAGTGCCTTTGGATTGCTAGAAACAGGATTCGGTTTGATAATTCTAACTATGACAGCTAGAAGATCTTACAGGACATTAAGTCCATTAGTTTTCTTTGGTATAGCAATAGAGCTAGAGCTAGCAATGGTAGTATAGCTTGGAAAGACTGGTATTTGTTCAATCTGGTGTAATTCCTTTCTTGTTCTCTCGCGCTCCCTGATTTGGGGAGCGTTTGGTTTGTGTGTGAATAATAGTCAAATTTCAAAAAAAAAAAAAAAAAAAAAAAAAAATTGTACGGAGTATTCAAATTAAAAGCAGGTAGTGAAGGCTAATGAAATTTAAATAAGGTGGGGTTATTGGGACGGTGACTATTTTTTTAGATTGACCCCCTTTATTTTTTTTATTTTTTATTTTTTTATTTTTTTTTATTTTTATAATTTTGTTTATATCAAAAAGCTATAAACCTGAAAATGCGGAACAAAAAACTGTGTTGTACTGAAAAAAGTGAATGGACAAAAGGAATATTCTTTATGATTTGACCCCATAGGGAGGGTTTCAATAGTACAACCCTTTAGATAATATGTTACAACCATTCGGTTATGCAGATTAGACAAATCACATCCAAATATGCACAACGCTAGAAATTTAAATACGTGATATTTTGATCATCATAAAAAAAATCAAGACTGATTGGACAAGTATATAGTTGGCAAACCACTTGCAATAAACACTTGTTCCCTATTTGATCCACTTGTTTAACACATTATTTGAGCAGACAAAGAAGACAGTTACACGAGACAAGACAAAAAGCACAACCAAACCCACAAATTGGCCAAATTATTATGAACTCTAAAAGATCTCAGGCTCGACACAGTAAGTACTACATGACAAATAGAAGCCGAACCCTACAATGACATGGGCTTGGTACAAATACATGGGCCTAATACATATACTAAATACATACTACTAACACCCCCCCCCCCCCCTTTCAGTTTGAGCGGGAGGACAACGAACACTCAAACTGAAGCGAAATTCTTCAAATAAAGCTGAGGGCAATCCCTTGGTGAAGATGCCCGCAAACTGATAGTGAAAAGGCACATGAAAAACTCTGACTTGACCTATAGCCACTAAATCTCGAACAAAATGAATGTCAATCTCGATATGCTTGGTTCGTTGATGCTGAACCAGATTCGAGGACATGTAGACAACACTAATATTATCACAGTATACAAGAGCTGCTGAAGATACAGGAGTATGAAGCTCTCGAAGAAGATTCCGCAACCAACATGTTTCAGCAACAACATTGGCAACCCCACGATATTCTGCCTCAGCACTAAAACGAGAAAGTGTCGGTTGGCGCTTAGAGGACCATTTTAAGGTCCGGAAAAGGATCCTGATGGGCGATTATGGTGGCCACATTATCATACCTCGCGGGCAAGCCTTCTAAGGCAAAGGTTACTACATCATCATTGTCTAAAGAAGACCCCAAGCTATTCAAAACAGTGGCAATAGACTCAATTTTCCGAAAATAAGCATCAATTCCCATGTCATCAAGCTTCAAAGACCGTAGCTCCGCTTTCAAGGCGATTGAGCGGGTGCGTTTGTTATCGGAAAATATAGTGGCTAAGGTGTCTGTGGTGAGAGGCCATTCGTGTGTATGGGCTGTTGTGTAGGTAACTATGGTGAGAGGCCATTCGTGTGACACCCTAATTTGGCCAGGAGACTTTGCAAAGTTTGCATGTCACTTGGGGTAATAGTATTCGATGAGGGTGATGGCTGTGGACCATGACCATGCACACCATTGTGCAAAAACCGACAAGATGCACCAAAACGACAATACCCTTTGAGATAATTATTTGCACGACTTGTGTACCTTTTCCGAGGAGGTGAAAGAGCGGCGATTGTTAGACCCCGTGTTGGCCAATAACACCATTGGAGATGATGGTGTGGAATCGGATAAAGGATCTTGGATGCGAGCTTTTTGTCGCATCTCCTCCGTGGTAAGCATGCTTCGGACCGTTTTAAGGTCGGGAAAAGGATCTCGATGGGCGATTATGGTGGCCACGTTATCATACCTCGCGGGCAAGCCTTCTAAGGCAAAGGTTACTACATCATCATTGTCTAAAGAAGACCCCAAGCTATTCAAAACAGTGGCAATAGACTCGATTTTCCGAAAATAAGCATCAATTCCCATGTCACCAAGCTTCAAAGACCGTAGCTCCGCTTTCAAGGCGATTGAGCAGGTGCGTTTGTTATCGGAAAATATGGTGGCTAAGGTGTCCCATGCATCTTTAGCCAATTTAGGGTTTTCAACAACCAATCGTTGTTGGAGTGTTTTAGAAACCGTAACAAAAATCCAGGTGAGAAGGATAGAGTCGACCTTCAACCACTCGGCATCATGAGGTGGTGAAGTACTTGTGGAGGCATCCGAGGTGGTGAAGTACCCTACAAATATTCTTTTCTAATTAAATAACACACAAAAAAGATAGTCACAGTCGGTCGCAGACACGACCCAAATCGACCAAAGAAACACAACCGATCGATTGCCACAGTAAGACGATTGACAATCGCTTCGGTCGACCAATCGATCGTTTGTTATTACTGCGTTTAGCCTCAGTTGTATACCAAAATAATAGCATATGAGACCGATGCTGGTTAGAGTCCCCCCCCCCCACCCCAACCAACCAACCATATAAAAGACTGCGTCCCTTCATTAGTTCAACCGAATGCAAACGCGTTTCACCATAACTTTTTCAATCTTTTAGTTGGCCCAACCGAAACTTTCATTTTGTTTGTGCGTGTATTTTTTTTATTTGTTTTTGTGACAAATGTTTTTTTGTTGTGGTTGCGGCCGTTTTATTAGCAACTTATGATTAGGATGTAGTATTAAAAAGAGAAAACTGAATTGACGCGAATTTGTCAAGACTAACCACAAAAAAGTATGGTCACCACTCGCCATTAGCATTAGCCTGAGAAAATAAACAATGCCCATACCATTTTATATATGGGTGGTGATTTGCGCACTTTCAAAAATGATTGGGACACTCAAATTTTGAGTGTTTGGACATTTATACTCTTGCAGGATAAACACAACTAAAAATAATGTGAGGATATAAATGTCCAAACATTCAAAATGTGAGTGTCCCAATCATTTTTGAGAGTGTGCAAACCACCTCCCTTTATATATATGCCGGACAAAATAAGAACAATACAAAAAAAAGGTCCATAACCAGTTTTTAAAAGATCAGCATGTTTCCACTCGACTAGTTCAATATTCGAAACTAAAAGATATAATTATATATTAACATTAAAGCAAAAATGATACGACATTAACTGTGCTTTACACGAGAACCGTAAGCTGGGTCGACAGCATTTGTGGACTCAACATCCATTGTTTCTATTTTCAATAATTAATTCATCTTATCCTCTAACTTTATACACTACTTTATACACTACTATTAATAATATAAAATAAATAGATCAATAACTCGTCATAATTTTCCCACTAAATAGAGTGGTTTACATGTTGCATCAATACACCTAATAGCTCCATAATGAATTTATATCTAACCTATTTTAATTATGAAAATTCCAAAATAAAAATAAAACAAATAATATCAGCCACTACTTCCTCAACTAGTCGTACAACCCAATAATGCAATCCATAGCTCTTGAAAGATAATTTTGTTTTTCCGATCGAATCCGAAAAAGATTGAGGATCCGCAAGAATAAAGTGAGATGTTTTTGGTGGGAGGTAGCTTTTCACGATGACTCAAATCCATGTCACGTCTGGGCCCTATCGGGTCGAGAGGACAAATGAACGAATACGAATATGTAATAAGGAAACAGGTCCGAAAGTAGACCATGAAAAGGTAAATAGATAACTCAAGGACGAATCCAGATATGTTTTGGCTTATCAGGACGCAAATGTTAAAAGCGCTACGACAATGGCCACAAAAATGTAGCTATGTCGTTGCGATGCTCCGCTGTTTTCCACAGCGTCTGCCCCTTCGTATACCATCCCGTCGTTGAATTGTGGTGTCGTGGGTATAGCGGGACTTTGTTGCCCTTCCGTTGATTTCTTACTGCATTCACAAAAAATCATTTTTTTCAGCTAATAAAACATAGTGTTAAAAAAAATTAAAAGGAACGTTCCAAACGTAAAGATTCTCATACATCGCCTATATAAATATATGACATAATCAAAAAGAGAAATGATTGGCATAACTAAATGTATGCCTAAACTTGATTGGCATAACTAAATATATGCCTAAACTTATGACTAAACATGCATGGCATTAGTTTATTAGTTTGTGAGACGGTGGGCCCCTAGCTTAGCACCAATGATTTACATGTAGTTTTAGGCATAAGTTTAGGCACAAGTTTTAGTCATGCTAATCATTTTTCAATCAAAAATGATACAGTACTTTCACAAGATTGTTCCATTTTTTAAAGGTTAAGTTATTTGAACCCTTTTTTTACAAGTGATAACCCCACTTTTTCGAGATTTTTTATTTTTCACGTGGTAGATGGGTAACATCTCGAAAAAGTTACCGTTGCGTGTCAAACCTATAATGTGCCGTTAGTCGTGTAAATATCTAGATACAACAATGACAAAATACCTTTACACATGAGAACAATAAATACTCCCACAAAACGACAAATTTTCTGTTGCGCATGGTAAATATATAGAATGAAAAATGATACATAAACTTAAACTTAGTTTTTAAATTTAGACCTAAAATAAAATGTTAGCATCTGCATACAAAGACCAACTTATTTTATAAGTCATCAAAATGATGACAAAAAATGATTTTAGGTCTAAGTTTAAGTCATGTATCATTTCTCATATAAAATAGCTACCGTTGTTACTGTTAAAATTAGTGAGGTGTTATGCACACATCAAATCACAGTATCACACTAGTGATGCATTGTATTATACCACATATGCATGTTTGCAATGTGCGCATCAATTTTTGTGGTTTGTTTAATTAGCCGTTAGTCGGCGTAAATATCTAGATATACACAAAATGACAATATCACCTATCCTAAAAAATTTAACCGTTACAAAATATCATTTTGACTATTTTAAAGTCAAATATATTGTTAAGCAACCTAAACTAATTGGTTGGCAGTGGTCATTAGCTGGTAAGGACAATAATGCATTTTCACAACTAATAATGACCGTTACACTGACAAAATAATACGTTAACGTTTAACAACACATGACAGGCTTTTTTCACGTGTTATGCCCACAACGTGTCGTAAATATAATAAAAAATCAAGGGGCCTTTTCATAAACTTAACCAAATTAAAGGGGGTACTTTTGTCAATTAAACTAAACTTAAGGGACTTTTTAGCAAATATTTACCTTGTGGTTGATGGTGGGCAAAAAGTGACCTGATAATCAGCACCAGTGCAAGTAAAGGTGCTAGTTTTATCATCATAAGCATAACTATAAGCGCGTGGACAAGCAGTCTTGAACAGCTGCGAGTAGGATGAAGGTTTACATGTATCCGGTGTACCATACGCGCCGCTACAACAATACTCCTCGTCACCAAACGCCTCACACGCGCTTTTACACGCGACCCCCTGACCGTCATCGCTCGTTACCTTCAGCGCCGTAGGACACGCGCCGTTCAGATCAACCATACACCCGGTGTAAGTGCAGTTACGTCCGGTACCACCTGTGGGGGCCACTAGCATTGGGAGATTGTATCCGTCGACTAAGCTGACGTCGAAAAAATCCATCCCGCCATCTCCGTCGAGCGTGAACTCGGCTAAAGTGGCGGGAGGTGCGGCTCCGGCTCCGGCACATTCCATTTTGCCGGAGCCGCAGTCGCCTGTTCCGCAAGTGAATTTATTGTTGGAGTCTTGGGTGCAGTGTGTTCTGCCCCAGAATCTGCCGCCCCAGGATGCTGGGGCGGTCAGTACTTTGGTTTCGCCTTTTTGTAAGGCGAAACCTGTTGGTTCTAAAGCTGCAATCCCCGCGTTAGATAATATTCCTGGCCATATTGTTTGATCACATTTGTTCACGAATGTAAATGTCGCGGATGAAATCACACCTAATAGAATTAAACAACTCATTAGATACAAAAAAATAAAAGCAAATAGTAATAACTAGGCAAATATTGAGATTGTTGTATACCTTGAATGAAGAATTGTGAGATTGTTAATGTTAGAAGACATAATGATAGATGTAACTTTGCCATTTTTGTTAGGGTTTATGATGATAGTGGTTTAATAAAAGTTGTGTATTTGTTAGTGGGAAGGCGGCGAATGAATATTTATAGAGGAGGATGGCTTATAGGCGGCGTAAGGAAAATAGTAAATGGCTGCTTGAAGGCATTGAAAGTCCCGATTTACTACTAGTCATATTTATTCCTAAACTATGATTAAGATTTTTTAATTATTTTGTTTTATATGCATTCCATTATTAAAAAAATCTCAAAAGAACATAGTAACAACATATAAGTAGATTTTTAATTATTTTATTATTTTATTATTTTTTAAAGAAATTATACTTTTTTTTTTTTTTTTTTTTTTTTTTTTTTTTTTTTTTTTTAACTAAAAGAGATTTTTAGTAACTCAAGTGATGAATAAATTTTTTAGTAACTCAAACTCGGACAAATATCCGCTTGCATTATAATTTAATTTAGTGTATGTACGAATATATTTTATTGGATTCCACTATATACTTTCATCTTTGATTGGATATTGTAGCAAAGTAGTTTTGACTAATATGATGATTGTGATACAAGTCTTTCTTATGAAATTCAAAAGGTTCGGCTAGCAATAACTTATATTGTTAAGCTCGTTTTTTTTTTTTTTTTTTTTTTTTTTTTTTTAACCATGATTTATGTTTTTTTGGTCTACTAATTCACGGGGTTTGAATCCACCGCCACACATACTCAAACAAGGTAAAGTTCTTCTTTTCAGAAGGTTATCGTGACCACTTAAGATTGTTTGAACTTAGCAGGAATTAAACTTAAGCTCGTTACTATAATATACATCTACGGAAAGAAACGACGTCGCATTTGGCAGCCAATATTACAAAACGTATGATCGTGTGTTCGGGAAAAACAATCAAAAGACGTCGTTTAGGGAAAATAGTAACGGCGTCATTTTGGAAAAAAAATTACAAAAGTTACCCCCAAACAATGCAACAAGTTACAAAAATTACTATGTACTAATTACCATGTATTTTAGCTATTTACGGTTTTTTATGTAACAAACTTTATATAACAAATAGTTAGCAATTTCCTTACAAAAAAAAAATACCGTTGAAAGGTGTTGAAATCGCAAGAAAACGACACCAATATTGCAGTGCTTTTAACATATGTACAATTTTATGAAAAATGTAAAACTTTAATACGAAGTATATTTTTTTGCAAAAAAAATGAAAAATTAAAAATAAAATCTAAAGCGAACCTTTGACCTAACCAAAACTTAAAAACTTCCTTAAAATTTGTTTACACCACAGCTCTAAAGTGTAACAAGTTATAAAAAAATATCTTAAACTTCTACTTTTACAATTTTCTTCCCTAATTTTTTTTTTTTTTTTTTTTTTTTTTAATCAAAATCTAGCAACTTTTTTTTCTTTCTTTAAAAAAATATATATATTTGCAAGATCTTTTGTATGTTTTCTCGGGAATTTCTTAATTTAAAAAACTAAAATTCGAAAGTTGTCAAATAAATGTGCAATTTACTAATAAAATGTTACATGTGCCCGCAACATAGTGCGGCTAACCACCTTACTCGCTATTATACATTAGTTGTGAGAACAATGTCGTTTGGTACAGAGGGCATGTCATTTCATAAGGGAAAATAGTGTTGTATGGTAGAACCATTGTCTTTCATAAGAAAGAAAAAAAAAACATTTACAAAACATCCTCTGGCTAGTTATACATTGTCAAAATAGTGACTCCGGGGAGCTCACTCACAATTTTGTGTAATTATTTGTTTTGTATTTCTGTCTTAACGAAATGAAGAGATGTTTTTTTTTTTTTTTTTTGAACGGCGAGTTAGTAGTTAGTGATCCGAGCCCACAGTGTCATCCAATTGGGCAGTATGCAAGTCTCGAACCTTTCTCCTTAGGGGATAAACCTCACACCTGCTTCTATTTATTTCGGGCCCCTGAAGGTCCATGGTGAGACTCGAACCTGAGACCTCTCCAAGAAAACCTCCCTAAAGTTACCCTTGGTGGCCAACTGAGCTAGCCCAATTGGTTGAAATGAAGAGATGCTTACTCGAACATTCACATTTGGAGAATAAACCCCACTCGAGGAGCTCACTCACACTTGCTCACTCCAAAATAGTTTCGTCGCAATGCGTGAGAACCCAGCTACTCATTATGAATAAATTTATTATTATTATTATTATTATTATTATTATTATTATGGCTAGTTAGTGGTTCGAGTCATACAGTGACATTCAAACAGGTAGTATGCTTACTCGAATATTCACATTTGGAGAATAAACTCCACTCATTTTTTCCTTGTTATAACTTCTTGTATAAAAAGATCAATCTCTTGTGTAACTATGGTAATTATTCCAACAACAATAATGAACATATTTCAAATTATTTTCTCAAATAAAAAATAATTTGTAAGTATAATTTGTTAAATTATTTTCTCAAATAAATACGATCGAGTACATAATGATTTGTTAAACATGGACAACATGGTGTTCTGATTAATTTGCCCGCCTCAAGGCGCAATTTCATTACGCATTGTTGTTAGACAAAGAAACGGAACAACGCTTGAAAGGGACTCGAGAAAAGGCAGAGTACCTACTTCGACGTTATAGTGATACCGCATAGTCCGCGAGAGAACTACATATAGCTTGAGACACAAAATTGGGTGGACATGCTAAATATACTCAAGGTAGGTCATTTGGACATTTTACAATTGTTTCTAAAAAGGTAATCAAGGTACCAACTTAGCTAGGCTTTAATTCAAAATCTTTGATTGTAAATGAAACAATCATTCAATACATAACCCATTTTTCACTCAACAATCAAGTTTTGTTTGTGTATGTTTGTTCATTTATATTCAAAACAGAGACTATAGTATCATAAGAGTAACGCTGGGTTTAAAATAAAACGTACCCATTTTCTGTTGAGAAAACGAGACTGATAGAAGGTTCTCATTAGATGGGAAAATTGTGAAGTAAATTAGTTGATCTCGATAAGGTTGTTGACCACACACTGATGTAGTTATGTTAGTTGAGAATAGCTTCATAACTATTATACTTATAACGTTCTATGAAACTTGTAGAGTTAGCCACAATTTAATCCGTGTTATCATTAACCATATACAATGAGTATAAATATATTACCAAGCCATGAATAAAATCATCTTACGTCCATAAACCATGGCAATATATGCACGTACATTCTATATTTAGTCTTTGATTTACACATGAAAACACGTACACAAAGCGCACATGGATCGAGTCTAACTGAATAGTAACACATCATGTTACACGAAAAACAAATAAACAACTTCCTTAAAATCAGAACGTGCATCGATAAAGATAGAGATGAACATGGAGCATGGTCCAATTCAATTGGGTCTGCCTGTTTTGTGCCTTATAACCTAATGTTCGGTTTTGGGTAATTAAATCAAGAAAAATGTTAAACGTAGTCTTAACGAGGGCGCGGCGGGTTTTTGAGCTCGTTGTCAATCTATAAGCTATGACCAATTACATCCGAAACCCCTGTGCAATATTCATTTCAATTGTTCTAAAAAAACAGGCTCTCACATTATCAGACGATGGTGCGCGTGATCTACTACAATCGCCTTCTGATCGTTCGTTTACACCTACAATAACAACACGCGTCACTATATTACAAACACATATGGTTTTACTAAATTTACGCTGATTCAATTGCATCAACTACAAAATCGTCTCACAAAATACATCCTTACCATGAGCATCCGATGAATGCAAATGCGCAAAGAATAGCTTAAACTCACACCTGGACCATTGCAATGCCATGTAAACCCTTTTGAATAGCTTAAACTCACACCTGGACCATTGCAATGCCCTGTAAACCTTTCTTGCATAAAAACCAAAGTCATTTTACCATGCTGCACGAACATCATTTTTTGGTTTAATCACTGTAAATAACCGGTTCATAACCTTGTTGGCCCACAAATACGGTTAAACAAACACACACAACAACTCCTATTACAGAAAAACTAATTGTAAACAAAAAGAATTACCAACTGAATAGTGTGAAAGAAAAAAATCCGAAGAAGGCATATTATAAAAAGTAAGTTGTTTCACTAAATACTGCAACTACAAACTTCAAACCCTTAGAAGACTCTCTTCAGTCTGATAAAAAAAACTTTAGGATTATTTTATTAACAGTCACAGAACTTGTTTTCAATAACTCTAGTGTATATATTAAAGTACTTTTATTGATGAGATTTCAAAACCAAGATTCAGGAACAAAAAAAATATAAATGAAAAATGAACCTTTCTCTAGTCCTGCCTCTTTCTTACAACGGCTTTCTTCAGCCTTCAGTAACCTCCTCCGACAACTTGGCGAACAAAAAATATACAAAATTTTTTAAACCAATTCCTCCAAATGGTAATGTATCAGCTACCTACTGCATAATGTTTAGTGAAAAAAAGGAACATAAGTTTTGTTATTCTTACTGCGACTACCGACTATGCATCTTTAAAACTTTATTGTGTAACGAACAATTAGCATATAAGTTATTGCAGCATTACCTGAATGATGGCATCATCGAAAGTACTACTTCCTCATTAGGTTTCACAGATCACCTTTTTTTGTAGTTCTTCATTATTTGTGGAGCCAATGTTACATCCTAAGTCACCTGAAAATATTAAAAGGAACGTTGAGCTATAACTCTTAGAAATGCACATCATGATTAAATAAACTACAAACGCAAACGCTTACAACTGGTGGCCATTCTGTCATGGTATTTGGTTAATTGACCTCTATGGCCTGTAATTCGCGGACATATGATATTTGCTTCTTTATGGCATGTAAATAGAACATATTAATAGAGGTCAATTAACCAAATACCATATAATAATCATCGACTTTCTTAATATCATTTTCAAGTTTATCCTGATCTTACCAGCTTAGTGGCGCAATTGAAGTCCTTGATAGTATATGTAAACTTTTCGACATCTTCATCATGAACTGAAGAAGGAACTCCTACCATAAATATAAAAATAGATATTTCAGAAAACTTTAACGTTCCAAGTATAGTGACTTATAGAGAAAGTAAGCCAAACGTCAGTTATAGAAAAAAAATACCTCAGTGACCTCACCAAACGGTTATATCAAATATATTTGGGGCTGAGGTTGTATCAACCACTGCTGCAATTGTAAGGAATAAGATAAACAAATTCCGAGAAGTTTGCGCTAACATGTACTAACATTTGAAACTGAGTAAAAATGTAAAAGGAATTTCACCTTCGGTCGAAGGCTACCTGTTCTTCCACAGTCCTTTGTTGTACACGTGGTGCACGGTTTGACTGCTTGAGATGGTATCGTGAACATGCTTGTGCGTGTGTAAACTGGTACTCCTTGTTGAGGCTGCGAATTACCGAGGGAGTGACGACATCGTTGTGTGTCATTGTTATTGACTCCAACCATGTCCATCTACAATGATAGGAACATAAAGATATTCATAAATCAGTGACGACATAAACCATCAAATAAAAACGAATCAGGGTGTGTGATTAGCATTTTTTAATTGAAATGTGAGTATATACATAGGTAAATCCGAAGTTCAACTGTTACTATTTGAATTGAAATGCTGAACAATAGTATTACCAAAGGGTTAATCAAAACCCTTTTGATTACCTATGTATGACTTAGCATCTTTGAATTGAAATGTTGAACAATAATATTACCAAAGGGTTAACCAAAACCGTAGTAAAAGGCTTTTAAAAAATTAGTAACAATCCAAGTGCGACAATTTTCGCAGCTGATGTCTGATTTACAATAGGTAAAAATGAAGTTGATAAAACTGATACCACGTAGCGGTAAGCAACTGTGATCAACGAATTTCGGCGGTTACCTGTATGTGGCTGACCTTGGTGGCCAGCCGATGTTGTTGTTATTGGCTCACCATTTGCTGTGTCACGCATTGAAGGCGAACCCTGTGTACGTGAAACAACAATATGATTGGAAATTTAATTAAGGCGCAAATAACAACTGTGCTTGGTTCAACCCGTGTTTACTTGAATAAACTATCTGTAATTCAATTTTATAATTAATGAAATGAAACATTAAACTAAAAATAAACAACATTGGGCATTTGAAGATTTTATAAATAATCAATTTTATAAATAATCTTTTGAAGATTAGTCATCTACTAAACGACTTCAAATGCCCAATTGCTAAACCAAGATGATAGATTTCAAAAGGTTATTCAAAAGGTTGTTAGGATTTAGAAAATCCAGTAGTTAAAGAGTCGGTCACCTCAAGTATATATATTCGTTAGAAAGCTCGTAGTCATAGTCATTTAGTAATAGTGAGTAGTTTGTTAAGTAACACCGTGGAGGACGGACGAGTCTTTACCCACTATATGCCTGATCCACAACCCATATGAGGCGTGTCATGTATGTTACTATAAATACCCTTTGCCTTCCAAGGCAAAGGGTTGGAGCTTTTATAATACATTTTTCTTTGTCTCACTAAAGTTCCCAACTCTCTTCCACTTTCTCTCTCTAGAACTACAAACCATTCGACCCATATTGTGATATGTGATATGATTGAGAAAACCAATATCTTACAATTGGTATCAAGAGCCATGGTTTGATTATCCATCCTTCATGTTCTTGGTTTTCTAGTAGTTGGGTTAAATCTTTTGGTTTTGTAGTTTTTGTTCTCTACGCACAAGGTGTCAGGTACCACACTTTTCATACGCATAAAAGATTTGATTTTTACACTTGTAAACTCAAGATTCTTATGGGTTAAGGTCTATTAAGTGTTAAAGTTTCAGTTTTTTGGAAAAAGTTTCAAACTTTACGTGTTTAGATTACTTTTTAAGCTAGGTTTTTGAATCGTGTACTTGTTTACGCGTAAGGTTGAAAGTGTCTTTGGCTCATCAAGTTTTAAACTTTTGTGTTATTTTGGTGATTTTGAAGCCCTTTCATCATTAAAATCAGGTTTACAAAACGTTTTAGTGCATAAAAATCAAGCTTGGTAAATTTCTGTGTTTCTACGCCTAATAAAACCCTAGTTTTACGCCTAAGCCCTACGCATAAGCCACTCTTACGCCTAACAGTTTCTTACGCGTAAGGAATTTCTTCATTGATCTTCGAAAGTGTTGGTTTACTCAGTGTTTTCTTGCTTGGATAAGCCTGAAAATACTTCGACTTGTGGATATCTTTTACACTTGGATAAGTGTAAAGGATTTTTGGGTAAAACCCTAAGTTTACGCCTAAGCTCTAAGGCTTACGAGTAAACACTCTACGCCTAAGATTATCTTATGCATAAAGTTCTTACTTCTAAGAATTTAGCTTACGCCTAAGTTTACGTTTAGCCTAAAGCTTACGTGTAAGAAGGATTTACGCCTAAGCACTTGTTTACGCGTAAGAGGAAGTTACGCGTAAGATCATCAGTTAAGCGATTTGTGTAGAAAACGATTTGACAGAAGCGATTTGTTCATTGTGCGATTTGTCAAGAGGTGCGTTTTGAGTATTACGGTGTGTCAAGGTTACGTTTTGACTCTACGGTTTGACCAAAAGTTGACTTTTTACGTCAAAACTTCAAACGGCCATAACTTTTGAACCGTAACTCCGTTTTCAGCGAAATACCTGTCAAAACGACCGGAACATCCTAAATATTGTGAGGTTTCACATCGAAGTTGTGAAATGAATTTTTCGAGCCCCAAATCCCCTCCGAAAGGAAGTTATTAAGGTTTTAAGTTTTTAAACCTAAATTTCACCGTAAAAACGTGCATCAACCAATCCAAATCTCAACCAAACTACATCTCAGCTAATCCTTCAAACAATCATAAGTCCTAACACACAATCGTCTATCATTGTGTCGATCCATCAGTCATCTTAACACGTTCTATTGGTCATTGCTTTACGGTTTGGTCATGATTTTTGTAAAATCCCGCGAAAGATTCTATTTCTCGGTTTAAATCATAGACTTGTAAAATCCCGTGTGCACAACAACATCATGTCTTACACTCCTGATTCTGTGATTTCAGAAGTACTCAAACTGTATGATGTTGTAGACAACCATGAGAATATTAGCTATACTGAACGGTTAAAGATGATGGATTCAATCAATGAGGATGTGAGATCTCCGTGCTTAGAATCTAATGATAGAGAAATGCACCAGTCAAGGTTACAAAATGCTCTTGCAAAGGATAAGGAAAGTTGCATTGAACCTTATCGACAACTTCATTCACACCTCAAGTTACTTAGAATTGATGACAAATACACAATAGGAATTGTACGATCATGTATTACACTCTTCCGTCAAGAATTATCATCAATTACTGGCACATTGTTCTTGAACTTGGAACAATTAGAAAAACAACTTAATATAAAAAAGGTTCAAGAAGCCAGTTCTAAAGCTGTACTTCAGGTGATCAACAAACAACTTCAGTCATTCATCAAAAGGGAATACACTTCAGATTATGATTATCTGGTTACTGAAATGTGCTTTAAGAATCACACTGGGATGGAAGCTAATGTGTTCAGAGAGACATTAATCCAACTCATGGATAATGTGGAGAAGTATATTGAGGAAGTTACACAGAATGATGTAAAAGTGGATGACTATTGGGTGCAGTTGAGAGATAGTTGTGATGAGTCGGGTAATGTATAAGTTGAAAGATTGGGTGTTGCTGAATGCAGAATAACAGAGAAAACAAAGAATGATATAACCAGCTGTTCAATAACTCCTGTCAGACAAGATGTGGATACAGAAATCAGAAAGGTGAATGAATGTCGGATGAATGAATGTCGAGTGCAATCAAGAGATTGTAGTGTTGAGACGGGGTAGAGCACCAGATGATGGATTAGTTGGCACTGAATACAGGGGCTCAGAGATAGATAAGCTTGAAACAGCCAGTAGTTCAGTGGCTCTTGTTACACATGATGTGGATGCAGATATCAGTCCGATAAATGAACATGTGTCATGCGATGAGGTACCCTTAACTGTTCAACATAGTGCATCTGCTAATGTACCTAAACAAACTGATCTTAATGCCGAGACAAATAATTTCAACATAGTGCATTTGATAAATAATTTCAAAACAAATGTTCCTTGGTTTAGGCTGAGACAAATAATTTCAAAATAAATGATATGGTTGATAAAAAGGCTTTTGATGAACTTTCAAACAAATTCTCAAAACTTGAAAAACATTGCATTTCACTTGAAATTGAAATAAAAAGAAAGGAGGAAAGTTTTCAAACTAAGAAACCATGTAAAAATCTGAAATTTCCTGAATTTCGTGAATTTTTTGAAATAAACAATTTAAAAGCTCAGCTTCAAGCCAAAAAACTCGACTATCAACAATTTGAAGAAACATATTTCTGATATGCATGTTATAAGTAATTTGGTTACAAGTAATTCTGATGTTAATGCTATTGATGATATTCAAATGAGAAATGATGAATTAGAAGGTTGTTTGGCCAAATTACTAAAGGAAAATGAGACTTTGAGAAAGCATCACATAGAACTAAGTGACTCTGTCAAAGAAGCTAGAACTAAGTCAATGGAACAAACAAACTCTTTGATAGCAAAAATTGATGAACTCAAAGCTCAACTTCAGAAAAAGTGTTTCGCTATTGTTGCCTTAAAGAATGAGCTTAGAAAAACCGTAGGGAAAAGTGTGAAGACTAAGTTTACAAAACCATCAACCTTGGGGAAGCCAGTTTCTCATCCCACTAGAGACCGGTCCATTATTAGGCAGCCTACTGCATTTATATCTGAAAGAACAAAATCTTTAAAGATAAGGCTTGCCTCCCAAGTTGATGCGATACAAGTTTTGTCAAAACCAGTCACTTCACCTGAGTTACCTAAGAATAATGCTTCTTGTTCCGTTAACCCTCAACAAGTAGCTACTTCTACTCCCAGCACCTCTAGGATTAGTTCGAAAACAGTGTCAATACCAAGCATTAAAATCCAGAATTCATATGATATGAATGACTTGTGGAAGAACTATTATCTAGAAGAAGCTAGAAAAAAGGCACAAATTTGAAAAGATGGAATTTTAGGTGCAAGAACAAGGGTGATAAATTCTACAAGATTTCAAGGCACTGCTATTAGTAGTAAACCATTACCTAGGAACACTCAAAAGACTAGGGATTGGCTTGCGTCTAAGAGTAGTTATGTGAAAAAGAATGCTAAGCATGTAGAAAACGAAACTAGAAATTCTGAGTCTTTACCGAATAAGAAACATTTTCCTAATTCACATGCTAAGGTAAAATCCACTAAGACTACTAATATAGCTAAGGTTCATCATGTTATGAAGCAAAACAAACCTAAAACTTCGCCTAGATGGATCCCAACTGCTAAATCTTTGGAGTCTAGGAATAACGATAAGTCTTCCACTGTGAATAAGAATATCAACAACCCTAGACCTTGCCATAAGTGGATACCGTCTGGTAGAATGTTTAAGGATGTTGGATTTAGGTGGATACCTACCGGAAAGCTGTTTATCAATGGCAAAATCAAGGTTGACCGTGAAAACCCAAAGGGTTTGGATACTAATGTCACTAACCAATATATATGCAATCAAGCTTGTAATGTTAGTGCAAGTAGTCCTTACTAAGTTGCAGATACTTCGATCCTTCACTACATGGACTGGCTTAAAGTATGGATAACAAAAGGATTGATATCTCATAACTCACGAGTTCAAGTAACTCAACCTTGATATTCAATCGGCTATGACGGCTGTTCACATCAGTTCAGGCCTCGTACTTCATCATTATGGCGTTTGCAGATAGCTCTTCAAGCCCCATTCCTCAAAGAAAAGAAAGGCGTACAATTCAGTGCATTTTATCTTCAGTTTAAGAGACATTCTCTCAAGAATGACCATTCTCATCTACATTCTCCATCAACGAGCTTCATGTTTTTCCCATGCTCATTCAGTCAACAAGTGGATCTACATTCATTAGAGTATATTGTTATTCACTTGTTCAAATCAAAAATGGCAACTTTGGATGCAATTTTTGAGGGGGAGAAGTGTGAATAAAATAACAATTATAAAATGGATCTACTTACCGGTGATTGTATTCCTATTCACTTGCTCAAATAAAAAATGGCATTGGCAATATCGGATGCAATTTTTGAGGGGGAGAAGTGGATCTACATGTTGATGGATGTTTGTATAATGGTCATACGCCTAATGTTCCACTTACTAAAGATAACTGGGAGTTATTGTTTGGGATTTAGTGTTTCAACCTATGTTTGATGAATACTTCCAACCTTTAACGAATGTTGATCATCCAGTTCCTGAAGCTCCTGCTCCGGTTCCTTCTGACTCAACTGGTACACCTTCTAAGAAGTACAACTCAAACTACTCAAGAAACACAATCTTCAGTTAGCTCTTAAGGCGTTGATAATGACTATCATAATATTGCAGTTGCACTCATGAATAATGATCCGCTCTTTGGTATTCCTTTGCCAAATCTTCACGGATTATTGTTCATGAATAATGATCCGCTCTTTGGTATTACTTTGCCAAATCTTCACGGATTATTGTTTTTCCCAATGTGCACTCTTTATATCAACCACATGAACATTAAGGAAAATGACTTCCTCATCCGCTTGAAGACATTATTTGTGAATCTTCCAGATCATGCTCTACACACCTTCATCTACCCACTCAAGCAAAGTTTTTGTTATCATGATGCTCTCATATCCTCAACTGAACATAAAACTTACAAAGAAGCATTAACTGAATCCTGCTAGATTAATGCTATCCAAAAAAAGTTCAATGAGCTTGAATACTTGAAGTTTGGGAGCTCGTTCCTCGTCCAGATCATGCTATGATCATCACTTTAAAAGTCGATACTTAATGTCAAACTTGCTGAACTGGGAGGAGGGTTGAAAAACAAGGCTAAGTTGGTAGCATGAGGATACCTTTTGGAAGAAGGCATTGATGTTGAGGAATCATTTGCTCTGGTTACTTCAGTGGATTGACGTACACTTGATTGTATGTCTATTCAAGTGGTGGGCATTTGATACAAAGAGATTACTTTGGAGTTAATCGTTTATCACTTATTTGAAATTGAAGTTGTCTTTCACAAAGGCGTGGTCTTACTTTATCTTGAAGTCGGGGCTGGTTGGATGCATGACTTTCAATGACAATTTGCTCGTGCTTAGAAATTGAGATGAAGACTTGGTTTATCTAGTTACTAGCATTCAGGATAGTTGGTTGAAGACCTGGTTAACTATCACATTGAGGAGTTACGTTGTTTTACTCAGTGTCACACGCATATGACGTTGTGGATAATACCAAGAGGTGTTAATGTCTCATACTTTGTTTGAGTATTGAGTACTTAGAGATTTGCTTGGAACATAAATTCTCAACACCGTTCTTCCATCATTAAGTGCAAGCTTAAGATACAAATGTGGGGAATTCGACTTCAGTTTCAAGTTTAGTACATCGGGTTTTCCTCTTTAGTGGTCACTTCAAATTGTCTACATATGGGTTGATAAAGATTGCAGAGAGAGTTTCTGTAGCAGTTGATTCTCACAGGATTCATTTGAGCTAATGTTTTGTTCTTCTCTATTTCAAGAATATTTGGTATGTATAATGTGTTGCTGATTTTGAGGTATCAAAACCAGCAAGGGGGAAGGAGACATACATCTGGATGCAAAACGAGTACACGTGACGAACTTAATACCTCTGATTAATTGAAGTTATTCTGGGAAGACAAATGTCAAAACCGCAGAGAAACTCAGTGTTCAACTCGTAGCCTTTGGTGTGTTATTCCAACTATTTGGGGGAATGATGTATTATTCGAGCCATTTGGGGGAAGGATACATTATTCCAACTACTTGGGAGGAATGAAGTATTATTCCAACCATTTGGGGGGAAGTGGTCTCTGAATGCTTTTGGTATGTGTTAGGAATTAGAAAATTCAGTTATTAAAGAGTCGGTCACCTCAAGTATATATATTCGTTAGAAAGCTCGTAGTCGTAGTCATGTTATGTTAGAAAGTAGTTTGTTAAGTTACACCGTGGAGGACGGACGGGTCTTTAACCACTATATGCCTAATCCACAGCCCGTAGGAGGCGTTTATTTGTAAGACACTATAAATACCCTCTACCTCCCAAGGTAGAGGGTTGGAGCTTCAATACCATTTTTCTTTGTTTCACATAGTTCCCAACTCTCTTCCCTTTCTCTTTCTAGAACTTTCTCTCTCTAAACAACTTATACGCCTTATATGATTATGGTTTAGTGTGTTTGTGAAATCCTATATCTTATAATTGGTATCAAGAGCCAAGGTTTGATCACTCATCTTTCATGCTCTTTGTTTTGGTGGATTTCATAAGGTTTTTGGGGTTTTAAGTGTTTAGGAGAGTTTGAATCATTTGGAAAAATTCTAGTGTTAAAGTTTGAATTTTGCTTGTACTTTTGTGTTTAGGATCATCATATGTGTTTATGTTTTGAATTGGAAGGCTTAAATCATTGTGGTTTGGTTGTTTTTGATTGATAAAGTGGTTATTTGTGAAAGTTGTACGAAGCGAGTTGAGTCTCAGAGTTTTGTTTCTTCGAAGCGAGTTGTTTTGTTATTGGAAGCGAGTTGGTATATGCGACTTGGCTATTTAGCGAGTTGACTCTTTATGCGACTTGGGTTCTAAGCGAGTTGTTTATTTAAGCGACTTAAGTTCAAAAGCGACTTGGCTATTAAGCGAGTTGTACAGCTAGCGAGTTAGTTTAAGCGACTTGGTGGTTAAGCGAGTTGTCTCTGTTTGCGACTTGCTATTAAGCGAGTTGTCTCTATATGCGACTTGGCTATTAAGCGAGTTGGTTCTTTAAGCGACTTGTTTCTTTAAGCGAGTTGTTTGTTTTGCGAGTTGATAACTAAGCGAGTTGATTGTTTAGCTACTTGTCTATTAAGACTTGTTACTTCTTCATGCTACATTCTTTACGGTTGTTCTTTTGGTTTAGTAAAATCCCGTGAAAGAATCAATTTCCCGGTTTAATCAAAGAATTGTAAAATCCCGTAGAACGTGTAATCATGTCAAACATCGTACCTACTATCGTTTCTTCTGTTGCTGAAGACGTTCAAGCAGCTGGATCAGATACTCGTCCACCTATGCTTGACAGAACTGATTATGAATCATGGGCTGAACGAATTCGATTGTACTGCTTGGGAAAAGATAATGGGGTCAACATTCTCAAATCAATTGATGAAGGACCTTATCAGATTGAGACTACAAGAGACATAATTGATACTGCTGCTGATGGAACAATGATCTTTGGACTGGACAGACCAAAAACGTATAGTGATAAGGAGAAAAAGAGATTCGATGCTGATATCAGGGCTTCTAACATTATACTTCAGGGTTTTCCAAAAGATATCTACAAGCTTATCAATCACAACACTGAAGCCAAGGCAGTTTGGGATAATGTCAAGATGCTTCTCTCAGGCTCTGAATTAACCAAGGAAGATAGAGAATCAAAACTGTATGATGAGTTTGAGCATTTCAAGATGAAACCAGATGAGAGTGTCTATGAGTACTACGTGAGATTCCATAAGCTTGTGAATGATATGAAGAACATCAAAATGACCATGCCAAATATTCAGCTGAATTCAAAGTTTGTAAACAACATTAATCCCGAGTGGCACAAATTTGTCACTTCTGTGAAGCTAACCAAAGGACTAAAGAATACAAACTATGAGCAATTGTATGCCTTCCTTCTTCAGAATGAGAGGCATGCTATGTTTGAAATAAGGATTCTGAATCAGTTCAAAACCAATCAGGGAGAAACTAGCTCACCAAATGATTCTACAGCTTTCTACACCAATGTTGGTATTACCACCAAAGCATCTCAAGTCATACCCATGGGTAATGGTAATTACAAGCTCATCCCTGATCCAACATATAAGCCTCCTGACTTAAACACACTCATGGAAAACTTCATCAATCAACTATCTCTCATGGTTAGTCAAAGCATGAACTCTCTCCAACACACCAACAATAACCTCAGAACAACATCTAATCCATACAATCAAGCTACTGTCAGAGATAGGAAGGTTGTGGTGCAACCAGTTCAAGAAAGGCAGTATGAACAGTGAAGAGGTGGAGTTGGTAGAGGATATGTAGCAAATCAGAATCGTGGAAGGAATCCAAATCAAGGACAAGCAAAGCCAGTCAAATGCTACAACTGTGGTGGTGAGGGACATATTGCTAGGAACTGCACATCTCCAAAACGTCCACAGAATGCAGAATACTTCAGAGACAAGATGTTGCTCGTGCAAGCTTTGGATGAAGAGGAGTTTTTGTTTCTTACCGAGGGCAATGCCAAGACATATGATGCAGATGTGGATGATCAGCCAATTCAGGAGATAGGTCACAATCATCAGAATGCCTTTCAAGTCGCTGACTGTGATGCATACGACTCTGACGTCGATGATGAACCTACTGCACAAACAATTTTCATGGCTAGCATTTCTCCAATGGTCTCTCCTAAGGTCTCATCATCACAGCAAGCTGGTCCATCCAAAGAATCGATCATCTCAGAGGTATTAAAACTATATGATGATGTTGATGAGCAAAAGATGCATAATAAAGTACAATCTCTTGAAACTTATGAATCAGATATTGATGATGAGGGTAATAGCAATATTGTCCCATATGATCAATATGTGAAGCAAAGTGAAAGTGAGGTTGTACCAAGTAATGTGTCACAATTCTCAATTTTTGGTCATTTCTCAAACTCTACATTCATCATACTAGTCATGCATGGGTTTTGCATTTCACATTAAACGCATAATTTCATATTAAATAAACGTTATCGCGTAAACATTATTTTGAACAATTGATACGATACTTTCAAAAATTAATCACAATATATTTTTATACTCATATTAAGTCTATAAAAATATTATTATTAGTTTACCCGGTGTTTTAAATTTATTTCGTATATAAATTGTTATGTTTATATAAATTACGACGGTTTTCTTAAATTCAACCCGATAAATATTTATTCACCCAAATCTTTCAAGAAATGTATTTTTATAATTTTTATGACCTCAATATATTTTATCTTGACCCGTGAAAATTTATTTTAATCTAACGCTACCTTAAATATTCAAATGGGTACACAATTTACCACAAGTCTTCAAGTAACTTACATTTTATTACACTTATACATTTAAATTATACAAACTACAACTTGACCCTTTTTCTTTTATAAATGTCGACAAGATGACTAGGGGGGGGGGATGACTCATTGTATTTGCAAAATATCTTACAAGTATACCTACTAAATATCACAAACACACACACATAACACATAACTTAAGGTGTAAATTGGTTTTCTCTTCCTTTTTCTTTTGAAGAAACCGGCCACCCACAAGGACTAGCAAGAAGATCATCAAATATTTTCTAATCAAGTATTTTACACTCTAGTTACACTCTTGATTAAGGTTTTGAAATAAAAACCTTGGGTGATTAGGAAACCTTTGCTCTTTAATCTCATCAAGTATTCTTGTAAGCATCTCATGTTTATTTTATATCTTACATATTCATTTCATATTCATTTTATCATATTTGAGCCAAAAACATGCAAGTCATATGATGTTGTACCACTTTTTCAATGATTTTCAAGAGTTATGAATATATATAATCCATCCTATAATTATTCCTTGTTATATATTAGTTTTGGTGATGTCTAGGAAACCATGACACCCTGAGAAGGTGTATGGTAGGATTAGAATAGCTCCGGAGTTGTTTTGAATGGGTTAGAATAGGTTTGGCGCGAGAAAAACTCATTTCGACACGTATAAAATAGGGTCTGTCCATATTTTAAATTCTGGGAAAATCCGACAGTAGATAGATATTTTTGGGCTAGATATTTAGAAAATACACTTTAAAACGAAAACGTGGCCGCTTGAACGGATTAAAACGGAGCTATAACGAAGAAGTTATGAATTTTTCATGTTTGACGAGGAAAACTATTAATTTCAGAAATTTCAGCATTGAAAATGTCACTCCTTACGAGTCAAAAATGAGTCTTAAGCTTTATAAATTGTGTCGACTTATCAAAAATATATTAGTATACTTTGACACGAATCTAAGGATGTAGAAAACCTAGAAAACGGACTTGTAACGATTAAATTACACAAGATAAACCAAGTTGCCGTAACTTAATTCTATTAGCAAAATTAATATATTCTTTATTACAAACATACTACGGCAACTAAAGGACTATGTTGGCGGACGTTTTTAACAATGATGTAGAACTTTTTATAACGTGATGTCTTCTAGTAAAAGTAAGTTCACCTAGCATATTTTCCAAAATGTTAAACCGTTTGTTGAGCGGAGTTGTAACGAATAACATATAGTCACTCAAACTTTGCCGAAAACCATCCTTTAAACTATATTTTTGGACCAAAGTGCAATACTTAACCTATATTTTTCTTGGTGATCGAGACCTCTAGGATGGAAACTTAAACACTAAAACTTTGAGATAATGATACAAGCTTCCTAAAACCGTTGAGTTCATTTCCTAACACTCGACGTGCACCATTTTACGACTAACTTTTCAAGGCCATTTTAGTCACTTTCATGAAAATTTCAACGACATTAGTTTACGACGAAAAGTTATAATTTCACAATAAATCATTAAATGACTATCGTGGGATATCATTTCAACGTAAATACTTGTAAAGTATTTTATAATATGACGGGATGTCATAAACATATTTTGACGATAAACATTATTTCCAAAACGTACAAGTGGTATGGATATCATATGGAGTTGCATGCACGACATTGTATCACGCATTCACAACAACATATCATAACTCAAGTCATGACATTCATTTAGGTCGCGGATAGTTTCCGAGCCTCATTTTAGTGCACTTCATTTTGTTAGCATATCAATTATACCAGGTGAGTTCATACCCCGCTTTTACTCATTTAAATTCCTATAAACTATTTGGGGCGAGATATATGCTTATTTATCCAAACATTTAAACTCTTTTGCCAAACAACATTACTTATACTTTACACTTGATTGCGTTATATACTTGATTGGGTTATACTTGATTTCATATGCATATTTGGAACAAACATACAAGAATTAGTGGCTCCAAATTAAGTTGTTGGAAGGCTATTAATTTACAAACATACAAGAATTAGTGGCTCCAAATTAAGTTGTTGGAAGGCTATTAATTTACAAACATACAAGAATTAGTGGCTCCAAATTAAGTTGTTGGAAGGCTATTAATTTACAAACATCCCAATATTTATATGTTGGAAGACTCTTGTGGTGACATTTATACTTTTAACTACCTTAATGCGCATATTCATGATTGTCATTCTATTTTAGGCAATGGGTTGTGAACACACAGGTTGCAAGTTTTGTATGGGCGGAACTTGGAACTGAGTGGATTTACAATGCCTTTGCTGTGTGAACATTTCTCAAAGTATTGTAGATCATTTTATTACAAACTTATGAACTCACCAACCTTTGTGTTGACACTTTTTAGCATATTTATCTCAGGTTGTAAGGCAATAGCATTTCATGGAGCTTTTGGGTCTCATGGCATACATTGGAGTCTAGTGTTTTTATCTATTACCATTCGACATGTTTTGTAAACCCTTATGTATTGTCAAACTTTGGAATCTCATGTGTTGTAAACTTTAACTTATTTAATCGAATGGTAAACTCTTTAAAACGTCTCATTATAGAGGTCGTTTTCTTTATCCATACTTTGTGCTATGACGTCATACCCCAATGACACTATCGTTCCGCTGTGATATTTTGTGGGTGTGACAGATTGGTATCAGAGCCTTGGTTATAGAGAACTAGGTTGCATTTTAGTTCCTAGACTATAACCGCTTTCACGTCAATCCTTTCGTTTCCTATCGCCTTACTCACTTTTCGTGCGCATATGTTTTCTTAAGTATTTCTTCTAGAACCACCTCATTGAATAACGTAGTTTCCTTGTACCAATAGGGGAGTCCCAAAATCTAGTTGGGTCATCAAAGATATGGAGCTCAGTAATGAGCACTTATCTAACTTGATCTCGTGACAGTTCTTGTTTGATGAAGATGCGAGATCGAGCTAAATAAGTGTTACTATAAAGCTGGATAGATTTGATGATTTTGCTCGAGGATGGGAGTTCTCTTGAGGATACTTTGGGAACTGCTGGCGACTAAACCTCATAGTGACTTTAGCACCTAACGGAATTTCCTACACACCAAGTGCGACTCTCCCTAGATACCTACCCTAAATCCCTCCTCCACTGTTTAGAATCGGATGATAGAATGGCTATCTATTTCAGTAACAACAATCGCCGAGACATGTATGCTTGGTGGTATGTACACGTGTGAAATGAGGCAATTATAATTATGGTGGCCAACATAATTATAAATGCGTCACAACCACGTGGACATATGCGATCACGCATACGTAGATCGGTGTGGGTACACCTTAGGAACCAATTGTGGCGTGGTATTATGTTTGAGGACGTTAAGCATAGACATTGGGAATTCAACGGTTCTTTCCTTGCAGAGATCATGGCACCAAAGAGGGTAACACGCAGTACTGGCCGAGGTGGTGCGGCACCAAGGGGTGGAATGACAGGTGAGCGTGGAGGTAGAGGAGGTGGTAGCAACGTGGGTAACAATGACAACAACACTGGCGGAAACCCTGATTTTGCCGCCATCATCGCTCAACAACTTCAAATCTTGCTTCCCACTATTGTCACACAAGTTGGAAACCATATGAATAACTCGGGAAACCACGGGAACGGTACTGGCGACACCAACAATGTAGTTGGCAGTGGCAACAATAACAACACCAACAATAACAACAACAACAACAGAATCGGATGCACATATAAGGAATTTTCGGCATGCAAACCCATGGAGTTTGATGGTATAGGAGGTGCTTTGGCGTATACTCGATGGGTAGAGAAGACAGAGTCAGTGATCGACATCAGCAATTGTGCCACACATCAGAGGGTGAAGTATGCTGCTTGCTTGCTATCAGGGAAGGTATTGACATGGTGGAACACACAGCTACAGGCTAGGGGCAGAGAAGCAGCTACAGGTATGACATGGGATGAATTTAAGGCGTTGCTGAAAGAGGAGTACTGCCCGGACAATGAAATGCAGAAACTAGAAGATGAATTTTATCATCACTCCTTGATAGGGGCTGGTCATGCAGCCTACACAGACCGATTTCATGAGTTAGCCAGACTAGTTCCTCATCTAGTTACCCCTGAGTCCAAGAGAATCTCGAGATACATATATGGTCTTGTCCCCGAAATCCGTGGAACTGTGAAAACTACTGAGCCGTCTACAATACAAAGTGCAATACTGAGGGCAGGAACCCTGACAGACGAGATAGTTAGAAATGGTACTTTGAAGAGCAGTGACAAGAAGAAGGAATCAAGTGGGTCGAATAGGCAGATGGACGTAGTAGCAGACAACAAGAGGGCAAGAGTTTTTGTGGCAACTGGTACTGAACAAAGGGAGTATGCGGGTACACATCCCAAATGTGCCAAATGTGCTTATCATCATCTGAAGACCAAGCCCTGCCGCTTGTGTACAAATTGCAATCGATACGGCCATTTTAAGGAACAGTGTAAAACACAGGCAACACCGGCTAACATGGGCAACATGAGAAATAATCAAAGGACTTGCTTTGAATGTAACAGCCCGAACCACTTCCGGAATAATTGTCCTAAGTTGAATGGAACGCAGAGGCAACCACAAGGTAACCAACACCTAGCTTTAGCAATTGAAGGAAACAACCCGAACCCTGTACTCAATATCAGTCCACCTCGAGATCGAGCATTCTATATAGGGACCGAGGCAGCCCGCAATGCATAATTGGTATGTTTTCCCTAGACGCATAAGTTTTGACATAAACACTTTGACCATACACTTGATTTCGCGAAACCTACAAGAATTGGTGGCTCCAAATTAAATTGTTGGAAGGCTATTAATTTACAAACATACAAGAATTAGTGGCTCCAAATTAAGTTGTTGGAAGGCTATTAATTTACAAACATCCCAATATTTATATGTTGGAAGACTCTTGTGGTGACATTTATACTTTTAACTACCTTAATGCGCATATTCATGATTGTCATTCTATTTTAGGCAATGGGTTGTGAACACACAGGTTGCAAGTTTTGTATGGGCGGAACTTGGAACTGAGTGGATTTACAATGCCTTTGCTGTGTGAACATTTCTCAAAGTATTTCAGATCAGTTTATTACAAACTTATGAACTCACCAACCTTTGTGTTGACACTTTTTAGCATATTTATCTCAGGTTGTAAGGCGATAGCATTTCATGGAGCTTTTGGGTCTCATGGCATACATTGGAGTCTAGTGTTTTTATCTATTACCATTCGACATATTTTGTAAACCCTTATGTATTGTCAAACTTTGGAATCTCATGTGTTGTAAACTTTAACTTATTTAATCGAATGGTAAACTCTTTAAAACGTCTCATTATAGAGGTCGTTTTCTTTATCCATACTTTGTGCTATGACGTCATACCCCAATGACACTATCGTTCCGCTGCGATATTTTGGGGGTGTGACATAATGCATCTTCTGCTGTCAATGATGATTATGCTTTTGATGAATACACTGCATGTACCCCTGATGATTCTGTTATCTCTGAACTGAATGCCTATAAAGAACAAGTTGCTATTTATGAACAACGTGCTAAGTTTGAGTTAACTACCCATGAGCAGGAAATGGATGACCAAATGCGTACAATTATTCAAAAAAGTAATTTTAGAGAAGAAGTATTAAAACAAGAGTTAAACTCCTTACAAGAAAAGCTTTCTAAAACGGCTAAGCAAAAACAAGAACTTCAAGAAAATGTTAAAATGCTTAAGCAAGAATTCAATGCTAAGGAATCAAAACTTTTGAATGATTTTTCCAATCTAAAAACTTTGAAAAACAAGCTTGAAAATAAGTTGTACGTACAAGGGAATACCATTCAGACTGCTCACTTGATCACTAAACATACAGTCTTAAGCGATAAGCATAGCATTCCCCTTGTTGAGGAACCAAATTCAGAGGTCATTAAAAGGGCTAGAACTGCTCATAAGGTAATTTATGATGGTAATGAAATCCTTAAGCCTAGGCAGAAACCTAGTTGCGCTGAGTGCACTGAGGAACATAAGAAATCAGATGAAGTCACTAGGGAGAAAATGGATAAGAAACTTAACAATCCTGCATGTAAAGAGAAAAACATAACGATCAAACCTCATGATTACACAAAAGAAAATTGGATCTACCTTAATATGTTTAAGCCTCAAACTCAATTAACCCCAGAACATATTTTTTGGAAGAAAGATATGGATATGCAAAAAGCTGAAAATCTTGTTGAAAAGAATCCCCCTTGTAGGAAATTCCCTCAAGCAACTGTGTATCCTCCTAATACACCAATGCATCTAGTTCCTAGATCTATTGCCACTAATAGAAAAACCTTAATCAGCCTCTATGTTGTTTATCAGCTGTTTGTTGATTTTGAGAAAATGTGTAAGAAGAGAATCACACCTACAGGGATTACTGAGGGGGAAAGGGGTTTTGAGCAAACTAAAGAATGTTATTTAACTGAGGGCATGCCTTTCTTTAAACAATTAAAAGGTCAATTTGAGAGCCTTCAAAAGGGAATAAATTCAGATATTAAAGAAATAGAAAAGAAATTTGATGCAATGATAGTTGAGGTCAATGATTATGAACAGGAACTCAAATACAATGAAGTTGAAAGGAAGAACTTGCATATCTTAAATGAGAATTTGATTTCAAGCTGTGTTGCTCAAGATGTGTTTTATACTGTTACTAAGCACTCAATTACTGCTTCTCGATTTCATGAATTATCTATTGCATTGAAAGTTTCCCATGATCGTGTCATTGAGCTTGAAAACAAAAACTCAAAACTAAATGAGAAAATTGATCAGGATGATCACGATAATTTGGTAAAACATCTTTCTAAACTAGAAGTTGAACATTTTGACTTACAACTAAAATATCAACATCTTAAAGAAAATGTCAAAACCTCAAATATCAAGACATCCTCAGATGTTCCAGAGTTTGATGCAGTTTTTCAGATAAACAAACGTGACGAACAGATTCAAGCTCATTGTAACATGATCAGAAAGTTGAAAGCCTAAATTTCTCAATTAAAGGGTGAAAAGAACAATGTGATTGGCTCCCATATGCCTCCTCCTTTAGATTCTCAGTACTCTCAAACTTTTCATCTTCAAAACTTAGTTAATGTTTTGCAAAAAGAAAACGAGAGTTTTCTAGAAGAAAATGAAAAAGTCAAACGACACTTTAAAGAGTTATATGATTCAATGAGAGTCACTCGTGACAAAAAAAATGAAAAAATAACTTTTTTACAAAAAGAAATTGAGAATCTGAGGAGTCAGGAAAAAGGGAAACTGCCACTTGTCTTCAATGAGAATGTTGCATCAAAGTCATCCTCAGACTGCAAATATACTGTGACTGTTAAATACATTCCTCCACATCTTTGGAATAATGAACCTGTGTTTCATAACTATTGTGCTCACCTTAAGGATAGTCTAGAATGTTTCCGTAAGATTATGGAAGAGGATTTTATAAATAAGCCTCTTGATAGAGAAATTAGGTTTGCTTGCATTCAGGCCAAACGATCTCAGGAGCTGCTAGAATATTTAATTGCAACATGTCCTAAATCCTTAGGTGCAAAAGGTAAATTTGTAATGCCTTGTTCTATACCTAGTGCCAAGCATACAAACCACTCTGTGCTAAGTAATATGAAAGTGAATTCTAAGGTGCCTTCCAGTAGTTCAGATCCTTGCACATCTAGTTCAGGAATGCAAAAAGTAGCTCAACCAACTAATGTTCCCATAATTCCCTATACAGGAGTAATCAGTGACATTAAAGCAAGCGGGTCAAAGCCTCTAGGCAATACCAAGAATGATAGGACCTTGCAAGCTAGGAATGTTCAGTGGAAGAAAGTAGAAGATCACCTTAGGGAGAATTTGAATAAAACGAATCGTGTTGATTCTAGTATTAGCTCTAAGCGTACTGTAATTAATGCAAATTCTGCTACTTTTGGCAAAACATGTAATGATGATTGCGTTGTTTCTGTTACTAATTATGAATGTGGTGTGAATGATTTGTCTAATGTTATTAAATACCTTGTTAAAACTATTAATGTTAAAAATCAAGCTAAGAAAGCTAAAAGGCAAAGGCGAAAGAAAGTTAGAAAACAGTGGAAACCCACAGGAAGAACATTTAGTAAGATAGGTTATCAATGGATACCTTTTGGCCATAAGGTTAATCAGTTCTGCCCTCAATCTGCTAAGACAATGCCCACTAGAAAATGGATGCCTACTGGTAGAACTATTCCCTTAAGAAGTGAACACACTTTGAATAGGTCGAATACGGACATTAGCACTGCATCTATTTTTGATGATTCCATTGTTTCTACTCCTGATGTGGGTGTTCCAATCACTGTTACTAACCAAGTGGAACCCATTATTGCATGGGGTTCCCAATTATCCAGTTATCCATTCTTGTCTGTGTTCAACTGCAGATCGTTCAAATCGTTCTGTGGTACCTGGACTCAGGCTGTTCCAAGCATATGACTGGAGACCGGTCGCGGCTCATGAACTTCGAGAGTAAATTCATCGGGACTGTTAGATTCAGGAACGATCATTTCGTTGCAATTATGGGTTATGGAGATTATGTTGTCGGTGATAGTGTTATCTCCAGGGTATATTACGTAGAAGGTCTTGGTCATAACTTATTCTCTGTCGATCAATTCTGTGATTCTGATCTAGAAGTGGCCTTCATAAAACATACTTGTTTCGTTAGAGAACTTGATGGTAAAGAACTCTTAAGAGGAACACGTGGTTCAAATCTATACACCATCTCTATCGAAGATATGATGAAGTCTTCTCCAATTTGCTTGTTGTCAAAGGCTTCGAAAACAAAGTCATGGTTATGGCATCGTCGTCTCAATCACTTGAACTTCGGCACCATCAATGATCTCTCCAGAAAGGACTTAGTTGTAGGTTTACCTAGACTAAAGTATAAAAAGGATCATCTTTGTTCAGCATGCCAATTGGGAAAAAGCAAGAAATATGCCCACAAACCCAAACCTACAAACTCAGTTACAGAAGTTCTTCATACAATTCACATGGATTTATGTGGACCCATGAGAGTGCAGAATATCTTTGGGAAGAAATATGTGTTAGTTTTGGTTGATGATTACTCCCGATTCACCTGGGTTAAGTTCTTAAGGACAAAGGATGAAACTCCAGATATCATCATCAAACTTATTAAACAGCTGCATGTTCGACTTAACAAAACTGTCAGAATCATCTGAACAGACAATGGAACTGAGTTTGTTAATAAAAAACTTAGTGAGTTTTATGAAAGTGTTGGAATCAGTCATCAAAGAAGTGTTCCACGAACTCCTCAACAGAACGGTGTAGTTGAAAGACGAAATCGAACTCTTTTGGAAGCCGCAAGAACAATGCTGATTTACTCAAAGGTTCCAATGTTTCTCTGGGCTGAAGCCATTGCCACTGCATGCTACACTCAAAATCGATCCCTAATTCACACTGCTCATGAAAAAACTCCATATGAACTTGTCCACAATAGAAAACCTAATCTCTCATTCCTTCGTGTGTTTGGTGCATTGTGTTATCCAACTAATGAGGGCCAAGACTTTGGCAAACTTAAAGCTAAAGCGGACATTGGAGTATTTGTAGGATATGCACCAAACAAAAAGGGATACCGAATCTATAACAAAAGAACCCGAAATATCATGGAAACAATTCACGTTACGTTTGATGAGCTGACCGGTCCAATGGCTCCAGGACAACCCAGTTCTGGACCCGCATCTTCAAGTAGTCCCATTAGTTTTACTCTTGTATACGATTCTTCACCAGCAACTCCTTATGTACCTCCATCAGAAGATGACTTGAAGAAACTGTTTGATCTAATGTTTGATGAACACTATGAGCCAACTGCTAATGACCTGTCAATTCCATCTTCAGAAGCTGCTACTATCCTTGTCAATGAAGTTAACCCTTCAGTTTCTATGACGCTAAGTCAAGAAGCACCTGCTGCTGATCACTCTGTCTCATCAACAAATCATCAATCATCGAGTGTACATCATGGAAATGTTTCTGGAACCCTTGATGAAGAGAATCCCTTTGCTACTCCTGAAGATGCTCCATTTGAAAACATATTTGCTCCTGGATCATCATCAGAACCATCTTCATCAGGAGATATCGATTCTGCTACTTCAGTTCCTCAACAACAACCACACGAACACCTTAGAAAATGGACACATTATCATCAATTGGACAACATCATTGGAAACCCCTCTCTTCCAATATCCACACGAAAACAGCTTGCAATCGATGCCTTATGGTGCTTCTTCAACTCCGTACTCTCTAAGGTCGAACCAAAAGATATTAAAACTGCCATGAATGAAGACAGCTGGTTCAATGCCATGCAAGAAGAAATTCATGAGTTTGATCGACTTGATGTATGGGAATTAGTACCTGCTCCAGATTGTGCTATGATCATTGCTCTAAAGTCTTCAAAGTGAAACTTGATGAGCATGGTGATGTTTTAAAGAACAAGGCTCGATAGGTATTGACTTTGAAGAGTCATTTGCTCCTGTTGCTCGTATCGAGGCAATCAGAATCTTCTTGGCTAATGCTGCAAGTAAGAACAAGGTGGTTTATCAGATGGATGTAAAGATGGCGTTTCTTAACGGAGATCTTAAAGAAGTAGCATACGTTAGCCAACCTAAAGGCTTTGTGAATCCAGAACATCCTACTCACATCTATCGTTTGAAGAAGGCTCTTTATGGTTTAAAACAAGCACCAAGGGCATGGTATGATACGCTATCTATGTTTCTTCTATCTACTAGATTCAGCAAAGGAGCAGTTGATCCGACATTGTTCACCAGAAAGTCAGGCAAACATTTAATTCACGTTCAAATATATGTTGATGATATTATCTTTTCCTCGACTAACCCCAATGAATGTGATCGTTTTTCAAATGAAATAGGTTCCAAATTTCAAATGTCAATGATGGAACAAATGTCATTTTTCTTGGGATTACAAATTTCACAAAGTCCCGGAGGCATTTTTATAAATCAATCTAAATATGCAAATGAGATTTTAAAGAAATTTGGATTTGATTCTAGTGACCCTGTTGACACTCCCATGATAGAGCGTACTAAACTGGATGAGGACCACTCAGGGATCATGGTAGACCAAACAAAATATCGTAGTATGATTGGATCCCTGATGTACCTCACAGCCAGTAGACCAGACATTTTGTTCGCTGTCTGCATGTGTGCTAGATATCAGGCTAAGCCTACCAAAAAGCACCTTGAAGCGGTTAAACAGGGTCTCTATTTTTGATAATCATCAGGACTTATTTGTCAAAATCTCTATCTCTCAATCAACAACCTATGTCATTGATTGAGGGGGAGAATGATTTCAATTAAATTAAAAAGTTATTTGGCATTAAATTGTTTTCAAAAGATGTACATGCATGTTTTATCAATGGAGTTTAAAGTCTTAAAATCCGATCCTTATCAGTTAAAACGCTTTCATAATCAAGTCACAATTCTCCTTAAAAGCTTTCAAAATCTATTTAAATCTATAAGAGATCACAAATCTCAAATGATTTGATAATTGTGATCGGGGGAGAATGTGTGATTTAAATTGGATTTAAACTGATAATTCGGTAAATGATTTTATAAGGATGTACATGCTGTCCTTCCCACATGTGACAAACGATTTCAAATTTTCAATGCACTTGTTGAGGGGAGCATCTATCTTAAACCTATGATTTGAAACGTGATCATTTATCTCAATGTGCAGGTTCCCTCTAGTATGTGCAAAACTCTTTTCAAACTTCGAGGCACATATTGAGGGGGAGCAAATTTATGGAAACCTCATCCTTCCCGGAAATGCTTTATCTACTTGATTTGATCAAGGAAGTGATGGTGATATCTTTTAGAAAATGGTAATCAAAGAAGTAATTTCTTCCTCTTGCCTCCGTGTGCAAAACGATTTCAAACATTTGATGCACATGTTGAGGGGGAGCACTTATTCTAAAAATATCAAAAACAATTCAGGTATAAAATGTTTTGATAGTATATCACAAGTATCTGGATTGATTTTCAAATGGTTTTCAATTGGCTCCAATGGCAGATGAACAATACCAAATAGACCGACCAACTTTACTTTATGTACGGTGATATAAGGATGATAAGGTTAGGTATTGGTTCCCATGATCCGCCAGAACCGAAGGGATCTACCCAGGGACAATCCACTAGTTAGTGTAGAAGTCCTTAGGTATGATGATAAAAGGAGAAAAGTGAGATATGGGAAGAGTACGGACTGAGACAGAGCAAGTACTGGAACAAACCCAACAAGGTTCTTGCAATGAAGTCTCGGTAAGCACTGAAGGGGGTTGAAGAATTAAAAAGAATTGAATGAGAAAAGGGTGAAAACAAATAGCCCTCCATTTATTCAACCTTAGGGCAGAAACCGGGTTCAATTCATATGCTACTGATGGTAACATCGGTATTGAAGACAAGACGTCATGGACCCAGTGACGCACTGCACTTCAACTTTCCAAACCACTCAAGTTCCTCTTAAAAGGACTTGTTTCATTCTCACGGGGAACCGACATATCTATCGACTTTCTCTTAGCGATTGTTGATATTGAAGAAGGAGACCCTCTCCCTAGTCTCTGGCACAGGATCCAAATATGCACAAATTGAGTCTAGAGCCACGAGATCATCAATAAATCTCATTAGGACACTTTCAAATGAAGACTCTCTGTTTCACATAATGTGGAAAGAGAGATTATATCTTGAGTCCTACGCATTATCCTTGTGGTATTGCCAGAACATCTGAGTGATGTGTTATCATATTCACAATGAAGATGGAAAGCCTTCTGGAGCCAACATCAAACAAGCTCCTGGTAGGTGGCATGTGAGATCTATTATATAGATCAACCATGTGACAACTGAACAGAAACGATGGGGCGATTCAATCTTTTGAATCAATCCTGGTTCAGGTTATGGATTGACAGATACCTTTGAAAAATCGGTCTTTGGGCTTAAAAACTCTTTTATTTAGCAAATCGACCGTGTACGGATATTTCAAATCAAAAGGTGTTTTATGATTGATAATTGATTTTCATTAAAACCTTCGTTGTATTGCAAAAAAAATTTCTATTGAGCAATACACGATTGTTTTTCAAATCTCTTTTCATCAATCAGTGGACTTAAATTCACTGGTTCACTCACTCCATGTTGTCTTCTTTGAGACGTTCCGTTTTGAGAACAGCTTGAGCAGCTGCGAAACCCTGTCAAGGAAATTCTTCGGAATTATACCTGATCACAGGTAGTACTTGTACTGATCAACGGGGAACCGTGGGCCGTGTACCTCAATTCAATGAAAGTGATCAAAGACACTTTCGTGCACTTTATTGCTAACTGTTGTATGCAGGTACACCCGACGTTTGCAGCTGATCAGAATGAAGCGGTCATTCCATAGCCGCATGCTCACTCTACACATTCATCTCTTGAGAAATCATGATTAGTGCATCACTGACTCTGATATTTTCACTCCATGCTTCTGCTACGCTGCTGCTAATATCATGATTCAACGAAAGCTTCCGTTACTATGATGAGAAGATATCATGATCCAGAATGTGAGCATGTCGGTCCATTTGTCACAACATCACATAATACCAACACCACAATGGATGTCTCAGAGATTTTTGATTGCTGATGATCTCAAAAGCTGGCTCAATATTATTATCACGTGGATCAGTAAAAGACCTCCACTTGGATTAACCAAACATGCAATGAGAAGAATCAATGACTACTAGCTTCAGTGCAAACTTCCACATCAAGAATGCAAGATCAATTGTTAATGTAATATCTATTTGTATTCAATGTAATTTTAGTACATGATTGAGGTGACCTCCCTTAGGGGGAGATTGTTAGGAATTAGAAATTCCAGGTATTAAAGAGTCGGTCACCTCAAGTATATGTAATCGTTAGAAAGCTCGTAGTCATAGTTATTTTAAGCTAAGTAGTATTTAGTTAAGTAACACCGTGGAGGACGGACGGGTCTTTACCCATTGTATGCCTGATCCACAACCCGTTGTGTGGCGTTTTATTGTAAGACTATAAATACTCTCTACCTTCCAAGGTAGAGAGTTGGAGCTCATAATAAGAATTTTCTTTCTCTCACTAAAGTTCCCTAAACCTCTAACTTTCTCTCTCTAGAATTCCACTTATTCGCCACCTTGTTGTTATGGTTTGATGTGTATGTGAAAACTAATATCCTACACGTGGCATGTGCAATCCAAGGGTTAAGATCAAATGGGATACGTGGAAGATGATCCAATGGCTCTAAATGCACTCAAAGAAGCACAAAGCTCTCTTCTGGAATCTTCTCAGCTCGGCTATAAATAAGACCTTTTCATTCACAGCTTGGTGTGTAGTTTTTAGTGATAGAAAGAAGAGTGTAGTGAGAGAATAGAGAATAGTAGTAATCTCAGTATTTTAATTTCAATGTTTTAGTTAATTTCATTACTAGAATTTCACTTTTGTACTCAACATTTTCATTAATATAATCTGCTGAATTCTGTATTCAAATTGTTTCTGTTTACTGTTCAATTGAATCTCATATCATCTTTAATTAAGTTGTTAAACATTTTTCAGTTTATAATCTTCTCATATCACAAATCACAAAAAAAAAAAATAAGAAAAAAATACTTTAAAAAATAAAAAATATTTCAAATCTGTCATTTAGCTGTAATCAGTTGGTGTTTATGTTTCCATAAGCTCTTATAAGCTTAAACATCACTTATTTAGTGCTTATCTTAAGGTCTACTCAGTTCTACATTCAATTCACTCTCAAAACTCTCAACAGTCAACAGAAGTCAACTGCAGTTAAATATGGGTATAGTTTTGGATTTGGGCTGATGCAGAGATGGAATTGGGTTGATGATGATTAGTTTGGGTTGAGATCAGAGTTAGGTTAGTGGTTAAGTGATCTCAGTTGAGCATGTCATTGTGACAGGACTTATGTAAGTGCATTTATAACATGTCTCACTTATCTGTCTTGCTGCATAATTAGTTTTCCTTGTTATCTGTTAGCTCATATTGTTGTGGTTGCATTCATTAGCTCTCTTATAATTGTTAGATCATAGTTATAAGTTGTTATTGAGTTGGATTCAGTAATTGATAGTTTACATTTGCACATTAGTTTCTTAAGGACTGTTTGGATCAGTTGAATAGACTGTGTTAGAGGTCAGATTAGTAGAAGGTTATTGTTGCATTAGTCTCAATAAGTCATTTAGGACTTGGTGTTGTACTCATTTCTGGTCATTAGTCAAAATCACTATAAATTGCTCAAATTAGTACATCAGTTAGGTTTTTAATAATCATAAGCTACAACTAGGATTAGATTTAGATAATCTAGCTTGTATTAGTTTCATTTTATCATAATTTAGCATAATCAATCCAAAAAATGCATTCAAATCTCAGTTTAGTCAATATTGCACATCTGTCATAAAAAGTCAAATAGTGTCAAAACCAGTTTGCATCAAACTTTCTAGGCTTTGTATTAGCTTCATTTAAGCTTGTCTTGATCTGAAATTTGGTACAATTACTCTTTGGTTGGTGGTCTTGAGGACCACAACTTTGGTTTTCATATTAGCTTATTGCTAAAGCCTGTGGATAAGCTTAAATATAGGGGGTAAGGTCTGTTTGGCCTTAGTAGTTAATTAGCTCAAAACTTGGTAGATTGCTGATTAGAGGTTAGGAGTAGCTGGAATTAGTTGATATTAGTTAGCTTTAGTATAAATTAGCCTCAGTAACAGTTTGGTAGCTTATTGTGCCCATTAGCTTATTCTTAATAGCTTATTTGAATTCAGTTTACACACCAGCTTCTAAATCTTACACATAAGCCATAGTTTTTATATTTTTCATAAAATTAGAATAATATTTTAGACTTTTACTGAATTTTTCATCACTGTTTAGTATTTTTCCTATTTTAAAACAGTTTTTAGGACTTTTTAAATAGCTTTTATTACAATTAAATCAGAAAATCTTCAAAAAAATAAATTTTCAATTTTCATAGATTAAGATAAATACAAAAAGCAAAAAAATAATTTTTCTAGATTTTTTCTAGCTTATTTTGTAATTTTTAGCCATTTATTAGTTTTAAATAGATTTTAAATTCGTAGAAAATAGAAAAAATAATCAGAAAAATACAAAATTAGTTTTGAAAATTCTCTTAGGTTATTTTAGATTTTTTAAAAATAGTTTCATAATTTTCCCTTTAATTTTCATAATTTTTAGTATTTTAAATTAGTTTTAAAAGTTAAAAATTAGTTTTTAATTCGAATAAAATCCAGAAAAATCCTAAAAATTAGTTTTAATTCATAAATAGTTTTCAAATTGCATATTTAGAGTAAAAGTAATTTTAGGTTATTTTTAGGATATAGATTAGACGTAGTTGCATTTTATTTACGTTTCGTTTATTACGTTTTAGTTAATCTCGCACTTAGGATTTCCCGTAGATTAGATTTCCCTTAATTACTTTCCCAATTCCCGTAGTTTTTAAAATCAAAATCATCAAATCCAAGACATCGAGCATTAAATTCCAAACTAAAAACGACGTTGGCAATTCACGCCTCGTTGGGAAACGATTCGGGTTGACTAATCCGTATCACGATCACACACGGGATTTGATTTAATATTCTTTTTCCTAAAGGAATTTTGAATCTATCTTCGTGATTATTTTTTATATCGATATTGTGGTTTTATCCATACACATACCCCTAAGCCTACACAATTCGACGAATCAGTCATTTTTCAAACAACTGGTACTTAAATGAGCAAGGTTTATTGTTGAAAAATCAAAAAGAATAATGTTTTATACAGTTGACTCAAAACCTTTGCTAATGTTATGTTTTCAAAAGATACTCTTGCATGATTAAATAATGGAGTTTAAAGTCTGAAAATCTGATCCTTATCAGTTGAAAATGTTTTCTTTTCAATAGCAAGTCACTATTCTCCTCAAAAGCTCACAAAATTTAATTTAAATCAATAGAGATCACATATATGAAAAGATTTGGAAAAGTGTGATCGGGGGAGAATTTGTGATTTAAATTGGATTTAAATTGATAACTTGATAATTGGTTTTATAAGTGTTTAAGCAAGCTTTCCTCCCCGCATGTGCCAAACGATTTCAAATTTTCCATGCACATGTTGAGGGGGAGCATCTTTTAAAACCACAAAGAATTGAAACGTGATTGATTTGTCTCTAAGTTCAGGTTCCCTCTAGTATGTACAAAACTCTTTCATACCTTGAGGCACATATTGAGGGGGAGCAAACTGTTGAAAACCTCATCCTTCCCAAATATGCTTTATCTACTTGATTTAATCAGGAAAGTGATTGGATCCAAACCGTCAAGTTTATCACACAAGTCAATCACTTGTGAATGGTCAACCGTAATAAAATTCAAACAGTCTAAAACCAATGCAATTTCCCTTGGAATACAGTGGATTCCCTGGTCGTTAAGTCACACGGAGGATTAATGGTGCTTAAAAATGTTCAGATGTCGAATGATCACTAAGGATAATGATCAGTAAGGATTTTGATTGATAACTACACTACTGATTGATTGGAATGGTATTTGGATACAGAATTATAAAGCACAACAATCAGATTAAACAAGCGTAAACACGTACGTTTATTAAATTACGTAAACGTACAAAATAAAGCGTGAGCTTTAAGAAATAAAAGACCTACAAATATGAAAATGATATTTTTACAATCCTAATAATAAAATAAAATTTTTGGAAAATTAAAATTATTTTTATAACTATTTATTTAATTATTATTAATTAAAAACTATTTTTAACTATTTAATAATAATCTTAAATATAAGAAAATGTGAAATAAAGCTAGAAAAGTGAAATAATGACTTAGAAAAATCTAAAATATTATAAAACTTATTTTAAAACTAAAAATATATTTTTTACACTTTTTATCTATTTATTATTAATTAATTACTATTTATTAATTATTTAAAATACACTCAAATACAAGAAAATATAAAATAAAGCTAGAAAAATAAAATTTTAACTTGGAAAAATCTAAAATATTATAAAACTAATTTTAAAACTAAAAAGATATTTTTTATGTTTTTTATTTATTTATTATTAATTATTTAATACTTTTAACTATTTTAAATTCTAATAAATACTAAACAAGCTAAGAAAATTATGAAATTTTTTCTATAAATATCCTATTGTGACAGAAAGCTAAGAAAATTCTAAAAACAGAAAGTGCTTAATAATAAGCTGAAAAGAAAAATTAAAAAGCTTATTTCTATTAAATAAACGCTATCACTATTTTTAAAATGATGTTTTTGTGTTTTTTTCTTTTTGAAAACTATTTAACTACTGAAAATAAGTAACTTTAATGAAAACAAAAATTTTAAAACTTAAAAATAAGCAGTTTATGAGCTTATGATTTAGACAGTTAAGCTAATGAGCTTATTTTGATGTTTTTAAGCTCAAACAAGTTTATAATAAGCTGCCAAGTTGAAACTAAAGATGAAATAAGATACAATCAAGCTAAAGTAACTTAAATTAAGCTAAAAGACACAAAGAAACATACTGATAAGCTATAATAATCAAATAAGCACTTATACTAAACTGAGAAACCAAACAGTCCTACACAGATCTTTAATGCCAAATTAAGCTAGGGGCAAAAGCTTAAAAGCCAAAAATAAGCACTGATTCAACAAGCTGGGTTGGTGAGCTTCTCAGAAAACCAAAGTATACAAGTTTTGACCCACTATTAAGCTCTGTGTGAGCTTGTGAAAGTGGCTTGTAAACACTGAGTTATGCAGTTTACACAAAAATGGGACAAGAAACAAGCTACTAGCAGCCCTGTTAAATAAGCTAGAAAATGGAATATTAAGCTTGGGACTTTAAGATGGCTAGGTTAGCTACACAAAAAGCTCAAGCACACAAGCTGAGACTCACTAATGAGCTTTTGACAAGCTTGTGAAAATGGATGTAAAACTGTGCACAGGGCACCTATTTGAAAAAGTACTTGAAATAAGCTAAGAATTAAGCAGTGTAATAAGCTAGCTAGAAAATATAAAAAATACTATGATAGAGATAAGCAGTTGAATATTAATATACCAAAAGCTCAAATCTTGAAGCTTAATATTAAGTCCTATAGAAAATAATCTAGTTTATTCAAAAGCTGCAAAACTGAAAATTTTGACTTTTTAAGATGAACTAAAAGTTGACTATTATGAACTTTAAATCAAATCTACTCACTGATTATGTTATGATAACCTAAAATAAGATGGAATTAAGCTAAGTTACCAAGTTCTAAGCTACTATTATGAGTTTTACTCTTTAAAACCTAACAGTTAACAATTTAAGTGAGATTAAAAGTAACTTTGACTTTTGAACAAACAAGCACTGGTTTTTCTTGTATGTTTGAGTTATTTAGACCAAGTGTGACATGTATCAAACAAGAGCACTGTCTTGAATACCCTTTAACACAGTTAACAAATCAAAACCAAACACCCTTTTACTTAACTGTTTTGAAGATTTTCAAAGCAAATGAGTGATTTAAACCATGAAACTGATTCATACAATCATCTAATGATATAATAAGCTGAATTAAACACATAAACACTAACAATTACAACTAAAGCCTATAAATTACTATTATGCAGTTTTACTTAGTGAAAAATAGAAAACAAAGCAACTACAATAACTGATGAACAAGCAGGCTATATTAAGCAATAATATCACTAATACACACCAAATAAGCACAAAGAACACAGAGATAAGCAATGATAAGCTGTTCTATAGTGAATTGCCAAAATCAAGAATTAAGCTTACAAGTGGCTTCCAAGCTCAAAACTGAGATCCAAGGACTGAAAGCATAACCTACAGCTTCCCAAGAAGCTCTAAACCAAAGGCAATCTAAAATCTACCCTGCTCCAGCTTCTTGATAACCTTGACCATTGATTTTTTTTATTTTTATCTAATTTTTTTGGTATTTTTGGTATTTTTTTTCTTTTTGCTTCTAAACTGATTTTAAGGGTTTCTAATAGCTTAAACAAGCTATCTAGGAGCTTATGTGAGCTTACTCAGTTCATAACAACAACTAACAACAACATTAAAATTTTAAGAATTTGAACAAGTAAAATTGCATAAACTGAAATTGAGACTTAAAACTGTAATTGATGTTTACAAAAGCTTTATTGTACACTAAAAACTTGAAATACAAAGCTTGAAAGCTAAAACATACACTGGAATTTAAAATTAAGCTAAAACGACATAAACTAAAGAATTACACACACTCTTTTCTTCACATTGAACCATTCTTGTTTATAGAGATCTTTTTGAGTCCCTTGTCGACCTCTGAATCATTCCCACCTATTTCCAACCATTGGATCCTTCCAGATCATCAAATTCGCCATTTGTCAATTTGGCGGGAAAAAAGTCTTGAGCAGGTTTCTTCAATTAATGCAATTTGGTGTTTGTGGAGGTGTTAAGGAGTGGGTAAACAGCTGTTAGGGGTGAGGTGGAAAGTTGAAAAGGTGGAAAAAACCACACTGGTTTTGGTTTTCAGACTTGGGAGAGGAAGATGAACAGTACATCTGGTTTTGGCGCGTTGACTTTATTTGACCGTTTTAATAATAAGGGAAAGGGTTCAAAATAGGGGGGTTCAAGTGGTATATTGGCAGGGTCACAGGTTTTGGCTGGGGTAATAATACAAAAGAGGGTCCGTTTGGTAGCTTAATAACACAAGGACCATTTATGCAATTTCTGGATTTTTGATGGACTGAAAATGCAACTTTTCCAAACTTATCAAAAGGACCAAATTTGCCAATCTTTAATAGTACAAGGACCACATTTGATTATTTTCCATTTTTAAATATCCAAGGACCAATTTTGACACTTTTGTAAAGTTGAGGGACCTTTTCTGCCATTTGCCCAAAGATTCATTCAAGGACCATTTTTGACAATTTAGAATATTTCAGGGACCTTGAATGATAAAACTCCATATTTTTGGATTCCAGATTTGACAACTTTTGAAACTTGGGGGACTAAACTGCCAATTAGGCAAACTTGATATGTTTTTCACCTGATTTTGGTATTTTTGCATTTGAAACACATAAAACACTTATTTGTGATATTTTTATCATTTTGATGCATTTCTGAGTGTTTTCAGATGTTTTTTCAGTTTAAATGGTACAAAAATGATAAGTATTTAGACACTCATCAATCCCCCACACTAAGATATTGCTAGTCCCTAGCAATATTTTTAGAAAACTTAATGGATGTCATCTCTTTACCAAAAGCCATTACTTCTGGAGTAGCCAATTGTTTTAGTTCAAGTAAGAACCTAGGTACAATGATAACCAAATGATTTTGAGCAAATCACCAGCTTTCAACGGTTTTGATTTGTCTTTACCAGAAGCCGTTTGCTTCTGGACTAGCCAACTCTTGGATAAATTATCAATATTATCTTTGGTGAGTCGATTACCAATTATGGCTTTCCAACTGCCTTTACCACAAGCCATAAACTTGCGGGCTAGCCAACTCTTCACTAATTAAAGATATGGCGAGTTGAACACCATACAATTTTGGGAAAATTGCAAGCCATAAACGGATTTGAGATATCTTTACCAAGAGCCTTTTGCTCCTGGATTAGCCAATCCTTATGTGGGTTAGACATGGCGGACTGATTACCATTTGCTGAGTAAGTGAAAAACACTTACTCCAAAAAAAAAAATTTGGTCAAAAATGGGGGAATTGGGTGGTATAATTACATGATAAAATTCGTGAGAATTCCCCCCCACACTAGAAATGAATATTGCCCTCAATATTCAAAGTACCGGCGGTAATGCCGAAACATAGAACATAAAAGGGAAATACTACGGCCATTATTTTATTTTTGATATATACATATACATATATATATATATATATATATATATATATATATATATATATATATATATATATATATATATATATATATTTTGCATACTTAAAACTTATATACAACAGCGGGGGGCAACTCCCCCACACTAGGGTGGTAGAAAGTAGAAAGAAATCAGAAATATGAGTGAAAACCCATATGGTGTGTGCTACTGTTTTTGATTCCCGAGTCACTAGCTTGACTCGATCCCCGCATTCATTGGTTCATGGGGAAAGTTTGTAGATCCGGGACAACCATGGGTGGAATGTCCTCTCCAAAATAATGTTTTAATCGATGACCATTCACTTTAAAATTTAGACCATCAGGTTGAGATAACTCAATGGTTCCATAAGGAAATACTTTAGTGATGGTGAATGGTCCAGACCAGCGGGATTTAAGTTTTCCTGAGAAAATCTTCAATCTTGAATTGAAAAGAAGGACTCGATCACCGACGTTGAAAATGCGGTTCTTGATTCTGGAGTCATGAATCTTCTTTGTCTTTTGTTTGTAGATCAAAGAGTTCTCGTATGCTTGATCACGGAGTTCATTTAATTCATTCATTTGAACTTTTCTGTGATCACCAGCTGTCTGAATATCGAAGTTGGCATGTTTCAAGGCCCAGTATGCTTTAAGCTCAATCGGCAGATGACATGCCTTTCCGTACACTAGCTTGTATGGAGTACACCCGATTGGTGTTTTATAAGCTGTACGGAAGGCCCAGAGTGCGTCATCTAGTTTATCCGACCAGGATGCACGGTTTTCGCCTACTGTCCTTTCAAGAATTCTTTTTATACCACGGTTGGAAACTTCCACTTGCCCACTTGTTTGGGGGTGGTATGTAGTAGAGAGACGGTGGGTTACACCATACTTTTGCATGACACGATCAAATTGATCATTGCAGAAATGTGTACCACGATCACTAATTATAGCTCGTGGAGTTCCAAACCTAGAAAAAAGAGATTTTAAAAATTTCACAACTACTCGGGCATCATTGGTAGGTAAAGCTTTCGCTTCAACCCATTTTGACAAATAGTCAACAGCCACAAGTATGTATTTGTTTCCTCGAGATGATGGAAATGGCCCCATAAAGTCAATGCCCCAGATGTCAAAGATCTCACATACTTGAATGGCGTTTTGCGGCATTTCATTTCTTTGAGAGATATTTCCGTGACGTTGACAAGCGTCACATGCTTTGACAAATTCGTGGGCATCCTTGTAAATAGTGGGCCAATAAAACCCGGAATCAAACACCTTTTTGGCAGTGTAGTTTGGACTATGATGGCCCCCGGTGGGTCCAGCATGGCAAGCTTTGAGAATGTCCATAGCTTCCTGTCCATAAACACACCGTCGGATGACTTGATCCGCACAGATTTTGAATAAGTAGGGGTCGTCCCAGAAGTAATGTTTAACATCCTTGAAGAATTTGTTCTTCTGTTGGGTCGACATTCCTTTCACTATGAAGTTACCCGCATGGTAATTTGCGAAGTCAGCAAACCATGTGGTAGTAGAGTTTCCACGAAAAGAAACCGCATTGAGTGTCTCAAGAGGAAATGTTTCATTTATTTCCTTTTTCTCGAAAACATCTTGGTGAGGGTTTTCTAGACGGGACAGATGATCAGCAGCCAGGTTCTCAGCTCCTTTTTTATCACGTATAATGATATCAAATTCTTGCAGGAGGAGAACCCAACGAAGTAATCTCGGCTTTGCATCTTGTTTTGCAAAGAGATATTTGAGAGCCGAGTGATCCGTATACACTACACATTTGGTCAAGATTAAGTATGGCCGAAACTTCTCAAACGCATACACCACAGGCTAATAGCTCTTTTTCTGTGGTGGTGTAATGGGTTTGAGCTTCAGTCATAGTCTTACTTGCGTAGTGGATAGGCTGAAAATGCTTGCTTCTACGTTGCCCTAAGACTGCACCGATAGCAAAATCACTTGCATCGCACATGAGCTCAAAAGGCAAGTCCCAGTCGGGAGCAACGAGAATGGGTGCCTCAGTAAGCTTTTTCTTTAATGTTTCAAAAGCTTCGATGCACTCGGGTGAGAAGATAAATGGAGCATCCTTTTCAAGAAGATGAGTCATAGGCCGGGCGATTTTAGAAAAATCTTGTATGAATCTGCGATAAAAACCGGCATGACCTAAAAAACTCCTAATACCTTTGACGGTAGTATGATGAGGCAATTTAGCAATAACATCGACTTTTGATCTATCTACCTCAATCCCGTTTTTGGAAATCTTATGGCCAAGGACTATGCCTTTGACCATAAAATGGCTCTTCTCCCAATTTAGACAAAGATTGGTGTCTTCACACCGTTTGAGCATTTTATCTAAATGGGAGAGACATGTTTGAAATGAGTCCCCAATGACCAAAAAGTCATCCATAAACACCTCCATTGTTTCCCCGATCATGTCGTGGAAAATGGCCATCATACATCGTTGGAACGTGCCAGGAGCATTACATAGGCCAAAAGGCATACGTCTGTAGGCAAAAGTTCCGTATGGGCAGGTGAATGTGGTCTTCTCTTGATCCTGTGGATCGGGAATCTGAAAATAACCCGAGAAACCATCTAGGAAACAATAGTATTCGTTCCCTGCTAATCTCTCAAGCATTTGGTCCATGAAGGGTAGAGGAAAATGGTCTTTACGGGTGGCGTCATTCAACTTACGATAGTCAATGCAAACACGCCATCCCGTTACCAGCCGAGTTGGAATTAACTCGTTTTCTTCATTTGTGACAACAGTTATGCCACCCTTTTTCGGAACACAATGAATTGGGCTAACCCAAGGACTATATGAGATTGGGTAAATTAATCCTGCATCAAGAAGTTTGATAACCTCCTGTTTGATAACATCATGGATTTTTGGATTTACTCTTCTCTGATGTTGAACTGCTGGCTTGAAGTCATCCTCCATCAAGATTTTGTGAGTACAAAACTCAGGGTTGATACCCTTAATGTCGGAGAGTTTCCAAGCAATTGCTTGCTTGTGTGACTTTAAGACCTTTATGAGAGCAATCTTTTCATCTTTACTCAAATCTCGAACAATAATGACTGGTAATTTATCATCACCTTCAAGAAATGCATACTCGAGATGAGGTGGTAAGTCCTTAAGTTCGACTTCAGGAAATTCTTCAGTTTTCTCAACTGAATTGACTTCCATGTTATGAAGCTCGACGGGAGGGAGTGATGATGGATCATCATTAAGAAACTTCTCAATGAGAAGAATATCTCCCTCGATGTCAATTGGAGCGTGATCAATTTCCCATGAAACCGAATCACTAGACAAGTATGCTTCAATCTCTTCTAAGATGAAGTCACTTTCCTCAAACGGAGTGAGAGAAGGAGTAGAATTGGCAATGATGGGTTGAGATGAATGAGTGAGATTATCACTCGAAGAATTATGATCATAACCAAGAACTTCTTGAGAGTACTCTTCAGAAGCAACATCAATGATATCTATTCGGTTAACCGACTCAGAATCATAGTTTGCGGAGTACCTCGAAGTTTGATCAAGGTTAAAGGTGACAGCTTCATTACCTACACGTAATGTGATTTCTTGCTCAAATACATCAATGAGAGCACGGCCCGTTCTCAGGAATCCTCGTCCAACTATGAGAGGAACCCGATGATCGGCATCGAAATCAACAACCACAAAGTCAGCTGGAAAATGGAACTTTCCTACTTTCAAAAATATGTCCTCGGCAATGCCAAGTGGACAGGATATTGTACGATCTGCAAGCTCGAGAGTCATGCATGTAGGAGTAAGGTCCGGAAGAGAAAGTTTCTTCCATACTGAATAAGGCATCAGATTGATGCTTGTACCAAGATCGGCTAAGGCAAAGCATTCAACCATCCATGGAAATTCACAAGGTAAGAGAAATTTTCCAGGATCTCCAAGCTTCTCGGGAAGCTTCTTCAAGATAACTGCAGAGCAGTTCTCGTTCAAAGGAGTTTTTGCCATCTCAAACAGTTTTTCCTTGTTGCTTAACATGTGTTTGAGAGTTGATGCAAACTTGGGAATCAGCATGATAGCATCCGCAAAACTTATGTCAAAATGTAGTTTTTGGAAAATTTAAAAAAAAATTGTCCATTTGATGACTGGCTTTTTCGCGGAGCTTTTGCTCATTCAAACGTGATGGGTAAGGAATAGAAGTTTTGGATTTGGGGTTTTCAACAGGAGCTACTGGAGGTTCAAAAACAACTCCTGGATTGGATTTGGGTTTCAGGACAACTTGAGGATGGACATCGTTGGTACCTCCGTTATTAGTAGGAAGTTCCTTGTCCTTTGTCGCCTCAGGTTCACTTTCCACTACCTTCGGGAGAGAAGAAGAAGAGGTAGTAGGAATAGCGGGTCCATTGTATGAAACACCACTTCTGGTTGTGATCGCCTTTGCATCGCCCCTCGGGTTAGCGATCGTGTTGCTCGGAAGTTTTCCTGAGCCCGAGGGTTGATCATTTAAAGACTTCTTTAGATCAGCGATCTGACTGACCAACAACCTGTTCATTTCATCTTGGGATTTCATGAATTGCTTCAATAACTCATCAGATGATGGTACTGGAGGATGTGGAGGGAAATTTTGAGGTCGTATGTTTTGATTATGACCTTGTTGTTGAAAATTCCCTTGGTTAGGATTCACATTTCCCTGAAATTGATTCCCTCGATTGAAATTGTTTTGATTAAGGTTTCCTTGATGTTGGAAACCTTGATTTGGTCCGGGATAGAAATTACCTTGGTTTTGATAACCTTGGTTCATTCTAGGTTGGTTCTGATTCCGGTTTTGTATGTTAGGATTCTGGTTAAAACTGGGTGGTCCCTGATAAGTATTAGCACGGTAGTTTGGTTCATTTTGAGGACGGCATTGATTACCTCCCTGATGTGAAGTACCGGCTATAGCATTGGCTTCAAATGGACTACCATCGGTGGCAGTACAGTTGTAGTATGCATGAGGGCCACCACAAGTAACACAGACTTCGACTTTCTTCACTTCACTATGTGATGGTGTCTGTGTGAAAGTGACTTTCTTTTGGTTAGCAAGAACCAAAGCCTGAACAATATCCGTGAGTTTGTCAATCTTAGCATCGGTGCTAGATGTACTCACATGAGATGAAGTAGAAGGTCCTGCATTAGATTGAGACTGATATGTCTTTGTTCGAAAAGGGCGGACCTGGGACTTGTTTTCTATGATTTGCAAGGCTTCTTTTGTGGTCTTGCTCAGGAAATTACCTCCCGCGGAGGCATTTAAAGAGTCTTGGTCAGCTTGTCTCAGACCATTGTAGAAAGTATCCATTTGCATTAACTCGGTAAAACCATGATGCGGACACTTGCTGAGCAACTCTTTGTAACGATCCCATGCCTCCCCGAATGATTCATCAAATCTTTGAGAGAATTTCATTATCTCATTCTTAAGACTTGTATTTCGGGATGGAGGATAGAATTCGTTAACAAATTTGGTGACTAAATCCTCCCATGTCTCAATGGAACGAGGGGGTTGTTTCTCAAGCCAATTCCGGGCTTGTCCCTCTAGAGAGAATGGGAACAGAAGAAGCTTAATTGCTTCATGTGGGACATTCTTGTATTTGATGGTGGATGCAATCTTGTTGAACCATCGAATATGTGCATGAGGGTCGTCCCGCTCAAAATCATAAAATTGGCTTTGGGTTACAAGATTAAGCAACCCGGTTTTGAGCTCGAAGGTATCAGCCACGATGGCTGGGACAATAATGGCATCTCCGTAACCCTCGATGGGTGCTTGGAGAAGCTCATTCATAGGCTTGTCTTCTGCCATTACGACAGGGAGTGGTGGTGCTAGACGTTCCTCAGTCACGGCTGAAGGAGCAGAACGTCCTCTACGTCTACGAGGAATACTTGCAAGCTCAGAAAGTGGACTTGTGGAGCTGGAAGAACGAGTGCGCATGCACTAAGTTTAAAAATCAGTTTTCAAAAACAAATGCGAGGCAAAACGACAAGTGAACTTAAACCAATAATCACAAATGAAATGGCTTCTTTGATAAAGGTACACCAGATCACAAGGACACAAAGGCAAGTTTTGATCTTTAAGATTGGGAACTTATTAATGTTCACACCCCCAGTTGGTAGGTGTACTGCCTTGATTTGCGGTGGTTGATTTTTATGTATTTATTAAGTACCACTAAAAAGACGTAGGTATGGATGTGTGCTAAGGGTTTAAAAACTTTTGGACAATATTTTTGGAATCGTCTCGTTTAACCAAATCGTATCTCTTTAAGAATCACCCAAAAGAAAATACAAGATAGAGAACGTTACGATTGTTTTGTTGTTTTATATTTTTTTGGTGTTGTTAACACTTTAGGAAAAGTGTTAATGAACTTTTTGATAACTTTACAAAAAACTGTTTACAAAAGGTGGTATATGTGGAAGTACGGGTCTGAGAATGCTTAAAACACGCTAAAGCCTCCCCGGCAGCGGCGCCAAAATTTGATTGGATCCAAACCGTCAAGTTTATCACACAAGTCAACCACTTGTGAATGGTCAACCGTAATAAAATTCAAACAGTCTAAAACCAATGCAATTTCCCTTGGAATATAGTGGATTCCCGGGTCGTTAAGTCCCACGGAGGATTAATGGTGCTTAAAAACGTTCAGATGTCGAATGATCACTAAGGATAATGATCAGTAAGGATTTTGATTGATAACTACACTACTGATTGATTGGAATGGTATTTGGATACAGAATTATAAAGCACAACAATCAGATTAAACAAGCGTAAACACGTACGTTTATTAAATTACGTAAACGTACAAAATAAAGCGTGAGCTTTAAGAAATAAAAGACCTACAAATATGAAAATAATATTTTTACAATCCTAATAATAAAATAAAATTTTTGGAAAATTAAAATTATTTTTATAACTATTTATTTAATTATTATTAATTAAAAACTATTTTTAACTATTTAATAATAATCTAAAATATAAGAAAATGTGAAATAAAGCTAGAAAAGTGAAATAATGACTTAGAAAAATCTAAAATATTATAAAACTTATTTTAAAACTAAAAATATATTTTTTACACTTTTTATCTATTTATTATTAATTAATTACTATTTATTAATTATTTAAAATACACTCAAATACAAGAAAATATAAAATAAAGCTAGAAAAATAAAATTTTAACTTGGAAAAATCTAAAATATTATAAAACTAATTTTAAAACTAAAAAGATATTTTTTATGTTTTTTATTTATTTATTATTAATTATTTAATACTTTTAACTATTTTAAATTCTAATAAATACTAAACAAGCTAAGAAAATTATGAAATTTTTTCTTTAAATATCCTATTGTGACAGAAAGCTAAGAAAATTCTAAAAACAGAAAGTGCTTAATAATAAGCTGAAAAGAAAAATTAAAAAGCTTATTTCTATTAAATAAACGCTATCACTATTTTTAAAATGATGTTTTTGTGTTTTTTTCTTTTTGAAAACTATTTAACTACTGAAAATAAGTAACTTTAATGAAAACAAAAATTTTAAAACTTAAAAATAAGCAGTTTATGAGCTTATGATTTAGACAGTTAAGCTAATGAGCTTATTTTGATGTTTTTAAGCTCAAACAAGTTTATAATAAGCTGCCAAGTTGAAACTAAAGATGAAATAAGATACAAACAAGCTAAAGTAACTTAAATTAAGCTAAAAGACACAAAGAAACATACTGATAAGCTATAATAATCAAATAAGCACTTATACTAAACTGAGAAACCAAACAGTCCTACACAGATCTTTAATGCCAAATTAAGCTAGGGGCAAAAGCTTAAAAGCCAAAAATAAGCACTGATTCAACAAGCTGGGTTGGTGAGCTTCTCAGAAAACCAAAGTATACAAGTTTTGACCCACTATTAAGCTCTGTGTGAGCTTGTGAAAGTGGCTTGTAAACACTGAGTTATGCAGTTTACACAAAAATGGGACAAGAAACAAGCTACTAGCAGCCCTGTTAAATAAGCTAGAAAATGGAATATTAAGCTTGGGACTTTAAGATGGCTAGGTTAGCTACACAAAAAGCTCAAGCACACAAGCTGAGACTCACTAATGAGCTTTTGACAAGCTTGTGAAAATGGATGTAAAACTGTGCACAAGGCACCTATTTGAAAAAGTACTTGAAATAAGCTAAGAATTAAGCAGTGTAATAAGCTAGCTAGAAAATATAAAAAATACTATGATAGAGATAAGCAGTTGAATATTAATATACCAAAAGCTCAAATCTTGAAGCTTAATATTAAGTCCTAAAGAAAATAATCTAGTTTATTCAAAAGCTGCAAAACTGAAAATTTTGACTTTTTAAGATGAACTAAAAGTTGACTATTATGAACTTTAAATCAAATCTACTCACTGATTATGTTATGATAACCTAAAATAAGATGGAATTAAGCTAAGTTACCAAGTTCTAAGCTACTATTATGAGTTTTACTCTTTAAAACCTAACAGTTAACAATTTAAGTGAGATTAAAAGTAACTTTGACTTTTGAACAAACAAGCACTGGTTTTTCTTGTATGTTTGAGTTATTTAGACCAAGTGTGACATGTATCAAACAAGAACACTGTCTTGAATACCCTTTAACACAGTTAACAAATCAAAACCAAACACCCTTTTACTTAACTGTTTTGAAGATTTTCAAAGCAAATGAGTGATTTAAACCATGAAACTGATTCATACAATCATCTAATGATATAATAAGCTGAATTAAACACATAAACACTAACAATTACAACTAAAGCCTATAAATTACTATTATGCAGTTTTACTTAGTGAAAAATAGAAAACAAAGCAACTACAATAACTGATGAACAAGCAGGCTATATTAAGCAATAATATCACTAATACACACCAAATAAGCACAAAGAACACAGAGATAAGCAATGATAAGCAGTTCTACAGTGAATTCCCAAAATCAAGAATTAAGCTTACAAGTGGCTTCCAAGCTCAAAACTGAGATCCAAGGACTGAAAGCATAACCTACAGCTTCCCAAGAAGCTCTAAACCAAAGGCAATCCAAAATCTACCCTGCTCCAGCTTCTTGATAACCTTCACCATTGATTTTTTTATTTTTATCTAATTTTTTTGGTATTTTTGGTATTTTTTTTCTTTTTGCTTCTAAACTGATTTTAAGGGTTTCTAATAGCTTAAACAAGCTATCTAGGAGCTTATGTGAGCTTACTCAGTTCATAACAACAACTAACAACAACATTAACATTCTAAGAATTTGAACAAGTAAAATTGCATAAACTGAAATTGAGACTTAAAACTGTAATTGATGTTTACAAAAGCTTTATTGTACACTAAAAACTTGAAATACAAAGCTTGATAGCTAAAACATACACTGGAATTTAAAATTAAGCTAAAACGACATAAACTAAAGAATTACACACACTCTTTTCTTCACATTGAACCATTCTTGTTTATAGAGATCTTTTTGAGTCCCTTGTCGACCTCTGAATCATTCCCACCTATTTCCAACCATTGGATCCTTCCAGATCATCAAATTCGCCATTTGTCAATTTGGCGGGAAAAAAGTCTTGAGCAGGTTTCTTCAATTAATGCAATTTGGTGTTTGTGGAGGTGTTAAGGAGTGGGTAAACAGCTGTTAGGGGTGAGGTGGAAAGTTGAAAAGGTGGAAAAAACCACACTGGTTTTGGTTTTCAGACTTGGGAGAGGAAGATGAACAGTACATCTGGTTTTGGCGCGTTGACTTTATTTGACCGTTTTAATAATAAGGGAAAGGGTTCAAAATGGGGGGTTCAAGTGGTATATTGGCAGGGTCACAGGTTTTGGCTGGGGTAATAATACAAAAGAGGGTCCGTTTGGTAGCTTAATAACACAAGGACCATTTATGCAATTTCTGGATTTTTGATGGACTGAAAATGCAACTTTTCCAAACTTATCAAAAGGACCAAATTTGCCAATCTTTAATAGTACAAGGACCACATTTGATTATTTTCCATTTTTAAATATCCAAGGACCAATTTTGACACTTTTGTAAAGTTGAGGGACCTTTTCTGCCATTTGCCCAAAGATTCATTCAAGGACCATTTTTGACAATTTAGATTATTTCAGGGACCTTGAATGATAAAACTCCATATTTTTGGATTCCAGATTTGACAACTTTTGAAACTTGGGGGACTAAACTGCCAATTAGGCAAACTTGATATGTTTTTCACCTGATTTTGGTATTTTTGCATTTGAAACACATAAAACACTTATTTGTGATATTTTTATCATTTTGATGCATTTCTGAGTGTTTTCAGATGTTTTTGCAGTTTAAATGGTACAAAAATGATGAGTATTTAGATACTCATCAGAAAGTGATGATGATATCTTTTAGAAAATGGTAATCAAAGAAGTTAATTCTTCCTCTTGCCTCTGTGTGCTAAAACGATTTCAAATACATAATGCACAGGTTGAGGGGGAGCTCTTTTTTCTAAAAATATCAAAAACTATTCAGGTACAAAATGCTTTGATAATATATCACAAGTATCTGGATTGATTTTCAAATTGTTTTCGATTGGTTCCAATGGCATATGAACAATACCAAATAGACCGACCAAATTTACTTTATACATGGTGATTGGATGATAAGGTTATGTATTTGTTCTCATGATCCGCCAGAACTGGAGGGATCTACCCAGGGACAATCCACTAGTTAGAGTAGAAGTCCTTAGGTATGATGAAAAAAGGAGAAATGTGAGATATGGAAAAAGTGCGGACTGAGACAGAGCTAGTACTGGAATAAACCCAACAAGGTTCTAGTTATGAAGTCTCGGTAAGCACTGAAGGGGTTGAAGAATGAAAAAGAATTGAATGTGTAAAGGGTGAAAATAAATAGCCCTCCGATAATTCAACCTTAGGGCAGATACCGGGTTCAATTCATATGCTACTGGTGGTTACTAAGGTAACACTGGCATTGAAGACAAGACGTCATGGACCCAGTGACGCACTGCACTACAACTTCCCAAACCACTCAAGTTCCTCTTAAAAGGACTTGTTTCATTCTCACGGGGAACCGTCATTATCTATCAACTTTCTCTTAGAGTCTATTGATATTGAAGAAGGAGACCCTCTCCCTAGTCTCCGGCATAGGAACCAAATATGCACAATTGAGTCTAGAGCCACGAGATCATCAAATACATCTCTTTAGGACACTGTCAGTGAAGACTCTCTGTTTCACACAATGTGGAAAGAGAGATTATATCCTTTGAGTCCTACGCATTATCCTTGTGGTATTGCCAGAACATCTGAGTGATATGCAATCATATTCACAATGAAGATGGAATGCCTTCTGGAGCCAACATCAAACAAGCTCCTGGTGGGTGGCATGTGAGATCTATCTAATAGATCAACTATGTGACAACTGAACATAAACAATAAGGTGATTTAATCTTTTGAATCAATCCTGGTTCAGGTTATGGATTGACGGATACCTTTGAAAAACCGATCGTTGTGCTTTAAAAACCTTTTCTTTAGCACATCGTCTGTGTACCAATATTTCAAAATAAAAGGTGTTTATGATTGATAATTGATTTTCATTAAAACATTCGTTGTATTGCAAAAAAAATTTCTATTGAGCGACACACGATTGTTTTTCAAATCTCTTTTCATCAATCAGTGAATCTCAATTCGCTGGTTCACTCACTCCGTGTTGTCTTCTTTGAGACGTTCCGGTTTGAGAACAGCTAGAGCAGCTACGAAACCCTGTCAAGGAAATTCTTCGGAATTATACCTGATCACAGGCAGTACTTGTACTGATCAACGGGGAACCGTGGGCAGTGTACCTCAATTCAACGAAAGTGATCAAAGATACTTTCGTGCACTTTATTGCTAACTGTTGTATGCAGGTACGCCCGACGTTTGCAGCTGATCAGAATGAAGCGGTCAATCCATAGCCGCATGCTCACACTACACATTCATCTCAAAAGAAATCATGATAAGTGCTTCAACGACTCTGATACTTTCACTCCATGCTTCTGCTATGCTGCTGCAAATATCATGAACCAGTAAAAGCTTCCGCTACTCTGATGAGAATATATCATGATCCAGAATGTGAGCATGTCGGTCCAATTGTCACAACATCACATAATACCAACACCACAAAGGAAGAGTCAGAGATTTATGTTATCTGATAATCTCAATGCTGGCTCAAAACTCATCATCACGTGGATCAGTTAAAGACCTCCACTTGAAAAAATCCAAACATGCAGAACATGAAGAATCAAAGACTACGAGCTACTGATCAAAGAACTTAATCAAGAATCCTAAAACAATCTAATGTTATACATGTTTGTATTTATTGTTGTTAGCCTTAATAGTTTTATTAGAAGTGATGGTTGATCTCGATTGTTGTGAGTGTGGTGAAATTAAACACAATATCAATTTATCAAATTAATCGTGAAATTCGACAAATTAACCTTTTAGGAAAAGGGTTAACGTGCCAAAGCTCACAAATGTGAATAAAGTGATACCGGGAAAGTGATTTCCTCGGGTCGTGTCCCAACGAGGTGTGAAATTGACGATGTCGTTGAGTTTCGTGATTTGGACTTGAATTGGTTAAACGAATTTGGATTTTGTGATTACGCTAATCTACAAATTAAAGCACAGAAAGGAAAATTAAGCATGTAAAACTAAGCAAACTCTAAATAAACTACTACTAAGTCTAAGAAACAATAAAACAAAGCTAAACTACATCTTAGGGTGCTAAAATGCAAAAACGCGAAAAACCGGGAACGCACCGAGGCCCGAAAGTGAAAAATATGCAATTTAAGTCCTACGAGTGCAAAAACAATTTTCCTACATTCTAAATGACTAAAAATAATTTTAGGAAAAATCCGGGTATTTTTTTTACTTTTATTTTATTTTCTACGAATTAAAAACTAATTTTAAACTAATTAATTAATTAAAAATACTAAACATTTTTAGAGAATTCTACAAAAATTACAAAAACTACTTTAGAAACTACTGAATTGAGGAAAAATAAAAAGCTACACTACTGCTTTTGGAAATAAGCAATTAAAAAGCAAGTAAGTAAATAAGCTATTAAAGTGAAAGGTTACTAAAATATTAAATGGTGTAAACTAAAACAAGAAAAAGTCCCTAGCACAGTTGGTACTTGCTGTGATGTTATGGTCGTGGTGCAGGATGTCCTGGGTTCGAATCCCACCTCTTGCCTATTTGGCTACTTATTTTTTTGGATTTTTCTGTTTTTGCAAATCAAACAAGGGAACAAGATTAAGTTTTCTTGACAAAATTTCAAACTTGGAAAGCTTAAAAAACAAGTTGTAAACAGCTTGTTTACAGCAGATGTGGCAAAAATAAATTGAAAAGGACTGTTTGGTTCTTGTAGGCTGCCAAGGGAAAAACAAGCTACAATAAGCTTGACTAAGCCAAGGAAAGAGCCCCTAATCTACACCACCTAAAGTGCACTAAGGGGGGGGGGGGGACCTAAATTAAGCAATAAATGAGACCTAGTAAGCACACAAAAAATTGGAAAACAATGCTACAGTGCTGCTGTTTGCTGTTGCTGTAACAGTGGCAAATGGACATAAAAATGAGCAACTAGAATGGTTCCAATTTACAAAATAAGCTAAGGTATCACCTATTCTAACACCTAATTACTAATTTCTATTAAAACTAATCCTAAATCTAATCTTAAACCTCCTAAATCTAAGCTAAAAAAGAGATAAAGGGCTGCTAAAGGGACTAAATAAGCACTTAAGAACTAAAATAAAATCAAGTCTAAAACTAATCTACTATCTCTGAAAAGCTTTTATAGAACCTAGATAAGCTAAAACAACTAACTGATAAGCTAAAATGAAAGGGATGACCTGGGGTGGTTTGCTGCAGTGCAGACTGAAAAAGCAGACTAAGGCCTGTTGTAGCTTAATTTTAAGCCACCAAAGGATTTTCCAAGTAAGAAAAGCTGCACACAATGTCAAGTTAACATAACAAAAATATAGAAAATCTGGTTGGTAGGGAAAAATAAGCCCAGAACAACTTAAAATGAAGCTTTTGATAGCTTAATTTGGACCATTTTTCTTTTGATGCAGAACCACAACAGTTGCAAAAAGGGAAGTTTCAAGATTAATACTAACTAAGCTAACATAATTCCAACTGCAAATAAGCTACAAACACTTTGAATTGGGGCTACAAAGCTTTAAGAAAAACAATTTTTACAAGTTTTTGAAATCAAATAAGCTGTGAAAATGGCTCGTGAATAGCAGAAGTGCTGCTGCTATGGCGACAGAACAGAAAACAGGTTGGTGAACTTAAAAACAAGCTAACATGAGCTTAAAAACAGATTACGCAAACACTTAAACACACATTCACTACAGATTCGATGACAGCAGATTCACAGAAAAATTCAAAACTGGAATTTTAAATTGGCTTGAAATTAAATTGCAATGAAAATTAAAGTTTACAGAAAAGTAAATGACAATAATTAAAAGGGACTAGAACTAAGAATTCTAGACAAAGTTCTATTCTATCACTAAGAGCTTATTTATACAAAGATAAGAAAAGGGTAACTTCTGTCTTCTCTCTTCTTATGTTTTTCTTTCTGTGTTAGTTTTGTGAGTGTAAGCAAGCCAAAAGCTTCTTGTGCTTTCTTGCATTAATCCTGGACATCCATTTTCCTTTTATCTCACTCCATTTAATCTTGGCCATTCATGGCTTCTTGTGCACCTAGGATTGCCAGGGTGGAATGGGTAACCCGTGATTTGTTCTTGGGGTTGGGATTTAGTGGGATTGTGAAATGGGGTAAAGTGGGTTTTGGGTTGAGGGCTTGGTTTCGGGTTTGTTTTCCCAATCTCACTCCAAAAACACGACCGAGCTCTGAAAATGTGGAAAATCCAGTCCCCGATCTGTCCGCAAAGCACTTTTTCTGATCTCGGCTCGATTTTGCTCGTTTTCGCTCCGTTTTCAATCCTTTTGTACCTGCAAGACACAAAACACACTCCGAGGATATTTTTAACATATTTTGATCATATTCGGGTGTTTTTGGTCATTTTTGTGGTCTTAGGTGGGTAAAAACGATGAGTGAATAAGCACTCATCAAATTCCCCCACACTAGGCAATTGCTAGTCCCTAGCAATCAATCATATGAAGTAATGAAAGAATCAAGATTACCAAGAATACCCTGTTTCGACATTTTTTTTAATTTGATGCGATAAATCTAAACTTGACTGAAAGTAAACAAAATGCTTGATTAACAAAAAGTGGTATCATGGAACGGGATTCACACAAAATGGGTGTCTTCAGGGAATTGTAATCGTCATCCTTTTTTTTATACTCTCAAACTAAGTCTAAAGTCATTGTGCAAACGTTTTGGTAAAATGCTAACACTACTTATACAAATAATCTATGTAAGTCGAGACTTAACTTTTTACTCCCACAGTTTATACAATTTAAGTTTGTGTGCTCATTTTCAAAAGTTTGACCATTGAAACCGACCTTGTTATGGTTGTTATCCACTTAACTAAAATCTTAACTTCCAGGAAACTAAGAAAGTCTAAAGATCGAAAGGGCCTCTTCCATGTAGCGGCTTTCTCCTCGGCACATCCCAAAATATCAGTTTTAAGTGACCAGGATTTTGACACCCCACAGAGAATAGTACCAAAATTAGCGGGAATTCGATTCCAAAGATTTACGAGGCTACCATTAAGTTAAAACTAAACCTAAATGGACAACAACCGACGATAATTTAGAAATTCGAGATTCAAAGGTGAGATCACTCCATGTAGCGACTTTCTTCTCAGCTTGTCCATTTAAGGAGGCTAGGTTTTCACCCTCGAGAATAGTATCGGAGCTTTCGGGGTCTTTGACATCAAGAATTTCCAAATCACCGTCAAATTTTAAAACAACCTTGACGAATCCTAGCTCAACTTCCGATTTAAATTTAAGAAAAAACAAGTTTCGCACATTTATTTATAAGCAACTTAATGCTTTTATTTGAGGAACTCATATTTTTGCATTTTTCATTTTTCAACTTTTTTCATCATTTTTTTTCACTTTTTTTTTTTTTTTTTTTTTTTTTTTTCACTTTGACTTGCAATTTATTTTTGCATCATTCAAGCACTTTTACGATACTTTCATTTTGCAACTTTATTCCGATTTTAAGAAAGTATGCTTTTCCAAAAATTTAACTAAAAAGTTGAACTTGAGCTCTATATCAATTTTGCTTAAAAACTTTTTGTTGTAACAAGACGATTTGAATATTCAAAAGTTTGACAACGAGCACGTATTTTAAGTTCAATTAGGAGCTACTGGGAGAAAAAGCCATAGATTACTTATATAAGCTCTAAAAAGGACCAACTACTCCACGCTTAGCATTTTCATTTGCATAACTCGTAAAAACTTAGCCTAATTGTTAAGAGAGCAGCTAGATCAACACTCTAGCAGAGTCGGGATTCCCTTTGTTCTAACCTAATCAAGACTAAACTACTATTAACACCGAAGCATTAACACTTTATTTTTGTGCAAAGCACTTCTTTTTCATGCAAAATTTTTTAAATTTTGGGTTAAAACGGGGGTACTAGGGACTAAAGGGTACAAATGTGACAAAATTCGACAGAATTCCCCCCACACTTAGAATTGAATATTGCCCTCAATATTCAAAGTCCCGACCAAAGCCGATACTATCAAACGGAAAAAGGTAATACCACTAACAAAGTGTGTGGACGAAATCTATCATTTAACATAAAAAGAATTTTTGAAAACATATCCCCAGATAAAACGTTAGTAAAATTGATCGGATATTGGGCGGCTGGATTGAAAACAGGCGCATCAATCATCACGGTCAAAGGGATTCCTGAAAACATAAGAAAACACACAAAAAGCAAACATTGTGGAGGTTTCCCCCCACACTTAGTTGTTAGAAAGTAGAAAGAAGTCAGAAACATGGGTGAACACCCATGAAAGGCTACTGTTTTTGTTAACCGAGTCGCTAGCTTGACTCGACCCCGAATTCATTGGTCCATGGGGGAGCAAGTGGAAGAGAAAATCTCCATCGGTCTTTCATTCAAGTGGTTTGGATAAATATTGAATGTGCTGAAAGTTCCACTCCGATGAGATACATCCGGCTTAAAAGAATGATAAATGCCGGGGTCAAAAATGGTATCTTCACTCCCGTAGGAGTTAAGACATGGAGAAATCACACCATATGTGACGAAAGGAAGAAAGGTTCTGATGATATATGTTTCAAGCACAAATGACTCCATAGGAAGAAGGAGTTCATTTTGATCACATTTAAAAAACTCATTTTCTCTTCCAACGAATATCCCTGGTTTAAAAATTTTGTCTTCACAAGACGGTTCAACGGGATACTTGATTGAAATCTCATCAGTAAGGGTAAAATCGTCATCACATGATGGAGGATATGAGTCAGAATACAGAGGTAGGACAAGTGGTGTGCTCTGAGAGCTAGCAATTTCCACCACTTCTGTGATGGTCTCCGTATCGGACTCAGACATTTCATCGAAAAGAGGGTTTACTTCACAAAAATTATAGTCATTATTAAATTCAAAAAGAGGATTTGAGAAAATCACGGAAGTAACCTCAGAAATATCAAGAGAATCAGAAAGAGGCAAATCAAATTCATCGTCGGATATATCCTCAAACTCACTTGGGATTGGGACAAGGTCCTCAACACTAGATGATTCCGTTTCCGAAATAGTGCTGAGATTCTCATCCCCCATTATGAGAGAGTCCTCGGGATCAAAAAATTTCGGAGAAATAGGATCATCGACCTCTTCCAAAAGGAATTCACTTCTCTCAACCGACATGAGTGAAAGGGAAGAGTCTGAAATGAAAGGCTCTGAAACGGGAGTGGGATTGCCACTTAGAGAATCATTACAACCGTAATCGACCTTATCAAAAACATATATAGCTCCTATGCTCTTCATATTTTCCTCCGCCAACAATTCGCCCATACTTTTTCCTTCTTTAACTTCCTCTATGGGAGTGGGATTGCCACTCGGATTCGTATATTCCTCATCAAAATTATCTTCGTTGTCGTCATCATAATCGTACACGAGAGGTTTCCAATATTGGGAACTCACTCTAGCTGCTTGTTCTTCATCTAATAATTCTCCATACGTTTTCTGACGAGACTCTTCTTTAACCAAATCTTTTAATTCTTCGAGTAAATCTAGACAATTTTGGAGAAGTTCTTGAGGAATTTGCAGAGGCTGTGTTTGAATCGTTTGGTACTGTGGACGTTGGCCATGATAAGAGTAGTCATAATTGTTACAAGGATCATGCTCATAGACAAGCAGATTCCTTGTTTGACAATCAGCATTATAGTGTGGACCTCCACAGTGCTCAAACCGTATGATTGTTGTGACGGATTCGGTGAATTGTATGGATAAGGGTCATAACCAAAGGTTGGATTGTTAAATTGAGCTTGACATTCAAAACCTTGGTGAGGACCTCCACAGTACTCACAAGAGTATATTTCCGTCTCATGGTACGGGGGTTGGTTGAGGAAATTAGTTGTTTCATTGTAGGGATTTTGGTCATAGACAAACCCGTTTCCCGGATTCACAATGCCACAACCGGGGCAATTTCCACCATTTTGAGGTCCCCCCCACCATTCACAACCAAATTGGTAAGACGAAGACATCATGAAGAATTATACGGACAAGAGGGATAAAAGGAAAGAATCATCGGGTCAGAGGATAAAGACGATAATTTTTGGCGTTTTATGAAGAAAACGAGTGCACATGCACAAAAACACAATCAATCAAAACGAGACCGAAGCAAAAACACAAAGAACTTAAACCAATAATCACAAGCGTATTCACGCAAGTGACACAAAGGCAAGTTTTGAATCTTTGGTTTGGGAACTTATTATGATAACACTCAAGTTGAGAAGTGTTATATTGATTGTGTGTTCTATTTTATTTAAAACAACAAGCAAAAATCTTTTTATATTTTTAATCTTCTACATATATACAAAGAAAAAAATATATTTTTGTATTTTTGTATTTTTATAAAAACAATAACTTCGCGAGAAAGGATCTTCAAGTCACTAATCGCAAAAACTTCACGATATTGTCGCAACACACCTCCCCGGCAGCGGCGCCAAAATTTGATCTCGATTGTTGTGAGTGTGGTGAAATTAAACACAATATCAATTTATCAAATTAATCGTGAAATTCGACAAATCAACCTTTTAGGAAAAGGGTTAACGTGCCAAAGCTCACAAATGTGAATAAAGTGATACCGGGAAAGTGATTTCCCCTGGTCGTGTCCCAACGAGGTGTGAAATTGACGGTGTCGTTGAGTTTCGTGATTTGGACTTGAATTGGTTAAACGAATTTGGATTTTGTGATTACGCTAATCTACAAATTAAAGCACAGAAAGGAAAATTAAGCATGTAAAACTAAGCAAACTCTAAATAAACTACTACTAAGTCTAAGAAACAATAAAACAAAGCTAAACTACATCCTAGGGTGCTAAAATGCAAAAACGCGAAAAACCGGGAACGCACCGAGGCCCGAAAGTGAAAAATATGCAATTTAAGTCCTACGAGTGCAAAAACAATTTTCCTACATTCTAAATGACTAAAAATAATTTTAGGAAAAATCCGGGTATTTTTTTTACTTTTATTTTATTTTCTACGAATTAAAAACTAATTTTAAACTAATTAATTAATTAAACATACTAAACATTTTTAGAGAATTCTACAAAAATTACAAAAACTACTTTAGAAACTACTGAATTGAGGAAAAATAAAAAGCTACACTACTGCTTTTGGAAATAAGCAATTAAAAAGCAAGTAAGTAAATAAGCTATTAAAGTGAAAGGTTACTAAAATATTAAATGGTGTAAACTAAAACAAGAAAAAGTCCCTAGCACAGTTGGTACTTGCTGTGATGTTATGGTCGTGGTGCAGGAGGTCCTGGGTTCGAATCCCACCTCCTGCCTATTTGGCTACTTATTTTTTTGGATTTTTCTGCTTTTGCAAATCAAACAAGGGAACAAGATTAAGTTTTCTTGACAAAATTTCAAACTTGGAAAGCTAAAAAAACAAGCTGTAAACAGCTTGTTTACAGCAGATGTGGCAAAAATAAATTGAAAAGGACTGTTTGGTTCTTGTAGGCTGCCAAGGGAAAAACAAGCTACAATAAGCTTGACTAAGCCAAGGAAAGAGCCCCTAATCTACACCACCTAAAGTGCACTAAGGGGGGACCTAAATTAAGCAATAAATGAGACCTAGTAAGCACACAAAAAATTGGAAAACAATGCTACAGTGCTGCTGTTTGCTGTTGCTGTAACAGTGGCAAATGGACATAAAAATGAGAAACTAGAATGGTTCCAATTTACAAAATAAGCTAAGGTATCACCTATTCTAACACCTAATTACTAATTTCTATTAAAACTAATCCTAAATCTAATCTTAAACCTCCTAAATCTAAGCTAAAAAAGAGATAAAGGGCTGCTAAAGGGACTGAATAAGCACTTAAGAACTAAAATAAACTCAAGTCTAAAACTAATATACTATCTCTGAAAAGCTTTTATAGAACCTAGATAAGCTAAAACAACTAACTGATAAGCTAAAATGAAAGGGATGACCTGGGGTGGTTTGCTGCAGTGCAGACTGAAAAAGCAGCCTAAGGCCTGTTGTAGCTTAATTTTAAGCCACCAAAGGATTTTCCAAGTAAGAAAAGCTGCACACAATGTCAAGTTAACATAACAAAAATATAGAAAATCTGGTTGGTAGGGACAAATAAGCCCAGAACAGCTTAAAATGAAGCTTTTGATAGCTTAATTTGGACCATTTTTCTTTTGATGCAGAACCACAACAGATGCAAAAAGGGAAGTTTCAAGATTAATACTAACTAAGCTAACATAATTCCAACTGCAAATAAGCTACAAACACTTTGAATTGGGGCTACAAAGCTTTAAGAAAAACAATTTTTACAAGTTTTTGAAATCAAATAAGCTGTGAAAATGGCTCATGAACAGCAGAAGTGCTGCTGCTATGGGACAGAACAGAAAACAGGTTGGTGAACTTAAAAACAAGCTAACATGAGCTTAAAAACAGATTACGCAAACACTTAAACACACATTCACTACAGATTCGATGACAGCAGATTCACAGAAAAATTCAAAACTGGAATTTTAAATTGGCTTGAAATTAAATTGCAATGAAAATTAAAGTTTACAGAAAAGTAAATGACAATAATTAAAAGGGACTAGAGCTAAGAATTCTAGACAAAGTTCTATTCTATCACTAAGAGCTTATTTATACAAAGATAAGAAAAGGGTAACTTTTGTCTTCTCTCTTCTTGTGTTTTTCTTTCTGTGTTAGTTTTGTGAGTGTAAGCAAGCCAAAAGCTTCTTGTGCTTTCTTGCATTAATCCTGGACATCCATTTTCCTTTGATCTCACTCCATTTAATCTTGGCCATTCATGGCTTCTTGTGCACCTAGGATTGCCAGGGTGGAATGGGTAACCCGTGATTTGTTCTTGGGGTTGGGATTTAGTGGGATTGGGAAATGTGGTAATTTCCCAATCTCACTCTAAAAACACGACCCGAGGTCTGAAAATGTGGAAAATCCAGTCCCCGATCTGTCCGCAAAGCACTTTTCTGATCTCGGCTCGATTTTGCTTGTTTTCGCTCCGTTTTCAATCCTTTTGTACCTGCAAGACACAAAACACACTCCGAGGATATTTTTAACATATTTTGATCATATTCGGGTGTTTTTGGTCATTTTTGTGGTCTTAGGTGGGTAAAAACGATGAGTGAATAAGCACTCATCAATGGTCATTCGCGTTTAGGAACTTTGTATCGTGTGTTAGATATCGTGATAGAATAGTCAACGGGCTCATGGATTGGGCTAAGCTAAATGGCTAATAGTTAAGATAAGCTAGCCTTTTATTATGTGTAATCCAATCCAAGTCCACGAGGCCCAAGGCAAAGCCCAAGGAAAGCCTTTAGGGCAACTTGTGTCTTGTACTATAAATACCCCTCAAATGGTCATTTGAGGGGTGTGCTTGAAAGTGTGTGTGTGTATTTTCTCTCTCAAGGAATATACAACTTATTGTGTTTATCTTTATCCTCTCACATACACGGTTTTATATAAACATCAAGTCACCATCTCTTCTTAATCTTTCCTTCTTTGTTTAAGCTTTACGTTTGTGTTTTGGGTTGAACGTGTTCTACGCGTAGCGTGGTTTCACGTGGTGATACTTGTGTTTGTTAAGTGGGTTTGTGATAAGGTTGATATATCTTTGGTCCTAACAATTGGTATCAATCGCCTAACAATGGTTTAGGAGTGTTTTGGTTGAAGTTTCTTTTGTAGTAATACGCGTAGCTTCGTTACCAAAGTTGTCATGCTTAAAGCTTTAATTTTTGCACTTAAAAATTCAAGATTCTTGTGGTTTAAGGTATATTTGGTGCTAAAGTTTCAGTTTTTTGCAAAAAGTTTGAAGCTTTACGTGTTTTTCTTCATTTTTGCACACGTTTTGGTTCATTGGTCATTTCTACTCGTAACTTTTCTAAGCACTTTGGGTGAAAAAGGTCAACATTTTTGGGTTATTCGAGTGTTTTTAAGGCTATCTGTGCAGAAGAAATCATTTGAATCGTTGGAAATTTCTTACGCGTAGAAGTCAAAAAGTCAAAACCCTAGTTTTTCTACGCATAACATTTTGGTGAAGAATCTTCGAGCTATAACGGTTACTCAGTGCTTCCCTCACTTGGATAAGTGTGTGGAACACTTCGACTTGTGGATATCCCTTACGCTGTGATAGTGTAAAGGATTTTTGGTTCTTAACCATAGTTTACGCATAAGCTAAAAGCTTACGAGTAACTCTACGCATAACTTCACAATTACGCGTAAGGTTTACGAGTAACTTTTTGTCTACGCATAAGCTTAAGGTTACGCGTAAGATACTGGTCTACGCATAAGGAATCCTACGCCTAAGCTTCCTACGCATAAGATCCTACGCCTAAGCATCGTCTACTCGTAACTTCGTGTTTCTACGCCTAAGCTCTTTCTACGCATAAGTTTAAAAAAAAAATGAGTTTTTTGGCGGGAAAACTTGAGTAAAATTTAAATTTTTGAGGAGACTAAACGTCCAATTTTTACGCGAGATTCAAATTTTGGTTTAACTGTGAAAATTTTGGTCAAAAATTCAAATTTTTGGGCCTAAATTCAAATTTTTCGGGTCAAATTTGGCGTCAAAATTGTCATAACTCAAATTTTTCATACGACCTTAGAATTGATTTTTAAAGTGAATTTCAAATTTTGGGCGAATTTTTTTTTTTCGACTAAGAACCAAGGTTACGAGTACGACTTTCAGAAACACCTCAACTGAGCTTAATCTTCATCAACCACAACTCCTTTATCGTTGAATCGATCCTACATCAACTTTATCAGATCATACCTTCATCAATGGCAACTCAACAAGACATTCATGCAGCCGGTGCTGAAAACCGACCTCCTATGTTGGCAAAAGGTGGTTATCTTCAATGGACAAGTCGAATGCTCTGCTACATCAAGACCAAACCTAATGGGAAACTCATGATCAAATCCATTCATGATGGACCCTTCCAGCCTCGACAAGTTCATGTACCTGGAAATGCAGATGCAACACCTCCCGTCCCACCATCTTCTCGTCTTCAATACGAATCTGAATACACTGCAGAGGATCAGAAACAAGTCGAAGCAGATGACATGGCAATTCATATTATCCAACTGGGTTTACCAATAGACATCTTTGCTGCGGTAGACAGTTGTGAAACTACTTTCGATATGTGGGAACGTGTTAGACGACTTTGTCATGGAACAGAAATTGGTCAACAAGACATGGAGAACAAGTTGCTAACTGAATGGAAAAAGTTTACTTCTACACCAGGAGAATCCATTGAATCCTACTATGGAAGGAAGCTGACACCCAGAACTATCGTTCAAAACATCAAGTTCCTGAACAATCTTCCAGAAGAATGGGGACGATATGTCATTATTGTCAACCAAACAAAAGACTTACATCAGGTGAACTTTGATCAACTCAACGATTTTCTGAAACAAAACCAAGCTGAAATGCATGAAGTCAGGAAAGAAAGATTGGCAAAGAATCATGATCCATTGGCACTCATTGCAAAGACTCAAACTTCAGTGAATACACAACAACAAGCTTCATCATCTTCCAACAACAACAACTTGCAGCAATACATTCCACAACCACAACAACAATTCTATCCAGATCAACAATACCAGGAACAAGGAATCACTGATCCTGAAACTGACCCAGAAGCGACTTTGCATCAAATATACTCTTTATTGGGTAACGCACTAAAAAGTCGCTATTCCACACCAACTAACAACAACCAAAGGATTTCGTCAAACACTCGCAACAGGCAAATTGCACAGTCGGGTTTGAATATGGGTAATCAAGGACAAATGGTTGGAGTTATTGGGAATCAGCAAGGATATGCTACTGGATTTCGTATGGGTAATCAGCCGGTTCCGTATCAGGGTAATCAGTTGGGTCAGAATGTTGGAAATCAGATGGGACAGAATGTTGGGAATAGAGCAGTGGGTAATCAGAATGGGAATGTTGCAGCTCTAGTCGTTGGGAATTATGGAAATGTGAATCAGGGTAATCAGGTTAAGTGTTATAACTGTCAAGGTATAGGTCACATGGCACGAAACTGACCCACTAAGCCGCACAAAAAGAATGCTGAGTTTCTTCGGAAAGCTATGTTGTTAGCACAGAAGCAAGAAGCAGGGATGCAGTTGAGTGCTGAGGAAAATGATTTCTTCGCTATTGTGGATGATTTGGAAGACCTCGAGGAAATCAATGCGAACTGCATCTTCATGGCAAATCTTCAGGAGACTAAGTACGACACTGACTCTGACGCACCTCCTGTCTATGACGCCAACGCAGTATCTGAGGTACCAATCATTGATCCATGTTATAACAATGTCATATTTGATGTGTTTACTCATGACGAACAACATTCTGTAACGCCAGCACCTACTTATGATACATACCTTGACAATCCGAGTTGTAGCAATACTAACTCTGAAACTCCAGATGTGGATCCTAGTGGAGGCTGTGTGGCACAAAATACTGAGACTGATGAGGAAACATGTGCTTATTTTGAATCATTAATCAATAACTATGGCATTGAAATTGAGAAAGTGAGTAAGGTCAATCGCGAGGTTAAGGCCGCGAATGTTAAACTGACCACTGAGCTTGAGAGTTACATAGAGAATGCCAGAGCCTATGAATTTCATACAAACAAAATGTCAGAATTAGAAATTGGTTACCGAGATTCTGTTTTAAGAGAAAAACAATTGCAAATCAAGTATGATACACTTGATGTAAATCTGAACTTGAAAATAAAATCTTTAAACAAGGAAATTTCTGATCTAAACAACCAACTTTCTAAACAAAAAACACTGTTTTCTGATCTTGAAAAAGAGAAGAAACAGTTGATTGCTGATTTTTTAAAACGAGAAGATTCTCTTCTTGATGAAATTCTGGATAAAAATGAAACTATCAAAAAATTGGATAATTTACTTCTTACAACGGGTCATTCCGCTAAAACAAACAAGATGCTTTCTAATCAAGTAAATCCGATTTTTCATACTTCACACAAAATGGCTCTTGGTAACTCACCTCCTGGTTTCCTCAAGAAAGCTCAGAATGTGTTAAACAATGGAAAACCTTTGCATGAACCTATAATTGTGCACGATTCTGTTGAAACGTTGGAACTATCTGAGGAGAGTAGATCAAAAATGAAACAAAAACATCCGGAAATAAAACCAATTGATTATAACACATGGAACAAAATTAATGGTATTCCTTTTGTTTCTCAAAAAGAAAAGTCAACGTTTTCCACCACACCAAGTGTTTCAAACAAAGTGTCAACACCAGTTTCAAAATCAGTTTCAAGACCAGTTGTTGTATCCAAATCTCTTTCGAACATTGAACAAATGTCTTCAAACAATCCTTTTAACACAAGTGATGCCAGAAGTATTTTAGAAAATGTGAAAATGAGAATTGCAGATCTTCAGGAGACCGTTAAAACTAAAACCAATATTACAACAAACATCTGGTTTAATAGCTTTGATATTGAACAGAAAAAGTTTTTTGAAACTCAAATTGCCCCTCAGCTGACTAACATCAACTCAAGGGTAATCCATTTTGAACAAGCCTTTTTGAAAGAAACAGCTGACTTTGTCAAGGACCATAAATCCCTGGTAAAGCAAGCTAATGAAAGTGTTGAACACATCAAAGTTTTGGAAAATTTAAATGACTCTCTCTTCGAAGATGTTCTTACTACTGATATTATGTCCATCATTTTGCAAACATATTCTGTTGAAGATCATGAAAGACTCCAGTCTGAGACCTCCAAAATTGTTTCAAAATATGAAAATGCACTTGAGAAACTTGAAAAAGAAAATGTGTCATATTTTAAACAACTTGATCGAAAAATTGAGGAATGCAAATATGACAAATTGTCGTATGAGCGTGCCTACAATGACATGAAAGCAAAAAATGATCTTTTGAGGGCTCAGCTGGAAAGTCAAAAAGGAAAGGTAGTGGAAACTGTGATTAGAAAACCATTGACTGCGGAGAAAGCAAATGTTCCCAAACCGGTTTCCAAACCAAAAATGTCTGTTTCTATGCCTCCTCCAAAAGTCAATGAGAAAAATGTTTCATCAAAACCAGTCACTCCACCTACCCTACCTAAACAAAATGTTGATAAAGGAAAAGCGGTTATCGAGAAACCAAAAGTTTTAGCACCTGGCCTTTTTAAGATGAGTACCACTAATGCGTCTGCCTCCACATCTAAAACATATGGAACAAACGACATAAGTTTAGACAAGCACTCCAAAGAGACTAGGAAAGCTGAAACCACCTCCCTTCATAAAAATGTAAATCCTAATGCGTGTGCCTTACCTTCTACAGGACTAGGAAGCACCTCTAGGAGCAGCAGACTAAAGCCTAAGAGCAATACAAGGAACAATAGAGTCTCGCTTGCCTCTAAGAGTAGTCGCTTGAATAAAGAGAAGAAAGTAGAAGAACACCCTAGGAATTTACCGCTTTGTAATAAGAAAGACATTTCATCTGAATGTAATGAACCTATGAAATCTGCAATGTTTAATGAATCTGTTGAATCTGTTTGTTTAACTGGAAAGAAATCTTTAACTAATGTTCATGATGATTGAGTTTCTAAGAATGAGATTGTTAAGCCTGTTAAGAAGAATTTTCCCAAAAGAACTTATGCTAAACGAATAGGAAGACTAGTTGCGAGACTTAGGCTTTATACTACTGATAGGGAGCATAATGTTTACTTTAGTGATGACATTTGGAAACCCACGGGTAGAACTTTCACACTCGAGGATGGTATAATGAGTGATGCACCTGTCTTACCAATAGATAACTTCTATGAGTGTGATCAGGATTTTACCTCTAACCCAACGGAACCAAAATCAAAACGGTTTCCAAAATCTTCTTCTTCTGTTATTGGCAGGTTATCGAAATATGTCTTTGGATCGTCGACTCGGGTTGCTCCAAGCACATGACCGGGAATTTGAAGCTGCTGATCAATTTCGTTTGGAAATTCATGGGAACCGTACGTTTCGGAAATGATCATGTAGCAGCTATCATGGGTTATGGAGATCTACCTTTTGGAAATTATTTGATCACTCGGGTTTACTATGTCAAAGGGTTGGGACACAATTTGTTTTCAGTCAGGCAGTTCTGTGATGCAGATTTAGAGGTTGCTTTTAGGAAAAATGCTTGCTTCGTTAGAAACTTGGATGGCACTGATCTCTTAACTGGGAATCGTGATACAAACTTGTATGCTATCGACATCAACAAAATGGCCTCTTCATCTCCAATATGTCTTATGACACGAGCATCTGGAACTCAGTCCTGGTTGTGGCATAGAAGGTTATCTCATCTCAATTTTGACACCATCAACAATCTTGCCAAAGACAACATCGTCAATGGACTTCCAAAGTTCAAATACACCAAGGATCACTTATGTCCATCATGCGAACAAGGAAAAAGCAAAAGAGCATCATATAAACCCAAAACCGTACCTAGTTCGGAAGCAAAGTTGCATATGTTGCACATGGACTTAAGTGGCCCAATGAGAGTTGAAAGCATTAATGGGAAAAAGTATATTCTTGTTATCGTCGATGATTATTCAAGATATACATGGGTTAAGTTTCTGAGGTCAAAAGACGAAGCACCAGGCATCATCATCACCTTTCTGAAACGTATTCAAGTACTTCTTCAAACTCCAGTAAGGGTTGTAAGAACAGACAACGGCACTGAATTCACAAATCAGGAGTTAAGAACTTATTTTAAAGATGTTGGAATCACACATCAGACATCAGTTGTTAGAACTCCACAGTAGAATGGGGTAGTTGAAAGAAGAAATCGAACTCTTGTGGAAGCTGCTCGCACAATGCTAATTTATTCTAGTGCACCGTTATTTCTATGGGCTGATGCTGTTGCCACTGCTTGCTTCACTCAGAACCGATCCCTCATCCATCCAAGATTCAATAAAACCCCGTACGAGCTTGTGAACAACAGAAAACCTGATATCTCTTACTTTCACGTGTTTGGCGCTTTGTGCTATCCTACAAATGACAGAGAAGATCTTGGAAAACTGAAAGCAAAAGGTGATATTGGAATCTTCATTGGATATTCAGATAACTCGAGGGCATTCAGGGTGTATAACAGGAGAACTAGGAGGATCATGGAGACGATGAATGTGAAGTTTGATGAACTTTCACATATGGCTTCTGAGAGACTTGCTCTAGAACCTGCACTAAACCAGCAGACTTCTGGACACATCAGTTCAGGACTCGTACCTCAAAGAGCTCAATCAACTTCGTTTGACAATCCTAAAGAACAAGAATGGGAGAATTTCTTCGAGTTAATGTTCGATGAATACTATGGTGGAACCTCGACAAATGCATCAAACCATCATTCCGCTGCACCCGCTCAAAATCATCCTCCACCACCAACAGAAGATGCATCTACAACGGTCAAAACCAATGCACCAACTCCATCTACATCATCTACACCTACTACAGTTATTGCACCCGTTCTACCAGCAGTTGATGAGCAAATCCAAAACCAGAACGATGTAACGTTAGATGAAGACTTATTTGAAAACCCGTTCGCTACGGAATCAGCTGAATCTTCTTCAAGCTTACGAGAACCATCTAACTCGCATACGTTTAACCAACGGTATCCTTCTACTCTGAAGTGGACAAAAGACCACCCAATTGAACAAGTTATTGGTGAACCTTCAAGGCCAATTCAGACGAGACGCCAACTTGCCACCGATTGCGACTTGTGCATTTACCTTTGCTCAATTAGCAATATAGAGCCAAAGAACATTCGCGAGGCAATGGCAGAACCCGCATGGATAGAAGCAATGCAGGAGGAACTTCTCCAATACTGTCTACATGACTCTTGGGATATGGTTCCAAGACCAATTGACGTTCGCGTCATTGATCTCAAATGGTTATGGAAGAACAAAAGGGATGAAGAGATGATTGTTATTCGCAACAAAGCTCGTCTTGTGGCCAAAGGATACAGACAAAAGGAAGGGATAGACTTTGAAGAGTCATTCGCGCCGGTAGCTAGACTAGAAGCAGTCAAGATATTCTTGGCCTACGCAGCTCACAAAAACATCACGGTTTATTAGATGGACATTAAGACCGCGTTCTTGAATGGAACTCTGAAATAAGAAGTGTACGTGAGTCAGCCAGAAGGCTTCATCGACTTGGAACATCCAGACTACGTCTGCAAACTCAAAAAGGCAATCTATGGTTTGAAACAAGCTCCGAGAGCGTGGTATGACGAACTTTCCTCTTTCCTTATCCAAAAAAATTTCACCAAAGGAACAGTTGATCCTACCTTGTTTACACAAAAATGCAAAAACGACATGTTGATTGTTCAGATTTACGTGGACGACATCATCTTTGGGTCCACTAATCCGAATCTTTCAAAACATTTTGAAAATCTCATGAAAAGCAAATTTGAAATGTCCATGATGGGGGAACTAAAATTCTTTCTTGGTTTGCAAATACATCAGTCCCCTCGTGGAATTTTTATAAATCAAACTAAATACACAACTGAGATTTTGAAAAGTCATGGTATGGATAATTGTGACTCGGGTGGAACACCAATGGTAACTTCACCAAAAATTGGAGCCGATTTGTTTGGGAAACCTATTGATCTGAAGAAATATCGGAGCATGATTGGTTCTCTCATGTATCTCACTGCTAGTCGACCAGATATTCATTTTGCTGTTTGCTTATTAGCAGGGTTTCAAAGAGGTTAAACGGATCTTTCGGTACCTAAAGACATCCATTCACATGGGACTTTGGTATCCGAAGGAATCCGGATTTGATCTAATTGCCTTTTCAGATGCGGACCATGCAGCTGATTAAGTTACAGCAAAAAGTACATCCGGAGGAGCACAATTTTTGGGAGAAAAGTTAGTAAGCTGGCCTTCAAAGAAACAAGATTGCACTGCACTTTCAACCGCTGAAGCTGAGTATGTGTCTCTATCTGCGTGTTGTGCTCAAGTTCTATGGATGAGAACACAACTCACAGATTATGGCTTGACTTTCGATAAAATACCTATGTATTGTGACTCAAAAAGTGCCATAGCCATATCATGCAATCCTGTTCATCACTCAAAGACTAAGCATATCAGAGTCCACTATCACTTCATCAAAGAGTACGTCAAAAATGGTACTGTTGAATTATTTTTCGTGAAGACTGATTACCAACTCGCCGATCTATTAACTAAAGCCCTTCCAAAAGAAAGGTTTGACTATTTAGTTCGACGAATTGGAATGCGAAGCCTAACCCCTGAGGAGTTAGACCCTCTTCTCGAATCTTCTTGAGAATGATTTTTCTAAAAGCTTCGCTGTAAATATTTTTGAAAAACAAAATACAAAATTTGAAAAACCAACAAAAGCAAAATATAAAAATATAAAACTTTCAAAAATTAAAAAACAATAGAAAATCAAAAATCTAAAAATATTATTCTTACGACATGTCTCTCGTATAATCGATATTCAGTACGTTTCTAGAAATGTCATTCAACAATGATACGGGCATGTATATAGATGCTTGAGCGAGAGTTCTTTAATTGTTTTCTAAAACATGTCGTTCCTCAAAATATATTCTTCATAAAATGGCTTTCGTATACTTCAGTACGAAACCTGGACAAAAATGATGACTTTTGATTATTTTCAAATCAAAACTCGTGTTTTTTTAATGAAAATCACAAGTGTACGCTTCAGTGCACTACATTTAAAAATGGTGAGAAATCATCATCATCTTCAGCACCTTTTCAAGATTGTTCAAAAAGATTTTCAAAATCTTTCAAATATGTTGTGCTCAAGATAACTCCCTCTAAACCCTTTAATTGATTATGCTTTATTAAAGAGGGAGTATAAAACCAAAATGTTCTAAATTCATGCTTAAATCATATCCGTTTGTCTCCCCAAAAGATTCTAAAATGTTGTTTAATCCGTTGATATCAAAAATATCACGAATATGCTATTTTTGAGGGGGAGGAGACGTGATTAAAATGTGATCAAAAAGTTTAATGATCGTTGTTTGAATCTCAAAAAGAGCTCGACTCAGTCGTAACCATTGAATTGACGAGGAATCATGTACCATCTCGAGAAACTTTCTATGGACCTGACCAGGACGGGTAATAATTTCAAGCTAGTTCTCTAGTGATGTAAACGTGTCTCGAATCGGTCTTGTTCATTTAAAGTCGATCAATTCAAAAAGTGCGAACTCTACCCTCTATGTGCAGATTTCTGTTAAAACTTATAAGCACATATGAAGGGGGAGTGTTTCTGAAAATATAAAACTCTCAGAATGTTCCAAACATGTTTTCTATCATAAACACTCTGAGAGACTTTCAAGAAAAATGGTTTTATGGCAACAATAGGACAGTCATGGAGTTATAAGGTGACTAAGAATAGGAATATTCGTCCTGTGATCCACCAGAGCCAGAGGGATCTACCCAAGGACATCACAAATAGTTAGTATTAGAAGTCCTTAGGAATGATTGAAAAAAGGAGTAATGTGAGAAAGGAGAAAGAAGGGGTTGAAGAATTAAAAAGAAAAGTAAAAGAAAGGGTGAAAAGAAACAGCCCTCGATATTCAACCTTAGGGCAGAAACCGGGTTCAATTCATCTGCTACTGGTTGTCACTAGATGACACTGGTATTGAAGACCAAGACGTCATGGACCTAGTGACGCACTGCACTAAACCTTCTAGCCACTCAATTCCTCTCAAAGGGATTTGTTTCATTCTCACAGGGAACCCTGCATAATCTATTGACCTTCTCTTAGAGTTGGTTGGTATTGAAGAAGGAGACCCTCTCCCTAGTCTTCATTCAGGAAAACCAAAATGCACTATTGAGTCTAGAGCCACGAGATTCATCAAAAGATCTCATAGGAACACTTGACATGACATCGCTTGTTGTTCATCAATAAGGACACAAGTGATATATAATAGAGTCCTACGCAGATCTTAGAAATCTGCCAGAACATTTATGAGAAGTTTCACATCTGTGATCTTCAGTGATTGAATGGAAACTCCTGCCAGGGTCAACATCAAACAGCCCTGACAGCAGGTCACTTCGGTAACTCCCCGTGGATTACGCTTAGTGTGTCTCAAACGGTCTACAGTCGTGAAGTGATTCTTCGGTGTACTTCAGCGACTCATCTAAACTGTAGATGTACTTCGGTATATCGTGTTATCTCACTTGTGGGACTCCAGTTCAGGAACGGCCTCTGTGAGAATTAGAGACGTGTTTTCACACTATGCTATTAACACCCTCGAAATTCAAACTTGTAAGTGCCGGAATCCGCTTATTACTAACCTGTTTTATGTTTTCTTCTTATGGAAGCTCTGGAGCGGATGGATCGTGCAGATTCTCTACATGCTCATACCAACAACACATGAAAGTTCTCATCAAAATCAAAGGCAACACAAAGCTAAAGATGATTCTTCGTCAATGTAAAAGAATCTACAAAGTTTAAAGACTTGAGAACTACATCATTGGTAACCAAAAGACAAATAGAAGTGTGAGCATGGTGGAGAAAGACGTGGAGACACCTAACCAACGAAGTTGACAACGGCAGACAACCACATTATCTGATCACAAAGCATAAAGGAACATAAATCAAGACTATTCAATATCTACACACAAAGTTCAAGCTCGAGAAAAGAAAAGACCTAATCAAGTGGAGCATCTTTTGAATTCCACCCCTTAGGGGGAGATTGTTAGCCTTAATAGTTTTATTAGAAGTGATGGTCATTCACGTTTAGGAACTTTGTATCGTGTGTTAGATATCGTGATAGAATAGTCAACGGGCTCGTGGATTGGGCTAAGCTAAATGGCTAATAGTTAAGATAAGCTATCCTTTTATTATGTGTAATCCAATCCAAGTCCACGAGGCCCAAGGCAAAGCCCAAGGAAAGCCTTTAGGGCAACTTGTGTCTTGTTCAAATGGTCATTTGAGGGGTGTGCTTGAAAGTGTGTGTGTGTGTGTGTGTGTATTTTCTCTCTCAAGGAATATACAACTTATTGTGTTTATCTTTATCCTCTCACATACACGGTTTTATATAAACATCAAGTCACCATCTCTTCTTAATCTTTCCTTCTTTGTTTAAGCTTTACGTTTGTGTTTTGGGTTGAACGTGTTCTACACGTAGCGTGGTTTCACGTGGTGATACTTGTGTTTGTTAAGTGGGTTTGTGATAAGGTTGATATATCTTTGGTCCTAACAATTGTAAATTGAGGTGACCTCCCTTAGGGGGAGATTGTGAGGAATTAGAAAATTCAGTCATTAAAGAGTCGGTCACCTCAAGTATATATATTCGTTAGAAAGCTCGTAGTCGTAGTTATGTTATGTTAGAAAGTAGTTTGTTAAGTTACACCGTGGAGGACGGACGGGTCTTTACCCACTGTATGCCTGATCCACAGCCCGTAGGAGGCGTTTATTTGTAAGACACTATAAATACCCTCTACCTCCCAAGGTAGAGGGTTGGAGCTTCAATACTATTTTTCTTTGTTTCACATATCTCACAACTCTCTTCCCTTTCTCTTTCTAGAACTTTCTCTCTCTAAACAACTTATACGCCTCATATGATTATGGTTTAGTGTGTTTGTGAAATCCTATATCTTACAGTATGTGTTAGCTCAAGTATCAGTAGGAAGAAATATGAGAAGAATATTTGAAGCGTGAAATGATATTGCTTATCGACATCTTCTATATGATTTATGGTAGTGCTTTCGGTTATTGCTTCATGTACACAATGCAATGATGATTCCGATGAGATCGCAACCATCAGGGGAGAGATATGTGTGCATCAGGGATGCACAACATGTTAACTTGATCGAGCTAATTCAGTTATTCCGGAGTTGACATCCACAGAAATAATCAGTGACTCAACATGTTACTTGGATGTCATCGTCTCTACTCTTGCTGGGTACATGTGTACATCATGGGCTGATTGGTTATATGTAAGATTATTGGAATGCATTTGGAGAAATGAAGATATTGATATATTGTTCCCCTGAATAGACAACTGCTCAATCTCGAAGAGTAATGTGTACATCGGGGACGCACAGCAAGTTCATGTGATCGAACTTAATCATTTATTCTGGATTTGGTAACAGCAAAGTCGATCAATGTTTCAACTTGTTACTTCGATGTTCTCGTGTTCTTCGGGGTAATGAGCTTCATTCATTGAGACCGTTTTTCTTCAATTCTACTTCTTGGGGAAATGGTCTTTATTCTTAGATTGTCAGTTTGGGGGGAAGCTACTGATAAGGTTTTAAAAGGTACCATTTTGAGGGGTCGTTTTAGTCCTTATTTGATCACTTTTGTATCCGTTATTGCTTAATATCGTTCCTTTTCACTTTTTAGGTCTCTTGAAGGCAAAATGCTGGAATGGCACTTATTTGGACGAAAAGGTGCGAATATATGAAGAAAATAACAAAGTCAAAATCGAGACACTCACAGTTGCTGAAAATAGAAGGCGACGGCGTCAGGAGCTAATTGCAACGCCGTCCCAAGATTTTTGTGACGGTTCAGAACTCAAAACTCGTATTTTCAAGTGACGACGTCTAGTTGTGAAAAAGTAGGCCGTCGCTACTCAGACGGCCTAGATGCAATCCAGACGACGTCAGAAGCTGAAGAGGACGGCGTCACGGACATAAGGTGACGCCGTCGCAAGGTTAACGTGGCCAAGACGAAACCCTAATGACGGCGACACGACGGCGTCACTAAACATAAGGTGACGCCGTCGCATATGTAATCTTATATATAGAATCCGAATTTTTCAGTTTTTAAGAGAGTCTTTGAGAGTAAAAACCTAAAACCGAACCTAAGGTGTGTTGTACAGTATTTTAGGGTTTTAAACCCTATCTTACATCAAGATAAGTATTTACTTCATTAATTCAATTATGTCTTTGATTATTTGTGTGTATGCTTGCATGTTTTCCATGTCCGGCTAATTTATTTGTGTGTTTGCATAGGAAGTATGAAACTTAATTATTGAATATTGATTGGTTGTTTCTTATCTTAGTTGATATATGATCTAGTAATGTGATAGGTCATTCGTTGTGTACTTAATGCTTGATTCATCTTTGTGAACCTTAGAATATAATTACCTGAGTAGTTGTAGGCTAAACCATCCAAAGAGCGCCTTAGAGTAAGAGTTTATCATCCCTAGTGGGTTTGTAGACGCGACCCTTTGGTAAGTTCAAAGAGTTAGGGAGAAACACATACCCTACAACTTTAGACACACAACGCAACTAAGAATAAGGACGTGACAATTCAACCATCAAAAGGATATAATTAAGGAGTAATACAACCTAAGTAAACACATCTTTAAACTATCATACGAGCACACATTAATTAGACATAGACTCCCACAACCTTAGTTTAGATAATTAGATAATAGTAGAGTAATCGGTAGAAATACCAACCCCCCAAATCCAATACCCGAGATTCATACTTTTCCATTTCATAAAATATAAAAATACAAAAATAATCTTCCTCAACCTTAACCTTAGCGTAGTAACTCCTTACTAGCATTCCTATTCCCCTAGAGAACGATATCAATACCCGTGGCTTACCCTAATTACTACACTACAACGATTAGGTTCACTGCCTAGGGTGTTATAAAACTTGCTCGAAGAAAAGGAAGTTTCCTTGACCCCGAACGACGCGTGTAGCGTTATCAAGTTTTTGGCGCCGCTGCCGGGGAATAGAATAGCTAGTTAGTAGTCCACCTCGTTTAGGTTTCTTTGCTTGATTCCTATCAAGTAAACTTTTTTTTCTCATTTTTTAGCTTTCTCTTAGTCTATCCCCCTTCTTCGTGACCTTTGTTCGTAATTCCATCACTTTTCATCATGGAAGGTGATAACCCGCTACCATTCATCAACCTACCACCAAATGACCCGCCAAGAGCCCGTACTCTTGGTGAATACTCGAGACCAAGCCACCTAGGCTATAGGAACACCATTGAGCTTCCCGACCAAGCCCAAACTACGGCCCTGCGATCCGACACCATCCGGTTGGTGCAAAACGGATGTGCATTCCATGGACTTCGTTCCGAAGATCCAAATAAGCATCTGAGGGATTTCCTCAAAATTGTCGATTCCATCGACCTTGATGCTACTACTCGGGAGACCACGCGCCTGCGTCTCTTCCAATTCTCTCTACGGGACCAAGCTAGTAATTGGCTTGAGCGACTTCCCGCCGGCTCCATCTCAAGTTGGGATGATCTTACCTCTCGCTTCCTTGCTCAATTTTTCCCACCGGGGAGAACCACTAAGCTTAGGCGAGACATCTTGACATTCCAGAAGCTCCAAGGTGAGTCTCTTTACAAAGCATGGACTCGATTTAAGGAACTACTCCGTAGACTTCCACACCATGGCATTGATCTTTGGCTTCAAATCCAAATCTTCTATGATCATACCGACTTCATCACTCGACGATCCATTGATCGAGCCGCCGGTGGAAGGCTCAGCGACTTTAACGCAGAGAAATCATGGGATATTATAGAGGAGCTTGCCGATCAAAGCTACGAAGATTGGAGTGAATCTCCCGGAACTCCGATTAACGTGGTTAATGCCATATCCACTCCTTCTGAATCCTCCGATACACTCGAAGAGCAATTGAGTGCCATCGAGAGAGGAATTAATTATCTTATGGAAAGGCAGAAAAGAGCGCCCGTACAAATTCCTCGAGAGGTCGTCAAATCCGCCCACTCCACCAACCGCTCCACACCTCTTTCGGAATCCCCAAGTCCCGAGCAAAACCCAAGTTCCGAAAGGCGTTTCCGTTCTACTTCCCCAATACCACTTTCACCAAGCTTCAAGGATCAAATGAGGGAGTACATGGCAGCTCATACAGAGAGATTAGCCAGATTTGAAGAGGAGGTTTATAGGCAGAGAGAGGAAATGCAAGCAAAAATGAAAGAAATGATGAATTTGGTAATTGAATTTACCAAAACAAAGGTTCCCGAAAAAGTGCTCGTAAGAAGCAACGATTGCCCTCCTACTTCATTTGCGAACGCCGTTTCCATTATGCCTGAGAATGCAAGGGCTGAGATGTGGAAAACTGAGGAAAGCACGAAGGATGAGTCTGTGCCTAATGATGAACCTGAGACCATTGAGTACTACCTTAAGCACGAAATTAACAAGAAAACCATTGCAAACCAAGTAAAAAACTTTAGGTACAATGAAGTTCTTAGGGAAGCTCTTGAAGGAAAAATGACGGAAGAAGAATACGACGCCTTACCTATGGAACCTCTGTATGAGTTGGTTATAAAAAAACCGTTAACAAGAAAACGAGACACCACAGGGAATTTCGTGATACCAGTTAGTGTCGGTGACATGGACAATATAAATGCCTTGGCCGATCAAGGGACCGATGTGAACATAATGCCATTGTCAATCTATAATAAGTTAACTAAAGAGAAACCAGCCAAGACCGACCTTAGACTTTCCTTAGCTAATCATACTTATGTCCACCCCGTAGGAATCGCTGTTGATGTTCTAATTGAGGTGGCTAACATCGTTTATCCGGTGGATTTCGTGATCATTGATGTTGAGGAAGATAAAAACGTACCCCTCATTCTTGGGACACCGTTCCTGGCCACCGCCAAGGCAACCATCAAATGCGGAGAAGGCATCATGATACTTAAAAGCGGGAAGGGGTACGCTAGGATACCCATCATCCCAAGATACCCTCTTAAGATCATGGAAATGATTACGGGTGGAAATCGAAAAGCCCCGGGCAACAATGTTAAGAAGAAGATGAATGACTGGGAAAAAGGGCTTAGAGACTTTATGGTTCAAGGATTGTATGCGACATTGTGGAAACCCGATAAAAAGTTAGGAAGCAATCCCACCTCAATACCTAAGGTACAAAAGGACCCTAAGGAATTTCTAAAGGGAGAAAAAGTGCTCTTGTATAGATCTCGGATAAGGGCATTACGAGGAAGAAACAAACCAAGATGGTTTGGGCCTTTCACAGTTAAGGAGACCAATTTGAAAGATAAAACTGTCGCCATAATTGACAGCGTTGGCAAGGAATCCACGGTGAGCATACAGCGTCTACACCCTTTCGATGAAGGGAAAACAAAGGGTGAAGAGGGCGGTAATGAGAAAACGTAGGAGCATGACTATGAGTCTAGCTACAAGACTCTTAAATAAAGAAAAGCGCTTCGTGGGAGGCAACCCATGCTTAATTGTTTGCTTGTTAGTGTCATATATCTTTTATTAATTGTTTATCCTCATGTTTAAATTTGTAAAAATGTTTTATTTTGTTTTTAACCTCGTCTTAATTGCATGTAAAGGTATTTTACATAAGGGATAAGTGTAGGGAGGATTACACACGTTTTCAAAAGAAACGTAAATCATGAGAATAACAATTAACTAAAAGATATTTATGTTTGTTTGTTCGAGTCAAATGCTTGTATCGAGTCATAATGGATGTTTTGCAGAAATTTTTCCAGATTCTAAAGATGTAAATTTTCCAGAAAATCGCAGACCAGTTTTTGTCAGGATAACCTGACGGCGTCAGGATTGCAACCTGATGGCGTCAGGAAGGAGTAAAAACATCAGATTACTTTTTACTCGTTTTCTGAGCTACTTATAAATTTTTGGAATTTTACAGGTCTTAATTTTCTTAGAAATTCTGTAAACATCCATTCCAGAAGCATTATATCCTAGTTTAAATCGAGTCTTATATATATTATTACCGCCGATTTTACGCGAAGGTTTCGTTTGTTTTCTTCAAGTGTGCAGGTTTAGTTTGTCAAGAAGAAGTTACATAAGATTGGAAGGAGCTTTTCACGCAATAATTCTTCTTGAAAAGGATTTAACCACCACTTTACACGGATCCTACCGAGCTAATCAGGGGAGTACTAGTTTCTTTCGTTTTTGATTACCTTCTTTTATCATAACTTTGATACTTTCGGGGAACATTGGGGACAATGTTCAGTTTAAGTGTAGGGAGGGAAAATAAAACGGGAACTTTGAAACTATGCTTATCCTTGACTATTTGCTTTGTCCAATTGTGATTGTGTAATAAACCATGAGAAAATGTCGGTTAGGGTAATTTTGGCACCAAATTTAAAATTTTTTCATGACATATAGGAGTGGGCCATTAGTTTTAACAAAAGCGTCTCATGGATAGGAAGTTGCATGACTAGCACAAAAACCCTTTACCACCCAAATTCCACCAAAATGTGAGGATCGCCCTTAGATTAGTAGGAATTAAAGCATTCATCTTTAATGCTTAGAGTGTAAACCGGTAGTATAATAGATTCTAGAACTTGTTTTGTGATGCATTCCGAGATCGCAAGTGAGGCTACACTTGTGTAGTTAGGAATAACTAAATGGTAAGAGGCATTAGGATAACCCTTGTTTGATACCCATAATATAATTACTTCTTCCACATCGGTTGAGTAATTCCCCCACACCCTTTGCGTTGTACTCATCTTTAGTACACGATACCCCTAGTTAACCCCTCAGAGCCTATCCTTTTCGCGGTTCTAGTGATGTTTCGGTTTTTCCAGAATATCAATGAAGAGCATTGTTTACACCCCACCCCCAAATATACACCCAAATCGCCTTAGCCTACCCCTTATGCACTCACTTTTAGTGCAATTGTTTGTTATCACCCTAAACCCTTAGTTCAATTATCTAGTTGCTTGCATAAGTTGCTAAGTCGAGTCATATCCTTTGTATACAGTTTTGGGACGATTGGGATTCATGGGAAAAGTTAAAGTTTATGAAATGACGGGAAGGGAACGTTAAATTCAAATTCCATTTGTTTGCATAATAATGTACCCCAAGTGTTTTGATCTTTTCAAATCGGGTCAAATTAGTGTTAGAGTAATAAAAACTCAAGTGTAGGGATGTGCCTATAAATCCCTAGTATTTTGATGTTATCGTAGAGGATGGTAGAGTAAAAGTGTATGGAAAAAAAAATGGAAAAAAAAGAAGAAAAAAAGAGAAAAGAAAAAAAAAATAGAGTGAAAAAAAAAAAAAAAAAAAAAAAAAAAAAAAAACATACGGGCTACCATCCTACATCTTTCCTTTAAATTTATGTTTGTTTATTTCCATTACCTAGAGTTTTAGAGTGTCGAGTCTTGGCTTAGCAACGCCGTTCTTCATATGCATTTAACATAGAGATTTTTGACTTGCCACCACTAAATAGCCTATCCCACCAAACCCTTTGTTTCCCTACCGTAAGCCCAACATTACAACCCTTTAAAGACCTCTTTGATAGTCTTTCCTAGGTGCTTACGCCAAAGCGATGGAGGTTTGATCTATTCTCAAGCCTGTGGTAATCTATGTACTAGGACCGGTTAATGAGTGTTTATCTTCCATTTCCTATTTGTTATATTTCATATATACACCCGAGAGAGATGTGAGTATCCAAACACCCCATGTGAGGTGCTAGTATGTAATTTCCATGCTTGTTATGACTTTTTCGGGGCTTATATGTGTTGTGGACCGTTTTGAATTAATGCTTCATGACCCCTAACTTATAAATTAATTGGCTAAAAGCACATTTGCTTGAGGACAAGCAAATAAAAAGTGTAGGGATATTTGATAAGGTTTTAAAAGGAACCATTTTGAGGGGTCGTTTTAGTCCTTATTTGATCACTTTTGTATCCGTTATTGCTTAATATCGTTCCTTTTCACTTTTTAGGTCTCTTGAAGGCAAAATGCTGGAATGGCACTTATTTGGACGAAAAGGCGCGAATATATGAAGAAAATGGCCAAAGTCAAAATCGAGACACTCACAGTTGCTGAAAATAGAAGGCGACGGCGTCAGGAGCTAATTGCGACGCCGTCCCAAGATTTTTGTGACGGTTCAGAACTCAAAACTCGTATTTTCAAGTGACGACGTCTAGTTGTGAAGAGTAGGCCGTCGCTACTCAGACGGCCTAGATGCAATCCAGACGACGTCAGAAGCTGAAGAGGACGGCGTCACGGACATAAGGTGACGCCGTCGCAAGGTTAACGTGGCCAAGACGAAACCCTAATGACGGCGACACGACGGCGTCACTAAACATAAGGTGACGCCGTCGCATATGTAATCTTATATATAGAATCCGAATTTTTCAGTTTTTAAGAGAGTCTTTTGGAGTAAAAACCTAAAACCGAACCTAAGGTGTCTTGTACAGTATTTTAGGGTTTTAAACCCTATCTTACATCAAGATAAGTATTTACTTCATTAATTCAATTATGTCTTTGATTATTTGTGTGTATGCTTGCATGTTTTCCATGTCCGGCTAATTTATATGTGTGTTTGCTTAGGAAGTATGAAACTTAATTATTGAATATTGATTGGTTGTTTCTTATCTTAGTTGATATATGATCTAGTAATGCGATAGGTCATTCGTTGTGTACTTAATGCTTGATTCATCTTTGTGAACCTTAGAATATAATTACCTGAGTAGTTGTAGGCTAAACCATCCAAAGAGCGCCTTAGAGTAAGAGTTTATCATCCCTAGTGGGTTTGTAGACGAGACCCTTTGGTAAGTTCAAAGAGTTAGGGAGAAATGCATACCCTACAACTTTAGACACACAACGCAACTAAGAATAAGGACGTGACAATTCAACCATCAATAGGATATAATTAAGGAGTAAAACAACCTAAGTAAACACATCTTTAAACTATCATACGAGCACACATTAATTAGACATAGACTCCCACAACCTTAGTTTAGATAATTAGATAATAGTAGAGTAATCGGTAGAAATACCAACCCCCCAAATCCAATACCTGAGATTCGTACTTTTCCATTTCATAAAATATAAAAATACAAAAATAATCTTCCTCAACCTTAACCTTAGCGTAGTAACTCCTTACTAGCATTCCTATTCCCCTAGAGAACGATATCAATACCCGTGGCTTACCCTAATTACTACACTACAACGATTAGGTTCACTGCCTAGGGTGTTATAAAACTTGCTCGAAGAAAAGGAAGTTTCCTTGACCCCGAACAACGCGTGTAGCGTTATCAGCTACCAAAGTCTCACTTTCAGAAGGCTCAAGTTCTGACGACGATTCAAAAGCCTCGAAAGCTTTGATGGTGAAAGTTTAAGAGATGATGACTTCTATCTTCTACAAAGTGCTGAACGATATCCCTATCTAGGTACTCGTATCATCATCCTTCTTAAACTATATCATATTCTTTGTATATATCTTATTAAAAAAATAATAGAAAAATATAAAAATTTCAAAATAAATTTAAAAAATTAGAAAGCCTGAAAAATTCCAAAAATATTGTTTATTTTGTCATGTTTTTCTTGGTTAGATAACATCTACGAACTTAGAATTGTCATTCAATAATGACACGGGTCTTTAGATGATGTTCGAACTGAAATAATAATTTTTTTTATATTAAATTGTTAAAAAAATAAAAGAAAAATGAGAAAAATGATGGTTTATTGTCATTTTAAGCAGTAATCCGTTTTTAATAGATAGAACAGAGCCATACCTTATCTTATTTTGAAATCCTCATGCTCTGATTCTAAAAACAAATGTTTGTCACCAAAAATAAAAAATGTTTCTTTCACAAATATTTTTCCTTCCAAAAATTCTTCTGAAAATTATTTGTTATCAAATGAAAACAAAATTGCTTTGCAAATAACTCGAACTCTATTTTTCAATCAAAATCTCTAAAACTTAATCAACAACTTATGTCATTGATTGAGGGGGAGAATGATTTCAATCAAATCAAAAAGTTATTTTTCAAACAATTGGCACTTAATCGAGCATGGTCTAATTTTGGATAATAAAAAAGAACAATGTTTTTCTACAATTGGATCCAGACCAAGGCTAATGTTGTGTTTTAATAAGATACTTAAGCATGTTTGATCATTGGAGATTAAAGTTTCATAATCTGATCCTTATCAGTTAAATGTTTTCAAAAGCAGGTCACAGTTCTCCTCAAAAGCTTTCAAAAACAATTTAAATCAACAGAGATCACAAATCTCAAAGGGTTTGAAAGTTGTAATCGGGGGAGAATTTGTGATTTAAATTGGATATAATCTGATAATTCGATAAGTGGTTTTAGAAATATAATAACAAGCTCTCCTCCCTACATGTGCCAAATGATTTCAAGATGCACATGTTAAGGGGGAGCATCTATCTTAAACCAAAACGGAGTGAAACGTGACTGATTTGTCTCAAAGTGCAGGTTCCCTCTAATATGTGCAAAATCAAAAGAAAACCTCATCCTTCCCAAATTATTTCATCCAAAGTACTTAAAATACTAGATTTGATCGGGAAGTGATGATGATCATTTTAGAAAATGTTAATCAAAAGATTCAATCTTTCATTCTTAATCTAAGATTTCAAAAGTCCTCTTGCCTCCATGTGCTAAAATGATTTCTAATACTTGAAGCACATGTTGAGGGGGAGCATTTCTAAAATATAAAAAACAATTAAGGTACAAAATGCTTTGATTTCATATCACAAATACCTTGATTGATTTTCAAATGGTTTTCAATTAGTTTCGAGGCGGAATGAACAATACCAAAAGACCGACCAAGTTATTTTATGCATGGAGATATAAGGATGGTTAGGTTAGGTATTCGTTCCCATGATCCCGCCAGAGCCGGAGGGATCTACCCAGGGACAATCCATTAGATAGTATAGAAGTCCTTAGGTATGATGAAAAAAGGAGAAAAGTAAGAAATGGGAAGAGTGCCGACTGAGATAGAGATAGAGCTGGAATAAACCCAACAAGGTTCTAGTAATGAAGCCTCGGTAAGCACTGAAGGGGTTGAAGAATAAAAAAAAGAATTGAATGAGAAAAGGGTGAAAAGAAATAGCCCTCCATTTATTCAACCTTAGGGCAGAAACCGGGTTATGCTACTGGTGGTTACTAAGGTAACGCCGGTATAGAAGACAAGATGTCATGAACCCAGTGACGCACTGCACTAAACTTCCAAAGCTACTCAAGTTCCTCTTAAAAGGGCTTGTTTCATTCTCACGGGGAACCTACATAATCTATCGACTTTCTCTTAGAGATTGTTGATATTAGAAGAAGGAGACCCTCTCCCTAGTCTCCGACATAGGAAACCAAAATGCACTATTGAGTCTAGAGCCAAGAGATCATCAATAAACCTCGTTAGGACACATTATCCAGGAAGACTTGCTATTTCACACAATGTGGAAAGTAAGAATATATTTGAGTCCTACGCATTATCCTTGCGGTATTGCCAGAACATCCGAGTGATTTGTAAAAGTATTCACGATGAAGATGGAAATCCTTCTAGAGCCAACATCAAACAAGCCTTGGTGGGTGACATGTGAGATCTTCTCGAAAGATCAAACTTGTTACAACTGGATAGAAACAATGGGGCGATTCTCTCTTAAATCAACCTTGGTCCAGGAAATGGATTGACGGATACCTTTGAAAAACCGATCGTCGTGTTCAACAACTCCTTTTTCTAGCACATCGACTGTGTATTAAGTTTTCAAAATTAAAAGGGTATTTATGATTGATAACTAATTTTTCATAAAACCTTCGTTGTATTGCAAAACACTTTCTGTTAAGCAATACATGATTGTTTTTCAAATCATTTTCATCAATCAGTGAATCTCAATTCGCTGGTTCACACACTCGGTGCTGTCTTCTTTGAAATGTTCCGGTTTGAGAACGGCTTGATTAGCTGTGAAACCCTGTCAAGGAGGTTCTTCGGAATTCTACCTGATCACAGGCAGTACTTGTACTGATCAACGGGGAACCGTGGTTCTTGTAACCCCATTCAACGAACGTGATCAAAGACACCTTCGTGCCCTTTATTGCTAACTGTTGTTTGCAGGGACACCCGACGGTTGAAGCTGATCAGAATTGAGGAGTCAATCCATAACCGCATGCTCACACAACACACTCACTTCTTGTAACACCCCAACCCAACAAGGGTAGAAGTATCATAGTATGGTGTCATATCATAGCATTACAATATGAACATAAGTCAACAGCAGAAGTCTTAAGTAAATAAATCAAGAAAATTCAAGTCAACATGACTTAACAATACATAAATTCCAGAAGGAAAACTCCAAAATAGAAATATATTAACAAAGTCTATTAATATCGAAACAAAATCAATTGAATTCTAAGATGACTAGGCATGGTCTCTATATCAGATCATCTCTCAACCCAAACAATCCCCAGCTCCTAGCTTATGTACCTGCCGCAGGAAAAGAAATGCGGCTGAGCTTAAAAGCCCAGTGAACAGATATAACGATACAATAATAATAATACTGAAATGAGAACAAAGTAAGGGAAGTCAATCAATAAATCTGGTAAATCAAAGGAACAGAGTAGGGTAAATGAAACATAGGAAAAGGGGTCAGTTATCCACCACGAGCCAACAAAACAAATCAAATCAAATCATATATCCATAGTAGCCTGTAGTAACCAATAGTAACCGTAGCAGATATAACAGACATGGAGTGATCAGCTCCCAGATTGTGAAGACGCGTATTGCACACGACATCATTCACCAGACAAATCATAATATATCAGATAACAGAACAAATCTAGGATGCATCCATACGCCCCTGCAGACAGATAATGGCCATACAATATATATCGAGCTCATAATCAGATGACAGAAAGGGACGGTGTGGAACATCACTCAACCACACTAGAGTCATGCCATTGGTGCATCAATGACACGGACATGGAACCCCCATGCCTAGTTAATGGCTCGGGTCTCAAACTGACAGGTCAAGGCAAAAAGGTCTACAGTATACAATATGTAAGTCATCATAATCAGAGGTCAATATCATTAGTTCACAATTCAGAGGTTCATAGCAATGGTCCAATATTAAAGGTTCAGTATCAAAGGTTCAGAAACAGAGGTCCAGTAACAGAGGTTCAATATCAGAGGGTCAATAGTAAAGGAATATCATAAGCGAAACGAAGTCGAAAGATCAGAAAGTCATGAGAAACCCCTACTGAAAAGGGATAGAATATTTGTACCTTATTCGAAGCAAGCAAAACAAGAAAGTAAAGTCTCGAGATGAATCAATCCCGCCGCCCGGAACCTATATGAATTAGGTAACGCTTATTAAGAATCAGATTACTCATTTAAGACGGCTTTCCATTTTTTAGCAGGTTTCCACTTTTAGTAACTTTTCATTTTAGGTAACTTTCTATTTTAGGCAGGTTTCTATATATAGTAAGTGATGAGTGTGTAAATACTTATCATTTTTGTCTTATCTGAGATGCCAAAACACTTAAAAACACTCAAATATGCAGCAAAATACAAAATATATCCAAGGATTGTATTTTATATGTTTCAGATGCAAAATGTTTAAAATCAGATGAAAAATGAGCTAAGTTTGCATAATTGGCAGTTTCAGTCCCTCAACTTTCAAATCTTGACAAAATCAGTCCCTGAGCATTTGTTTTGGAATAAAAGTCAACCCAAGTCCTTTCAAAATCAAAATTTATCAAAAATGATCCTTGGGTAAAAAGTTTGGAGAATTTACAAGTTTGGTCCTTCAAGTTTCAAAATTGGAAAAAATAGTCCTTGGAAGTTTAAAAATGGAAAATTATCTTTTATGGTCCTTGTACTAATGAAACTTGGCAAGATTGACCCTTGGAATAACTTTGAAAAATTGGCAGGTTCGGTCCCTCAAAAATCAGAAATTACAAGAATGGTCCTTGTGATTAAACTACAAACCCTTGGACCATGAACCTTGAACCCCTGCCAAAACAACCCTTGAACCCCCTAATTGAACCCCTCCCTATTAATAAAACCCCGGTCAAAGCTTAGTCAAATCCCGCCTCACCTTTTTCCCTTCACTTCACCTCCTTCTTCACCCACTTCTCTGCAACAAATTCAGACCACCCCTCACCTCCAGCTAATCTTCACCTCTCCATGTCCCCTCATCCTCCACAACAAACCAAATGCATTAAATGCTCCTTCCCTTGTTACAAGTCATCAGTACAAATTGCAATATCGTTTTGGCGCCAAAAAACTCATCAACGGCTAAAAAGGGTTCCAAGCATCCAAAGGCCAGGATTATTGGTGGGAAATGATCAGAAGGGTACCACAAACCCTAATTTGAGCATATAAGAGGGAAGAGAAGCTAGAGAAAGGAGGAGTGTAATTTTCTAATTTTCTTGTATGTCGCTTTAATTTTAATGCCTTAGTTTAAACTTCTTAAATTGTAATTTCATTTCAGTTTTCATGTTTTAAGTAATTTCCAGCTCTGTACTTTCATTTTTAGAAGTTTTAATAAAATTCAGCTTTCCTTATTAATTTTTGTTAAAGTGTTTGATGTTCTAAATTTCAGCTTATTACTGTTGTTTGAATCATATTAGCTTATATCAAAGTATATTTACAGCTTGCTCTTATCATTATTCAAAAATACAAAAAAAATCAGAAAAATAGTTGAAAAATAAAAAAATACTTTCAAACTTTTTCTAAGCTTGAACAAAGCTTATGCTACTGTTCCATTAAGTTCATTTAAGCTTTTAATAGCTTATTGTGAGCTTAAATTTGTTTCAATCTCAAAATTTACTCAAACACCAAAAACAGTCAAGCTAAGTCAACTGTGATGCATATTGGAAGCTGGATTGGGTTAAGTAGTTGATATGGTTTGGAATTGGGTTGAATTTAGCATTGATTTGGAGTGGTATTGGGTTTAGAATAGTAGTTTCTGGTTCTAGTCAATCTGCAAATAAGCTGGACCTCATGTGAGTTTTTATCTTCAGTTTAATCTTGATTTGTTTTGTCTGTATTATTTACTCATTGTTTGTAATTTATTAGTATCAGTTTAGTATCTATTAGCTTAAGTAGTAATCTTGTTTTTGTTATATAATTGCATTGAGATTAGATAGAGTAAACTGCTTTTAAGTTGTCTAAAGGACTGTTTGGATCAGTCCATTGATTGGTGACTGAGCTTAGTTCAGTGGTTAATTATAGTCTCTAGAGTTATATTTAGGCATAATATAGTCAAAGAGTTCATTAACTTGTACTTTAGAATGCTGAAAGTCAAAATCTGCTTAGATCATTCATAAGTAAAGCTCAATTTAGTTTAAGTGTGCATTAACTTGGACATAGGTTTAGAAATCATTAGAGTAGTTTAATCTAGTTTCATTTTAGCTTAAAACATCATCCACATTCCATTTAATTAGCTCATAAGTTCATAAAAGTCAAATGCAATTTCTGTTTCAAAGGTCAAAAGTGAGTTAAATCCAGTTTTTGCTAAACTTTACTGAATTTTCATTGATTCATTATTGGCTCAATTCAAGTGAGATTTTGGATTTTACTAGTTCAGTTGGTCAAGTTTTGAAAAGTGATTTTTGATAAATTTTTGGAAGCTTTTACAAGGTCGAAATAAGCTGTTCAATAAGCACTCATTTGCCTGGTTCACACTCAGTGTTCACACTCAATATACACTGAGTGTGAACCAGGCAATTTGCATACCTTGCTCAAGTTCCCTTTTAGCTTCTTAGGATCTGAATTTTGGTACAACTGATCTTTGGTTGGTGGTCTTGAGGTCCACAGAACTGGTTTTCACTTTGGCTTATTAGATAAGCTGGCACATGAGCTTAAAGTAGGGCCTTAAAGGCTGTTTGGCATTAGTTGAGGTGAGAAATAGTTGCAATTAGTTGCTTTAAGGTAGTTATAGCTTAATCTAGCTTCTGTGTTCATTTTGTGGTTTCTAGTGCTTATTAGCTTATTTTAAGTGCTTATTCTCAAACAGTTTGCACTACAGTTTCATTTTCTCACACATAAGCATAGTTTTTTATATTTTTTATAGATTTATTATATTATTTTAGACTTTTCCTGAAATTTTCATAATTTTTCATCACTGTTTAGTATTTTTCCTATTTTAAAACAGTTTTTAGGACTTTTTAAATAGCTTTTAATACAAATAATTCAGAAAAGCTTCAGAAAAATAATTTTTCATTTTTCCTAGATTAATAAAAATATAAAAAGAGAAAAAATAATTTTTCCCTATTTTTCTTAGATTAAATTGTTTTTTTTAGCATTTAAATTAGTTTTAATAGTTTTTAAATCGTAAAAAATAGAAAAATAATCAAAAAAATACAAAGTTAGTTTTGAAAATTCTCTTTAGTTATTTTAGATTTTTTAAAAATAGTTTTATAATTTTACCATTAATTTTCATAATTTTTAGTATTTTAATTTAGTTTTAAAAGTTTAAAATTAGTTTTTAATTCAAATTTATAAAAGAAAAATCAAGAAAATCCAACTTTAAAAATAGTGATAGCGTTTATTTAATATAATTTAGCTTTTTAATTTTCTTTTCAGCTTATTATTAAGCACTTATATGTTTTTTTTATATTTTTCTTAAGTTTCTGTCATATTAAAGTATTTTTAGGAATTTTCTCAGATTTTTCCTTTGTCATCTAGTATTATCATTAACCCCTTTTCCTGTTCAATATCACCCGATCACTACGCGTTTAGCTATTCAATCGCACAGCTCGTTGGGACTTAACGACCCGGGGAAATACTAAACTCTCATGGACTTAATTGCATTGCGTTCTCAAGTGATTGACTCTTGTTGACCATTCACCTGGTTAATTTGGGTTGACCGTTTGGGACCAATCAAATTTTGGCGCCGCTGCCGGGGAGCTGTGCTAATAGTCTTACGTTTAGCAGATTAGTGATTTGAATATTCACTCCTTGTTCATACCATCTATATATATTTATATTTTCTTATAAAAATCCAAAAACATCTTTAAAACCATAAAACCCAAAAGGATTCTTCTTTCCCCATTTTCATAATTCCCTTGACTCTGAGATTTCTTAGAGTTAACTCTAGTGTATGTGCACTCGCTCTTCTAGGTCTGTGAGCCCATTTCGTGAGCTTGTCAGGATTCCAAGAAAGCGTATCCGTAGACGTTCTACCCCATCAGTCGGATCTGAGATCCGAACTGCTCGCATTACTTCCGTTATCATGGCGGAAGAACTTCCTATGTGTGAGCTTCTCCAGGCACCCATCGATGGGTATGGAGATGCTATTGTTATTCCAGCCATTGTGGCTGAAAATTTTAAACTCAAAACCGGGTTACTAAATCTTGTAACCTCAAGTCAATTCTATGGTTTTGAGAGGGATGATCCTCATGCTCATATTCGATGGTTTAACAAGATTGCATCTACCATCAAATACAAGAATGTCCCTACAGATGCTGTCAAACTTCTTCTGTTCCCATTTTCCATCGAGGGACAAGCCCGGATTTGGCTTGAAAAACAACCCCCTCAATCGATCGAAACATGGGAAGACCTGGTGAAGAAATTTGTGAACGAGTTCTATCCACCTTCTAAAACCACGAGTCTTAAAAACGAAATCATCAAGTTCACACAAAAGTTTGGTGAATCTTTCAGTGAATCGTGGGATCGTTTTAAGGAGTTGCTCCGCAAATGTCCTCACCATGGTTTCTCCGAGTTGATGCAACTCGATACTTTCTATAATGGAGTGAGTCAATCTGATCAAGATTCTCTCAATTCCTCCGCTGGAGGAAATTTCTTGAGCAAAACTGTAAAAGAAGCTTTAGCGATAATTGAAAACAAGTCTAAAGTCCGCACTGCACGAAGCAAACCGGTTGTTTCCCAAGTCAGTGTTGGTCCTTCTGCTTCATCGCCCGTGAGTCAATCTAGCACCGATGCTAAGATTGACAAACTCACGGAAGCAATTCAAGCTTTGGTTCTCTCTAACCAAAAGAAAGTTTCTTTTCCACAAACTTCACCTCCTGCTGAAGTTAAGAAAGTGGAAGTATGTGTTACTTGCGGTGGCCCCCATGCCTATTACAACTGTATGCCACCGATGGTAACCCTTTTGAAGCAAACGCTGTGGGCGGGATTTCCAATTCAGGAGGCAACCAATACCGTGCTCCTATGGACCCGAACCACCGTCCTAACCACTACCCTGGACCACCAGGTTTCAACCAAAACCAAAACCGTAAATCAAAATCAGAATAGAACGAACCAAGGTTTTCAAAACCAAGGTAATTTTAGTCAGAATAACGGTTTTCAAAATCAAAGTCAAAATTTCCAAAACCAAGGAAATTTTAATAGAAACCAAGGTCAGGGAAATTTCAACCCAGGGTATTTTCATGGCAATAATCAAGGAAATTTCCAAAATCAATGCCCTAATCCAAACAATAGAGGCCAGAATTTTCCTACACAAAATCAAGCCATTGTTCCAACTGGACCATCATCTGATGAGTTGTTGAAGCAATTCATGAAATCCCAAGAGGAAATGAATAGGCTGTTGGTTAGCCAGATTTCTGACATTAAGAAGTCTTTAAATGATCGACCCTCGGGCTCAGGTACTTTACCTAGCAACACGATCGCTAATCCGAGGGGCAATGCAAAGGCGATCACAACCAGAAGTGGTGCTTCATATGATGGACCCGCTATTCCTACTACCTCTTCTTCTTCTCTCCTGAAGGTAGTGGAAAGTGAACCTGAGGCGACAAAAGACCAAGTGCAACCCACTAGCTCACAGAGCACAGCACACGTCCATCCTCAAGTTGTCCCGAAACCCAAATCCAAACCAGGAGTTGTTTTTGAACCTCCTGTAGCTCCAGTTGAAAACCCCAAATCCAAAACTTCTATTCCTTACCCATCACGTTTAAATGAGCAAAAGCTCCGCGAAAAAGCCAGTCATCAAATGGAAAATTTTTTTCAAATTTTCCAGGAACTACATTTTGACATAAGCTTTGCGGATGCTATCATGCTGATGCCCAAGTTTGAATCAACTCTCAAACACATGTTAAGCAACAAGGAAAAACGGTTTGAGATGGTTAAAACTCCTCTGAACGAGAACTGCACAGCAGTTCTATTAAAGAAGCTTCCCGAGAAGCTTGGAGATCCTAGAAAATTTCTTCTACCTTGTGTTTTTCCAGGAATGATTGAATGTTTTGCCCTCGCCGATCTTGGTGCAAGCATCAATCTGATGCCTTATTCAGTATGGAAGAAACTTTCTCTTCCAGAACTTATTCCTACCTGCATGACTCTTGAGCTTGCAGATCGTTCTATATCGCGTCCTCTTGGCATCGCCGAGGATGTATTCGTGAAAGTAGGAAGGTTCCATTTTCCAGCTGACTTTGTGGTTGTTGACTTCGATGCTGATCATCGGGTTCCCCTCATTGTTGGACGAGGATTCCTGAGAACGGGTCGTGCTCTCATTGATGTATTTGAGCAAGAAATCACATTACGTGTGGGTAATGAAGCTGTCACCTTTAACCTTGATCAAACTTCGAGGTACTCTTCAAACTATGATGTTGAATCGGTTAATCGAATTGATGTAATTGATATTGCTTCAGAGGAGTACTCTCAAGAGTTTCTTGGTTATTTTCATAATTCTGTGAGTGGGGATCCCACCACATCTTCTCAACCAATTATTGCCGATTCTTCCCCCTCTCTTACTCCGTTTGAGGGAGGTGACTTCTTTTTAGAAGAGATCGATGAGTTTCTTGCTAATGATGAATCGATTCCGCCGGGAATTGATGATGGTGTTTATGATTCGGAGGGAGATATCCTTTATCTTGAGCAATTGTTAAATGAAGATCCATTACCGTCACTCCCTCCGAAAGAGATCACGATTGAAGAAATCAAATCCGTACAAACATCTACTGAAGAATTTCCCGAGGTTGAACTTAAGGACCTACCTCCTCATCTCGAGTATGCATTCTTGGAGGGTGATGATAAATTACCCGTCATAATTACTGAGGACTTAACTGAGGAGGAGAAGACTGCTCTCATAAAGGTTTTGAAGTTGCACAAGCAAGCAATTGCTTGGAGACTCTCCGACATCAAGGGTATTAACCCTGAATTTTGTACGCACAAGATTTTATTGGAGGATGATTTCAAACCAGCAGTCCAACATTAGAGAAGGGTGAATCCTAAGATACATGAGGTTATCAAACAGGAGGTTCTCAAACTTCTTGATGTCGGTTTAATTTACCCGATCTCTGATAGTCCTTGGGTCAGTCCCATCCACTGTGTTCCAAAAAAGGGTGGCATAACTGTTGTCACAAATGAAGAAAACGAGTTAATTCCAACTCGATTGGTTACGGGATGGCGTGTGTGTATTGACTATCTCAAGTTAAACGAAGCCACCCGTAAAGACCATTTTCCTCTACCCTTCATGGATCAGATGCTTGAGAGACTAGCAGGAAACGAATACTATTGTTTCCTAGATGGTTTCTCGGGGTATTTTCAGATCCCCATTGATCTACAGGATCAAGAAAAGACCACATTCACCTGCCCATACGGAACTTTTGCCTACAGACGTATGCCTTTTGGCCTATGTAACGCTCCTGGCACGTTCCAACGTTGTATGATGGCAATTTTCCACGACATGATCGGGGAAACAATGGAGGTGTTTATGGATGACTTCTCGGTCATTGGGGACTCATTTCAAACATGTCTCTCCCATTTAGAAAAAATGCTAAAACGGTGTGAAGACACAAATCTTTGTCTAAATTGGGAGAAGAGCCATTTTATGGTCAAGGAAGGAATTGTCCTAGGCCATAAGATTTCAAAAAACGGGATTGAGGTTGACAAAGCGAAAGTGGATGTCATTACCAAATTGCCTCATCCTACTACCGTCAAAGGTATTAGGAGTTTTTTAGGTCATGCCGGTTTTTATCGCAGATTCATACAAGATTTTTCTAAAATCGCTCGGCCTATGACTCATCTCCTTGAGAAGGATGCTCCTTTTATCTTCTCACCTGAGTGCATCGAAGCTTTTGAAACATTAAATAAAAAGCTTACGGAAGCACCCATTCTCGTTGCCCCCGACTGGGATTTACCCTTTGAACTCATGTGCGATGCAAGTGATTTTGCTATCGGTGCAGTCCTGGGGCAACGTAAAACCAAGCATTTTCAGCCTATCCACTACGCGAGTAAGACTATGACTGAAGCTCAAACCCATTACACCACTATAGAAAAAGAATTATTAGCTGTGGTGTATGCGTTTGAGAAGTTTCGACCATACCTAATCTTGACCAAATGCGTGGTGTATACGGATCACTAGGCTCTCAAATATCTCTTTGCAAAACAAGATGCAAAGCCGAGATTGCTCCGTTGGGTTCTCCTCCTGCAAGAATTTGATATCATTATACGTGATAAAAAAGGAGCTGAGAACCTGGCTGCTGATCATCTGTCCCGTCTAGAAAACCCTCACCAGGATGTGTTCGAGAAAAAGGAAATAAACGAAACATTTCCTCTCGAAACACTCAGTGTGGTTTCTTTTCGTGGAGACTCTTCTACCCCATGGTTTGCTGACTTTGCAAATTACCATGCGGGTAACTTTGTGGTGAAAGGGATGTCGTCCCAACAAAAAAACAAATTCTTTAAAGATGTAAAACATTACTTCTGGGACGACCCCTACTTATTCAAAATTTGCGCGGATCAAGTCATCAGGCGATGTGTGTATGGTCAGGAAGCCAATGACATTCTCAAGGCTTGCCATTCTGGACCTACTGGGGGACATCATTGTCCCAACTACACTGCCAAGAAGGTGTTTGATTTCTGATTTTATTGGCCCACGATTTACAAGGATGCCCACGAATTTGTCAAAACCTGTGACGCTTGTCAACGTCACGGAAATATCTCACAAAGAAATGAAATGCCGCAAAACGCCATTCAAGTGTGTGAGATTTTTGACATCTGGGGCATTGACTTTATGGGGCCATTTCCTTCATCTCGAGGAAATAAATACATACTCGTGGCCGTTGACTATTTGTCAAAATGGGTTGAAGCGAAAGCTTTGCCTACCAACGATGCCCGAGTTGTTGTGAAATTCTTAAAATCTCTTTTTGCTAGGTTTGGAACTCCACAAGCTATAATCAGTGATCGTGGTACGCATTTCTGCAATGACCAGTTTGATAGAGTCATGCAAAAGTATGGTGTAACTCACCGTCTCTCTACTGCGTACCACCCCCAAACAAGTGGGCAAGTGGAAGTTTCCAACCGAGGGATTAAAAGAATTCTGGAAAGGAGAGTAGGCGAAAACCGTGCCTCTTGGTCGGATAAGCTAGATGACGCACTCTGGGCCTTCCGTACAGCTTATAAAACACCCATCGGGTGTACACCATACAAGCTAGTGTACGGAAAGGTGTGTCATCTGCCGATTGAGCTTGAGCACAAAGTATACTGGGCCTTGAAACATGCCAACTTCGATATTCAGACAGCTGGTGATCACCGGAAAGTTCAAATGAATGAATTAAATGAACTCCGTGATCAAGCATACGAGAACTCTTTGATCTACAAAGAAAAGACAAAGAAAATTCATGACTCCAAAATCAAGAACCGCGTTTTCAACGTCGGTGATCGAGTCCTTCTTTTCAATTCAAGATTGAAGATTTTCTCAGGAAAACTAAAATCCCGCTGGTCTGGACCATTCACCATCACTAAAGTATTTCCTTATGGAACCATTGAGTTATCTCAACCCGATGGTCCAAATTTTAAAGTGAATGGTCATCGATTGAAGCACTATTTTGGAGAGGACATTCCACCTGTGGTTGTCCCGGATCTACAAACTTTCCCCATGAACCAATGAATGCGGGGATCGAGTCAAGCTAGCGACTCGGGAATCAAAAACAGTAGCACACTATATGGGTTTTCACCCGTATTTCTGACTTCTTTCTATTTTCTACCACCCTAGTGTGGGGGAGTTGCTCCCCGCTGTTGTATATAAGTTTCAAGTAAAAAAAAATGGCCGTAGTATTTTCCTTTTACGTTCTATGTTTCGGCATAACCGCCGGTACTTTGAATATTGAGGGCAGTATTCATTTCTAGTGTGGGGGGGAATTCTCACGAATTTTATCATGTAATTATACCACTCAATTCCCCCATTTTTGGCCAAATTGTTTTTTTGGAGTAAGTGTTTTGCACTTACTCAGCTTATGGTTATCAGTCCGCCATGTCTAATAAACAAAAGGATTGGCTAATCCAGGAGCAAACGGCTCTTGGTAAAGATATCTCAAATCCGTTGACGACTTGCAATTTGCCCAAAATTGTATGGTGTGCAGCTCACCATATCTTTAATTAGTGAAGAGTTGGCTAGCCCGCAAGTTTATGGCTTGTGGTAAAGGCAGTTGGAAAATCATAATTGGTAATCAGCTCACCAAAGATAGTATATATTATCTAAGAGTTGGCTAGTCCAGAAGCAAACGGCTTCGGGTAAAGACAAATCAAAACCGTTGAAAGCTGGTGATTTGCTCAAAATCATTTGGTTATCATTGTACCAAGGTTCTTACTTGAACTGAAACAATTGGCTACTCCAGAAGTAATGACTTTTGGTAAAGAGATTCAAATTCATTAAGTTTTCTCAAAATATTGCTAGGGACTAGCAATAGTTTAGTGTGGGGGATTAATGAGTGTGTAAATACTTATCATTTTTGTCTTATCTGAGCTGCCAAAACACTTAAAAACACTCAAATATGCAGCAAAATACAAAATATATTCAAGGATTGTATTTTATATGTTTCAGATGCAAAAAGTTTAAAATCAGATGAAAAATGAGCTAAGTTTGCATAATTGGCAGTTTCAGTCCTTCAACTTTCAAATCTTGACAAAATCAGTCCCTGAGCATTTGTTTTGGAATAAAAGTCAACCCAAGTCCTTTCAAAATCAAAATTTATAAAAAATGATCCTTGGGTAAAAAGTTTGGAGAATTTACAAGTTTGGTGCTTCAAGTTTCAAAATTGGCAAAAATAGTCCTTGGAAGTTTAAAAATGGAAAATTATCTTTTATGGTCCTTGTACTAATGAAACTTGGCAAGATTGACCCTTGGAATAACTTTGAAAAATTGGCAGGTTCGGTCCCTCAAAAATCAGAAATTACAAGAATGGTCCTTGTGATTAAACTACAAACCCTTGGACCATGAACCTTGAACCCCTGCCAAAACAACCCTTGAACCCCCTAATTGAACCCCTCCCTATTAATAAAACCCCGGTCAAAGCTTAGTCAAATCCCGCCTCACTTTTTTCCCTCCACTTCACCTCCTTCTTCACCCACTTATCTGCAACAAATTCAGACCACCCCTCACCTCCAGCTAATCTTCACCTCTCCATGTCCCCTCATCCTCCACAACAAACCAAATGCATTAAATGCTCCTTCCCTTGTTACAAGTCATCAGTACAAATTGCAATATCGTTTTGGCGCCAAAAAACTCATCAATGGCTAAAAAGGGTTCCAAGCATCCAAAGGCCAGGATTATTGGTGGGAAATGATCAGAAGGGTACCACAAACCCTAATTTGAGCATATAAGAGGGAAGAGAAGCTAGAGAAAGGAGGAGTGTAATTTTCTAATTTTCTTGTATGTCGCTTTAATTTTAATGCCTTAGTTTAAACTTCTTAAATTGTAATTTCATTTCAGTTTTCATGTTTTAAGTAATTTCCAGCTTTGTACTTTCATTTTTAGAAGTTTTAATAAAATTCAGCTTTCCTTATTAATTTTTGTTAAAGTGTTTGATGTTCTAAATTTCAGCTTATTACTGTTGTTTGAATCATATTAGCTTATATCAAAGTATATTTACAGCTTGCTCTTATCATTATTCAAAAATACAAAAAAATCAAAAAAATAGTTGAAAAATAAAAAAAATACTTTCAAACTTTTTCTAAGCTTGAACAAAGCTTATGCTACTGTTCCATTAAGTTCATTTAAGCTTTTAATAGCTTATTGTGAGCTTAAATTTGTTTCAATCTCAAAATTTACTCAAACACCAAAAACAGTCAAGCTAAGTCAACTGTGATGCATATTGGAAGCTGGATTGGGTTAAGTAGTTGATATGGTTTGGAATTGGGTTGAATTTAGCATTGATTTGGAGTGGTATTGGGTTTAGAATAGTAGTTTCTGGTTCTAGTCAATCTGCAAAAAAGCTGGACCTCATGTGAGTTTTTATCTTCAGTTTAATCTTGATTTGTTTTGTCTGCATTATTTACTCATTGTTTGTAATTTATTAGTATCAGTTTAGTATCTATTAGCTTAAGTAGTAATCTTGTTTTTGTTATATAATTGCATTGAGATTAGATAGAGTAAACTGCTTTTAAGTTGTCTAAAGGACTGTTTGGATCAGTCCATTGATTGGTGACTGAGCTTAGTTCAGTGGTTAATTATAGTCTCTAGAGTTATATTTAGGCATAATATAGTCAAAGAGTTCATTAACTTGTACTTTAGAATGCTGAAAGTCAAAATCTGCTTAGATCATTCATAAGTAAAGCTCAGTTTAGTTTAAGTGTGCATTAACTTGGACATAGGTTTAGAAATCATTAGAGTAGTTTAATCTAGTTTCATTTTAGCTTAAAACATCATCCACATTCCATTTAATTAGCTCATAAGTTCATAAAAGTCAAATGCAATTTCTGTTTCAAAGGTCAAAAGTGAGTTAAATCCGGTTTTTGCTAAACTTTACTGAATTTTCATTGATTCATTATTGGCTCAATTCAAGTGAGATTTTGGATTTTACTAGTTCAGTTGGTCAAGTTTTGAAAAGTGATTTTTGATAAAATTTTGGAAGCTTTTACAAGGTCGAAATAAGCTGTTCAATAAGCACTCATTTGCCCTGTTCACACTCAATATTCACTGAGTGTGAACCAGGCTATTTGCATACCTTGCTCAAGTTCCATTTTAGCTTCTTAGGATCTGAATTTTGGTACAACTGATCTTTGGTTGGTGGTCTTGAGGTCCACAGAACTGGTTTTCACTTTGGCTTATTAGATAAGCTGGCACATGAGCTTAAAGTAGGGCCTTAGAGGTTGTTTGACATTAGTTGATTATTAGCATCAATCCCTAGTGGTTTGCTTATTTGAGGTTAGAAATAGTTGCAATTAGTTGCTTTAAGGTAGAAATAGTTCATTTTGTGCTTTCTAGTGCTTATTAGCTTATTTTAAGTGCTTATTCTCAAACAGTTTGCACTACAGTTTCATTTTCTCACACATAAGCATAGTTTTTATATTTTTTTATAGATTTATTATATTATTTTAGACTTTTCCTGAAATTTTCATAATTTTTCATCACTGTTTAGTATTTTTCCTATTTTAAAACAGTTTTTAGGACTTTTTAAATAGCTTTTAATACAAATAATTCAGAAAAGCTTCAGAAAAATAATTTTTCATTTTTCCTAGATTAATAAAAATATAAAAAGATAAAAAATAATTTTTCCCTATTTTTCTTAGATTAAATTGTTTTTTTTAGCATTTAAATTAGTTTTAATAGTTTTTAAATCGTAGAAAATAGAAAAATAATCAGAAAAATACAAAGTTAGTTTTGAAAATTCTCTTTAGTTATTTTAGATTTTTTTAAAATAGTTTTATAATTTTACCATTAATTTTCATAATTTTTAGTATTTTAATTTAGTTTTAAAAGTTTAAAATTAGTTTTTAATTCAAATTTATAAAAGAAAAATCAAGAAAATCCAACTTTAAAAATAGTGATAGCGTTTATTTAATATAATTTAGCTTTTTAATTTTCTTTTCAGCTTATTATTAAGCACTTATATGTTTTTTTTATATTTTTCTTAAGTTTCTGTCATATTAAAGTATTTTTAGGAATTTTCTCAGATTTTTCCTTTGTCATCTAGTATTATCATTAACCCCTTTTCCTGTTCAATATCACCCGATCACTACGCGTTTAGCTATTCAATCGCACAGCTCGTTGGGACTTAACGACCCCGGGAAACACTAAACTCTCCTGGACTTAATTGCATTGCGTTCTCAAGTGATTGACTCTTGTTGACCATTCACCTGGTTAATTTGGGTTGACCGTTTGGGACCAATCAGTAAGTTAGGCTTCCGGATAAGTAATGATTAGGTTTAGGGCTCATAATGCCGAATTAGTCGAATTAGGGTTTCAATATAATGACTTATCATAGATTAGGGTTTATTAAATAAATTATCAAATTTAGTATTTAAGATGTCGATTAAATACACCCACAATCTCGACGCTCAAGACTCAAATTAAAGGCACCATGACACACGTTTACACACTTTCGACCACACATATGCATACGAGATACTTAACATGCAAGACCTCACATTGAACCCAAGACCCATCGTATAAGATCAAAAATCCAATATCCATCATATGACCCATTATATTCGACACAAGTTACCCACATTTGACTCACGCACTCATTCATCTCATATCAGTTATATATAGTTCACATGCACACAACATCCATAAATCTTATTGGTCCATTTTAAAATGCATGGGACACCAACGAAACTTAATAAAATCAACTTACTAATATTTAAAATATGCATTATGGACCCATGCTTACTCTACGAGGCTTCATAAGGCCAAAATATGATGTACACGAACAACTCATACATGTGAGTACACTAGATCTCACCCTCATTTTACTTATGAAGTTAGTATATTTTTATGTACAGATAACATGTAAGGCTACTCCAATATAACTCATGCACTTATCACGTATCACAAGCTGTAATACACACACGCATGCATCTTTTATTCAAAACCAACTGAAACAAACTCCATCAAAACTGGTCGAGACACGCCTCTCGACACACTCATGCTTCTTAGACGAAGCTTACAACTAAAGCACCTTAACACACTACCAATGCACAATCATATAAACCTGATTTCGATCCATAGACATCACATAATCACAACCGAATCAGAACCCCATATGAATAGATTTATCGAACCAGATTCCACATAAGATCATGACAGAAAACATGCACATTCGACACATATAAAATCCACATGACGAGAGAGGTTCAAACAAGAGTACATATGGGTCGACTCTTAGGTTTTTAAAACAGAATTATAGTGATCGAACAACATGATTATACCATTCAATATTAACGTAACTCTAACACATGATTCCATGCGACATATAATTCACGTGACGAGGAATTCAAGACAGAAGTATTTACAGGTCGAAATAACATGCATGACATCTTTACTACTACATGATTCTGGTTATGTTTTCATGAGCCAAGCCTTGTTAATTTATGTGATGTTATATTTGCTCTTATAGACATGCGCATGGGGACGAAACCCTCGACCAGATTCAGGAAATAAACGGAGGAAAGGAGACGAGATGAGGGTGTCATGAATTACCTCAGCAGCGTATAAAAGAGGAAGGAAAACAAGGCCAACGAAACAACCAACACTCCTTTCCAGCCCTAGCAACCCACGACAGCAAGGAGGTCAAAAACCCACGACAACCAACAGCCCTTTCGAACCAATACTTGCGATTACAGCAGCCTCGAACTTCTCTTGAACCTCCTTGATGTCGACAGCACGAAAATGGGCAAGAAGATGATATTGCCGTCACTTTTTGCTTTAAAGGGGAATTAGGGTTTTGTTTATTTTTTTAAGTGAGATATGGGGGATTATATGGGGCGTGTAAAAGGGAGTAGGGGCGTGATTTTAATGGCTGGTTATGGGAGACAAATTAGGAAGACCAAATCAACTTTGTATCTAGTTGCCATGTTTACAATTGTAGGTTACAAATCAAGAGTAAAGTGTGCTAAATGGGGCGAGATTTAAGGGGAATATGGGGAGTGATATAGACGAAATTTTGGCAAGGCTATCAAAGATTTACTTAGTTTCCCTAATTGCCATTTTCCATCTTTTATTTAGTTTAATTCTTTATAACTTGTATAGATATATTATATGGTACATGTACTGTGTTATATTCATAAGTAAACATAAGTGAAATTATATTTTATTGTCTTGTATCATTTGATAATTACACTTTTATAAGTTAAATGTAAAACGTATTTAACGAGCCGGACATTCTTACGAATTTTCATAATTATTTAATTAGATGGGCCAAATGGTCATTTCAAACGTTTACGTTTTTAGGGTTTTACAACTCTCCCTCTCTAAAAGAAAAATTTTCGTCCTCGAAAATTGAAGTGAACACTGATAACAACGGAGACATACCAGATTACAACGAAATGAGGGTAACAGAGATCAAACGGTAGAAACTTTTTAGAGATGAACGCGTGCCGAGAATTCAAACGTATCAAATCGTATGACGATGAAGGTAAATTAAACGCACAGGTAGAATGATCCTAGGGTCTTGCTAAACGCAGTCAATCTTAATCAGGTGCAAAAATTCTATGCTTCTAAGGCACTCCTCGAGACATCCTATGATTACAATGAGGGTTCGTCATATGATGTAAGTATTATCACGCTGGCCAAGCGTCATAATACCAGCATCATATGAGTATACCTTCATGATGACCATACTTTATCTCAAGTCGTGATAATTGCATATCTTCATCAATTGGCTTTGATATTTTCAATCCATGCTTATGCTATGCTGCTGCAAATATCATGAATCAACAAAGCTTCCGCTACTCTAATGAGAAGATATCATGATCCAAAATGTGAGCATATCGGTCCAAAAGTCACAACTTCGCATAATGGCGATACAATAAAGGATGAGTCAGAGATTTGATGTTGCTGATGATCTCACAGCTGGCTCATAACTCACCAACACGTGGATCAGTTAAAGACCTCCACTTGAAATAATAAAACATGCGGAACATGAAGAATCAAAGACCGAACTACAGAGCAAAGAACTTAATCAAGAATCCAAGAACACCAAAATGTAATATCTGTTTGTAATTGATGTAATTGAGGTGACCTCCCTTCGGGGGAGATTGTTAGGATTTAGAAAATCCAGTAGTTAAAGAGTCGGTCACCTCAAGTATATATATTCGTTAGATAGCTCGTAGTCATAGTCATTTAGTAATAGTGAGTAGTTTGTTAAGTAACACCGTGGAGGACGGACGGGTCTTTACCCACTATATGCCTGATCCACAGCCCATAGGAGGCGTGTCATGTATGTTACTCTAAATACCCTTTGCCTTCCAAGGCAAAGGGTTGGAGCTTTCATAATACATTTTTCTTTGTCTCACTAAAGCTCCCAACTCTCTTACACTTTCTCTCTTTAGAACTACAAACCATTCGACCCATATTGTGCTATGTGATGTGATTGTGAAAACCAGTATCTTACAAGTACTGATTTCAAAAGATGATGGATGCCCAATTGCCCAATGTTGTTTTTAGTTTAAAGTTTCATCCGTCATTTTGGTTTTGAAATATGTCCTGCTAAACAACATCCATCACCTTGAAAAGGTTATTCAAACATCCGTCATGCTAACCTATCTGCTAAACAACTTCAAATTCCCAATTGCTAAACCCAAAGTCTGGAGCAAACAACAAACATCCGCCATCAACAAAGAACCTAAACAACTAAAAATAAAACAAAACCCTACCTGCAAACGAATGTGAGATCTAGATACAGGCGGTGGAATATTTTTAGAAACTTTAAAAAACATCGTATCTATCCATTGATTACAATATATTATGAAGAAAAATATCTGGGCGTGTACATGTCGCAAGCTGGAAATGGATCCGAAGGGCTATCTGTACTGGACTTAAAATAACGTATAATGGACCAAATTGAGCCCAGTTGCATAAAAAAATAAAAATTTTGGTCAATACAGGGGCTATAGTATGTACCAACAGAGAGGGTGGTATTGTAGGGCTCCACAACAGTGTCCGAAACCTTAGGAGATGGAAATACGGAGAAGGTCATCATCATTCGGTCAGGATACTCGTCCCTAATCTTTGAGATCAAAAGTGTACCCATACCAGAACCTGTTCCACCTCCTAGAGAATGGCAGACCTGGAAACCTGCATATTTAATGCCATTAAATCCATGTCCCGCCAAAGACCATTCGACATAAATAACATAACTGAACTTCCTGTATCAATTCAATCAATCATAAAAAGTAGCAAACAACAATGAAACATCGCACTCTTAGTTGTGTGAAATACATAATCCAACTGAGTCAAAATCAATAATATCATGTTGACAGAACATAACACTTATAATACACACCCAAAAATTTCTCAAAAAACTGTTCAGGCAAAATACACACAAGATGTTATGTTTGTATGCTAAATAAATTGAAGTTACAGACTGCTTGAACACAAATGATCCACGTTTGGATTCATCAGATAATTGATTATCCAAAAAAAAAGTTCAGTTAACACAAACAACATTTCTAACTGTAACAACCTACAGTCATTTAACAACACAGATTTGAATTGTAATGAACATCCATAAGTCCTCCGAGCCACTAAGAACCACTACTTTACGTAAGCCAAACAGATATGAAACACTTAGCAGATTGAATCAAAGTTGACACCACATCTCATATGATACATGTTTGGCTTCCATTAAAGTGTAAAATGAAAATAGTTTATCCAACATCTGTTCATATATAGCAAATCACATTTTTTAATATTACATGTGATAAAATCATGGTAATTAGTTTCAAATAATTAACAAAATATGAAGCAGATTGTATCATACACCCCCACCAAAATAGAACATAATTTTATTTCAAAGCATTTCACACAAGTACTCATATACATTAAACTCGAATCATTTCAAACAACTTGTATAGACTGTATTCAAATAAATTCACACAACTGCTTCTCTACAGCATATCCAAATCACTGTCACACAGCTGCTCCTATACATCACTCAATTCATTAAACATCACTACTCGTATACATTATATTCAAATCATTTAAAAACTCCGTGTATACATCATCAATTCATACAAGTGCTTGTATTCAGATCGTATTCACGCAACTACTTGTATAGTCGTAAATTATTTCACACAACTACTAGTATAGCTTTCAAGACAGAAACAATATAGCTTTCAAGTAGTTTGAACACACACCTGATTGAAACCAACTTTCCTTGTGACTTTGCGGCACCTAAATTGGTTCCTGCACGTCCATAAGGTAAAGCAATCCTTTCACATAAGAAACCATATATGATTTTACGATAACGCCGCTTAATTCTGAAACCTCATATAATAAAAAATATGCAATAACATCAATTCGTAAACCAAAATAATACCTTAAACCCATCCCATCTCTTAGTCAACTTAGTTTCAAAGTCACAAACAAAGGTCTTCGAACTACTCGGCTTTTCTGTGACAAAAGTGTATTACAAAATGATGAAAGATTATGCAAACCCCCTATTTATTAATTATCAAAAACAAAAGCTAGAATCCTTGAACAAAATTACAACCCAACCTTTTCCTGTTGTAACAGTCATCAACTGCTTGGTCTCCCTTTTTCTTTCTTTTTTTTTTTTCTTTTTTTTTTAATAAGATTGATTTTGCTATTATAATCATTCATGAATGATTAAATAAAAAAAATAAACAATTAAATCAAAATAATCGAACAAAAAATTACTCTTTATAAAAAGATCAACTTTCAATCATTAAAACAGCCCACAACCTACAGAAAACCCCTTTGTTTCAAAAAAATAAAAATAAACATAAAATCACTACGCAAATCAAACCTAAATATTAATATAAGTTTAAGACATATATACATATGTCATACCAATCGGGCTCCCAGAATAATCGTGTCTTCCAAGTACTCGATCAGCCGTTCTTAATCTGGGGAATCTTTCTATGTTAGTTTAGATGGATAGATAGAGGCGGTGGAGTACACGTGTGTCGCCAACGATACAAAATATATCACCTCCGCATGTTGGGCTTTGTGGGATGAAACAATGGGCTGCTAAAATAGTACCGACGTAAGAATAAAATAACATTAAAAAGTATTAAAAAACGAAACCGACGTTGGGTTTTATTCTATAGATAGAATGGCTACGTATAAGACTTTAGAACATGAATGTTTGTACCTTATTGATAAACCACATACCTTTCGCATATAACTATTCTAACCAACTTAGTGTACAATAAATTTTGCAGCTTTTCAACTTTAAAAATAGTACTCCCTTCGTCTTAAATTTTATGTCCGTTTTGATTTTTTAAATCAAACTTTGACCGTAAATATTGTTTGTATTATATAATACCTGGTGAAAACTAAACGAATAGAAAATACATTTAAAACACAATATATTCATATATTTTTGCACAAAGTATTATATAAATAAACAAAAATATTTAAAGTCAAAGTTAGATTCAAAAAGTTTAAATGCATTTAAATATTGAGATGGAGGTAGTATACAAATAGTATGGCCTGCGTATAACCACTGGACGTCTACGTGTGCGTATCTAGTTTGATCGATGTGTTTGATAGCTCTAACTTAATAATATGGTCATGCTGCAAGCAAGGGTCGAATGTGCGATAGTGTACGTTTTCACAAACTCCAAATGTTAGACGTAATAGTTAGTCACTGATCAATAGGAAGACACATGTGCATATCAGTGCATGTCACGTGTATCTATAAGAAGCACATGGCAAAACGTTATGCCACACTATCACAAATTTGTAAGCCAGGAATGTTAAAAAAACCGAAACAAATTATTCATACCAGAAAATCGAACAAACCCTCTTTGACTTGTGGAATAATCAATTTCTTTTCTCGGATTGGTAAAGTAACGAGACAAAGCTTTGATTATATGATTCATAACCTTAATGCAACAAATAATTTACAAAGATAAGTTAAAATGGTTTCATTATGGGTCATCCTCGAGCATATTAGAGCACAAGGTATCGTGGATACTAATAACATGCTATTGGCTTGTGGTTGGCTTGTTGCATGGTAAGATGTTTGGCATGTTATTGATTTGAAAATGAGCAAATGACATGTTATTGGTAACGATACCGAAGGCTTTTACAGCACAAGGTATCGTTGATACCAATAACACGTTATTGGTATGCCACTTCAGCACCACTTAATCACTTCCCTAATAACACACCAATAACTAAAACACCCTCCCTCATAACCAGGGACGGAGCTAAGGGGGTGCCAGCGGGTGCACGTGCACCCCATGAAATTTTTCGATATAGTGTTAATTTTTGAAAAAATTATCGATTTTTAAAAAGTGTATCTTAAATGCACCTGGTGCATCAAAATGTGTTTTCTAGTATTATTTAGTTGGTTTAATTACAAATATAAAAATAAATATAGAATTTTGTAAAAGCCCTAATATGACAAAATCCTACAAGAGTGTTAGAGACTTCTTTGATGTTCTATCCATGGTGACAAATGTTGTTTGTGGCTCTTGTAAACGAAAAGATATGCTGCGAGAAAGTCACAAAGAAATAATAGTAAAAGAAATAGAGAAAAGGTGAAACTGAAACAGGGAGAGGGAAAAACCAAGAAGTTACCATTGCACGAGCTGGAGATACAAGATGGGGTTCTCATCATAGAACTATCACTAGTTTGATACAAATGTTTCCGGAGGTTCTTAAGGTTCTTCACTATGTTGAGGAAGAGGGTGATACTATCTCTAACCGTAGAACAACTTCTGGCCTTATAAAGTATTTCAAAACACTTGATTTTGTGTTTTTATTGTACTTGTTGTTGCATATAATGGGGCTTATTAATACATTGTCACGACATCTTCCGAAGAGCGATGAAACGATCTTAGAGGCCGTTTCATTGGTAAAAGGAACCAAAAGAGCATTGCAAGATTATAGGGCAACGGGTTTTGCTTCACTTTTGAAGAATGTAACTTCATTTTGTGGTAAACATGATATTAAGATGGTAAATATGGTTGACTTTCATTCAGGAGGCCGAAAGGATAGAATTACAAATCAACATCATTTCGAGGTTGATATATTCAACACTGTTATGGATATGCAAATTCAAGAGTTTGGGGATCGTTTTAGTGAGGGAAACACCGATTTACTTGATTATATGGCGGCGTTGAGCCCGCATGATTCATTTTCAGATTTTAGTATATCAAAGTTAGTGAAACTTAGTGAGATGTATCCGCATGATTTTACTTATATGGAAAGGTTAAGTCTTCCTACAGAACTTGGAGTCTATTATCAGATCATGCGTAATGATAAAGATTTCGCTAACTTGGATAGCATTGCCAAACTTGCTGAGAAGATGGTGGATAAGAAAAAGCATACATCTTATCCTTTGATTTATCGGTTGTTGAAGTTGGCTTTAGTCTACCTGTTGCTACTGCTACGGTTGGAAGATGTTTTTCTAAAATGAAGCTCATTAAAACTGATTTGCGTAATCCGATGGGTGATGATTATTTTAACGGCACTTTAACTTGTGCCATAGATAAAGAAATTCTTATTAATGTTAAAAATGAGGGTGTACGTAAGCGTTTTTTTGCTATGGGAGATCATAGAATCACTAATTAGAAGGTAATATGTTCATTTATTTATCGTTTTTATGAAATCTTCGTTTTAATCCACTTTTTAACTCTATTATATTATGGTTCAAAAAAATTTGTGCACCCAGTCATATTTGTTCCCGGCTCCGTCCCTGCTCATAACACACCACTAACATGTTATTGGGTCCTACAAAATACCCCACTAAAAATACCCACTCACTCACAAAAAAAAAAAAAAAAAAAAAAAAAAAAAAAAAAAAAAAAAAACCATGACAAATGGCGTGAGCCATTCAAATGGTTGAAACACATTTGGCACTTTCCCTGGTATGATGAATGGCATGCCAAAAGTCCAAGCAAGATGCATTTGGCATGTTAATGGTTAGCATACCTTCTGCTCTTATATATTACTATATTCAAGGCTCATTGGACGGGCTAGCTTTATGACTTTTTTTATCGAACAAAAAGACATTTATATAACGTTGATTCAAATGATCAGCTTAATGAACAACTAAAATTTTAATTTAAAAGTACCAGACGCAAAACAAATAACCTTGCAACTACTAATCATGCTTATAATCATAGATGCTGTTAGTGCAAATATGAAAACATTTAAACTAAACGGTCTTTTTTATATTTTAATGAACGAATATGTAACTCGTAATATATGACATTAAATGTGTATGTTACTCGTAACCACAAATTGTCAAAGCATATATTCCTCGACACCCTTTGACGTTTTGATTCCTCTCATGTTTCAGCACATGTTCAAATATATTATCTTGCATTATGATCAAACCATTTAAAAACCATTGAGAATGTTTAAAATATATTGTGGAGCCATTAAGGGTGCGTTTAGTTGGGGGAAAACATCCTTGTTTTTCACAAAATGTTTTGTGGAAAACAAGGAAAATAGAGATCGCGTTCAAATTATCGTTTTCCAACAAAATGTTTTGCAAAACACAAAATCCCCTATTTCTAATCTAACAAAGAAAATTAGAAAACAAATTTTAGTTGTTTTCCTTATTTTCCTTTGTAACCCTAACCCTTCCTCCCCTTCTTCAAAATAAAAAATACAAATATCAACTAAACGCATTTTCTATATTTTTAAGTGTTTTATGGAGATAAATTTCCCATCCAAATTTTTACAAAACTAAAGATAGAAAACAAGAGAATTCTTTCTCCAACTAAACGCACCCTAAGTATTTATAATTCAATCATTTTTTCTCGAACCTCATTTTACATTTCATACAAGATATGAACATGATTTTACAAACTAGCGTTATAATCAAATATATTGTGTACTGTTACGAAGTTCCTATCTTCTCAACTCTCGCTCTATTTATCTCTCTAAACTAAAGAATGTACACACCTGCTCTCTCTCTAAATCATGATATATTTAGGATAATTATGGGATAATATTTGGTATCCTAGCAGATATATGATAGATTAAGAGTTACTAGTTACTAGTGTTAGTTTTTTAGCTTAATATCATCATTAGTACACGTTTAATCCAATTTTTAGCCTAAAATCCTCGTTACACTCTCTCTCTTTCTAGAGGTTTTTATTCGTGTCTTAAAAGATTTGGTTTGATCATATCGTGTGGGTAGATTGCAAAAGCCTTTTGTTATTAAAGCTTCTAAGGGATTGGTTTTAAGTTTTTAACGGATTAAAAATGTTATTTCATGGTTGAAATTCAAGATTCGAGCTTAAAAACGTGTGTTTTTGTTAAGTGTTTCGAGGAACTCGTAATTTTTTTGGACCTCAGCCCTTGCCCCATTTTGTAGTAGTTCTCATTTCTTTTGTCCAGCCTGCAAAACATATGGTTTATTATATTCCCTGTTATAAAAGCTTAATATAACGCATAAAGTTGATCGAAAATAAACGACTATCGTCATTCGATTTGCTTGATTATATGCCTAGTATAAACATAAACCAAAACCATAACCATCGACTAAACAATAATTATTTTCCGAAATATGTATGGCTAATCAATCCGAAAATATTTCATTGTCGTGAAAATGAGCACTGGCCCGTAACTTTTTGACTTATTTCTTTGAGATAGATTTTACACTACTCAAATTTTTAATTGATGACAAATTAGTATTTGACAAAAGGGTTTTTCTAACATGTGCCCCGTGGCACATGTTAAGCACATCAAAAGGACGGCGGGGCCCATGAAAAAAGACGTCGGAACCCACAAAAAATACACTTTTCAAATAAAATATGTGGGTCCGGACGTCCTTTTTCGTGAGTCCCGCTGTCCTTTTGGTGTGCTTAACATGTGCCCCAGGGCACATGTTAGAAAAACCCTTAGACAAAAACCCAAATATATTATGTCATCCACCGGCCACCTCACACTATTTATCAACTAGTTGACATAACCTTCGCAAAGTGTTTCTCAGTCATGAAAAACAATTGTATTTTGGATATTTGTAACAACGTAAGTGCGTATAAGTAGGGCTGAGCATCGGGCCAGAACCGAACCGAACCGACCCGAACCGACAAAACCGAAAACCGAAAATCATGAAAAGCCTAAACCGAAACCGAACCGACGGGCCGTCGGTCCGGTTCGGTTTTGTGTCGGGCCGTCGGTTCGGTTCGGTTTAGGTGTATTTAGGTGTGTTTTTGTCGGTTTTGGGTCGAACCGAACCGAACCGAAACCGAAAACACGTAAAACATGAAACCGAAACCGAACCGACGGGCCGTCGGTTCGGCTCGGTTTTTGTCGGTTCGGTCGGTTTTGTCGGTCCGGTTCGGTTTTGGACCTTTGATGCTCAGCCCTACGTATAAGTATTATGCCGAATTTTGTATATCAATAAAAAACACATCCCAAAACTGAAAACCGATAAACTGGCAGCTCATATCGACCGGGCATACAGCCGACATGTAAGAGGTAATCCCATCGTGCCACACTTGCATGAAATGAGCATGAGATTTGTGACTAGACCTCCATATTAACATATTAACAGTTTCATTATGTATTTATGCGAGGGGTATGCTCAAGTTGGTGGATTAATCTGAAAAAAAAAACTAAACACTATGTATGATTACTAAAGACCGGGTTTATTTTTACAAAGGTGACTAATGTCGAACCTCAAACTTAATTGGAATGTATGTATACAAGCACTTTGAAGAAGGAAATAATTTAGATGCAACCTGAGCATAATCACGCGCGTCTCTAAAAAAATCACGACTCTGATTGAGGAGTGTACGTGATTGTAAATTATGTGAAAGAAACGTCAAAAAAAAGCTAAAGGCAAACTTTTTTGGGCATTGATAGAATGATTTACCCTCATCTAGTAAAGAAGTGTAAACTCTAAGAAATATAATGGGCAAAATGTCGGGAATAAAGCAATGTGAACTTCAAGAACAATCAATCTCTCAATGAATAACCACCAAGTGGATGATTTCAACAAGATAACTTATCCTTACTTGACACAAAAAGTTATTTGTTGCGAATTGAGGATTTCGGAAGTTAGCAGAAACATGAAATTGACAAGCTCCTAGCATGAGATAAACGATGCTTGGCAAGTCTGCTTTTGATTAAGCAATGTTTTAAAAACCGGGTTTTTAATCGACCCGGTCGAGTCACCGGGCACCGGTTCAACCGGTTCGACCGCTGGGTCAACCGGTTCAACCGCCGGGTTAACCCGGTTTTTATATAAAAATTTTGAAAAAAACCAAACCCGGTCGGGTTTCAACCCGGGTCACTCAGTACCCGACGGGTCTAACCGGTTAACCCGGGTTTTTTGACCCGTTTTTGTGACCGGGCACCGGTCCAACCGTTGAACCGGCCGGGTCGACCCGGGTTTGAAAACATTGTGATTAAGTCTTTGTAGTATTGGAAAATATCGGAAGATGATTTTGCCATGTCATTATCGAGCAAATCGCTGTTTCTTAAGATGTGGTCTTGGCTTATATTTCTAGCTCTGCTTAATATCTGCTTAGAATATTTAGTTTCTATCTAAGGTGTTATTTCATAATTGGAACTTATAATTGTTCTAGTGGTTATCTTATGATGGTTAGGCTATGTTGTTCCCTTTAAAGTGACTGTAATGTAAAACCTAAAATTATACAACCACTTTCCATTATAACTGGTATGATTTAAAACAATTCTGAATCAGAACTAGTAAGTGTAGTTTTAAACATAAACGAAAGTTATGGTTTAAGTATGAACTTTTCCTTACTTATTGAACGTTCTACGACTAAGTTCAATTTGATTAGTAAATGCTCTCTTGAATGTGTATCGCTTTGCAAGAGTTACATTTACTCTACTACAAACATTCTTTTTTATAGCAGAGTATTAGGGTTTTCAGAAACATATATTTTACACGTGTTAAGCATTTAATAGTTTGGTGAGAAGTGTATTAAATACTTTTACTTTAGGTATGAAATATATTCTTTTTTAGTGATGGTGTTTGCAATTGTTGCACATTTACCACCCTGGAGAAGTGCTGACACGCATGAAGACTTGCTTTATCCATTTTGCCTTTGGAGTTTTCCCGCCTTTGATTTTATAGATACTTGATAATCTTTTCTGAGTATCTTGGGATTGAAGATCAAACATCGTTCAATAATGGTATTGTCAAACCTCGCTAAACTGAACACCTTCTTTGTGACTTGTTTTTCAGACACTGAACCGCATCGGCAGTTAAGTGAAGACCCATTGTCTTCAAGAACTCAAAAGAAGATTTGCTAAGTTTCTACTCAGCGATCATATGTTATATACTTAGACTATTTTATATTCAAATATATTAAGTAAGACTGTTGGACACTGAATAAGCACAACGTACTATATAATTTTGATCATGAAAGCACATATGTTTTGCCTTGTAAAAGATCGTTGGAAGTATGGTATATATGGGATCGAAAAAATAAAGAGTGGTGTATTGTATGAATAAACAGGTCAACTAAAAGAAATCAAGCAGAGAAAGATTAAATCACATGATTCTCCTAGATACAAAGAATTATGATAAAAAAGAAACTACTATGTTTGAACTTTAGAGTAAAAAAATTCATCATATAATTATCAAGGTATTATATTAACCAGCTTTCCGAGTTCAAGGTAGTAACATGCTCCTTTTTTCGTTCACGGTACATGTAGAACCAGTCAATCAAGTTGCAAATAATTTGCTCGCACTTATTACGCTGTTCCAAAAACGAAATGTTGTATTTCATTATTTCAGTTACTCACCAAATTTACTAAGAAATCTAAGATAAAAGCGCACCAGGGTTCAAACAAAGAGCCCAAAAAGTATGATTAGGCTCAGTATACGAAGTTGTCTTTACAGTATGATTCGGCCCAGTTCACTTAAACACCCAAGAAAGTAAGAAACTTACGTAAAATAAACGTCCTAAAAAAACGATAGTTTTTAACATACTTTGCACTTCTCTTTTCCCGATCGAAGTCGCTAAGTTTACACATGGCTCATTGCTGTTAATAGGTGTTTGAGTTTTTTAGTTTATGGACATAATGAGTTTATAGAGTCACAAAATACACAAGAAATTAATACAAAAGCAGTGGCGGACGCATGAATTTGAACTAGGAATGCATTCTTTAATAAAACTTGAGAAGAGTATACACTTATTATTAAAATTTAAAAAGTATGAAAAAAAAAAAAAAATCGTTGTTAAACTAGTGACAAAAGCATAGTAAGTATGTGCGCCATGTACTAGAAGAGTACACATGAATCATGAAGTCCTGAAACACATATATTACCATACCAAACAAGAAAAATCAGGTTGTAATGAAAGGACCGTTGGGCCATTTTTATAAGCTTGCACCGTATCACCGAACACGCATTTATTGCGACAACTTATCTCAGGGATATTCTGGTTAGACTGCATACAACGAGTCAAAAACTCAGCCTGTCCGGAGCCCTGAGTAAGAAATTGTTATCCGTTCAGTGGGAACTTGTAACATACATTTCCAGCAAGATTAATAAATTGATAGTGGATTATCACATTCACTACTATTATTTTCAAGTAATGCATGCTTGGTTCAGGAAATAAATAACCAAACAATTTAATTATTATATTCTAAGAAGTAATTAAGTTTTTATTCACTAGTAAATAGAGTATAAAGTATAAAGCATCCTCTTCAATACTTGCTGGTTGAGTTTTCGACTGTAATAAATCAGAAATGGGCTGCATTAGCCCAGTAGTGAGCTTTATTCAACAATAAACTTGTATTAGTATGAACTTTACTAGTTTATTTATTCACTACAAGAAAAAGTGCCTTTAGTGACCAATTATTTTGTGACCACTCATGCTTTGGTCTCTATTATCATAGTTTAGTCACCAATATAATTGTCGTCACTGCATTTTCGTCATTGCCACATAATTAGTGACCGTTACAAAATGTGGTCACTAATTTGTCACAATGACAAGTATTAGTGACGACAAATAATGGTCACATAGTCCCTAAAACCGTAAATCTAACATTTTTCAGTGAAATAGCAAGTTACCATAAGTGGTGGTCACTATCGAAAAAGGTATGTTAAGTTTAAAGACAAAAAGTAGTGGTCACTGAGTTTCTAAGTTAAAGACCAAGGTTGGTGGTCACCGATTTATAAAATATTGAGACTAAAATCAATGGTCAAGTAAACCCTAACCCCTAAATTTTAAAGACCAAATATCAGTGGTCACTAGGTTTTCAAATTAGAGACCAAGGTTGGTGGTCACTGATTTATAACATATTGAGACAAAAAACGGTGGTCACATAAACCCTAACCCCTAAACTTTAACCCTAACCCCTAAATTTTAAAAACCAAATATTAGTGGTCACTAGGTTTTCAAATTAGAGACCAAAGTTGGTGGTCACTGATTTATAAAATAATGAGACGAAAAACAGTGGTCACATAAACCCTAACCCCTAAACTTTAACCCTAACCCCTAAATTTTAAAGACCAAATATTAGTGGTCACTAGGTTTTCAAATTAGAGACCAAAGTTGGTGGTCACTGATTTATAAAATAATGAGACGAAAAACAGTGGTCACATAAACCCTAACCCCTAAACTTTAACCCTAACCCCTAAATTTTAAAGACCAAATATTAGTGATCACTAGGTTTTCAAATTAGAGACCAAGGTTGGTGGTCACTGATTTATAAAATATTGAGACGAAAAACAGTGGTCACATAAACCCTAACCCCTAAACTTTAACCCTAACCCCTAAATTTTAAAGACCAAATATCAGTGGTCACTAGGTTTTTAAATTAGAGACCAATGTTGGTGGTCACTGATTTATAAAATATTGAGACGAAAAACGGTGGTCATGTAACTTTGAATATCCGCAAGATGAATAATTAAAATGAATGCGTCAGTATTATATATCAAGATCATGTATCTTTCCCATTATAAAATATTACCAAAATTTCAAATAAAAAAAATTTAAAAGCCAACTGAAAAACGAAAATGCATCAATGTTATATACTAAAGTTATATATCTTTTCTAATCTGATATAAATACACTGACAATTTAAGACATACTGATTATTAGTAAAATTTTGTTATATTGTATACTTTTTTCTTTTATCTAAATAACTTTGATAAAATTAAAATTAAAATTAAGTTAATAAGTAAAAAATTTACATTTAATTTTAATAAGTTAATAAGTAAAAAATATTTACATTCAAAAAAACACTTAAATAAAATATCCGCATCACATTCCGTCATTCACCATCTTCTCATAACCATCTCTCTCACTACGCACCATCTTCTCCGATCGTCTCTCACCACCGCGCCACCGCCTTCGCTCACGACCACGCCCGCCGTCGCTCACAACCGCGCCACCGCCTTCTCCGATCTCTCTCACTACGCACCATCTTCTCCGATCTCTCTCACTATCGATTTGAGGTATTTATCCCAAACTGTTAAGTGTTAACAATCAATCAGTTAACAATCAATTAGTTGAACTTTAGTTGTGTGTGCTGAATAACATCAGTTAGTTGTGTGTGGATTGGAAGTGTCGATCAACTGTTTGACGAAATGCGTATGGTTATTATGTGTGTTAGTTTGTGTTTGACGAAATGCGTATTGTTCAAAACTAATCAATATGTGGCTACAGTAGTATTTGTTATTGATGAGGTTGATTTGTATATGTTAGTGAACTACAGTAGTATTTGTTATTGAGCTGAAATGTACGGAATGATTATTGATTTATGAGCACTATATTGTTTATGAACAGGCACTGTTTTCGTATGTGACTTATTTGGTTGTTTTGATGTGCTCATTTAAGTCATGTTTAGTATTGGTGTTGTTGTTTGCAAGTGTATTAGTGTAAGTGGTATTTATTCAGTGTGTTCATGCCTGCTTTAGCGTGTTGTTTGTATGCCAGCCACTAGAGTGTGCTTGTGTTTGAATAGGTAATGGGCCGAAGCCCTTGTCGAGAGTGTTTGTAACATTGATACCATCAAATATTGACTAGAATGTTTGTATGATTTACTATCTATACAAGTTATGCGTTAACCAACACATTCTTGTCGAGAGGTTACTATATGTGGATACATTAGTCTTCTGACCATTGATTTTAATACATATAGCAGATAACATATCTGAATGAAATTGCTTAATACTTTTCACAGATCAAATGTTGATGAATAACGGTGATACTAAAATGTTGCTATTTTAACTTTTAAATTGTCTGAGATTCTTACAATTGATCCCTTTATCTATTAGGATTTTGGTAGTTTATGATTAGTATTCGTTGTGGTTTTAGTTTTGACACTATATTTTTCTTTTCAGTTTGATGCAGTTTTGGTCTAATGATTGATTAGTGGATTAACTGGTTGGTTCATGTTGCACTATAGGTTTGGTTGATAAGTCGCATAAGTTTGTCTTATTAGTTTGTCGAATCGCTTATTTTCATGGGAGTTTTAAATTTTTTTCGGTGCTCGTGAATATCATGAATGTATGAAACTAGTGGTATGGCTTGTGAAAGCTTTGGTTTTCTTCTTGCAGATAGCTGCAAAGTAGCTGTTTGCTTCAATTATTTGATGATACCCTGCATATATATACAGTTATAGCCGCCCACTGCCGGAGTAAACAAATCTTCATCATCATCTTCTCAGGTATAACTCCTCTTCATTAACGTTAATCATATAACAATACTGTTGTTTATACTTTACATTGTAGTTTTGAACATGAATTTTTATATAATGTTTTATGAAGATTTGATGGTTTTTCTGTGAGAGTTATGCGTGGTTACAATGTCTATTTGGTTATAAATTTAAGGCTTTTGGCCTCATTTCATTGCTTTCTGTGAGAGTTAAGAGGTGTAGTATTTAGTTGAACCCTGGAGGATACCTGCTAGTTCATTGCTTTCAACCATGGCGAGTGCCACATTAGTCTTACCTTGGTATTAGGGACTGTAGATACCTAGTTTTGAACTGTGGGAGGTACAGAGTAACAAAGGCACATAAGACTTGACAAAAGTTAATATATGTTTTAGACATTAGTTTATGATGGTGAAATAATGAAGTTGTTGAAGACAAACTATGAAGTAATAATATGATTCCGACTAATAATGGTGCATGTGAAAGCTTTATATCATGCTAAAGCCTGCATAGGTCCACCCAACGCCTTTACATGTGTGTACTCTTTGTAGGCACACCGATTTAAGCGTCCATTGTGTTGATATCCCTTTTTAGATAAAACCATTGACACAAATAAATACTGTTGCATGCACTTACTACTAAGAGTTGTGTACGCAAGTGAATATGATGTTGGGATGCCAATAGACAATAATACGTATATCTACACATATTGTCTCGATAATAAATTTGCAATTTTGTTCTCTTAGATTTTAATGTTTTTGTTGTTGTTTATTTATTCTTGTGTTTGTTGATTTGCAGGAATGGAGGTGGCTATACTATTAATGGCCGAGTGAAAGTTCCTGGTACGTAATTTCTCCTAATGGACATCTTGATGTTTGTCTTTCAAATAAAGTCTTCACCTGTTCATCTTTATAAAAAATTCGCTTTCCGTCCTTTATTAATAGTGAAGGGCTAAGCTTTTATTAGTAAGGACCAAAATTTACATAAGAACACCAAAATTTCAAGGACACTAGCATGGTAATTTTATAGTGCTCCTAAACGCAATAACAGAAAACTAAACAAAGAGAGTGATGCAACATTGAAACTGCTATACATTCCTTTCCTGCCATATATTGTAGACTGTTAAAGCCAAAACAAGTCTTATAACAATGCTGTAAATATTCTAGACCTGCATTTCTTATATCTTTCCATACATGTTGCACAGACAACTTCAGTATTCTTCCTGTTCTTTCTACCCAGTTCGCTTCATCCTTTTTCTGCTCGTCTATTTTTGGCACTTGCAAGTGAATGATTGCTGGATACTTCCTTTTCCATCCTTCTACCCAGTTCGCTTCATCCTTTTTCAGCTTTCAGAATGAATGCCAAACAAGTTCTTGAACAGAAACGACGTTCTTCTGACATACAAGTTAAAACTAATGCTCTTTCCAAGTCTTCTGGTCATAATCGCAACGTTTATCAGGTACCTTTCATGTGTTAGTTTATTACATCTCTTGCTGGTATAATATTATGATGGATTGGGCTTTTGATGCTAAAGAAGAAATCTGCAGCTTTAGAGGAAGAGGTGCGGGTACTCAAAGAGGCGCAAGTCAAACATCAAAATGAGCAAGCTAGCTTTAAAGTAGAGCAAGACGAAATGAAGAAGAATATGGGATTAATGATGCAAGAGATAAAGCGTTTGTCTGGATTGGTATCTCAAAGTTCGGTAAGTTAACATCATATATTGAATCTTACGTTAATATTGGCTGTTTGTTTGAGTTATAGACTTATATGGCTTTTTAGGTTATAGATGCAATAGTATTATCACGACCCTTGGAATATTTCAACAACAGATCTTTTAAAAAGATCAAGCTTTTCTAGTGACCCAATAGTATTATCACGAATAGGTCCAATAAGTCCTAAACTAGGTGCAACTAGACAGATGACATTAAGCTGCTTAGCATCACAAAATACAAACCGACATTTAGCTTTTCTGTCTTATTTGTTCATTCATTTCTTGACCAGTCTGCTAATATGTACTTCATTTAAATCATGTGAAAAACTGTAAACTTTCACATGAATCAAACCCATAAGGTTAGAGCTTAGCTTCGTTAATGTTATGTGAGTTTTTTTGGAATTGTTGAACCTCCACTTTCTGTTCACTGATTTCATTAGCAATTAGTAGCTTAATCAAGTTTCTCAAAAATATACAAAAAATAAAAATCAGTAGCTTATTAGTAGGTTAGTTAGTATACTAAACTAGAAAAATCAAAAAAATCTTGTGCTCAGTCTGTTTAAGGTGCAAAAACACTGGTTTGGAGTCTGTATCGAGAATTAGGTTTGTTAATAGACCACACTCATAGTGGTGTGTTGGGTTCATGCTCTTAGCCTGATGAAAATAAAAAAATGGTTAATATCTTCTTCAGTTAAGAAGGGTCCTATAATAAACTTGAGGGAGTCAGCACGAGCTACCTTTCGGGATGTATCACAAGTATTCATAAATATATCTTTTGATATGGTTGTGGGTCAGATAGGTAATTAGATTGCCCAAAGTTTGCTGACAACCTTTTTAAACCAAGTGACTTATCACTGCTCAAGGTTAATTAATTCTGAGATCAATCTGCTGTCTCAAGTACCCTAAAATAGTAAAATGTTTAGTGGAATCTTGATTGGTGGTTAAGAACTTATGAAAGAATTAAAGAATTTAATCATCAGCTGGTATTTTCTTGTAAGATTGGTTGTAATCTTAAAGAATTAAGATAGAATTGATGAATGTAAACTTCAGTTGGTATCATCTTGTAAGTTTGGTTGTAAGCTTAGAACATGGTGGCGACATATTGCCCCCTGTCATTACTTTTGTGAAGACGAGGCATCGAAACTTCCTCTTCTCATCCAATTGTGAGACCCAGTTTAGAATGTCAGAGGTACTGGATTCATTTATTTTTTTGCCATCAGGTAGATTAGTAGCCTTTGTCAAAAAATACATATATTTAAGTATATAATGTGGTCATGATGTATGATAGCTGCTTCTGGCTCCTCGCTGTTTTGGATTTTTTCTAAATCTGCTTGTGCTCCTTTCTGTGTTCTCATGCCTGTGTCAGTTATCTTCAATATTAGTGTTGGTTTATAATCACTTTGGTTTGGAATCAATATTAGTGTTGTGTTTCAGATTTCACATCATAATATTATGTCTAATTGAGTTTATTGCATTATTTGTAGGGTGACTAAAGGTTCAGTTGGATTCAAGAGCGAGGTGGATGTGATTCCAAACATGTTTTATTACTAATAAAGGCTTTATAAGTAGTATAGATAAACACGATGTAAAACACTTGAACATTATGCTTAGCGAGATACAAAAATTATATGTTGAAAAAAAAATCTTTTATGTTTATGCAATCACAAGTAATTTGATATCTTTGCTATTTAAATTATGTGGTTTTAATTTTTAGTGCAGTTATATATTTTGTGAAATCGCTAAATCGTTTTGTAAGTACGTTTAAGTGACCACTTTTTACTTTTAAAAGTAAATAGGTGGTGACCACCGGTTGGTCTCTAAATTAATGTGAAGTGACCACACATATGGTCACTGATGGGAGTTAACGGTGTTTTAACGGGTTCGTTATCTTTAGCAAAACAGTGACCACTTTTATGACCACCTTTATCCGTCACTATCTATCAATTCAGTGACCACCTTCACCTCTTAGTGACCAAAATTAGTGACCGAATATATCGTCACAAATATAGTGACCACTGTAATATGGTCATTGATTAGAGACGAATTTTAATTTTTGGTCTCTAATAAAAATAGTGACGGAGCTATTGTGACGAAAAGTGACCACCAGGGTTTTGGTCACTAAGCAGTGTTAGTGACCAATTTTATACTGATAGTGACCATATACCTTTTGTCACTAAATCCAGTTTTTCTTGTAGTGATTTAACCTTGTAAATTTATTTCTAACTTCATAACATAGTCAGATTACTTTTGAATTTACCCCTATCATCCAGTGGCAGGACAAACCCTGCATGGTTTAAACTTCGGTCATAACGTACCAAATTCGAAAATACCCAAATTCTTCATCCCTTCAAATAACCAAAGGTGCTCAAATGAGAACCCAAACTTGATCTCGACACTTATATAGTACTTTAACAGAAAAAAAATAAATAAATAAACTGGAATATCCAATTAATTGTCCATTAATTTGTCACCTCTACCAAATCGGACACACTTGAGATTCGCCACTGCTAATAATTGGCAAGCTTGCATGCAACTAAAATCATACTGCATTTCACTTTGTTTTCGATTATACAAAGCAAAAAAGTTGGGGCTAAGCACATACTGAGTTTATTTTATTTTATTATTATTATTTTTTCTTTCTTTCTTTTTCAGATTCAGAATGACGTATAAAATCCAAGATACTTAAAAAAGTGACCCCGTCCCAATTTTATTAAATCCATTAGCCATGACGACTACTGGAAGAGAAAACTAAACTTTTGGGATTTCCAAAGGCTAAACAAACACCACTTGATACGAGACATTGACATGTTGGGCCCAATATCACTATCCATGGTGTCACGAGGAATTTTAGCGTGTATCTACATATCTATTACGTAAAAGCCAATTAGAAGGTAGTGTACTAAGAGAGGGGGGAGTGGTCACCTAATACCCTAGGTGCCACCTCACCTCCATCCAATAAAAACCTTACACATCAAAAGTACCCAATTTTACCCTAACCATACCCTAAGTGGAGGGAGTGGTCACCTAGGGTACCCGATTTTTTTTCATCCAATAAAAACCTTACACCTCAAAACTATCCACTCCTTCCTCACTTTAAACTCTCGGCTTGGTAAACCGAAAATGGTACCCGATTTTGATACCCGAAGTGGTGGCGGCGGTGTTACCGCTCGGGTAAGGGTACCCGAATCCCTTACCCGTGCCCACTCCCTCCCCTCTAACAGATGATATAATATGGCTTTTCAACTTTTTTTTAAGAACGGCAGCTTTTCGACTCATTGTTTAACCATTGCAAAAAAGGACCCTAAGAAGTTTTATACAGTCATATACATAAAATAAGTAAATATAAGTTATAGTATGTTGGAGACATAGTGATTAGAAGTTCAAACCTTTATTAAAACAATACTAACCTTGAAAATAATAATGTTGTTTCGATGAAAACTCAAAATATATATAACAAGTAGCTGGAACCCGCTGCGTTGCAGCGGGGGGTTTTGCATGTCAAACCCGATTATTTGATAGATAAATATAAAAGGGTAGCATTCATCCCATGTTAGATAAATATAAACGCAATATTAGTCCAATGACTGACTACCGAAATGGTATAATTCAAGACAAAAAATGTTAAACCAAATCGTTACCATGGTCTGAGCCTACTTGCTGATAATTAGACTATAGCACAAAGGTTGGTACATGCATTATGTTTGCTGTTTACAAAAAAGTGCATGGTCTGACCCTACTTGCTCAATAGATAGCAGTACATTCGTGCTAATTGTTACTGTGCGTAACTGTTGATGCCGTGATTATGTTGCTTATCGCGTTTTGGCTTGATAGATCTATTTCTTCATACTTGCAACTACAATCTGAAATATAAGCCAGTTTAGTTAAACATTATTTTTAATAATAACATTACCTGAGATTTATAACTTGCAGCAAGAAAGTCAGCACCTGTTCCACCAAAAATAAAAGCTAAATATTTCTTGTGACAGGCGCGCACTAAAATATGCCACCTACAATTTATGCAAATAACATAAATCAAGCGTTACCACTACATCTACACAAAGCTAAAAGCAAATTGTGCAAAAATTTCATCACCTGTCCCAACTTTTTTGAACTAAGCAGCTTTCATAAATAGTAAAGCTAAACTTAAAATTAGAAACTTAAACTGAAAATGCGGTTACCTTTTGTTTTTTCCCTTCATTTAAAGATATTTCAGGTTTGGGTTACTGTCTTTTTGAAACCATGGATGCAATACCTTGTATGCAATACACCACTCCAACCCAGATAAGGGCCTGTTCTTGGCCCACTTTGTTCGACGGGTAGAAGTACTCAGCCTCTCCTCATACTAAAAGTGAGCTTGACAACTGGAACATATGCAGTTGCAACGTCTAAATGCTCGATACTTATGTGGTGGCCCTGCATATCAGATAAAAAAACAGATGAGAGACCGGCAAAACGCAAACACATAAATGAAATTGGTATCAAGGATAAAACAAATTAGTTATACCGTTACTTATCTTAGTCTTCCGATTGCATCACACAGGAATGCGATATTATTATATGTTCCAGTAAATGGGACATATAATAATAAAGCCGAGTTCAGTATGTTGCGGCACAAATGGAAAAATGTTGACGGCGATCCTAAAAAGCATGAATGCAGAAAACAGATCATCATCGCCAATTATATATTATATATAAAAACTATAGCGCACGGGACATAGTAACCGTTATATTTTTATCGGTTCTTGGGCCAAAAATGTCGGGCGGTTCTGATTTGGTTCACCCAAGCCCAAAAAAAACGTTTTGTTATACACCGAGGATATGCCACGTGTTAAAACACGTGTACAGGACTCGGAAATCACATTCACCGCCTCTATCTCTTGATCCAGAAACCCAGAAATCACGCACACACTGATCTCATCTATTAACCCAAATATAACGGTTTCAATGTCCAACTCGCTATAGTCAAAGGCTCAGATCTATAAACAATTGAGAAAGCGGATTAAGCCGCCATGGCTGCAAAGTTAGTAACTTGCCCTGCCAAGATGCGGACAATCTCAATTATCTACATTTATCGTGAATCAATCATCATAGGCTCATTTCAATTGAGAAAATGGACTAAACCGCCATGGCTGCAAAGTTAGTAACTTGCCCTGCCAAGATACGGACAATCTCAATTATCTACATTTATCGTGAATCAATCATCATAGCCTCATTTGAATGGCAAGCTACGTTTAATCTACCACACTCCACGTATATCTAACATGTATCTCACAAAGTATAAGCAACCCTAGATCACCAATCTTATTTTTTAGCAGAAGACACAATAACAGTCTCAATAGCATTATCAAAGGCTCAGATTTATAAACAATCGAGAAAGTGGACTAAGCCGCCATGGCTGCAAAGTTAGTAACTTGCCCCGCCAAGATGCGGATAATCTCAATTCTAGATACTTTCCACCAGACAAACACCACAAACTAAAACCCAAGTTCTCCTTAAGGTCACATTTCCAACAGACCCTAACACAACCATAAGCAAGACAGAAATCCGCGCCACTCTATAACCTAAACCAAAAGACCAAAAAATATCAACACCGCATATATATCAACACTAACAACCTTTAAACCTCACTGCAACACTCATTTTTAACAAAAATAAATTAACAAAAGGCCCAATTTCATTAAAACCCTAACGTTGTCACTAAGAACCGACAAACACTCAAAAGCCCCAATCTACCTAAAAGTCTAAAACCCTAATTTTTCAGAAAATAAAATTAAAACAAAATTATACCGATCAAGTCGCACACTGAAGCTACATGCATAGAAGAAACGTAGAAGACCTGAAAGACCAACATAAACCGTGTGGCACCAACCTCAGAGAAGAACCAACCGTTCGACATTCTTTATATATAAATACTATAGCGCACGGGAGAGTAACCGTTACATCTTAACCGGATCTTGTCGACGATGAGATGAGATGAGTGTGAGGGTGATTTCTGGGTTTATGGATCAACAGAGAGAGGCGGTGAGTGTGATATCCGAGTCCTGTACACGTGTTTTAAGACGTGGCATAAACTCGAGTTATGTCATGAAGTTTCTGGGCCTTTGGGGGATTTTTATTTTTTTATTTTTTATGTCATCAAGTGAGAGTGATGAGTGAGGCGGTGTGTTTGTATTCGGGTTTTTGCATACCCGAAACGACAAAGCAACCATTTTTGTAACAAACGAAACGACAAAAAAGTAGAAGCACCACTGTAGCCCTCACTCACAATCTTTCGGGTCAGGAACGGGTTTGCACTGTAGCAAACGACGTCGTTTGCGCCCACAATTAATAAAATTGATAATTAAAGAAAGAAAGAAAGAGTTTCCCAGCGTCCTGAAAATAAAGTTTGGAATTTCACAAATACTGGTTCGCCACAACTATATATACATACGACTAGGGTAAGCGAAGTTTGGTATAAACTGACGGTACTATATATTCCTTCTACTTGAATTTGGCTAAAATTGTTGTGACAAAAATTCTAGACATAAAAAAGATTTAAGTTCTCTTTAGGATCCGAATGAAAACTGCAATCTTCCAAAAGTTCACGATCTGGTTTGTGTCTGGTCATATATTTTCATTCGGTTCAAATTTGTATCCCTAATTTGCACAAATGTTATGACAAAAAACTACTTTTGTGAAGTAATCTATACCAATCATAACCGACGGATATCACGCTTAGGTGCAAGTGAGTGAAAGTAATTTGGGATGACATTAAGTTTTTTTTTTTTTTTTTTTAGGTGCAAGTGAGTGAAAGTAATTTGGGATGACATTAAGTTTTTTTTTTTTTTTTTTTTTAGGTGCAAGTGAGTGAAAGTAATTTGGGATGACATTAAGATTTTTTTTTTTTAGGTGCAAGTGAGTGAAAGTAATTTGGGATGACATTAAGCCTTTTTTTTTTTTTTTTTTTTTTTTAATTTTAAGGTTAGCTTAATAAAACACCTCATTTCATTTAGTCATAAATTCCAACTAACATTCTTCAATTCGAACCTAACTACGTTAATCTCTATATTTACACTCTAAAAACATATTCATTTAACTATAACTTCTACCAACATTGATCAGTCTCCCATCTCCGGCTCGTATAACCACTTGCTGATCTCACTGGAGACGAACTTCTTGCTACTCTTCTTTGAAACAAATTCCGATCATAGTCCGCTCGTTTTTCGGGGTCAGAAAGCGTAGTATAAGCTGAATGGACTTTCATAAACTCATCACCCGATGAGTCTCCACTTCGTACATCCGGATGCAAAACTCTAGCTAGTTTACGATAAGCAGCTTTCACTTCTCGTGTGTCAGCTCCCATTCGAAGACCAAGTACATCGTACAACGATGAAGGAGTAGCACTACGGAACGATGTCTCTGTAGATGTTCTTTCGGCTGTGGCGTAAGCAGCTGAGATCGTAGCTCTTTTAAAGTTTATAGAAGTTGGAGTTAATTTGCTTGGATGGAAAGTGGAAAATTTAGTGGAAGTAAACAAGGATGATGAAGATGCACTTGAAATAGCAGCCATTGATTGTTGTCTTGAATTTGAAATGTGTGTTTAGTTTTAGTCTTTTAGATATGGATGAAATTCGTGATTTTGTGGAAGGTTATATATAGGGAATGAATACGTAGAAGTGACTTATATGAGTTATCCAAATCGAACAACTTGCGTATCCATTTGGATGTTATATGAAAATCAGTGAAATAGTGAGTCAGCAAACAATATAAGGGTGTCAGTACGTGTTTTTGTTACTATAGAATCTTCCCGGTGTTATTCGACTTCATGCCAACGTGTTAACAGCGTGTATAAAAATTTATCCTTAAATGAAGAACATGCAATAATTGCAATACTTTTTGAAATTGTCTAGTTCAATCTCCTTTACACATTGTATTTAATTATATTAATTACATGTTTGAGTTATGCATAGCGTAGCTCGGTTTTTGACTACCCGATGTAACTTGGATGCTCCTGGAATAGATATCAATTGTGTTACATGTCCTGTGTGTTTAGTAATGATGCAACTCGAGACAACCCATCAATATAGCAAACAACCTCTAGGGTTTCGATGATCATCTGAATTACTTAGCTCGTATCCTATCCTGGAGTGGAACGGTTGTTCTCGAGTTTTTGAAGGTTGTGAAACATGAAAACAAGGCCCCAGTGAGTATTAGCTCACAAGAGACGAAAGTGAGATTGTTGTGATTGTGTGAGAATGTATCTCTCGTAGTTGTGTGTTTGAGTTTCTTTCTTGAAAATAAACAATTTCATTCTTTTAGCATTATATGATACAAATGCTTAATTCTATAAACACTTTTGCGAAAAATGAGGACTTCAAACAATAATGATACTAATTTCTGCTAGAGCAGGGTGTAGGGAAAATGAGGTGTAGTAATCTATATATATATATATATATATATATATATATATATATATATATATATATATATATATATATATATATATATATATATATATATATATGAGACTAAGCATGCCATATCACTAATGCTTACATGGCACTATAATGATGACATGGAGCATGATACGATGAGTTGGAAAAGGTGACTAGGCACTATTTCCGGTAAAAGTTTTAAAAATTTAGACACTATACAGTATCGAACTCTGGTCTTTTAGCCCATATGCAAACACCTCAACCACCAGAGCAAAGCACCAACTGTGATATGTTATTCCATTCCCAATTGAATATTCAACATAATCAGTTATGCTCTGTGCTGGCTACATGGTATTCCCACCTGCTCATGTCTCGAATGTAGAATGGTAGATCACCTGTTGACATGCAAATTTTACCAATACAGCTTTTCTTGAAACTACTACACATCTGCTCTAACTTTCCAGAATTAGCCACAAAACTACTACAATCAGAGAGAGACCATGTCTGAGCTAGAGGTAATTTATGAGTGTCACAAACTGTCTTCAAAACGATAAAGATTTCAGCCAGTTCATTTCGCCGTCTTTCATTTGAAGTCTTTATCTGGATATTTAAACATAAAATGAGAAGAAAGATACACTCACACATATCTAGAGATATATATACATTGTGCTATGGAACTCACATAAAATGTAGGATCTTCAGACACATTTGGAGACTTCAGATTCTCTTCCTGTCAAGTAGAGTCAAGCTAGTTAAAACATGAACAAAGCCATGGAATGGAATGAACAAAATTAAGAATATGATAGCAACCTTGAGTGCTCTCGAGACTTCCTCAACCTCAAAAGAAAAATCGACGTAATTTGATGATATTACAAGTTGCCTACACATTCATAAGACATTTCACAAAGGAATATATTAAGCTTACTTGGATTGGTGTACTTCTATCATGAAAAGCAACTTTTGATGCAACATACACGCCACCGATACCAGCTCCTTTTCAAGAATGGAGGTATTTCTATCGGTGGCGTTGAAAAGGAGCTGGTATCGGTGGCGTGTATGTTGCATCAAAAGTTGCTTTTCATGATAGAAGTACACCAATCCAAGTAAGCTTAATATATTCCTTTGTGAAATGTCTTATGAATGTGTAGGCAACTTGTAATATCATCAAATTACGTCGATTTTGCTTTTGAGGTTGAGGAAGTCTCGAGAGCACTCAAGGTTGCTATCATATTCTTAATTTTGTTCATTCCATTCCATGGCTTTGTTCATGTTTTAACTAGCTTGACTCTACTTGACAGGAAGAGAATCTGAAGTCTCCAAATGTGTCTGAAGATCCTACATTTTATGTGAGTTCCATAGCACAATGTATATATATCTCTAGATATGTGTGAGTGTATCTTTCTTCTCATTTTATGTTTAAATATCCAGATAAAGACTTCAAATGAAAGACGGCGAAATGAACTGGCTGAAATCTTTATCGTTTTGAAGACAGTTTGTGACACTCATAAATTACCTCTAGCTCAGACATGGTCTCTCTCTGATTGTAGTAGTTTTGTGGCTAATTCTGGAAAGTTAGAGCAGATGTGTAGTAGTTTCAAGAAAAGCTGTATTGGTAAAATTTGCATGTCAACAGGTGATCTACCATTCTACATTCGAGACATGAGCAGGTGGGAATACCATGTATCCAGCACAGAGCGACGCCTGGAAAAATCTCGTGGAGTTGTTGGGAGATCATTGTTAACTTGTGGTTCATGGTTTTGTAAAGATGTAACAGAACTCGACGAGGACGATTACCCTTTGGTTCCCTTTGCCCGTATTAGTAAGCTAACTAGCTGTTTAGCTATCTATATTAAGACCATTCAATTAGCTACTGAATATGTTGTTGAGTTATTCTTGCCAACGCATAGCACAAACAAAGCAGACCTACAAAGCTTGGTGAAAAGAATGAAACAGCAAAATGTGTTTCACTTAGGTATTATGTCTTCTATTCAAGAAATCGCTTCAGTTCCTTTTAATTGGAACATTTAATCTCGGCTTTCTCTTATAGCATGTGACTCTGGTGCTGTGGGAACAAGCCACGGTGATGTTCTTTATCCGGAGAAAGTAATAACACATAGAAAAAGGAGGAGATCTGAGAGTTCGATTAGTTTGGAGGAAATTAAGAAAGATTTTGGCAAACCGATAGATGAAGTTGCGGCTATCCTTCATGGTTAGTTTATATACTGTATGTCTATATGTGATGTCCATATATATATATATATGTGTGCCTTTTGTAAAAAGTCATATTTTCACTTTGTACATTGTGTATATATGTAGTTAGCAGATCTACGTTGAAGCGCATTTGCAGGAATCTTGGTATACGAGAGTGGCCATCAAGACAAGACAATGACAGGTCGGTCGGTTTTGAGGAAACCATCGATCTTTATCGAGAAGCAGCGAAGGTGGATGTGCTTGAGGATAGCTTGTTGCTGAGGTCTCCAGGTATTTAATTTTGATCCCTTTACCTATAAGTGGGTCGATTTGGTTATAATTTATCTTCAACCAACACCAAGGTCTCCAGGTATTTAATTTTGATCCCTTTACCTACAGAGCTATTATGTGCGCTTCATCATCTACATTTTGTTGCAGGTCATAAAATATCGCTTTTTGCATCTGTCTTTGAAGCATGTTATATATTACGTTCTCAGATCCATGGTCTTATAGGTATGCTTTTTTACTCCATTTTCACTTGTATTGGCAGTTGTAAAATGGTGTTTGTTTGTGCCTTTACTTTTTGGATCTATGTGAAAAAAAGTTCTCCCGGCTACTCTACTAAACACATGCCAAAATGACGTGCTTGTAACATGATGGTTGAGGAATATCACAGCTTAAAATAGATTGCATGTGCATCTATTCAATATCATATTCTGGATTATAAGAACTTACCAGTGCTTGAGTTTACATGGTTGGCGTCACAAACCTTATATGCATATAAACTACATTCATTTTTTTTATGCTTATGATTCCTGGTAACTAAATCATGTATAGATTCAGTGATCAACTAAATCCCCATTGGACAGTGACTTGTAAGACGTTCGGTTAATATCAATAGATAACAGAATATGTTGTTGAAGCTCCTAATTTTATTTTCTATTGCTTTAAAATATCTACTCATTCATTCACAAGCAAACAATTGTCACGACCTCTGATTCTTAATTACTCCTTACATTCTATTCCACACAAATATTAGTATACAAATACTAACAAATAATATTATGAAGCTAGCCCGCCCATTTGGGCGGGCTATGAAGCTAGTAGTTAAATAAAAGGCAAATGATTGAAAAAATTATAATACTTGTCATAATTTACTTTTGTGGGTAGCGAACAATTTTTTTTGCTTTTGTGGGTACTTTTATTTTAAATTTATCCTTTTTAGGGTATTTTGCGAAATTTTTGGACATTTTTGCCCCTCTTAGCTAATAGAAAAAAAAATCTCCAAAGGGCAAAAATATCACATAGTACCCTAAAAATGATAAATTTGAAAGAAGAGTACCCACAAAAGCAAAAAAATTTGTTCGCTACTCACAAAAAGAAATGATGGCAAGTGTGATACTTTTTTCAATCATTTGCCCTTAAATAAAATCTGTTTGTTTCGAGTAATGTATACAAAAATTTTATGTTCTTCTCACACATAATTTTGATACCACAAAATGTTTGCGGCACTCGAGGATCACCAAATTCATCTGCCTTGAAGTGACTCTTTTTGTTTAATAGCAAAGCTAAGAACTACTTTTACGCTATCCTACATATCGCCACATAGATCATTAGACGCCATGCTTAGGGCATCTCTAATGCATCTAATCATTTTGAGTATAATACAATTTTACATATGCACATTATAATTTTACATCAATCCTTCACAACCCATTTACTATATTCTTATTTATGTTTCATAGAGAGAGAAATGTGAAAGGCTTTTTTATAAAAAAAAATCAATGAATATTATAAAGAGCCTACAATTAGAGGGTAAACATGATGTAAACTGAGAAGAACTTATTTTAGACCTACGATCCCCACAATGGGATTGAGTGATGAGTTAGCATGTAAGCAGTTTCATTGGACGATGACACCTTATCCCATTGTGAATGGCCTTAGAACATTCCATGCTTTGATCTATATTTATCTAGAAAGACATATATATCTATACCTATATAACAGAATGTTTTGCCAAATGCGACTAGGATAGCGACGATGTATGTGACGTGACAAAAATATGTGATATTTTTTTTGAACGGCGACTTTCATTTTTTTGGATTAGAGTCACACCCACCAAATAATGGGCCCTCATCCACCACATACCCAGACTATGTTGTCTTAACCAGTTCCACGCTGGCGTAGAGGGGATTATAAGTCGCTGGAGTAACGGCTGGAAGAAAACCGGGGCCGGCTTGGATTCGAACCTGCGCAACAAGTGGCTTACAGGCTCTCCTCTTCATTGCCTAAATATCAACAGAGCATGTGGACCACAAGTGAGGACTTCCGGTAGGTCACCCACCCAGTACTACTCTCACTTGTGGCTCACTTAATAACTTAAGCTTTGACCATTAGGCCACATGCCTGATGATACAAAAATATGTGATATGATAATCCAAGGTGTAAAATGTAGAATTAATAGATATCTAAATATGAACTTTTAATTTACCATTCTATAATATTTCATAAATTTTTATTTTACGCCCTTTTTACTATGAACTTTTAATGATACTTATATCTAAAATATAATACCAATTGAAGTAAACACTTAAAAACGCACACTAATTCGTATTTTTAGTATGCAAAATTATATTAATTATGTTCGTTTTTTCATCATGGTTAATACAAATATAAATATATATAATTTTTTACATACTCAAAACGTTCATTATTTATGTAAAACCATGTAGAAGATGTAATAATTTTTAAAAGATTTTAACTTATAATTCGCACCCTTACTAATATAAATATTCATAATATTATAATTATATAAAACTTATAAATTAATAAACTTTAGAATAAGTTTTTAACATATATATGTTTTAAATTTATTTGTTTTCATGTTGATCTTGATTACAAGATAATTTGGATCTTCTTGATTACAAGATAATTTGATTTCATGTTGTTCTTGATTACAACAAATTTCAAAAGCCCGACAAAAGAAAATTCAAAATTTCTAAACCAATAATTCTCAGCGATCGAACAAAATCCGAACGACATGTTAATAATCGAGTCTTCAAACACTAAATCTATCTACAAATTTCAAATACCAAACTTAAATTATAATAACCCACTTATTTGATAAGTATTACTGTTCAAATTTAAACTTATTATCCAAGTATCAAACATGTTCAAGTTAATAATTCTAATGAGTCAATTGATACGGATAATTCTAATGACTCACTTATGTAATAAGAATTACATCGCAAACTCAAAATAAAATATTAAATAACCTAATCGTAGGTTACTCTCAAACAAACGGTTACTCGAAAAACCCAAATAAATCTATCAATACAGAATCTATTCCAAACTATCTTCAAGCGAATGAGCATAATTACCATAACTGATCTACAAATTCGAATTACCAAAGAGCCTAAATTCTAACACAAAAGGCCGAAATAACAAAATAATTACCAAAACGGAACAAATGTCTCAAACTATACCAAGAGCAACAATTTGTAAACAATCCTCATTTTATTCCAAAGACAACGATCGATTATTCAGACTTAAATTTAACCATCCAATGATAACCAAAAACAACATAATCAACTTCAAATCCAAAAGTAACATAAAAAAACTTTTTAATTTCTTTTTCTTCAATGGTAAATGAACATAGCGCATATACCATTTGTTGGTAATGAAAAGGAAAAAACAAGTAAGCAAATTCGACAAACGAAGTGAAAACTTTATTCAAATACCAAACAAATATAATGACAAATTTAAAGATATCAAATATAAAATTCTAATTTTAATGTACATAAAACAGTAATATTATTGATCGTTATTTATAAAGGCAAATCTAAATACTAAAATTTAAATCCGACTCAAATTAAGTAATATATTAAAAACTAAATATGAAATTTATGGTAGAGTTTTAAGTCACTTTTCTATGATTATAATTTTCAGATCTTATCCAATTTGATCTAGTCATCAAACATGTAAGGGACGTTTTTGTATGCATGTGCTAATGCTTCACAGCATATTCACTGTTTTTTTAGTGGCTGAGAGAATATGTGATCTTGCTAGTAACGCAATTTGAATAATCAAATTGATTTAAAAGTAAATCCAACGTAGGACCAATAATGTCCCATGACACGTTCATTTTTTTAACAACGACGTCCTGCTTATCCATTGGACGGTTGGACCTCCTTAAATGTCACGGCGTCACGCACAACTTGACTTAGAAAGGTCCAACTATCCTAAACTTAATAGTAAAGCTACTAGAACCTTTGAAAAGGCAACAAAGAAAAAAAAAGGCTATTTTAAAAATCAATGGACAAAATGTTATCTTTCATATATTCATTATTTTTTTCTAGAATGGCCCCGAATGGCAGAATGTTCTAAACAAAAAAGTCACGCCACAACAAAAACGAATATCCAAACTACAAAAGTTGAACAACGTAGCTAAACTTGACTATCACAAATGTTACTGCACCAATCTCGATTCGTGGAACTAATGGTTACAGGATAGACCTTGTCGTTGCCGCCACAAAAGTACGAGTCCTAGAGTGCAACACCTCGAGTAGCCGGAAACTAGAGTCATGTGTTTAGTTTTATATAAAATTTTAGGGTTTAAGATCACTAATTTGGGTTAAGAAATTCCATCTCTATAGACACCACTCCAAAATAATTATATAATCTCTTTATTTCGATTGTGAAGTGTTCACGATTACTTAAATCATGTGGACCACGCTACTTAATTAATATATCTGTAGGGGTTTATCAAAAGTTCAAAACATTTACAATTTAATCCAACATAAATAGATGTTTAATAATTAGTATTCTGCTTCACACAACCAATATATATAATGGCAAATGATAAAAAAAAATTATCATATTTGACATCATTTGCTCTTGTGGGCAGCGAACAAAATTTTTTGCTTTTGTGGGTACTATACTTTCAAATTTATTCTCTTTAAAGTACCATGTGACATTTTTGCCTTTCGGGAATGAAAAAATTTTCTATTAGCTAAGAGAGGCAAAAATGTTCAAAAATTTCGCAAAATACCCTAAAAGGATGAATTTGAAAGTATAGTACTCACAAAAGCAAAAAATTTTATTCGCTACACACAAAAGCAAATGATGTCAAGTATAATATTTTTTTTATCATTTGACCTGTATATAAATCCAATTAACTAACATGAGCAGTATATATACAAGTGCAAGCAAGAATAATTAAAGTCAGAGAATAAGAAGAATATAAGACCGAAGTTGATAATGGTTTCGGTTGGATATGATGTTAATAGATTAAACTAGATTTACTAGATTACATTCTATATTTAGAGAACCAATTAAAGGTCCAATCTAGGAATTACAATACGATGGCTTCAAAAATTAGCCAACTATTTACATTTACAATCTAAGAAAGATTATATATAATCTAAAATATTTCTACCAACACTGATCAGTCTCCCATCTCCGTGACTTATAGCCACTTGCTGATTTCAATGGAGACGAACTTCTCACCACTCGCCTTTGAAACAAAGTCCGATCATAATCCGCTCGTTTTTCGGGGTCCGAAAGCGTAGTATAAGCTGCATGCACTTTCATAAACTCATCAGCCGATGAGTCTCCACTTCCTACATCCGGATGCAAAACCCTAGCTAGTTTACGATAAGCAGCTTTCACTTCTCGCGCATCGGCTCCAACTCGAACTCCAAGTACATCGTACAAGGACGAAGAACTAGAACTAGGTAACAATGTCTCTGTTGATGATGTTCTTTCGGCTGTTGCGTAAGCAGCTGAGATTGAGGTTCTTTTATACTTAATAGAAGTAGGAATTGATTTGTGTAGATCAAAAGTAGAGAATTTAGTGGAAGTAAACATAGAAGATGAAATAGTAGCCATTGATTGTTTGTTTTAGAATGAAATATTTGTGTGTGTGTGTTCTTGAATATGAATGAGATTAATGATTTTGTGGTTTGTGGGTATGATATAAATAGGGGTAACGAGTATGGGGTGAATACGTGGAGGTGACATATCTAGGGTTTATCCGAATGGAACAACTGGTTATCCGTTTGGATGTTAATGGTTGGAGTAATTATCAAAAGAAAAAGACTCGAGAGAGTGACTGAGTCAGCACCCACGATATGGATCTGGATCTGCTATATTCGTCAGTCTGGTCTTCCCACGTTTTTTACTCATGCCAACGTGTATTTCAAAGTCATAGGTTATAAATAGTATGCATTTGGTTTTTTGCTTGCATTATATTTCGGATACATCTGAAGTCAAGCTGAGAAAGTATTTGAGCTGTTGAATGAGAAATACTCCGTAGGTTTATTTAATATATTTAGGTCACAATATACGTAGTATAGAATTGTTAAACAAAGATGATTAAGCAATAAAGTAACACTATAATCCATTAATTTATCATATCCTAACTCTTGATATCAATTGTTATCTCATAATAAAGCCTAATATGATATTAATCTAAAGAAAGAATAGGTGCACGTATGAAAAACTTAGAGGAAAAAAAAAGAGAGTAACGTGAATCTCGAAATATTTAACTAGTGACACCCACCTCACAATGAATGAGGTGATGGTGGCCTGGGGTCGAGGAGGGAAGAGGGATGTATACCCAAGTACAAAGTTGTTACGGGACTTACACATGATCTCGTAACCATACAAATAGCTTCGTGACTATACATTGTTACGAGCTTCCCACCGCTTTGCCTTCGATGAAAGCCTTCATGTCAGCCTTCTCGCCCATTGCGTTGAATCTAGCACGAGACCAGTTTCAGACTAGACCCCTTCTTTAGATAGGGCCTATTGTTGATTTACTTTACCTCGCCTCACCGCCTTAACCTTTCTTTTGCTATTGCTATTAGCCCATTCCTAGTTTAGGCTTGAATAAATAAGGTAGCCCACTTTCATAAAGGCTTAAATTGGAGTTGTTCATGCCCTAGGGTAGGCCGGTATGCGACAATCACTTTCTCAAGGAATAGTCTAAGGCCGGTTAGAAAGCCATCTATCGGAAGCAAGGGGCAGGTTTGAGAAAGGGAGTTAATAGATGAAATGGTCTTTTAATGAATAGGACCCAGCGAGCTGAAAGAGTCAATCCCATCCTGAATGTGCTAATGAAAGCCTGAATTCAATAGGAAAGTGGGCTCTTCTTCTTCGATTCAAGCAAGTCGACCATAAGGTGAATCGATGACCTGACTGAAGCCATTCCTAGCCACCATTGCTTTCGAAAGAGTCTGTCTTGACTTTACCAGCTTCTCTAAGATATCAATCACTAAACTAAACAAAGTAGCAAAAATCATAAGAGAAGAAAAGTTCACAGAAGGTTGAGAAGTAGTACGCCCGGTTCACCAGGTTCTACCACTGTAGGGCCAAATCATAGTCAAAAGAAGAGTTTGATCCTGGCTCAGAAGGAATGCTAGCTATATGCTTAACACATGCAAGTCGAACGTTGTTTTCGGGGAGCTGGGTAGAAGGAAAAGAGGCTCCTAGCTAAATGTAGCTTGTCTCGCCCAGGAGGTGAGAAGAGTTGAGAACAAAGTGACGAACGGGTGCGTAACGCGTGGGAATCTGCCGAACAGTTCGGGCCAAATCCTGAAGAAAGCTAAAAAGCGCTGTTTGATGAGCCTGCGTAGTATTAGGTAGTTGGTCAGGTAAAGGCTGACCAAGCCAATGATGCTTAGCTGGTCTTTTCGGATGACCCCTAATATATTCCAAAATTTGTTTCTTCAAATTAACGGTATATTATAAGTTGCAAATACTTGGAATATATATATATATATATATATATATATATATATATATATTTCAAATCTTATCCGATATGAACATTAAACATGTAAAGAGTCGTTTTAGTATGCACATGCTAATGTTTTACTGTTTTGCGTATAGACTGTGTTTCTAGTGGCTGAGAAGATGCGTTTTAGTATGAAACTAGCGGGTTAACCCGCGCGTTGCGGCGGGAGTGCGTTGCCCTCGATTATTTTATTTACGCGAATGAAGTTGCTAAAGTTTTTTTTTTTTTTTTTCCAGGACTGTATATATTTTTTTTTGTTATTAAGGACGAAATTTGCAAAAGGTCGATAACGGGGGACTAACGGTACGATTTGAAGCTAATTTGAGGGACTAAAAGTGTAAAATGCGAATGAACAGTGCACGCACTATTTAAAACTGGATGTTTACTGTAGCAGGTACTGTTCTGCACTGTTACGCATTGTAGCAGTAACATTTTCGTTTTCAGTCCCTGAAATTGGCAGCCTATTGCAACGTTAGTCCTTAGAGACTTACGGTGAAAAAAAAGGGTAACCTCAGGGGCTGTTTTTGCTTAATATTTGCACAGAAATAGCCCCTCAAGTTATTGTTCCGTTTCAAATTTAATCCCCGACTGTTAGTTAACGGACGTTAAGAACTAACTTTGCAATTGAGCAGTAACCTCAGGGACTAAAAGTTGCAAAACTGAAAACTGCGCACGCACTGTAGCTACAACCCAGGAACGGTTTTTAGTATATACATATAATTTGAATATTCAGTTTCAAAAACAATTTACGCTGGACCAATGGTGTCACTGATATGCCTCCTTCAATTTTTAATACCGATAATCTATCTTATCCATTGGACATGCTCACATGTCACATTTAACGTGACTAAGAAAAGTGGAACACCACTAAATATAATCTCTTTCGATTAGTGAAAATACCAGAACCTTTGAAAAGCCCATGGTTCTAGAGTCTCGCAATAAAACTACGGCCGTTATCTATATTACATAAAAAAACAAAAACTACGTGTTAAACTGTCATATAATTCAATACATTAAAATATTAAACTATCTTTTATATTGAAATTACAGTATTAAACATAAGAATATTCTATGAATAGTTTTCTAAGTTAACACATGACAACAAATAGTTCATTCAATGATTTCCTAACTACAACAGATACAACTAATCTTTTATATAATAAAGGAATTACATTATTTCGAAGTGATTTTGTCAATTCATTCTTATTGAAAAATAATTGGGCCAATAGGAGAGCTCAATTTCACCACGTAAGCAAAATCGTGTGATATAATTGGTTAATAAAAATCAAAATTAAATTGATTTTGGTCAAACTTTAATAAATTTGATGGAGAAATTTGGTTGATAAAAATAACACATAAAAATATAAGTGTCAAATTTGTGAAAATAAAAACTTAAAAAAAAAAAGAGGTAATTAATAAAACTTTAGTGGTTGAATTTTTAAAAATTATATAGAGTTAAGTGTAATATTATAAATCTTCATGTTTTTTAATAATTTTGGATTATAAACAAATACCCCCTCATACTTTATACTCTTTATACTTTATATCTTAAAAAATACAATGTATATGTTATTTTAAATAACAACATATAAATTTGCATAAGATTATAAGTACCAATTTTTTTTTATTATATACGTTAAATAAAGACTCATTTATATCATTTTTAAAAGTTCAACTTATGTGAACACGAGTTTACATTTTAAATACGCTAAATTACTGAATACGGGAATATAATTATTAAAAATTGTATGCACGGGTTATTTTAAAATAAAAATAAATATACGCGATTGTACTTATAACAATGACTCATGTAATTTTTATTTATTTATTTAAGGATATCTAGAAAAATATTTTTAAAAACAGTAGGGAGTATACTTTAACTTTATCAACGCTCATTATTTGCTATAAAAATGCATCATGAGTACAACATAATATCAGTAGTGAAATTTAAATAACAATATCAACATCTTTGTCAGCTAAATAAAATTAAATCTTAAGTTACTTAACAGAAATTTTTACAAATATTTTACCAAATTTTAACGGATATTAATGCATAATGAGAAACTCGTGCATAAGTATTAGTTGTACTTATATCACAATTTTCATGGGCAAATTCTTATATGTGTATATACTGAACTAAAATGTTAAAATAATTTTGATTTATGTGTAAACTTCGTGCGTGCATTAAACTTATACTCCCTCCGTCTCAAAATTATTGTCAGGAGGCAAAAATCACACCGTTTAATAAAAGTGTGACCACTACTATTCTCAACCACTCAAATAGAATATTCTCCCACTAAATTACCTTTTTATTACTAAACATAGAAAGTGGACTATTAATTTGAGACATCCAAAAATGGAAATGTGGACCATTATTTTGAGACGGAGGGAGTAACTATATAATTATATGCAATTACCTTTAAAGACACAATATTCAGTATTAATACAGAATAATTTTTTTTTGTTAAAACCCTGTGCGTGCACAGGTATTATAACTAATACATACATACACAATGGCATACATCCATACATAAATACAAATTTTCATTCTATATGTGTTTGAGAAACGAAAGTAACAAATTAAAAGATTACACTATATGAAAAAAAAAAAAAAAAAAAAAAAAAAAAAAGACCTCTAGTTTAACTTTATATAAATAAGATTACACAACCTCATTAAACATATACTACTAATTAATTTTGTTCTATTGAATGGATGGTACGATTGGAACTTTATTTAGTCGCTGCTACATCAATTATGCACTCATTTTTACCTCATGAACTTATATGTATTATTGAGATAAATTATTTAATTAAACATTCAATTATATTTATCATTATTTGCTTGATTCTGTTGATATTTTTTTTCTTCATATGCTAAGCTAGCTAGATAACTTAGTGTTTATTTAGAATACTATGAAATTTATTGGTGTAATGATTATTCTTATTGTCTCTTGTTGATAAATGTGTTTGTTAGAAGTCAAAAACCGGTTAGGATTCCGAAGTTGCTTGAACGCTGACTAGAAACGACTAATTAAATACGTAGAATTAGGTGTTTTATTGGATTTGATATTAAAGCGTGTTCTGGTTATTTGGTGAATCTTAGGCATTCTTAGGGGCCATTCATTCAGGCTACTACATAAACGTGTGACTGATCAAGACACAATTGGTAATCAAGAATATCCCAATTAAATTAAACAAGACGTGACAATTCAATAAGATTAATAAGATCACCGCTAAAGAGTAGTGCACCATAGAAAATACTCTTTTCCCATCATATATGTTCACACTAAATTTACTTTTCTTGCATTTTAGGTTAATACTAGTTCAAAAAATCCCTCAATACCCCAATTTGTGATTGAATCAAGGCATATTTTTAAAGCGTTTGAGAATGATCAGAATCAACCGATTCATGAGTGTTGTCAGAACTGTTAACAACTACTTGAGAATCAACACAAGCAAGTGCTAAATTGCTTGTTTTAATCTCGGTTACCTAACTAATAATTGCTTTGGCATCATGAAACAATTCATCATAATCACTGACAGATTCATTATCAGTTGCTGATGCATGTATTCCGACCAGGATTTAATATTTATAATTCTTGTCTACCTAAGGTTTACCTAATGCACTAATGAACAGTGAACCCGATCGTGCGTAGTATAGAAGGTGGTAAAGCCGAGGTCGTTCCCAAGAGCTATGTCGATGAGGATCCTATTAAGTCTAAGTGTCACTTGTTTTAACTGGTTTTAAGGTTGAAATGATTAACTAAAGACAAGAAATAAAATAGCAAAAAGTAATAAAGGTTGTGAACAATGGTGAGAAAGTGTGCTAAGCTAATTAATCATCCTATCATGTAATGTCTATGTTTTATAAATTACTTTCAATTGATTCAAGTGGGGGTTTAAGTTGCTAGGACAACATTTGGTCAATTCGTCCTAACCTATCAACAAAGGTTTCTACCCGACGTCAAAGGCCTACCCTTTTGGGAGTCAAGGGTCTTAAGCAACCTAAGCCAAGTCATTAAGTACCCTGTAGAAAACTAGAAGGGGGGTTGAATAGTTTATCAATTAAAACTTTGTTTTGAAACTTATTGTAAAGATCAATTGATATTGATATTAGATATGTTAATGAAATATGCAAGCAATATGTAAAAAGTAAATAAGGAAAGAAATGATCAAACCACAACAAGTTGTTTATAGTGGTTCGGTCTACAAGGACTCTTTTTCCTTGCCCTACTCCACTCCTCGAGTCTCACACTCGAGAGTTTAACTTCACTAGTCAACAAGCTCCTTTCACCGGCGGAGAAAACCTTTACACTTCGCTTACACTATTTCCGACACTAAGCTAGATGTCGAGTTCTTTCCAAGGGTACAACTACTCCCACACACAATGTATTTTGAGGACTAAAATACTAACCACTCACACTCACAAGATTATGATGGTTTAATATAACAATGAAGTATGAATCAACACTAGATCATACAACACTAAACAAACAAGACTTCCAACTTCTCGTTTAAAGCTTGAATGTGATTTGATCTTCTTTGCTACAAAAGAGATCACTAATATGATATGAAACTGAGTTAGAAATGTTAGAGAGAAGATATGTAAGAGAGTATGATAGAAAGGGATGAAAAACTACTTGGCTTGGCATTGCTATTTATAGCCAAAATGGACAGGAGCGTCCACGGACCGCGGAACCCTTAAAAGGGTTCCGCCCGTGTACCAATTTGGTACCGCCGGGTCTGACAGCCAAGATATCAAATCTTGCTAAAGTCAACTCTATCTAAGTGAGATTGTGCAAGATATGAAGAGTACAAATCCACACAAAATATCTAATAAAATCTTCCAATGATTTCCATGATGCATCACATGATGTCATATGTTGTATTTCTATTTTTAGAAATATGCAAGTACTTAAGTAGTGTTTGGTTTTAAGAACCTAACACATTCTAAAAACTACTATCATACATAATGATTAGATTCATATCAAGATGTTACTAATCATAAATGTAAATGCTTGAATGATGAATATGTTGTTTGAAAAAGCTTGTTTTAATATCTATTAAACTTGACAAGCTTTAAGCTTTTATATAAATTAAATTTACTTTTGTCGTTAACAAAATTAGGTAAAGATCAAAAATATAAATAACGTTTAATGATGATATTTGTATTAACAATCTCCCCATTTTTGTTGAGGACAAAATATAAATTTTATTTTTATAAAAGATACAAAGTTTGTGCAAGAGTTATAAAAATATTAGTTTTAGAACTTGAAGAGAGAATGATAATGCAAGTGTATGATGTTTGACTTTTTATGAAAGTCAAAGTATTTACTAGTTGATGCATGATGTTGACTTTTTCAGAAAGTCAAAGTATGCAGTTGACTTTTTCAGAAAAGTCAAATGTAAACAAGTTCTATATTTTCTCCCCCTTTTTGTCTCAACAAAAAGTATAGGTGATGCGGAATGTAATGAGCCCGAGCCATTATCTCCCCTTGATCAAAGCTCCCCTATAATTGGGTGCGTAATGGGAAGATACATGGATTGTGAAAATAAAAGCTACAAAAAAAATGTTAGTAATAATGATCATTCACAAGCATTTCCAAACACTATGTAAAAGCACCAACACTATAATAAAAACACTATTCATTAGTTAAAATTTTCATGAATAAAGATCATGAAATGGGAACACAATGATGTGTTTTAGTACAAGAAAAAAAAATAATCCTAATAAGAGAAAACTAGAAATACTAAACTATGACCATCCTAATTTGATGGTGGATGAGAAAGAGCGTTGAGGCGTTCAAGGATATGATTGAGGATGAACCTCATTTCTTCTTGAAAGTCAAGGACCATAACCCGTGTCCTATCAACGGTTTGGGCCGTTTGCTCACAAGTTGAGCAACCATGCCTATGGGGTAGTATGTTTGGGAGGTTGTAGGTGGTGGAATGGTAGATGTGTGGGTGTCGGTGGAAATGTTTGGGGTGGTCATGATGGATGCAAGCAAAGCATTTTGCATTTGCATTGTCTCACTCAAGTGAGAATCCACCATGCCTTTGAAGTGGTGGAGGTTGTGGAGTTCCGCTTGAATCTCCTCTCTAGTGGGATTGGCATCCCACATGCACTCCTCAATGTCCTCAAGATGAGGGGACATTGATGTGGGGAGTGAATGATCCCCATACAAAGGACCATGAATGTCTTTGTGAATGGGGTGGAAGAGAAGAGGTTTAGGCCCTAATGGGGCGTTTGGGTCAAAGGATGACCGAGGTGACTCATGAGCTATCCGCTCAATTGTGCCAAATGATGGCAATGGTGGTGGATGATTTAGCCTAGGAGGCAAGTCATCCAAGTCCTCCAAGAAAGGATTTGGGGAAGTTGGTGGAGTAGAAAATAACTTCATAGGAATGAGAGTTGGAGATCTTGGTGAAGGTGGTGAGGGTGTTTTGGATGTTTGGATGGGTGCCGGTGGAGGTGAAGTTGGTGTTTTTGTTGGTGGTGGAGTGGTGATCACAATGTGTGATTGAGTAGGTGTGGCCAAGGTAAGGCTTGTATCATCTCGGATGGGAGATGAGATTGTGAGTGGAGAAGACTCGGATGAGGAGCTAAGGTTAACGAAGCAACAAGGCCTCACACTAATTCTATCGGTCTTCTTGCAAGGTTTTGGAGATGATTTTGTCATTTTTGACTTTGGTTTTTCTTTGCTAGATGATAGTAAGAATGAATAAGGTGTGAGGATGATCATGGTAAAACCTCTCAATTTATAGAAGTGAAAAATTATGGAGAAATGTGTTTGATTTGATGTTAAACCATTGAAGAGATGAGGTTCCTAATGATTTGGAAGTGGGTTGAATGCTAGTCATCTCACCCAAGTCAAGCCATTCAAGAGAGATGGAGTGAAGAAGAAAAGATTTGCAATAAATGTGTTCTAATGAGTGGAATTTCCTAATATTCAGATCACCCACGGATTTGAAGGTACCAAAAATTTGGTTCCTTCCTTTATGCAAAAGGGCTCCTTGGGTGGATTTTTCAAATTTTTGAATTTTGGTGGGAAATGGATTTCTTATATACCTAATTGAATTATACTAGTTCTAATAAGAGTATAAGCAAGTTAGGATTGACTTATAAGCATTGGATGGTAATTTGGAATCACGAAATGGTCGAAATTCAAAAAGTTACCTGAAGGATCCACGACACCAAAAATTTACACGGACGAAACCCAAAAAAGGGTGCCGTCTGGTCCGCCTGTACAGGTACGGCGGTACCAATTTACATAACGGACGGTACCAAATCGTTGGTGCCGTCTGATCCGTGTAGTGCAGAAAAGTAGACAGAGTTAGTTTTTAGGTGGCGGGGACTTTTCCAAAACCTGAAATTCTTCTCAAAACATGTGATACTAAACATTTGTAGTTAGGAAAAGCAGATAACACATATGTAAACATATTGGAGCATGTATTTTGAGCAAGGCTTTTTGATTTTCACATTATAGTGAAAATGGGTAAAATTTGATAGCATACTTGCGCTATCCCCCTGCATAAGATTGTTAGCATTCACCATTGTTTCAGGTTATATTATCATCCTACATAATAAAAACAACGAAATTGTATCAAACATTAACGATAATGCATTGTTCTAAACACTCCTTAAAAGTACCCTTATTTGTCCAACTTCTTATAAATCTTGTTCATCATCCTACCAAGGCACTTGAACATTCCCTTAGTTTGCTTGAATTTCGCTGATTCATTCTCTATCTCGGGAAGAGATGCATAATACTCATGAGGCGGAAGACGAGAGCTTGGAAGACCATCCTCGGAGCTATTTGATGATGATGATGATGGAGTTGGAGGTTTTGCTCTCTTGCCTTTTGTCTTAGCAACTCGTGCATCACTCAAAGGTACAAAGATGTGAGGGATGAGCTCATAGTGTAGATGCATCCCTTTTGGACTTGGTCGAATTGGTGCAAAGTTTCTATAGAGACGGGTGAGGAGCATTCCGTATGGAAGAGCAACCGATCCTTGAGTTGGAATATCAATCATTCTCCTAGCGATGTAGTAAGCTAAATTCAATGGTTGACGGGTGGACAAGTTGTAGAGCATATGACAAAGGCAAGCGTTAATGTGATCCCTATTTCCTATGGTGCTAATAACGTTGGCTCTAAGTAGCTCCTCCCATTTATTAAATTCAGGCTTAAGTTCATTTAGCTCCATTCCATATGGATCTCGGTTTACCTCCTTTCCCTTTCGGGTAACTCGGGTTGTATCACCTTTTGGATTAAATAGGTGTTCACGGATGACATCCTTATCAGCCTAAACGGGTTTGGTAGGGAAGAGTAGCGGTCATTGATTAGCATCAAGATCAGTGAGTGACCACTTATCCGTAGTAGACACAAGTTCCTCGGTTGGGAATTCCTAACACTTGAGCAAAGTTGCCTAAGGTGATGGTGTAGTCGTTTTGATTGATTCTAAACCTAAGACAAAATTCATCATCGTCTTCATCACTAAAGCCGGTCATACTAGCATAGAATTCTAACACAAACCTAGGACAAATTGGTTCATCGATGTCAAGAAGACAATCGAATTGAATGGCGGCTAGTTCTTCACGAGGGTTGGTATTTTCAAGGAAGGATGAGTGAATGGTTCTACCCTCATGGAAATACCTTGATTCTAGACCCCTAAATATTTCTACTTGTTCCTTGGTAAGTCCTTTGGTTTTGTGGTGTTTGGGAATGTAGTTAAGGGTGTCTTTGTGATCATAGAATCTTGCGGCTACCATGGTTATTCCTAAGGACAAGAATTAATATGTTAAAAATGAGAATGTTTTTGGTTCTAGTGTGTGCCTATATGAAAACAATTTGGAGTTGCGGTTATCTCGACTCATTTTATGCACAAAATGGTTTTAGAGGGGTGTTTGGGAAATACCATGAGATAACCCAAATGCTCCTAATTCAATGTGGCTTCATTTGAATATACCCGGGAATGCATATTAGTTATGCAATACCTTTAGTATTCAAGAGCATGCAAGTGATGAAAATTTAACGTTTCTATTTGTATTAGCAATGAAAAAATTGTTTTCCTACAAGTGAGAAGCTTTTCAAGACTTTTGACATGGGGTGTTTGGTTGTTTGAATAAGGCCTTATATTCATTATCTATCAATTAGTGGGAAGCATGATTTGTTTATGCAATATGATAATGTAGTACCTAATTTCAATGACTAGTTATGTATTTTGCCAATTGAATTCATATTTGGTATAAAAGCATACATAAAACCCCATGTAATGATTTGTGATAGTTTTGTGCACAAATAAGAATCCTAGACTCAGAATTAAGAGATAAAATAGGAGTTAGGATACTTACAATGATGTTATCTTCAGTGATTAGTGAGTGGGAAGGTGACAATAATGAGCTTGGTTTAAGTTTTACACGTTTTGGTAAAGTGGGTTTTGAGGAAGAGGATGATTTGTATATAGCAGTTTTGCTTCTGTAGACACCACGGACCAGACGGCACCAAATATTTGGTTCCGTCTGTGTTGTCGTTTGGTGTCGTGGCTACAGTAGCAGGTACAAGACAAAATTGTTTAGTTTTGACTATTCTAATGTTTTGGGCTATGTTTATCCTACATGTTTGGTTCCATTAACCCTAAACCAAGTCTAAGAAGATTAAAAGGTTCTCGTTTAAGAGGCTTAGTTAAGATGTCGGCAATGTTGTCTTCGGAGGATACTTTCTCGATTGAAATGTTTCCTTTTTGAACATTGTCGCGAAGAAAGTGATGGCGGATTTCAATATGCTTTGTACGAGCATGTTGAACGGGATTCTTGCTGAGATCGATGGCTCCTTTGTTGTCGCAGAGTATCACAATGTCGTTGAGATGAATTCCGTAATCTACGAGAGCTTGCTTCATCCAAAGAGCTTGTTGACATGCTTTTCCGGGTGAGACGTACTCGGCTTCAGTAGTTGAGATGGCCAAGGCCGTTTGCTTCTTTGCAAACCATGAGGTGAGACAATGTCCAACAAAAGTGCAAATACCACTTGTACTTTTTCTATCGACATAGTCACCGGCATGATCCGAGTCGGCATACACTATGGTTTCTACACCCGTTCCTTTGGGATACCATAATCCTAAACACGTTGTTCCCTTAATGTATCTAAAAATCCTTTTTAAGGCTTCTAAGTGTGATGCTTTTGGGTTTTCTTGAAAGCGAGCACATAGACAAACACTAAACATAATGTCGGGTCTACTAGCTGTAAGATAGAGTAGGCTACCAATCATTCCTCTATATTTAGTGTTATCTACGGATTCACCTTCCTCATCCTTGGTAAGTTTAGTGTCCGAGAACATGGGTGTCTTAGTTGGTTTGGAATCTTCAAGACCAAATTTCTTAAGCATGTCTTTTATATATTTAGATTGGTTAAAAAATATGCCATCTTCTAGTTGTTTTATTTGAAGTCCTAGAAAGAAATTTAACTCACCCATCATACTCATTTCAAACTCGTTGTGCATGATTTTAGAGAAATCATCACATAACTCTTGACAAGTTGATCCGAATATAATGTCATCAACGTATATTTGAACAATGATAATATGTGATTTCATTTTCTTGGTAAAAAGAGTATTATCTACTAATCCCATAGTATATTTGTTATCAATAAGAAAAGTATTAAGTCGGTCGTACCAAGCTTTTGGTGCTTGCTTAAGACCATACAATGCTTTCTTGAGTTTGAAGACATGATGTGGTTTCTCAAAGTCGGTGAAACCGGGAGGTTGAGCAACATACACTTCTTCGTTAATAAACCCATTAAGAAAAGCACTTTTAACATCCATTTGAAATAATTTAAAATCATAGGCACATGCATAAGCAAGCAATATTCTAATAGACTCAAGCCTAGCTACCGGTGCATAAGTTTCATCATAATCAATCCCCTCTTGTTGATTATAACCTTGCGCTACAAGCCTAGCTTTGTTTCTAGATACTATCCCATTTTCATCCATTTTATTTCGAAAAACCCATTTCGTTCCAATTATAGTTTGATCTTTAGGTTTTGGAACTAATTTCCAAACATCATTTCTAACGAATTGGTTTAACTCTTCTTGCATGGCAATTACCCATGATTCATCTTTTATTGCTTCATTTACGTTTTTCGGTTCAATGGTGGATACAAAACAAAAATAGTTACTTTGATTTTGGGCTTGTGACCTTAAGGTTCTTTGATTTAGTTGTCCTATGACCTAGTCTAACGGATGACTCTTAGATTCTTTGATGTTTATAATTTCTTTATTTAATGGTTCATCTTCCTTGTTATTATTAATTATTTCTTGACCTTCTATCGTTTGACTTTCAACTAAGTCATCATCTACCGAAGGTGATGTCTTAGAGGGAGGTGGACTTTCGTCGAATGTTATGTTCAACGATTCCTCGACTATCATTGTTTCTTTGTTTAGGACAATGTAAGCTTTACTAGTTTGAGAATAACCAAGAAATACACCTTCATAAGACTTTGGGTCAAACTTGGTGAGGTAATCTTTAGTATTAAGAATAAAGCATTTACAACCAAAGACTCTAAAATATCCTAGAGTTGGCTTTTTACCTTTATAAAGCTCATATGGTGTTTTGTTTAAGAAAGGACGTATTAAAACTCTATTAAAAATATATGTAGAAGTGTCAACGGCGTTACACCAAAATTTTTGAGGAATGTTTTGTTCATTAAGCATTGTTCTACTCATTTCTTGAATTGTTTTATTTTTACGTTCTACTACTCCATTTGATTGAGGTGTTCGTGGAGCGGAGAAGTTATGTGTTATACCATTTGTGTCACAAAAGTTTCCAAATTGAGTTTCGTTGTCAAATTCACGACCATGATCCGTTCGGATTCACACAATTTTAACACCTAGTTGATTTTGAATTTTCTTGCTAAGAATTTCAAATTTATCAAAAGCTTCATTTTTGGTTTTCAAAAACATCGTCCAAGTAAACCTTGAGTAATCATCTACTATGACCAAAGTGTATAAGTTTCCTCCGTAGCTTCTTATAGCGGATGGACCAAACAAGTCCATATGCAATAATTCTAGACACTTAGATGTGGACACCATATTTTTAGATTTGTGACTACTATGGGTTTGTTTACCAATTTTGCAAGCGTCGCAAAAGTGTTGGTCATATTTTAGTTTTGGTAAATTCCTAACTAGCTCTTTTGAAGATAGGTTTTGTATAAGTCTCATATTAGCGTGACCTAAGCGTCTATGCCAAAGAGATGAGCTATCGTCTAACGTTGTTAGGCATAGTTTGTCATTAGATGTTTTATCTATTTTCATTACGTATATATTATTTTTCCTAACTCCTTTAGCTATGGTGATACCATCTTTTAGTATTTTACTACCATTTTCATCAAATAGTACTTTATACTTTTTATCACATAATTGGCTAATACTAAGTAGATTAAATCCTAACATATCCACATGAGCAACATTTTCAATAGTTAGGGAGTTATGAGCGATCGTACCTTTGCCAATAATTTTGCTTTTGAGATTGCTACCAAAGGTGACATTACCTCCGTCATACTCTTGGTATGATGAGAAGAGACTTTTGTTGCCCGTCATATGTCATGAGCATCCACTGTCTTTTATCCATTCATCAGGTTCCAATCCAACTTTCAAGCATACCTAGGAAGCAAATAACTCAAGCATTTGGTCCCCAATATCTCATGGGTCCGTTTGGGTTAAACATACCATTTATTTGATTCATGTATGGAAATGATGAAAAAGAGTTCCATGACATATAATCTGGAGTTTGATATGGTCTAGGGAAGTTTTGATTCCAACCATTGTGTTGGTAGTTGGGTTGTACGTTGTGGTTGCTCTTAGGAAAGGGGCGTTTGGAAAAAGGTGTTTTATATCGTTGTTGAGTAGTTTTTGATCTAAATTCATTTTTAGCAAGTCCTACTCCTGATGTAACAGCTGGTTTTAGTTTAACATTATCCTTGGTTTTGTTTGTTACTTTTACAAATTCAGTACGGTCCGTATTATGAACATTCTGTCCTACTGAAGCACCCACGGCACCAATTTGTTCAACGGACGGAACCCTATTTTTGGTTCCGTCTGGTCCGTGCTGTAGTGCAACAGATTTGACAGATTGTTCGTCCTTTTCGGCCGTTTTGTTTTGACTTTTTGGAATTAATACTTCATTAAAACCTAGCCCATTCATGTCTCCTGGTGTTTTATGAATTTTAACTATTTCATCGGCAAGAGCGATGTTCTTGTTAAACCTTTTAAATTTAGAATTGTTTTCGATTAAAACATCTTGTGTGAGCTTTAGTTTTTCTATTTCAAGTTTAAGCTCTTGACATGATTTACAATCATCGTCATTTGCTTTTCCTTTTTCTAGTCGTTTTGCTTTTTCTTTTAACTCATAAACTTCATTTTCCAGAAATTCCTTTTTGGTTTTTAAGAATTTATTTTTAGTTATAATTTTTAGACTTAGCTCACACAATTGATTATATTGTTTTTGCAAAGTGTCATCATCAATAGAAGAATAAGAAGAGTCGGAAAGTATCTCGTTTGACTCATGTGCCATTAGAGCGATCTCTTCCTTGCTTGATTCTTCATCGTCTTCACTATCACTCCAAGCACCACTTACAAAAGCTCGTTGAGTTTTGCTTTTAGGTGGCTTGGGACATTCTCCTATGAGGTGACTTGCATCACCACATCTAAAACATTTTCTTTCACCTTTACCCTTCTTGTCATCCCGATCTTTTCGGAATGGCTTCTTTTCTTCTCGAGGTTGTCTTACGAACTTTCCTCTTCTTCTAAAGAACTTCTTAAAATCTCTAACGGCCATGGCATATTCCTCATCTTCACTGCCGGAGCAAGATTCGTCATCATCACTTGATTCCGCTTTTGCTTTTAGAGCAACGAATTTGATCTTCTCCCTTTTTCCTTTGATGATCTCCGAATCTTTCTCCATCACCATTTCGTGTACTTTGAGGTTACCGATCAACTCGTCTAGTGACATTATTGAGAGATCTTTTGATTCCTCAATGGCGGTCACTTTAGCTCTCCATTTGGGATGGAGTGCTCTAAGAAATTTCCTGACAAAGTTCTTACTACGAAAAGATTCATCAAGTGCTTTAAGTGATGTAATAATAGTATTAAAGCGAGCAAAGCCACAATCAATGGTTTCATCTTCAGGGATAACAAATTGTTCATATTGTTGAACAAGAAGATCAATTTTGTTATCCTTGACTTGTGAATTACCTTGATGTGTAACAATTAAAGATTCCCAAATATCTTTGGCGGTTTCACACATAAAAATTCTTTCATATTCTTTTCTAGGTAAAACATTATAAAGCATCATTTTAGCTTCGTTATTTTTAGCAACTAATTTCTTTTGTTTATCAACAGAAATATCCTTTGTTGTAGAACTAAAATCCCCTTTAACAATAATAAACCAAAGATCTATATCTTTTGATTTTACATATGTTTCAAAACGGTTTTTCCAATAGATAAATCCATTGGTTTCAAAGAGTGGTGGTCTTTGCATAGATTGCCCTTCTTTAAAGTTTTCAGAATCCATGGATCATTTCAAGTTTATAAAATACAGATTATTTTTGAAATTCTTGAGCAACGAGGCTCTGGTACCAATTGTAGAAAACTAGAAGGGGGGTTGAATAGTTTACCAATTAAAACTTTTTTTTGAAACTTATTGTAAAGATCAATTGATATTGATCTTAGATATGTTAATGAAATATGCAAGCAATATGTAAAAAGTAAATAAGGAAAGAAATGATCAAACCACAACAAGTTGTTTATAGTGGTTCGGTCTACAAGGACTATTTTTCCTTGCCATACTCCACTCCTCGAGTCTCACACTCGAGAGTTTAACTTCACTAGTCAACAAGCTCCTTTCACCGGCGGAGAAAACCTTTACACTTCGCTTACACTATTTCCGACACTAAGCTAGATGTCGAGTTCTTTCCAAGGGTACAACTACTCCCACACACAATGTATTTTGAGGACTAAAATACTAACCACTCACACTCACAAGATTATGATGGTTTAATATAACAATGAAGTATGAATCAACACTAGATCATACAACACTAAACAAACAAGACTTCCAACTTCTCGTTTGAAGCTTGAATGTGACTTGATCTTCTTTGATACAAAAGAGATCACTAATATGATATGAAACTGAGTTAGAAATGTTAGAGAGAAGATATGTAAGAGAGTATGATAGAAAGGGATAAAAAACTACTTGGCTTGGCATTGATATTTATAGCCAAAATGGACAGGAGCGTCCACGGACCGCGGAACCCTTAAAAGGGTTCCGCCCGTGTACCAATTTGGTACCGCCGGGTCTGACAGCCAAGATATCAAATCTTGCTAAAGTCAACTCTATCTAAGTGAGATTGTTCAAGATATGAAGAGTACAAATCCACACAAAATATCTAATGAAATCTTCCAATGATTTCCATGATGCATCACATGATGTCATATGTTGTATTTCTATTTTTAGAAATATGCAAGTACTTAAGTAGTGTTTGGTTTTAAGAACCTAACACATTCTAAAAACTACTATCATACATAATGATTAGATTCATATCAAGATGTTACTAATCATAAATGTAAATGCTTGAATGATGAATATATTGTTTGAAAAAGCTTGTTTTAATATCTATTAAACTTGACAAGCTTTAAGCTTTTATACAAATTAAATTTACTTTTGTCGTTAACAAAACTTAGGTAAAGATCAAAAATATAAATAACGTTTAATGACGATATTTGCATTAACATACCCTACATGCAAGATTCGAAATAAAGAGTGCCCGGGTGCTAGCATCTTAGACATTCATTCCTAACTTCTTAAGTTCATCCATCCGAACGGTAATCCTTTGGTTAATTCGCACAAGAGGGAAAGGTAGTCAGTTGGTCAATTCTTACCAGCCTCTTCTCTACCTACTTACTTAGGGTCAGTTGGTCAATTCTCCTAAGTAACTAGATACAACCGCACTTCAAAACTACCGAAGCTAGGGTAACTACCATCGAACAATGCATGCATACACTAGAAACAATTTATGGAAGCATGAAAACACAAACAATACATCAAGAAATCATAACTAGGTTAGCACCAAGGGTGCTTAGCCGATCATATTAAAAGATACAATAAATTCAATATTTAACATAATTAAAGACATGAATCAAAGTAAAAGATAGTAGTGATCGCTAAAGCTTATCGATATGGTGTGATTCCTCCCTTGGAGATGGCTCCGTATGCTCCGTGTGAACTGCCCTTGGAACCCTCTTCACGTTCTCTGCCTTTTAGTTATGAGTGAATGATATAAAATGCAGATTTTAAGGCTTGTATTTATAGGCCCGATCACAGTTACGGCGTAACTTAAGTTGCAAGTTACGCCATAACGTAATTATCTTCAAAACAGAAGCCTCGTTAAAGTGACTACGGCGTAACATAAAGAATAGTTACGCCGTAAATGCAACTCCGCCGTAGTGTTGATGAGAGTTACGCCGTAACTAATACGTCCTTTTAACATAAGGTTGTTACGTAGTAATGCTAGTGAGAATGTTACGGCGTAGTTGATGGAGGTGCAAACATTTCATGACCTAGATGATTACGGTGTGACTTTAGTTGAGAGTTACGCCGTAACTACATTTGAGTTGGTCTTCTGTGAAAAAATCCTAGCTACGGCATAATTGAGAACATGAGTTACATCGTAGCTTCTTCATAAATAGCATACTAAGATAAAACCGTTAGGAAAATCTCCAAATCCGCGTCTCTAAGCTCCAATGCTCATATTTTACCTAGAAGTGAAATATAAAAGAATACAAGCATAAATCCATATAAATGACATAAAATAAGAGCATAACCGGAGGAAATTGACACTAAAAAGTCAGGACAAAAGACATGGTCTAAGATTGGATTTTGAGAAACAAGTCCAACTCTTGATTTTGTGAATACCAAGACAAGCCAACATTGGAGGAGTCAAGTTGATCTTCCTCTGATGAATTTCTATTCTCATCTGGAAGTCTTTGATATGAGCTGATGCTACGTAAGATCTCATGAACGTCATTACTAAGTCTATGACGTCTTGGTCTATACCTTTCTTATTATAGCAGTCTCTTCTTCTGTTAAGAATCTCTTCCAGATAGTGTGGGTAATGGGTTGAGGTAATCTGCTTCAGTGAAGTAAGAATGTTGATTATAAGTCCATGTGACATGATACTCAACTGATCCATGGGAGAAGTGATAAACAGATTTAACTTCGACGTATCTCAGAATTTTGTGCTTCGAGTAGACTTCTTCACGAGGCTTTCGTCTGAGCAACCTTAATTTGTAGAAACCCATTGATATTTCATTAACGTTAATTAAACCTAGATACGCGTCTCTGTCATACCTTTTAGGATCAATTTCATTCTCCACAAAGATGTTAGCAAATCTACCTTCTTCAAGAAATCTATTTGGAATCTCTTCAAACGTTGCAACTTTTTTCTGTTGATGGTTGGTATTTGTTTGTACCGTGAAGCATGTCTAAAAGATCATCATTGATGTAGGGAACTAAAGGTGAGGCATCTGATCTTGGGAATCTAGGAATTCGTTTCCATAAGGGAGTGCGTTGTCTTCTTCCTGGAATAACCACTTCTTCTGGAATAATTTGTTCTTGCTCTTCTGGTTGTGGATATTCTCAAGTGTTTTGAGCATTGAACGCTCAAGATATCTCATGATTAATGAATCTTATGTCCAAATATCTTTCACTTTTCAGCTTGTAGATCACCGAGTCATAGATGTCTTCGACTCTCTCATCAAATGGAACCTCATCGTTAAAGTTTATCCAAAATCTAGCATGAATGTTTGAGAATAACTGCTCGAGTCTTGCTGTAGTATCTTCTGGTTGTTCAACCATTGGATCCTTCAACACATCGTCTAACTCACCATCATCATCAAAGTCTGAATCACCAAATCCACCAAGCCTTGGAGGTATATCCCCTTCATTATACCTCAGATCATCCCAAAAGTCATTTGTATCTACACTTTCTTTCTGATTTCCAGCCCCAACCACTTCATCTTCCATGTTCACGACTTCATAAGGTTCGGTTTGTTGTTTGATTGTTGTCGAGGTGAATGTTGTTGTTGCATGGTGAAAGTTGTAGTTGACTCTGTTCTTTGACTCTGAGAGCTTTTATCCTCCTCAGAATCATCCTGATCAGTATCATCATATCTGCGCTTCATAGATTGTGGACGACATTAGGCTTCCAACTCAACCACTAAATTCGACAGCTTCTTGAGTAGCTTAATTGCCTCGTTGTTATTCTTTGTGGAAAACTAGAAGGGGGGTTGAATAGTTTTACCGATTAAAACTTGGTTTTAAACTATTTAGATCGAATTATGTCAATCTATTTGAACTTGTGTGTTAGATGTTGATAGACAAGCGTATAGATAAATAAAAGCTAAGATAAAGAGTAAGAAGTACAAAACCACAATGCGAGTGTTTATAGTGGTTCGGCTACAAGGACACCTTCCTTACCCTGCTCCACTCCCCGAGTCTCTTACTCGAGAGTTCTTAGTCACTACACAACACCAACTCCTTGTGGCGGAGAAGCATTCACAACGTCACCTACTCTTTTTACGATACTAGGCTAGACACCGGGTTCTTCCACTAGGTAGAACCACACGTAACACAACGTCGCCTATACTTTATCCGGTACAAGGCTAGATACCGAGTTCCATTATAAAGGAGGAACTACTACCCAACACTACACAACACCTATCCCAAAGGAGACCCACTCCTTATTACAACATCATCAAGGATATCAATGTCTTTGGATACACCCTATCTTTATTTGTACATCGATACACCTTATCGATTGTATACCCTTGGCATCTTTCACTAATGCCCAAGGGTTAAAACAAACTTTTGGTTTTTGATCCAAAACCAAAGAGATAGAGATAGATCCTCGTTATGAACAAGTTCAACTTGACAGAAGAATTCCAAAACAAACCTTGGACAGATTTTCTCGTTGATTTTGAGAAGGCATTATAGTCTTATGGTTCGGAAAGAGGTATTGATGTCTTCTTCGTATTGTAGAGGAGTGTCAACAATACGTCCTTCATGGAAGTGACGAGTGATGAGTTTCGAGATTATTGAACCCACGAACATGATTGCCAGGTGTGTTGGGCTCAAGAGAGATGTTAGGGATGTAGACATAAGTGAGTGAAAAGTCGAACTCATACTCATGAGATATGACGAGACCTATGGAAGTGAAAAGAATATGATGAGACTCGTTAGAGCAAAAGGGATGATCACTTAACGTTTTTACTAGCTTTCTATTAACAATTACGGTTAACTCACTTAGTATTTATCATTCTAGTGGGATATTTCTTTTTAAGATGAAAACTGTTTTTATGTTGCATGAGAATCTGTTTTCCAGAACCACGGTTCTCATGGTTCCCTTCCAAGAGGGATCCGTCTAGTTGAACTATAGGGATCCGTGCATCTGCAGTGACAGAAAAAGGATTTTGACGAAAAATAGATTTGTGTAGGCTTATAAAAGATATGTTTTTTAGCCAATATTTACTTAGTTAAACATGCATTGTAGGTTTCTAATGTATCTCGAAACCGAAAGTATGAAAGAATGAAAATAGAAGAAATGACAAACACATTATGAAAAATAAACTAGATAAACTAAAACATTAGTAGTATTTCATTTCAATGCTAAGAATGATACAAAGGATTGGATATAAAACACCAATGTAGATTAACAACAAAAATACATGTCTCCATAAGAAAACTTTATCATGGGGTACACGAGAGCGATAAGTGTCAAGACGATGAGTACGAAGGCGATGTAAACCATGATAATGAAATTCTTCATTGGTTTTGATTTGAGATGAGATGAGATAAGAAGGAAGATGAAGTTTGAATGAGAGGTAATTTTTGAAAGTGGAAGATTTGAAAAATGAGGGTTTGGTGGAGTTTGACGATCGGAAGGGATATTTATGGGGAATGAGGAATTTTTGAGATTTGTGTTTTGTTTTATTATTAGAAAGATTTAATGTTTGGATTAAGTGAAATAAGACACAAGTTTATAAACCTATGCAAGAAGAGTTTCCTAATGAAGCTACGTGTAATATATGAGTATGTGAAAAGATAATCATATAAGTTCCTATGTAAGCATACTTATTCTTAAGCTAATGTTATTTAGAGATAAGTAGGAAGTCATAACTCTAATGCATTTATGAGTGTCTTTCTTATGACAAGAAAAATGTCAATAGACAACTCCGGTTCCTCCGTGATTAAGATACCTTCTTAGGGAAGGTAATCTTGTTACCAAGCAATTCCTATGGCTTGATAAATATAAGCTTTAACTAAGCAAAATGACAAGGAAGGTTAGTGCAATTTAGTAGGATAAAATAAGAGAGAGAAAAAAAATAATGTTGTCATCTAATCAACATCCTACAAAAGTGTTTTTAAGACATGGTGTTTATTTTTGTAAAGACCTTCTTTGTAGTTTTCAATTAAACACGGATCGTATCAAGTTTTTAAAGTACAACATACTCTAAGAAACTTGGTAACGAAGCTCTGATGCCAATTGTGGAAAACTAGAAGGGGGGTTGAATAGTTTTACGGATTAAAACTTGGTTTTAAACTATTTAGATCAACATATGTCAATCGATTTGAACTTGTGTGTTAGATGTTGATAGACAAGCGTATAGATAAATAAAAGCTAAGATAAAGAGTATGAAGTACAAAACCACAACGCGAGTGTTTATAGTGTTTCGGCTACAAGGACACCTACATTGCCATACTCCACTCCCCGAGTCACCTACTCGAGAGTTCTTAATCACTACACAACACCAACTCCTTGTGGCGGAGAAGCCTTCACAACGTCGCCTACTCTTTTTCCGGAACTAGGCTAGACACCGGGTTCTTCCACTAGGTAGAACCAATCCTAACACAACATCGCCTATACTTTATCCGGTACAAGGCTAGATACCGAGTTCCATTATAAGGGAGGAACTACTACCCAATACTACACAACACCTATCCCAAAGGAGACCTACTCCTTAATACAATATCATCAAGGATATCAATGTCCTTGGATACACCCTATCTCTATTTATACATCGATACACCTTATCGATTGTACACTCTTGGCATCTTTCACTAATGCCACTTGACTTGACTTCTAGGCACCTTTCACTAATGCCCTTGACACGGACGTCTGTCACCTTTCACTAATGCCTTCGTCTTGACTCCTTTGGCATTATTCACTAATGCCTTTGACACGGACGTTTAGCACCTTTCACTAATGCCTTCGTCTTGAATCTTTCGGCATCATTCACTAATGCCTTCGACACAACACTTCTATGGAGAAGGAAAGATCTATCAATAAGAAAACCTTAGTAGTCTTGATGATGACGAAGCATGGCAACTCATGGACTTGAGCTTGCTCGACTTCAAGAGATGGTGATCTCACCTTTAAGAGGAACTTAGAGAATCACACAAAAACAAAACTACATACGAAGATCACTTGGATCTGTGGTTAAAGAGTTTACAACTCAAAGAGAAAATATATGTTGAAAGGGTGTGTTACAATGAAGAAATTGCTCACTATTTATAGAGGAAAATGTGCTACTGTCCCACGGATCCCTTACTTGAGGGATCCGTCTAGTGTAATGTGGGGGAATCGTGAGACGCTCCTCTTTGCCCATGGGTTTTGGGTCATGGGTTATGGGTCATGGGTCCTAGACTTTGGACCATGGATATCCAAGTAGATATAATGTATCTACTAGATGCAATGCATCTAGTCCATGGGTCATGGGTTAGCTCTATGGGTCATGAATAATACCCAATATGACTTATGCATGATGTCATGCAATGGGTTATGGCTTATGCTCTATGGGTATGGGTCATGGACTTTGGGTTTTACCCAACTATATTCAATGTATTTAGTCAATGGGTCAAATACTTTAAACTTCTACCCATTGTATTACCCATTACAACACATACTATTTATGTATATATCTACCCAATATGTAAACACTAGTTGTTGTACATATGCATTACTAAAACATAAAAGCACTATTACTTGTTTAGTATTTTATATGTAAAATGTAAGTGTGTTAGTAAACTATTGATTCAAACTATTTACGTATTTTGTTTGTTTCGTTAAAATGATTTTACGTTTGTTATCGACAAAACATTAGAAGATCGTAAAAATATAAATAAACGTTTTTACGGCTTATTTGTATTAACATTCTTCTTCAGTGATTGTTCGAGGTCTTTGTATTGATTGTCGATGCGGGTCGTAGTCGGTGGATCAGCAGAGGGTTTTAGTAGTCCATTGTATATGTTGGGGTGAGCTATTTGAATAGCAGGATCATTCAAAAGCCTATCCAACAATATTTTAGTGAGACAGTCCAATGATAGAGTTTTTGATGATTTCGAAGATCCAGATTGTGATTGACGTTGTCGTTGGGCTGAGAATCTTTCGTTCATATCAGCTCTAAGATTTCCCATAACTTACTTGAAGTGTTCTGTTGTGGCATATGGAACTGTTTCAGCTCGGATTCTCTGAGAGAGAATTGATGTTGATTTTGTCGAGATTTGCTTTAATGGTGTTGTTGATTATGGTTGTTGTCGAGTATGAGTTGTGACAGTGATTGTTGTTGTGGGTGTTGGTTGTAACATTGCTATTGTTGTTGTTGTTGTTGTTGTTGTTGTTGTTGTTGTTGTTGTTGTTGTTGTTGTTTTTGGTGTTGTTGTTGTTGGTATAGATGAAGTGACTTCGGTGGAGACTGGATGAGTGAGTTGGTGTAACTCAGTAGACCTAGACCTACTAGTGTCATTCTTCATCTTCGTTCTAGGCTCCTTTCTATAAGTGTCATCTTCGTCCCCTTTAGCATCTCCATCATCGTCATCCGGACGATCATCAATAGGCCTATCCTCCAAACTATCCTTATTCTCCTTAGAAGGTTCACTTTTCTCCTTTTCCATCCCCTCATCGTCTTAGCCTCCGTTTGTTTTCCTAGGTTCATCAGTTTTAGGCTCGATGATTTATCCACGTGCCCATCTTCTTCAGACTCATCATCGTTTTTGCTACTAAGCATCTTTTTCTTTGTTCGTTTACGACCTTGCTTAGTGTCTTTTATAGCTTTTCGCTTCTTCCTACCCATCTTAACTAGTCCTAGATTGGCGCTAGACTTGACCTTAACCTTATGCGCTTTTAGGGTATGTCCGCTTGGTTTTGAGCTTTTCATAGAAGCGTTAACTAATTCTATATACTCCTTGTATGCATCCGAGTTTTTGTCAGCTAGATCCCGCATGTCTTGTGGTATTGGCATTGATGCATGTGTTGTTGTCAATAGACGTACCAAATGTACCATGCATGTATGATTCATCTGCTATAGGATCTTCTAGGATTTTGCCTCATAAGTTGAGCAATCATCAGCTTGATGTATCTGACAAATGGAATGCACACGTTCTTCTTCTTCGACAACTTCTTGTTGGTTACATGATCGACTATAACAACCCAGATCATCCTAGCATAGTCGAAGTGGCGCTGATTCACAGTACCATAGCACATACAACTTGACTTAGAAAACTCGAGCTATTATAAGTTTAGAAAACTCCACAATTTAATTTCTCTATGGTAAAAGTATTAGAAGTTTAGAACATTTATACTAGAAATTAAGAGGCAATTAATTATGGATCTAGAGAACTCAGGTTGCCAAGATGCATATGCTTATAAAAAAATCTATTAAGTTTTAAGTATCGGTAAAACTGTAAGAAAAATATTAATTTAACAGTCATGAACACTCTGGTAATGCCTTGAAAAAACTTGTATATAAATTCCAGTATTTTGTTCCATCTCGAAAACATTACCAAAATCCAATAAATATACTTGCACAGAAAAACACCGGAATTTATTGTGGTTTAGGTCGGATGTTAATTAATAAACTAAACTCGGTTACATTCGATACTACATAACCATTTAACAATCTAACCTAGAAAATTCAATACGATGGCTTCAAAAATCTTGCCAAGTATCCTCACAATTGCTACTCTAATCAATATTAATTTACACTTAAAAAAAAAAAAAAAAAAGAGATGTCTAATTAATATTTCTACCAACACTGATCAGTCTCCCATTTCCGCGACTTATAACCACTTGCTGATCTCATCGAAGATGAACTTCTTGCTACTCGTCTTTGCAACAGCGTCCTATCATAATCCGCAAGTTTTTCAGGATCTGAAAGCGTGGTATATGCCGAATGCACTTTGATAAACTCATCAGCCGATGAATCGCCACTTCCAACATCCGGATGCAAAACTCTAGCTAATTTACGATAAGCAGCTTTCACTTCTCGCGTATCAGCTCCCATTCGAAGACCAAGTACATCGTACAATGATGAAGGAGTAGCAGTACGGAACGACATCTCTGTTGATGTTCTTTCGGCTGTGGCATAAGCACCAGAGATACTTGCTTTCTTAAACTTAAGAGAAGTTGGAAGTGCTTGAGATGATTTGTGTGTATTGAAAGTGGAAGCGAACAAAGAAAATGAAGATGCAGATGCAATTGAAATAGCAGCCATGGTTTGATATGAAATATTTGATGTAATATGAATGTGATTAGTGATTTTGTTTGAAGGGGTTATATAGGTTTATGTAAAATGGAGTTGAGTACGTGGATATGACATGGATATGAGTTATCCGAACGAGTATGTACAGGAAACTGTTGAGTTTATAATATATAAAACATACAATAAATATATAGACATCAAGAGTACACAGCGGAAGACTTAAGATCATAACAAATAAATTAATTAACTGAAAGTATGTGTAACGTACCTCTTGCGAATTTCAGATCCTTTGAGCAAAACAAAGAAGTGGTTTGAAGAGTTGTCCCTTACCGTTCTATAACTCAAACCAATATGGTGTAAGAATAGTGTCTTACAACCACGTTCTTGTACACACGAATTAACCAACGAATCAAGCGATTGCTAGATCTAACACAAGTCCTCGTTTAAGAAAAACGAAACCAAACTCCCTTACAAATGGGGTGTTCGGCCGAGAATGGGACAAGAGAGAGGAGAGGAGAGATCTAGGGTTAATTCAATGCACAAGTGTATGAAACCCTAGAACCTAACCCTCTTTATATACTAGTAGGGAAACTTTGGGAACAAGTTAGGGATTGGGTTGAAACCCATTACCCTTGGCCGGCCATAGGACAAGCCCAAGGGAAGACCCAAACTTTTCATTTCAAGTTTTTCCATTTCTAGTCCTTCTCTTTTCATTTAACGGTCGTTAGTTATTTTTCTGTCAAATACTTAACGATCGTTAACCGGACTTAATGTGCAATAATTAATCGTAAACATAAACATTAATTATTAACTTTAATTCTCATTCGCTAATGTGTGCAATCCCGTGGTCACGAGTTCGAATCCAGACATTCACATGTTTATAAATATATACATTTCCAACAGCTCCCACTTGGATATGTTTACAAAACGTGAAATGACATTGGTTAGCGTCTAGCAACACGCCAATGCCCCCGGTACAACTCGTGTATGGTTTTCTGGGGAAAAAACCAAGTTTGATGATTCATCATCATATTCATCCTTTTGTTTCTAATACCATATTAATAAGAATAAGGATCTTACTCATTTCTTAATTAACTATTCTGTTTCTCGCTTTATATGATTGAATAAGATTACCAACTCTTCTGAACATATTCCAGAAGACCTTGGGTATGGCCATACAAACATCTTAACAATCCTACGAGGGGCCCAGCAGTATTATACATCAAAATAAATTTGAAGGAAACAAATCCCATTTTTGACTACAAGCAGGATTCATAAATTTCGCCACACTTCTGAAAACAACCCTTATAACTACCAGTTACGTGTAGCGTTAGATTGCTTCACAAAAATGCACTACATCCATGACATATCTCTTGTATCTCAAGTCAGAGGATAAATATCCATGATATACTTAATGACAAAGATCCATAAAATATTATCATGCAGGTGGGATAAGTCCTATATTCAATTCATTGAATATCATCTGAAATTAGTCATGCTACGCATCAATATACTTTCAAGTATATTCTAACTAATATTCAGATTTGTCTTAATTCAATATCATTCCCATGTTATTGATTGACAACGGACTATTTAGAATAACTTAAGTTATTCAAGGATTTAAACATGCAAATATAGGACAACATCATAATAAATGAATAATAAACATAGCAAAATATTTTATTTCATTTCAATAATAATGTTTACAATATCCTTTTATCTAAAATACTTAGTCACAGATGGGCATGAAACTACTAGCTAAACGAAGTCCAAACTTATCAGACAAATGATTAAGTTTTTCACCAGGTAAGGCCTTCGTTAATGGATCTGCTAGGTTATCATATGTGTGAACTTTGAGCAACTCAATTTCACCTATCTCGACTTGCTCTCGAACATAGTGATATTGTCTAGGATAGTGTATGGTGCCCTTCATGACTCCAGGTTCATGGGCAAAAGTAATTGCAGCTGAATTGTCACAATATACTTTAATAGGATTTTCAATCGACGGCATAACACCAAGCCCCGAAACAAACTTACTTATCCAAACAGCTTCCATGGCAGCCTCAGACGCTGCTATGTACTCACTTTCTGTAGCAGACATCGCAAGTGTTGTCTGTTTCTTACTCTTCCAATCCACAGCACCTCCATTGATGACAAAAATGTAACCCGTTTGAGACTTCGTATCATCTTTGTCACACTTCCAGGATGCATCGCAGTAACCTGTAACAGACAGTTCTGCTTCTGGATTTCCTCCATACACTATGAACATATCTCTTGTAGCCCTAAGATACTTGAGAATATGTTTAAAAGCAATCCGGTGAATTTCACCCGGATTCTGTTGATACCGACTGGTCAAGTTTTGAGCAAACGCCACATCAGGCCTTGTGCATCGTACCGCGTACATGATAGATCCTACAGCCGAAGCATAAGGAACTTTCTTCATACGCGCCACCTCTGCAGGTGTTGAAGCACAGCCTTGGCTGCTCAAACCATGATTTACTTGCATTGGCAAAAATCCCTTCTTGGAATTTTGCATATTGAATCTCTTCAATATTTTGTCAATGTAAGCACTTTGGCTTAAACCAATTAGCCGCCTTGATCTATCCCTGTAGATCTTGATTCCAAGGATGTATGCTGCTTCCCCTAAGTCCTTCATCGAAAAACATTTACCAAGATAGGCTTTCACCTCATTTAGACTTGGTATATGATTTCCTATGATTAATAAGTCATCGACATACAGAACAAGGAAAGTAACATGACTCCCACTAGCTTTGTGATATACACATGGCTCATCAAGATTCTGAGTAAATCCAAAACTTTTGATTTCCCCATCGAATCTTTTATTCCATTGCCTTGATGCTTGCTTCAGTCCATAAATGGACCTCTTAAGCTTTCATACACGGTTAGGAAACAATGGATTCACAAACCCTTCTGGCTGTGCCATATAGATGTCTTCATCTAGACGACCATTCAGAAAAGCAGTTTTGACATCCATTTGCCAGATCTCATAGTCATAGTGTGCAGCTATAGCTATGAGAATTCTAATAGCTCTTATATTCGCTACAGGAGTGAATGTCTCCTCGTAGTCAATGCCATAGGTTTGAGTAAAATCTTTAGCCACTAGACGAGCCTTGTAGCCTTGTAGGTGTGTACATTGCCATCCATGTCAGTTTTCTTTTTGAAGATCCACTTACTCCCAACGACTTTAGCCTTGGGAGGAAGGTCAACTTCAATCCAAACATCATTATCTTTCATGGATTGCATTTCCCCATTCATAGCAATCTGCCATTTATCCTTTTCAGGATCAGCCATGGCAGCCTTATAGTTGGCAGGTTCATTAAGATCCCCAACCATATTTTCCTCCACCTCTACGTTAAGACATAGACGGTCAGGTGCACGTATAGTCCTTTCAGACCTACGAATGGGAACAACTTCAGGAGGAGCACCTAAGCTTTCAGGTTCTTCTTGAAGTTGGCTAGTATTTTCAGAAGGTGTTGTATCTTCTTGATCATATTCCAGATCATATACTCTCCCACTGAGTTCTTGAGATATGAGATTCCTTTCAAGGAAATCTCCATACCTAGCCACAAAGACTTTATTCTCAGCTGGGTAGTAAAAGTAGTAACCCATAGTTTCCTTAGGGTATCCTACAAAGATACACTTAACAGATCTGGCTTGGAGCTTATCAGGTGTGTCACGTTTAACAAACGCTTCACATCCCCAGACCTTTAAGTAAGAAAAGTTGGGAGCTTTTCCTGTCCATATTTCATATGGAGTTTTAACAACCTTCTTCGTTGGAACCATATTCAAAATGCGAATAGCAGTTTCAAGGGCATAATCCCAAAAAGTAAAAGGAAGAGTCGTAAGTTCAAACATTGATCGTACCATGTCAAGTAAGGTACGATTTCTCCTTTCAGATACACCATTTTGCTGTGGAGTATAAGGAGATGTGAGCTGCTGGATAATTCCACACTCAGCTAAGTAATCTTTTAACTATTGACTTACATACTCACCACCTCTATCGGATCGAAGAGCTTTAATCTTCTTACCGAGTTGTAATTCTACTTCACTTTTAAAAACCTTAAATGTTTCAAAGACTTCATGTTTATGTTTAAGTAAATAAACATAACCATAACGACTGAAATAATCCGTAAAGGTTAAGAAGTAGACAGCACCATGTTTTGACACATGTCTAAGTGGACCACACACATCAGTGTGTATCAACCCAAGTAGATCAGAAGCCCTTTCCACTTGTGGTGAAAAAGGTTTCCTTGTCATCTTCCCAGCAATGCAAGATTCGCATTTTTCAAATGATTCATCATTGACCGTTTGTAAAAGCCCATCGTGTTGCAGCTTTTCCATGCGTTTCTTGCCAATATGGGCAAGGCGACAATGCCAAAGATAAGAAGAGTCACAGTTCAACTTGCTCTTCTTATTGCTAATGCTATACAACGAATTATTTCCATTGGATATACAACCATCCATATCAATTTCAAACACACCAAGCATAGGAATTGCATTAAAGTAAAAAACATTATTTAAAGAAACTGAAATTCCATAACTGGTAAAAGTGTGCACAAAACCAATATCTTTTAACAAAGAAACTGAAATGACACCCCTAACAATGGAGGGTGCATAATGACAATTATTTAGTTCTAAAATTAAGCCCGAAGGCAACACTAAATCAAAAGTCCCTATGGCTTCGACAGCTGCACGCTTTCCATTTCCAACGTACAAGTATCTCTCTCCACAGGTCAGCTTCTTTGCCCCTCTAAGTCCCTGCGATGTATTACAGATGTGAGTACCACATCCTGTATCATATATCCAGGAATTTTGCTTATGAGGAAAAGAAAATAATTCAAACATAAAAATACCTGATGAGCTAGGCACCATCTTATTTTTATTCTGAAGGCACTCATTCAGATAAACTGGACAGTTCCGCTTCCAGTGACCCGGTGAGTTGCAGTGGTGGCAAGATAAATCCTTCTTAGGATTCTCCTTTTTCTTTCTAGGGTTCTTCTTAGGAGCTGGTGGGATGACAACTTGTTTCCCCTTTCCTTTTCCTTTCCCTTTCTTATCTGCTTGCGGCTTAGGCTTATTCACCCTACCACCCTGTATTGCGAGTACAACAGGTGTAGGAGCCTTCTTTGGCAATCTCTTCTCGTAGTCTACAAGCATTGCATGTAACTCATTCACTGTCTTCCCCGTGCAATGCATGTTAAAATTGCGTACAAAATCACCAAATCGTTCCTGATTAAGGGAATGATTGATGAGGCCGACACATACATCATTCGAGTAACCACAGTCGAGCTTCTCCAATTGGTCCAAGTGATGTTTCATCTCGAGGACGTGGTCGGAGACAGATTTGCCAACCTCCTGCCTGCAGCTGTGAACCTTTTCAATTAGTTCATACAGTTCAGCTGCTGGTGGCTTCTCAAAATACGTTTGAGTTCGTCTAGCATGCTCATAGGCGGATAGCGCTCAAATTGTTTTTGCAATTGAGCAGACATCCCCGAAAGCATTAGACACGCCACATCATTGTGCTTCTCATATTCAACACGATGTGCCTCTTGTTCAAGAGCAGTTGCCGTGTTGGGAGGAGCATTAGGCAGAGGTGTAGTCAAAATTTCAACCCTTTTGGCAACACGAAGGATGATCCTAAGTGAACGATGCCAATCATTGAAATTAGGGCCAGTCAGCTTGTCCCTTCTAATCATATCTTTGAAAGCGGCACTCATTAAGCTCATAGTGTTTTCAGGTTGATGAGCCATCTACAGAAAAAGTTCAAAAAATCATAATTAGTATTTTGATAATTTTCCTTTTCAATAAACAATTAAATACCCAAGGTTCATATTCATATAACCAATTAATATTTATTGAAAACTAGGATCCAAATTGTCATAATCTCATCACATCAATTGATCTGTTAGTAATGAATCTTATACAAAATGGTAGAGCTTTTGCTCAATTGCCAATATCAATTGCAATTCCTAGATTTATGGGATTTACATATAGCCAATTTCAATCGCCATGTAAACATGTTTTATCCCATCTTATGCCTTGAGTTGCCAGTTCTCACTGCCTAACTCAATTAAGTTGTCCAACTTAAGAAACTGCAAAATCGTCCATGCCCGTTCTCACGACACGTGGACATTTTACCCTTTGATTAAGATCTAAGTCACGTTCTCACGCAAATAGAAAGTAATCTTAGGTGTTTCCGTTTCGTTGGATGGCATATAACTTAAATTAAAGGATAATAGTTTTGATGTTAAATCAAATATGTACAAAGATGTCATGCATTCATCTTTGTAGCATAGTTTTTATTAAAACATATATATCTTGTTTTAATGTATAAGCTTTTCATCATCAAACTTTAATTGAGGTATTGGATTCACCAATCAAGGAATTTAGTATTAATTATCATCCATTATACCGTACTTTTGCTTAAGTGTAAACATTTAGTGTTTCGGATAATTACCACCGAAGTGGCGCATGGAATTAAAACTAATTCGCCCTTAAGATGAGCTTGCACATTAATGGCTTACTAAGTAGCTCCATTCGAACTTACAGAGGGCAGAGGACCAGGTACGCGCTAAAGCACAACCTTAGACATCCTTTCAGTGTGACTGTGCGCACTTCTTTAAACCCCTTTTATTAGTTCATTCTCATGGGTGAGCCTTTCAGCCATTTGTACCAAAGTCATGAATCAATTAAACGATTATGATTACTTTGCTTAAAAAATACATGTTTCACCATTGTTTAGGCCAGTTTATTTTCTTATAAAAATACCCTTGTTACACATAACAAACAAGCAAGTATTAAAAAAAAATAAACATATAAACAATTAATGCATAAACAAAAAAATTCATGTATATCAAATAGCCACATGCAAACGTTTTGATAAATCCTATTAATAACCAATTCTAGATCTGTTAATATGCATATATTTAATTAAGACTTTCACCCGTTTTCATCTATGTACGAGGTGAGCCACATGCATCGATTCATCGATTGCGTAAGTCAAAATTAAACATATACCACATAGCACATAATTGATTAAATAATAATTATTGAGGTCTTCCCCAATTTTAGATCTATCATAAATTAATGTATATCACTTAAACATGAAAGACATACAATAAAAGTGGATCCATGATAAAACATGCATGTAATTATCATTGACATAAAATTACACTTAATAATTAATGCAATTAAAACAGAGTTACGCATATACACATAAAGTTGCATGCATCTTAGGGTTTCTAATCCAATTAAAACAATAGTTTACAAAACCCTAATTAGGGCACCAAAATAAACGCCCCCCCTCAAAATTAGGGTTTAGGTTTTGCAAACCCTAGATCTAAGCATACAAATAATAACACATTCATGTTTATTTTAATTATGTGTTTCAGTAATTAATTACTTGTTATACAAGGCTCGTGATGCCACTGTTGAGTTTATAATATATAAAATATACAATAAATATATAGACATCAACAGTACACAGCGGAAGACTTAAGATCATAACAAATAAATTAATTAACTGAAAGTATGCGTAACGTACCTCTTGCGAATGTCAGATCCTTTGAGCAAAACAAAGAAGTGGTTTGAAGAGTTGTCCCTTAGCGTTCTACAAATCAAACCAATATGGTGTAAGAATAGTGTCTTACAACCACGTTCTTGTACACACGAATTAACCAACGAATCAAGCGATTGCTAGATCTAACACAAGTCCTCGTTTAAGAAAAACGAAACCAAACTCCATTACAAATGGGGTGTTCGGCCGAGAATGGGACAAGAGAGAGGAGAGGAGAGATCTAGGGTTAATTCAATGCACAAGTGTATGAAACCCTAGAACCTAACCCTCTTTATATACTAGTAGGGAAACTTTTGGAACAAGTTAGGGATTGGGTTGAAACCCATTACCCTTGGCCGGCCATAGGACAAGCCCAAGGGAAGACCCAAACTTTTCATTTCAAGTTTTTTCATTTCTAGTCATTCTCTTTTTCATTTAACGGTCGTTAGTCATTTTTCCGTCAAATACTTAACGATCGTTAACCGGACTTAATGTGCAATAATTAATCGTAAACGTAAACATTAATTATTAACTTTAATTCTCATTCGCTAATGTGTGCAATCCCGTGGTCACGAGTTCGAATCCGGACATTCACATGTTTGTAAATATATACATTTCCAACAGAAACAATGGAAAAGTGGGTCAGCAAACAATGGGTGTCGGTACGTGTTTATTACTACATGAATGAGGAATCTCGACCTGCGATACTCATTAGTCTAATTGTCTTACCACGTTATTAGACTTTTGCGGCCGTGTGTATAACAAAAGTACAGATGATATAATCAAAATTATGTATTCATAGACATCAAAAGTATCACAACACTTGAATTTTCACTTAAATTATATCCAGCCAACATACGGAACTATGAGTTTGGTTCAATAAAGATCAAATAAAAACTAAAGATCAAATAAATCATTCTCAACCACTCATTTTTTCATCAAAATAATAAAATAAACATTCACTTTCATTTTTAAAAACTAAATATCTCACAAACTATTGATTGTTAGACGAAACTAATCATACCATCACGACAAGCATAAAATTATCTTTAATTTGATATCCCACATCAAATACTTTCGGCGAAATTTTTTTTTCGACTTTTTCATGGGTTTAGGGTTTACGGTTAGGGTTAAGGTGTTTAGGGTTTAGGGGTTTGATTTTTTTGGGTTAAGCTTTTTAGGGGTTAAGTGTTTAGGTTTCTTACGGTTTAGCGGATATGGTTTAGGTTTTTTGGTTTAGCGGTTAGGGTTTTAGGGGTTTAGGGTTTTTAGGGTTTAGGGGTTAGGGTTTTTAGGGGTTAGGGGTTAGGGTTTTTTAAGGTTTAGGGGTTAGGGTTTTTTAGATTTAGGGGTTAGGGTTTTTAGGGTTTACGGGTTGTGTTAACACAAAAGAGTATTTTTAAAATTTTCATTTATAGTGTAATTAGTTTTATTTCTATAGAAAGATAATTTTATTTCTTGTCGCAATGGTATAATTAGTTTTATCTAACTATTAACGGTTTGTGAGATATTTAATTTTTAAATGTACGGGTGAAAGTGAATTTAATTGATTTGATAAAAAATGAATGGTTGAGAATTGTCCATTTGATCTTTAATTTTTATGTGATCTTTATTGATCTCACCACACGGAACTATATATATGAACAATTAAAACTTTATTGTGATAAGGCTTGAACTACATACAAGTTGTAAGAAAAACTTTTAGACGTGTACATATCTGGACAATTATAATCACGCCATTAGTTTTGAATAAATATTTTTATTTTTTCGCAAGTCTATTTTTAAAGAAATCGAAAAAAAAATAAAAATAATAAATAAATAAATTATTACACTAATATTTTAAAATGCTATCCACTCTTTTCTAGTTGTATTCAAATTGATTTAATATATGTCCCATGTCGCCTTCATTTATGATAACGACGTCCATATTTTCCAATAGACCTCCTCACATGTCACATACAACGTGACGGTAAACAATTGAAAAGTCCAAACCTTTCTAAATTTATTTCCAAATTAAACTACTAGAAGCTTTTAAAACACCACGGCAATTAAGATATTCAATGGACTAGATGATGACGTATAGTCTACATTCGAGTCACGAACCCGACCAATGACCGCTACTAGCGAGCCCTGCACGAACTGGGCTAAGCCGATAAGTGTTTGGGTTCACGAAGGCCCAAACCCAAAAGTTATCTATGGAATAAGATATCGGATATCTCCTATCTTTGTAGATAATCGTTTACCAATCGACTTAGGCGGGATACGCCGAAGGTTGGGGAACACGAAACCAATAAGGATTTCGTGTGTATATAAAGGGAACCTTATCCCTCATTAAAGATAAGATCTAAAACCCTAACTCTCCTATTAACCTTAAAACCGATTACTTACTCTCATGCCGGAGGATAATCGTGGGAGACAATCTCACGATAAGCCTAACGGTGTTTTCTGTTTATTTAGTACGCAAGTCTCAAGCATTAAGATTCAATTGGTACAAAAACCGGAGTCCAAACAAAAAACGCCCAACTTTTGTACCAACACTATACTTTGATCTTCATTTTCTTAATTAGTTGGCGTAGTTTCTACGTAGATAAATTGTTTTTCTTATAGTTAGAAATCTAGAATAAACAAAGAAGCCGCATTCGACAATACCGGCCTAGCAAAACACCGAAAAAACGAACACCAAAACAACACAAGACGAACTGCTTAATTAAGGCCTTAAGATAGACCATCTCGGAAGACCAACCCACACGATACTACAAGAGTGCAAGACGAACTACCTAAACTAATAAGCAAATTCAATTTATAGCATCCCTCATTATGAAGATGTCATATGCAAATACCTGCATCAAAATTGTATCCGGTCGTGTGTGCAAGAATACTTATACATATAAGTGAGATATATCTCTCTGAAAGTTCTTGTTAAAAGTTTCAAGAGTTTATATATTATTACTACATTAATCAAGTTTAGTTTACGAGCTCAATTATATACTAATCGATTTTCCAACTGTAAGTTCAAATCTTACCGAAGCTTCATTATTCGAACAAGTACAATTATTATCAATTGGATGCGATTTTTTTTATGTTTATTATTTTGATTGGATGAGAAGATATATTGTAACGTATTGTCGATCAAAATGAATATCTAACTGACCTTAATTGTCAACCTCCAGGACCAATGGTATTTGATGAAGCATAGGGAGGAATCCGCCCTATTAACATACTTGATCCCAAGAGGCGGAAGCCGCCTTAAAGACCACACTATATCGGGACTGGCAGTGGATGAACGTCCAGCCGGGACGCAGGTTAAAAAGATGATCAAAGCAAACCACCGACATCCGCAAATGTGATGCAAGTCACAAATTGATGCTTCTTGATCAAGCTTCCATAACGATAAGTGCATTCCAAGTCATAAATCTCGTGACCTTCTCGAAAGGGTAAGGAGCGTAAATTGGGAAAGAAGGGTTGACCAAATCCATTCCAAAGAAAGGTACAAACAGGGGAGCAGGTTATGACACAGATCACAAAGAGAGGCGGAAGTCTTACGTACGGAGAAAATCGCTCGGATAACGATGTGGAATATCTTATTGGAGGAGCGAACATGCTATTATACACCAAAAAACAGCATGTACCGCTGTTTATGGTTCGAGAATAAGGACAAAACCCTTGACCTATAAATACTAAGTGCTTAGCCACTTGGAACTCAGGTTTTGACACACATAAAAACACTATTGCTATTCCTATTGAACTCTAAACTCTCACAAAAACGTATATTTACTCTCACGCCCAATGTTGTTAGTGGGAATCCAACCCACGCTGAGACTAATAGTATCTTTTCTTAGTAGGACCATCCGTGTGTGTCTAATCTTTCTCAAGAAACAAGAGGCGTGTAAATGTCGATTATGGAGTGCAAGTAGAACGTTAAATTCTGTATTATCAAGTGGCGCCATCCTTGGGACCAAAGCACAATTGCGTTTTAAAATATGAGCCAAGCAGGGGAAGAAACCCGCACCAATGTTGACAGTTCCGTACGGAATACCACTAAGAAAGGATAAACGGCTCAGCATGACATTCCATCGGGATTCACATACCCAAAATTGGTCCACAAATTTGCCACATGCACCATGAACAACTACGTCCCTTCATGGCGGAAAATGCTCTAAAAGAAAAGCTAAGGGAAGTTAGAAACCAGTTGAGCTACGGAGAAAGCACCGGGAAAGAAACCGAAGAAACATCCCAGTTTCCGGACCCTCAAAGGTCTAAGAGGAAAAATAAAGGAAGAACTAGGTCGAGAACGCCTCCAAGGTCACAATCCAGGAGCGTATTCTCTAGACTAGGTTATGAGTCTCGTAGTTCACTTGAAAAACAGACCATATCCCCGTCTTCTAGTCTTTATCGGTCATGAAGTGTCTTTTATCGCTTGGGAGCGAGAAGGCAAGAACACCGGAGAAGGTAGGCCCTGAAACTCATAAGAAGTTATGTGACTTGTTCCAGTGCCAGGCAAAGGGAAAAAAAAAAGAAATTATTGTTAAGGGAAATAGAAAGAACCTATCGTTACCCGGGAAGAACAACCTCTAAAGAAAAGAATGGTGACAGATCCGAAAGTGAGGATAGCGTCGGCGTGCGACACTGGAAAAGACGATCCCGGAGGTCTCTCGACTGGACAGAAGATGAATTATCTCAACCTTACAATTGGGAGTCAAGCACGTTGTTCAAAGAACCCTTTTTCTTCTAAGTGCTTAGATTTTGGTATATCTTTCATGCAGATTTTGAATCTCTTATATAGAGATTAACTAGTCTACTAATTGTCTTAATAGTAGTTTCTTAGACCTATTCTTAATAAGTGTATTGCGATGTGCAATTCCCGACCTAACCATAGAAAACTCAAGTTATGAAATTATGAGAATTAATCCACTAATTAATATTCTCATAACATTCCTTCATTATAGCATAGTGGTTACATGTCTAACATGATCATTGAGTTGCAATAAAAGTTGCCCTTAATTAGGTCAAAACCGTTACAAGTTAGTAGGAAATTAGTTCCATCGTGTTTACTCACTGATGAGCTATCTTACTAAGTTTACTCCATGATGAAATCGTTCAGAATCCACTCTATGAAGAGTATGACTCATTGAATTCATTAGCCTGTTAAGGTTGTTAAGAGTCTACTCACTGAATAGTAAATTTAATGACTTATCAATTACCCAAATTCCACAACATCAATATTTTAGTCCAGAAAAGTTTAGCGACTTGATGGATATACACTCGGTGCCTCCAACTTATTTTCAAATGTGACCCGAAACTCTCAGTAACATTAAATTTCCAAAATCTACCTTGACCAATGGTGTCACATGTTGCCTTCTTTTCTAATAACAACGTTCTTATCCATTGGGCCTTCTCACATGGCACACACAACTTGACTTAAAGAACTCCTGCACAACTTAATTTCTATATGGTAAAAGTATTAGAAGCTTAGAACATTTATACTAGAATATAATAGGCAATGGACTGTAATTTTTATCTCCCACTTTCAATAAATTGTTGATGTTTCTACCTTGACAAGTTGTTTTGATAAAATAGTTAAGTCAAAGTATTCTTTCTAGAACCGGCGGGCAAATTTTGGCAACCAAATGCCATGCCAAGTGTGGAACTAAATTAGTTCAAAAAAAGTGTGGAACTAGAATATGTAATAAGAGCACCCGGTGTGGGTATGTCGTTGCTCACCGTGAGCTGAGGTGGAGCCTCGCCGTGGCTCGTCGCCATACCGCCACCCCATTTCGTGGCTAGCCGTGGTCAGCTTCTTCGTGGTGACGACGAGGGCAAGTTTCTGATACACAACGGATATAAATTGAATTTCAAAATTTATATCCGTTGTTAAACGAATATTAAAAAAAAAAAAAAAAAAAAAAAAAAAAAAAAAAAAAAAAAAAAACCTTACCACCCTTATAAATAACATATCATAACCACCATTTTTATCATTTTTATCTCCTCCATCTTCAATCAAAATACTAAACCATTTCAATCAAAATAAACACACTTTTACACACTATAAAATCTACATATATAAATATGAGTGAATCATCTTTTTCCAGTGAAAGTGACAATGAAGAGATAGCGGACCTAGAAATGTTTATTCAAGATGTTAATACAAATAAGCCGTAAAAACGTTTATTTATATTTTACGATCTTCTAATGTTTTGTCGATAACAAAAGTAAAATCATATTAACGAAACAAATAAAATACGTAAATGGTTTGAACTAATAGTTTTCTAACATATTCACATTTTCACATAAAACACTAAAACACGTATAAGTGATTTTATGATCTAGATATATATATGTACAACAACTAGTGTTTACATATTGAGTTAGCATATACTTAAACTAAGTATACTAAAATGGGTAAAAGCATGTAAATACTAAAATAAGGTAAAAACATGTAAATACTAAAATGGGTAGAAACTAGCAAATGGTATTGAACCATAACCCATGGTTTTATATATACCACTTATCTAAGTTCATTGTATCTAGAAAGAAAACCATGGATCAACCCATAACCCATGACCCATGACCCATAACCAAAAATACCCATGGGCAAAGAGGAGCGTTCCACGGATCCCTAGCTTTGTGCTAGCCGGATCCCAAGTGGAAGGGATCCGTGGGATCCGGGGAAACAGTAGAGAATTTTCTCTATAAATAGAGAGCCATTTCTTCCTTACTAGGCATCCCTTGACACACATACTTCCCCCAACTATTCTAACCCTCTAACCTCAGATCCAAGAGATCTATGTAGCTTTTCTCTTTTGTTTTTGTGTGATCTTGTAGGTTCCTCTTAAAGGAAAGATCACCACATCTTGAAGACGTGCAAGCTCAAGTCCATGAGTTGCCATGCTTCGTCATCATCAAGACAACGAAGGTTCTCTTGTTGATAGTTCTTCCTTTCTCCATAGATGTTGGGTTGAAGGCATTAGTGAAGAATGCCGAAAGTGTCAAGATGAAAGCATTAGTGAAAGGCGCTCATCATCCGAGTCAAAGCATTAGTGAAGAATGCTTAAGGTGTCAAGACGAAGGCATTAGTGAAGGGTGCCAAGCGTTGTGTCAAAGGCATTAGTGAAGGATGCAGAAGAATCAAATCAAGTAGCATTTGGGAAGAATGCTTAGGTCGTATAATCGATGAGGTGCATCGTTATACATATAAGTGTTTATTTATTCACAAGGATGGTGATATCCTTGATGGTGTTGTAACAAGGAGTAGATCTCCTTGATAATAGGTGTTGTGTCGTGAAGGGTAGTAGTTCCTCCATAATGGAACTAGGTGCTTAGCCTAGTACCTAATAAAGGGTAGGCAACGTTGTGATAGGATTAGTTCTCCTAAGGTGTGAAAGAACTCGGTGGTTAGCCTAGCACCGTATAAAGGGTAGGCGACGTAGTGTTAGGTGTGGTTCGCCTTGGTGTGAAAGAACTCGGTATTTAGCTTTGTACCGGAAAAAGGTTAAGCGACGTTGTGAAGGCTTCTCCGCCATAAGGAGATTTGGTGTAGTGCTTAGGAACTCTCGAGTAGGTGACTCGGGGAGTGGAGTAGGGCAAGGAAGGTGTCCTTGTAGCCGAACCACTATAAATAACTTGTGTCGTGGTGATGTGCTTCTTACTCTTTATCTTTCATTATATGTTTATATATCCATCTATCAACGTCCAACATAAACAACCAAATAGATTGACATAAGTCGATCTAAATATTTAAAAGGAAGTTTTAAATTGGTAAAACTATTCAACCCCCCCTTCTAGTTTTCCACACAAGAGTTTGAGGCAAAGCAATCGTTGCAAGAACAAGAAGCCGGTCCTTCAAGCCAGCGTCGATACGTCCCCCGTGATCGTGAAGTTGCTGAAGCACGTCTACTTGCTGACTATTTTGGTGACAACCCAAAATATACGGATGATAATTTTAGGCTTCGCTTTCGTATGAGCCGTAGACTATTTTTACAAATAGTGCAAGGTATTGAAACATATATTGAAACTCATCATCCTCTTCCCAAGCATTTTGATTTCTTTAGAGTCCGACCCGATGCTAGGGGTGTAATGAGTTTTAGTGTGATTATAAAATGCACATGTGCGCTACGCCAATTGGCTTACGGGGTAGCAGCTGATGCATTAGACGAGTATTTACAAATAGGTGAACACTGTGCACACGATTGCCTAGATTTTTTTACTATGTGCATAATCCATCTATATGTTAAGGAGTTTTTAAGAAAACCAGATGAGGATGACATTCGTAACTTATACCATGCACATAACATTGTTCATAAGCTTCCGGGAATGTTGGGGAGCATCGATTGTATGCACTGGGAATGGAAAAACTGTCCGAAAGAATGGCAAGGCCAATTTCACAGAGGTGATAAAAAATATCCAACTATAATGCTTGAAGCCGTTGCTTCATACGATTTGTGGATTTGGCATGCATTTTTTGAGGTAGCGGGTGCGAATAACGATCGTACGGTTTTAAATAATTCTCCGTTATTCGACGACTTGCTTGATGACATCGCCCCTGAGGTTGTGTTTGAAGTATACGGGTGTAAATTTAAGCAAGGGTATTATCTAGCTGAAGGAATTTACCCGGAGTGGGCATCTTATGTCAAGACATTTACAGTTGCAAGTAACTCAAAAAATGCCGCATTCAAAGCGAAACAAGAAAGTGCTCGAAAAGATATCGAAAGAGCTTTTGGTGTCCTCCAAGGACGTTGGCATATCATTGCCCAACCGGCGCATGTATTTAGTATTGCCAAGTTACGTAGAATCATGTACTCGTGCATCATATTGCATAACATGATTTTGAAAGATCAACAAATTGCGATATCCTACTTTGTTGAAACGTATATTTCTCCGACACAAAATTTACAATAGACATGGATTGAACGTTGCGAATTGCAAAGGAAAAAAACCAAAGAACTACATGATAAACGCAAACACGCAAAGCTTCAACTATGTCTCATCGACCATGTTTGGCAACAACTTCAATGGAACAATTTTAACAACAAAATCCAAATAATTAGTTTCGTTATAATTTGATGTATTTCTTAAGTTGCTTATGATTTTTTTACCGTATATTTATTTTACGTTTCGTATGTTTTTATTATGTTTTATTTTATTTTTATTTTTAATGAAATGAATTTTGTTTATTTGAAAATTTGAATAAAAAAAATAAAGTGGTAGTGGTGGGCCCCAAATGAAGAGGTTGAAGTTTGTTATGAGGGAAGAGGTTTGTTGTGGTTAGTTGTGGAGATTTGTTATGCTGAGATGACGCTGGCGTAGCAGTGATGAAAAGGTAACCCCTCTTCACCACAACTGGTGCTCTAATCGGTACAACAAACAAGCCTATTGGAAAGGTTGCTTGACAAACACTCACAAGCCAGCATAGAACTTAAGAGGCAATTATAGATCTAGAGAAATCATGCTTGTAAACAAATCTGTTAAGTTTCAAGTTTTAGTAAAGTGGTCATACTTCCGGAATGTAAAAAAATATTATTTTAACAGTTATGACCCTGGTAATGCCTTAAAGCAAGTCGTACATAAATTCCAGTATTTTGTTCCATCTCGTCAATGCTTTGTGAACGCCATAAAATTAAAACATGTTTTGGTTTCTATCGAAAACACTACCAAAATCCAATAAATCTACTTGCACATCAAGCAACTAATATATGACTTAATATACTAAAAGGCGTACATCAATTCCTTCAAAGTAGGTGCATTAATTGCAATGTTTAGCAAAATGGCGAAAATAGCCTCTGAGGTTTAAGTGTCGTTGCAAGCTAAGTCTTTTGTAAGTTTGGCAAAATGGCAAAAACAGTCCCTGAGGTTTACGTGTCGTTGCAAGCTAAGTTCTTTGTAAGTTTGGCAAAATGGCAAAAATAGTCCCTGAGGTTTAAGTGTCGTCGCAAGCTAAGTCCTTTGTAAGTTTCACAACACTTCCGCCGCAACGCGCGGGATCACCCGCTCGTTAAAACTAACTATATCAGATTATTCATTATTTTATTATTTTTTTAAGGGAATCAGCCGACGGTAAACGACAAAACATGCCCCTTTCCCCAATCCCCACTTAACAGTTTGCACAATTTAATTCATTGTTAGTTTAGGGTTATAATAAAGTACACATATTTTTTAAGGGAATCTACACATTTAACTAGTATATGACTAAGTGCAAGTAAGTATAAGCTCAAAGGATGTGAAAAAAACACCGGAATTTATTGTGGTTTAGGTCGGATGTTAATAAACTAAACTCGGTTACATTGGATACTATACTACAGAACCATTTAACAATCTAATCTAGAAAATTCAATACGATGGCTTCAAAAATCTAGCCAAGTATCCTCACATTGCTAGTCTAATTAATATTTCTAATCAATATTTACACTTGAAAAAGAGAGATGTGTAATTAATCTCTCTACCAACACTGATCAGTCTCCCATCTCCGCGACTTATAACCACTTGCAGATCTCATCGGAGACGAACTTCTTGCTACTCGTCTTTGAAACAGCGTCCTATCATAATTCGCACGTTTTTCAGGATCCGAAAGCGTAGTATAAGCCGAATGCACTTTGATAAACTCATCAGCGGATGAGTCGCCACTTCCTACATCCGGATGCAGGGACGGAGCTAAGGGGGTTCCCGCGGGTGGGCACCCCATAGATTTTTTCGATATAGTGTTATTTTTTGATAAAAACACTGATTTTTTCTAAAAGTATCTTAAATGCACTCGGTCCTTCAAAATGTGTTTCCGGTATTACAGTTCAAAAGATTTTGTGCAACCGGTCATATTTGGTTCTGGCTCCGTCCCTGTCCGGATGCAAAACTCTAGCTAACTTACGATAAGCAGCTTTCACTTCTCGTGTATCAGCTCCCATTCGAAGACCAAGTACATCGTACAACGATGAAGGAGTAGCAGTACAGAACGATATCTCTTTCGGCTGTGGCATAGGCAGCTGAGATACTTGCTTTCTTAAACTTAAGAGAAGTTGGAAGTGCTTGAGATGATTTGTGTGTATTGAAAGTGGAAGCGAACAAAGAAAATGAAGATGCAGATGCAATTGAAATAGCAGCCATGGTTTGATGTGAGATATTTGATGTATGTAATATGAATGTGATTAGTGATTTTGTTTGAGGGGGTTATATAGGCTTATGTAAAATGGATTTGAGTACGTGGATATGATATGGATATGAGTTATCAAAAACGAGTACGTAGACTCCCGGTTTGCATTAGATATACATACTAAAACACAAAAGATTCCAAGGGAATATTCTTTTTTTTTTGGCTTCTCTGGCGTTGGCCCAATTTTGGGTCCATCTAAACGTTAAGTCCGGCCCTTTTCACTGTTGCAGATAATACGGTTACCATCTCAAACACGTGTCTTCAAGAGATAATACCTGTAACTCATTTTTCCAGGTGTTTCCATACCAACCCGCCTATCGATGACTCATTCAACAAAATCCCTTTTCACAAATTTAATTTAATTTAAAAAAATCAGTTATCCTAAATATCCAAAATCACCCGACGCTAAAACATTGCCAATAGAGGATTGATGTGGCTTTCTTTGTAATTTTCAGGAAGAATATGTATATGGTTGAAGATGTGGAAGGTGAATTATGGATTGGGGTTGTGGTTGAAGGTATGGGCAGAGTAAGTTGAGTAGTGCTCACAGGTTCTTCGGCGTGTTGTTGTTTTAAACTTCGTTATGTAAGATCCATATCTCTGTTGTAATTAGCTCATTCGAATGATATTTTTTGTAATAAAGCATGAAGTAACTTTCTAATTGCATATTTTTGTATGATGAACACCAGTTGTTCAATGTTGCTAGCCCTTAGAGTTATGTTAGGATCATGTTAAGCTATTGAAGTAACAGGATTTTGTTGTTGCTATATATTTGATAAAATTTTTGTGTGAATTTGGGGCCGGAAAAAACAAGTTTTTATGATAAATTTTTTTTTAATTTTTTTTTTAAATTAAGTGTTTTCTCATTTATTAGTTTGGTGTTCTAAACTGGGTGAATGCCTTATAGGTAGAGGCCTTTGGATTTGGCAGCCTTGGATCAGAGTTCGCTGTTGTTTTACATTAAGGAAAAACACGAAACTGCGATGTTGTGGTGGTCGCGTCCACCAACAAGAGCTGCTGACGTTCGGTGTCGTTTTACATTCATGAAAACCACGTGACTGCAATGTAGCAGCAGTCACGGGCGCCGACAAGCGCTGCTGAAGTTCTGCCTACAATGTTGGCTTGAGGCTTCAATGTTGGTCGCGTACCTTTAACCTAAAGTTCTAGGTAGTCACCTCATGTTCTATCTATAAGTCTATAATTAAATGAGTTACAGGTTAACTTATACTAATATTTTGACGACTGTTGTTATTGTAGGTATAATTGAAGGATCAGAAGGAGGTTGTAGTAGATCGCGCACACCATCGTTTGATAAAGGTGGGTTAATATATACACTGGACTGTAATAAAAGCCTCACATCATAAATATCCATTTTTTTTCTTTACATCAAGATATCACTTGCGGGCTGCTTCATATTGACACAACCATTGTTATTGTTATTTACTGTACAGATAAAGCGACGGAAATACAGATTAGTTGTGTACATGAAAATGATGGCCGAAGGTGTTTAGCATCACGAGGTAATTCAGTTATGTGTTTTTTTATTGATTCTGGAACCTGTGTTGTAGTTATACTAACTCATTTGTCTTTCATTTGTTGCAGCCGTGATGGGTCTTTAGTGCCGCTTCAAGATTTACAAACCTGCGCCTCATTTCTCGCCGTTTTATGGCTACCATTCTTAAAGTAGTTTGCAGCTTCATGCTAACAAAGATACGACGTTTCATATTCTGCCCAAAAAAAGATGTTGTCTTCTGAATTATGTGCCCTATATCTTTTTATGTGCTTCTTACAGCATGTACTCCTGATAGCCTCTTGACGATGATAGGAAAAAGGATGACAGAGGTTCGTAGCTCTTAAAACTTATATGCATTATTTTTTGGCTTTGATTTGCGTACTGTGGGAAATAATTTTAAACTTCTTTTTAGTTGCGTACGATCTCAATTTTTTTCAGCAACAATATTATGTCACCGTGTTTTATACTATTCTAGCAGTGGGGAAGGGTGTTGTTTCAATGTTTACTGTTTGACTACAATACCCTGTTACGACTTTACCATAATCTCCCGCAAACTGATGGTTGCATGTGTTTAATTCTGTTGACGCTTTATTGATTGCAGATGCATCAGGGTATTTGATCGAGCGAAGCAAGAACATGTTGCTTTAAAGAGAGCTTGAAACGTACTTTCGGGTTTCTCTCTGAAACTCATTATAAAGCACACACAATTACACATATTGGTGAGTATAGTGCTACAATGGGTCGGTATACTAACTCATTTCTCTATGCAAATGACAGAGAATAGTGCATCAGTCATATCCAGGTTGTGTTTGGTATTGGTACAATGCAACCCTTTAGTGCAGACATTTATGCACTTGCACCCGAAAATGCTTATTCTCCTTCCGATGATGTCTAACATTTAAGGTCAGAATTATTTTACAAATTAATTGTCTAAGATCTATTTAAAGGTCTACTAAGTTTGTACAACTTTTCTTCATTGCAGGTATACACATAGAGAAAACGGTGACTGGAGAAACTATTGGCGCCGGTAATGAATCGAATCACTTTCTGAATGAAAGTATGTGTACTTATTTGTCGTTCCGTAACTTCTTTATTATATACACAATGCAAATGGTTGTTTAAAATACACTAACGGGCGTGCAATTTCTGTTGTAGCATATATTAATGTCGCCTTGGAAAACAGAAATTCCATGTCGCACAAGAACAATCAGCAGCCACATTTGACGTTTGAAGGTATATGATACAGACATCCGCCCGTAAAGCTAAAAAGGCAAAATGACTAGAGCCGTAATTACAGCTCCACTGCCTTTTGAAATTATGCTGCGGTATATCTGTATAATGAACGTAAAAGGGAAGCCCCTTACGTAATGTATGTGACGCCCACAGGTAATACCAGATCCTGTAATATGTACAGTAACTAACTATAACTTAGTTCAATCCGCTAGGTAGTATGTACAGCAGCTCGCGTCCTCAAAAAAAAAAGCAATTATAGTTTACCTTATAACTTTTTTTAAACGTTACTTGAGAGCTACATGTCTGTTCCCGTCTTCAAAAAAGGGGTCATAGACCTTGACGCTTTGTTTTTGCAGCCTAGGGTTGGAGTCATCACAATCACAAGGCTGATTCTCAAGTACCAATTGCTGTGAAAAGGGGAGTATATCATGGATTTACTTTGTTTTTTGTCCTAACCTGCTACATGAGGTCAGACACTCTTTTTGCAGTGGAAAATGAGGTGACATGTCCAAAATTAGGTAGAACAAACACCCCGTCAAAAGAATTGTTTGACGCTCCAAGCAAATGACCATAAGTAATTTGTCTCCACTGAAACTATAGAAATATGAGAAATCTTCCCGTATCAAATACTAAACAGTAATTGTAGAAGATGTACCTACAAATGTAGCAGTGGAACAAGTTGTGATTATAAAAGGGCAAATGACAAAAAAATGCATCGAACTTGACACTTTTTATAATTGTGTGTAGCAAACTATTTTTTTTCTTATTGTGTGTACTGAACTTTCAAAATTCGATTATTGTGTGTATTTTGTGACAATTTTACCCTTAATGTTTTCAAATTTTGAAGGGTAAAATGGTCATTTTACATGGCAGAATAGTCACAAAATACATATAATGATCGAAATTTGAAAGTTCGGTACATACAATAAGAAAAAAAATAGTTAGCTACACACAATCACATATAGTGTCAAGTTCGATGCATTTTTTAGTCATTTGCCCTTATAAAATTTGATATATATCTTATGGGATACATTTGTTTATCTTGGAATTTTATTACGTATTTCAGAAATTTCTTAATTTGGGTTGCTTTGGTAACCTATAACTTGCATACCATTAACCCAGTGTTGCATGTTAAATGGTTCCCTTTCTTTTTGCGGTGAAGGAGCGAGAACGGCAAAAGTAATTGTCTGAGAGATACGCTTCAGAAGGATAATGGAGCTCGGGTGAGTTTTTTTCATTGTAGTTCTCTAACGATATATAACCTTTTTCTTTTGTTTTTTCTTTTCCTATTGAACAAACTTAAAAGTAACCTATAGTAACGAATTTTTATAAAAACCAAGTTATTAAAAACTCAGAAATAAGCTAGAATAGGGGCTGAATAAGACAGAAATGGGCAAGAGCTTAAACTAGCAACTAAGTGCAATGACAAAACAAAATAAGCTTAAACAAGCTAATATAAGCTAAATTAGGGAGAATTTAGCTACAGAGGCAGGAATTAATACTAAGGGAACTTATGGGAAAATGAAATAGGCTGGAACTAAAGGGAAATAAGCACTAGAGTAAAGTTCTAAGGTAACAACAATTGATACTAACTGAAAGTAGCTTCTAAAATTATGTAAGCTAAAAACTAAAACCTATTAACCTATTGAAATCTCCGAAACAACCAATAAGCAATCTTAAACCTAACTTAGCCACTACCTAATAAGTAGAAGATTTTAGGTTCCAAAAAGCAAATAATGGCTACTGGATTACCAGCAGCCTAAAGGGAAAAATAAGCTGCTACAGGAGCTTATTATGCACAAGCTGATACATATAAGATGAAAACAGGTAAAACTTATAAGCTAAAAATCTTAAAAAACTAAAAATGAGGCAAATTGAAGCATTGCAAGGCTAATTAATAGGTTGAAGAACTGACTGGGTTACACAACTCATTTTGACCCTACTTGAAAACCTTGGAAAACAGCTCTGAATGGCAATTTAAGCTACCAAAAAAAAAACTTAACAAATGAATTTTGCAATTTTTAAGACTCAACACAGTAATAATCCTACTATTGAACTTTCTATTTTTTATTTTTTTGAATTTTCTGGAAGGTTATATAAGCTAATCAACTAGCTTAAAAGTGGACATACATGAACATTTTTAAACTTTTGACCATCTCTGAATTTTAACAAAATACAAAAGACTCTGTACTTTTGGACTAAAACTAACTTAGGTATGCTTTGCAACTAAAAATGGACTCAATATTGAAGAGGACTTATGACTCAACAAGCTTTTAAAAACCACCTTAATACTTCTCTGATCTGAATTCCTATTAGTAGCAGATTCCTACATCAAAAACCTCGAAACTCAGAAAACTTGCTCAAAATTAATTCTACTAAACTAATATAACCTTAATGAAGCTAAGACTAAATGACTAAATTGGTTTTAACTGATAAAATCTTTATTTTATTTAAAAACTATGTTAAACCAAACACTCCCTTATTTTATTAAAACAGGTTTTTAAATGAAAGTTACATTAAAGCTTGATTGTCTTAAACTGAAATTGACTTTTTAAGAATTAATTACTAATACTAAACAGACTTTTAATACTAATTAAGCAAGAAGAAACTAAGGTTTGCGATAAATTGTAGTACATCACGTTACAAATTACATTAGGTTGTTCCTATGTTTTGGAAATGATGAACTAATTTGCTATCTTGAGAAAGAGGTTTCATTTCATTTGTTTTATAATGGGCTGATTTCATATGAGATGAAATTGGGTTTGGGTTAACAACTTGAGACATCTCCATTTATGTGTTCTTTTCGAAAAATCTTTACGATAGATATTAAGACACGCCGAAAAGCAGTCATTTGTTTTTTAAGCTATGTTGTAGAACATTTTATTACATCATTTTTCTTCAGCATTTGAATTTGTCACCAACGAACCCTTCTTGGTGCAGGTTACTAACAGGGTTGATACGGCTGCTGCAGGCATAAGGCATAGATGGAATTGGAGATCAGAATGTCATCCACTTCTCTCCTCTCATCAATGTTTAATTATGCAAATTTGGTGTCGGATAATCTCAGGATTTGTTACACATTAACAACTATTAGTATGGTTTCATAATGTAAGTTTCATACAATATTGGTACTGATTTATGTGCTTTAAAGGGTTTAAAACAACTCTTCATCTTAGCTCATGCATACTAATATTCGTGGCACCAACACCCTGATGCAACAAGATTGTCTTTCCGTGTTACGCAACAAATGAGGTTTGAAATCAACCCATCTGCCAATGCAGCGAGTATCTTGCTGCACAAAATACTATAACGTGCACATAAAGTTAGAAAAAAAAAAAAAAAAAAAAAAAAAGATACAACACCCGCTGCAACGCAGCGGGCTATTATCCTTGTTTTCATAATAATTAAATGAAAAACGTGAGTCAGCAAACAGTGGGTGTCGGTACGTGTTTATTACTACAGGAATAGGAATCTCGACCGGCAATACTCGTTAGTCACAACACTTGAATAGTACAGATCACAAAGGACAATACTTTTTAGATTTCTCAAAAAGTACAGATCACATAATCAAAATTCTGTATTCATCATCGACATCTAAAGAATCACAACACTTGAATTTTCACTTAAATTACACTGTACGTTAAAACTTTCCAAAATTTATTGTGATAAGGCTTGAACTACTTACAAATTGTAAGAACAAAAGCGAAGCGAGCCGCGGTAGCCTATTCAGTTTTTCAGCTGCATAGTACCGGGTTCGTTCATCCAAAGTTCCACAAATTCCATTTTATCGAAACGAAATATATTTATAGAGAAGTTTTTAAAGCTTTTGAGAATGTATATCCTTTCGTTGAGATCGAGATTCCTCAATTATGTGATCCTTCTCAACCGGTACATCTCAAATGGGAGATACGGCAACCACCTTATTCTCTCAGGTAAAAGATTCTGCTAATCAAAAATATTAACACGCACTACAAAATAAATGACATTTTCTCACTAAAGCATGTGTGGCCAAAAGATAAAAAACAATCACTAAAAACTAATATCTCAACTCTTAAAAGAAAAAGAGTAAGTGACAAAAAAAAGGTCTTTTGTTACAAAAAATTTAGTAAGCAAAAGTCTAAAAGATTTAGTGACTCGCCTTTTTTAGTCACTTATTGGTACACCAAATTTCTATAAAATTACTAAAATGACATAAACCTTTCAGTCAGCAAAAGTCTCTAAAACCGTTTAAAATAAGATGATGTTACATTTTACTTTATTTTATCATACAGAAGTTAGAAAATTACAAACTCAATAAATAAACAAATAAATTTATTGCTGGGAAACACATGTTTATAATCTGATACAACTTTAAAACAAAGCTTCGATGCAAGATAATAGAGAACAACTGTGTTGCATCAGTTAACATTCTATATCCTATCAAATGGTCATAGTCATTCCTCCATTAGCAGTAAGTGACCCAACAACCAGAAAGACTCGATATTGGATGCTCCAGCGAAACAATCACTGCACACAACATCGTGGATTATACAAAAGAAAATCAAAATATAAATTAAAAACAATGTGAGTGAAAGACTAGCGCACACCTAAAACACCACCGTCGGCAGTTGAGTCATTCCCACCTCCACTACCAAGTTGACAAGGCAATTCAGCATCACACTGTATGGAAGGTCACTTTCACTACATGTATCGTTATAACCATGTCCTCCTGTACCACCATAATCTCCCCACTGCCAATTCATTGCTTAACAAATGTCCCCTGACAACACCTCCCATGCAACATGTTCATAAACTCAATCCTCAGTTTTGCAATCATTTTACTACAAAAGGAGAAATTCCGGTCTGTGAGCATACATACCCATCCTAGATGTGCTAACTATACCCATTAAGGGAACGGTTTCAGTCCTCGCCCTATGAAAATGAACAACAGACCCATGTATAAGGCCTTCAATCAGTATATCTTCAACACGACATATCTGGAAAAGAAACACACACACACACACACACACACACACACACACACACATATATATATATATATATATATATATATATATATATATATATATATAGAAATTGGTTCTTTTAAAAAGTTGATCTCGGTGGAAAAGTGAGAGAAGTGATCTCAACCATTAGATCACCCCCTCTTCCCCTCCTTTTTTTTTCTTGCTAACTACAGGGACCTTAATGTATTTTCTTTCATTCTTTAAGGGAGGGTTTCATAAATTCACCTCTTTCATATATAATGCATATTTTTTTTATTTTTTTTCTTTTTCTTCTTTCTCTCATTCCATGACACGACATTTTTTCTCTCAATTGTGTTATCAGATTTCTTAACACATATCAAATCGAAGATCAAATTAACACATGAAATCATATCGTTTTATTAGATTCACAATATCATCTCATCATAATTTATCAATTCGAAGATCAAATTCAGGTATGTAACTGAATTCAGTTATAAATTTGTTATTTTTGCTACTTAAAATCAATCATAAAGCTTATATATGTGTTTGTTGTTGTTTTATATGTACGGATTTTTGTTCATAGTGAGTTAGGTATTTGTTTTTATGAAATTTGATTCATTAATTATCATGTTTGTTTATAGATGTAACGATTTTCAGAGTTCATTGACATGATTCATTGTATAGAATAGTTATTTTGGATCGAAATTGAGAAATAAATACATGGAATACATGTTTATAAAAAACTGCACACCAAATGTTTGATAAAATGTCTGAACGAAATTTTAAAACTGCGATGCACTAATTTTTCACTGTGGTTATACATCTTTCGATAGTAGAAACATATTTCAAATGATTGTGCATGTTTTGTTAATGCTGAATATTCGATTATAAAAATATCTATGATAAGCACTTTGTGAAACACCCTCTAGAAAAAGAGTACTTTTGGCCATTGTTTATTTCTTATGGATAAGGTGTTAAATTAATTGATAAGCTGATGTTAGTGTTGGGATGCTTTTATATTCAATGTCTTTGCAATGGTTTTTTGCATCCAGAAGAGTAAAGTTTAATAGCTTTTAAACATTAAAGTACAATGTTTGTTTATTGACTATCAAAAGTCAAAATGGATTACAAGAGGTAATAATCTATTAGAAAGTCACATGATATATATTTTGAATTTTATAGACAACGATTGTTATTCTGTCAACATATATGTATATTTTGTAGCTTATACGAAGCGTGGTATTGAAGTCGTTTGCAAGGTTTTCTAACAAGGCTTCTGGAACCTTTCAGGAATGAATTATAATCTGATAACGAAAAATCTAATTGTAAAGTGCTAGGGATTGGGCTTGTGTTCAATGATCTAACCTCGGGTATTCCAGTGAATTTCATCGGTTTGTAATCCATGATAATCAGGTAGTGCTTCTTTTGCTTTATGTCTAGAATTCATTAAATTGACCAAACGGATGCAGTAAAGTGACTCAAACAGATGCACTAAAGTTCATCAAACAAATGTAGTAAAGTTGCACCATATTTTATCATGTTTCCCTTTTGTATGTAATTGCCATATTTTGTGTATGTTTTCTACGCATGCATATAGTTTACTGATCTTGTACTTGTATGGGTATCAAGATGTACATCAGGATGTGGACTCTTTGAGACTGCACTTGTTCAAAGGCTTGCGAACTTTATTCACTATGATTAGTGCAACCCACAATCAAATAGTGTTGAAGGTATCTGGTTAATTAAGGTTTTTTTTATACTTATATCTTAAGAATGAAAGATTCTATATGATATATCAAATTGATCTAAAAAAATATATGAGTCAATTTATGTAAAAGAGAATGAAAAACAAAATAGTTAAAAATAAATGGGTCAAATGGGTCAAAAGTCGCCAAAGTGTATATTTAATGTGCGAAAGTATTCCACATCTATATTCAATCGTTAACCAAATATGCTTGAACCTCTATATGCCACCTTTACTTGTAGTATATGAAGTTGAAAGAAGAGTACTTACAGTATGGGCCCATGCATGTAACGAGGATCATACATGCACTTCAGATCGATCATCGGGTGAGCATAGACTAGCGGTGGTTGGAGACACAAAGTTCTTGAAAACCCCAGCTTTCGAGGTGGATGAAAACATGCAACAGGTACGTTACAATTACTTGTGCCACGGTTGAAAAAATTTCCTATCAAGGTAAATCTTAATTAATAGTGATAGTTGTTGTAATCCGTGATAATCATGTAGTAATTCTTTTGCTTTATGCATGAAATTCATTAAATTGACCAAACGGATGCACTAAAATGATTCAAACAGATGCACTAAAGTTCATCAAACAGATACAGTAAAGTTGCATCATATTTTATCATCTTTCCCTTATGTGTGTAATTGCCGTATTTTACGGATGTTTTCTTCACATGCATATGGTTTATTGATCTTGTACTTGTATGTTTGACAGTGTCTGGAGTGGATGCTAAAGTGCATAACCTAATACAAAACAACATGGAACGTTCATACATAAAAGTTATCCTGCTTATGAAACTATCGCACAGGAATTGGTTTTGAATAAGTGTAACATGAAAAGTAGATAATATCATTTACATCTTTTGTTGTAAACCTTCTGTAGTAAATAAGATATACAATTTGTATAGATCTTGTATATAATTGACTTCAGCTTCAATATTTCATTATAATAAAGTTCCATATTATATATTTGTGGTTTTAGTATAAATCTGTCACTTTATCACATTCATTTCTTTGGAATGTTGTTATCAGTGGATGATGTAAAAGGTGGTATCTCAGTAGAATCTTTCTTTGAAGGCTCATCAACTTGAATATTTGTTTGGTCGTTAACCGTGTTTGTCTTATCCTTGTTTGGAGCCTTCTTTTCGTCAATTTCATGAAACTAAAAGTATTGAACTTGTTTTGCTTTTATGATACAAACGGATGCACTAAATATATCAAACGGATGCACTAAATTTCCTCAAACAGATGCATTAAATCAAATAGGTGCACTAAAGTTACAGATGAGAATGAACACATTCATTAATGTTAATGATAAGCAAATTCATTTACTGGATATAATGGTGATGAAGGGCTAAAGCTGTATATTAAAAAAAAGGAAAAAAAAAACATTTGTTGTGCGTTTGGGAGTAAAAAATATAAACCTACAGATATAGTTGAACAAAAAGGAAGCAATAAACATACAAAGAACTAGTCACGTTATGAACGAATTGATCTTATTATAAACTTAACTTGCGTGTACAAGAGATGCATTTTACATTTATGAGTGATGCTACAATCAGAATACAACGTCTCCTAAGATATATTAAGCTAAACAAAAACTGACAAATAAGATTTTTACAAGCTAAGCAATGATTATCTTTAAATCCTTACAAAATCTGAAACATTCAGAGAAGCCTCTCAAATCTTCTACCTTTCGATTCCTATAAAGTCATCATCTTGTAACAAATCATCATCAACATTCAACCAAGAACCAATGGCATCTTCTCGTCTGACAAAATATCATTGTCACTAAACTCTTCCATTCTAGAAAGTTTCAGATGGGACATGTCAAATGTATATTGCTAAAATAGAACCTGAATTAGTTGAACAATGATTATGAGTTAAACAATCATTAAAGTAATATTACATACAGATGCCTTATTTTTTTTAATACATATGCCCTAAAATGTATAAAAAATAGTATATTGCCAAACATTGCTTAATATTCCATACAGACGCATTATTTTTCTAATACAGATGCACTAAAATGTACAGAAATATTATATAGCCAAACACCCCCAGTGTTTACTACATCACTGAATAATCCTTATGCAGTATTACATAAACATGCCTTGTTTTTTTAAATACAAATGAACTAAATATACACAAATTGGTATATTTTTCCAACACCCCCAATGTAAATTAAATGAATTCAATATTGCTGAACATACAACACTATCAGATGAGTTTGAATAATCCTTATGCAATATTAGTATATTGCCAAACATATAAAAAAATATCAAATGAGTTTAATAATCCTTATAATCCATACAATACGTTGCCTTTTTAATGCAAATGCACTAAGATATACACAATTTTACTAACACTAATACATATGCAATTTAGTTAATATGGAACAAAAAAAACTGATAAGAATATAAATTTCATAAATATATTATGGCTTGATTTTTTAGTTATCACCATCGAGAGTATTGAACCTCCGACACTTGAAGAGATTTTGTACTCTTTGCGGGCAAAACACTACAAGTAAGTTAAGTTTGAACTCTCTCACAAATGATCAAACAGATTTTAGCGTTCGACGTATTTATCATATTACCTAATCATACTCAATAGGATGCCTTAATGTATCACACGATGCACTAATAACAATAAATGATGCACTAATATATCACACACCATAACATTTATGACATACAAATAAACAAACAAACACATAGCTTAAATGATTTTAGTATGATTTTATCTAACAAACTTATTATTTTTATATCAGCTTTTATGATACATCGATGCCCTAATAGAATCTTAAAATTGATGCCCTAATACATTCTTAATACATTCACACTGAACATACAAAGTGTTGCCCTAATGCAGTATTAAAACAAATGCATTAAATAAACAAATAAACTGATGCCCTAATACAATATTAAGACAGATGTTAAAAACAAACAAACAACTGATGCTCTAATACTGTCTTACAACAGATGCTTTTTTTCATGATACCCTTATGCACCTTAAATAATTTCAGTATGCTATTATCTAACAAAAAAAATGTTGCATTGTTTTCATTAAACTTTGATGCACTGATAAACATACATGCTGCAAATTAATGCATCACACTTACAAAATCTCATTGAGACATTTCATCAAACATATGGTGTGCACTTTCAATAAATACATTTTTATACATTTTTTTCAGCCAGATTTGTTCCATATTAGATAGAAAACATGTTTATCTGATGATAAACTTTCAACAAAAATTCAGAAAGTAATCAAATCATTGATTAAATTTGATTAATCAGCAAAATTAGTTTACTTTTAATTTAAAACTAACTTTCTCTTCATTTTAATATGATTAACGCTTCAAAATACATTATTAATTGTACAATTAGTTAGTTAGGGTTTGTATTACCTGAAAGATGAACTTATCTTCATGAAAACGAAGCTGCTATTGTCGGTGACTGTGACGGTGCTACTGGTGTGGTGACCGGAACGATGGCGGTGTGGTGGTGGTCGGAGGTGTGACGTTTTGGTCGGTGTGGTGGTGGTTGGTGTGGGAAAGTATGCTGGTGTGGGAATAAGTGTGTTTATGTGATATGTCAAGAGTGGAAATGAGTGTATGCTAGTTCTTCCCTTCTTTTTTTGTCATTTTCATTCTATACCCCTGAAGTTTGACATGTTTTGAAAATCTACCCTGTAACTTTTTTTCTCACTTTTCTCTCTAATTACACTTTTCTCTAGAACCGGACTCTATATATATATATATATATATATATATATATATATATATATATATATATATATATATATTGTTGGTCCAAAGAATTGAGTAAATCTTGATAAAATAAATATGAACTTCATTAATAATGATGAACAATTGTTACAAGATTTCTCAATACCAACTAGACTACATGATAACATCCTCAACTTTTTACGGGGATAATCTCGGTATATTATCCCCATTGAATGACAAATAAACTCTCATTGATCCAAGCTATGCTTGTGTTTCAATGAGAGGATGATCCTAACAACTAATACTATGTATTGTGTTTGTTTAGAATGCATACCTATCTATTACAATTACAAACATATATATAGGTACATGAATACAAAGACAAGTGGTGGTAGGTGAGATGTCATGATCAGGTGGTCCTTCTTTATCTTCCTCTTTTGGAAAAGCACCAACCATCCTTTTGGAATTGTCATAACTAATATTCTCACTTCTTTTGTAATGTCTTGTACTTGTTTGACTTCTACTCTTGGAAGTTCCACCAATATATTTCAGTCTGTATGTAGAGATAGGCCTTCAGGATCACTGAGACATTTGTCAAAATCTCAGTGTCACTGGTGTTGTTTGTAGCTCATATATTTTACTCACTGACACCGTATCAGTAAGTAAAGAGTACAAAACAACACTCACTGATTTCTTTTATCAGTGAGTCACTCACTATATTATTTAGTGAGTTACGCTATTTTATTTTCAAATCTTGTTCAGGGTGATTGAGTCAATTTATTGGACCCAACAGTCTCCCCCTATTTGAATATACAAATAGCCTAAAGTGATTGGTAAAAGGTGTAAGACTGAGGGTTCAGGTTGTTCAGTGACTGGGGTTCAGTGACCATGGGTTCACTTTGATGCTAAGAGGGACCTGGTTCATTTTAGATACATCAGTGTCCATTCTCTTTTTTTTTTTTTTTTTTTTTTTTTTTTTTTTTTTTTTTTTTTTTTCTTACATGATGACACATGTTTTTGACACTGGTATAGCAACCAAGGGACCTGGTTCAATTTGATACATCAGTGTCCACTGTCCACCTTCATACATTCAGTTACAATATGAGTTTCCCAGGTAAGTGATAAAAATTACATTTCATTTTAGGCTAAGCCTAAAGATATTACACTTACTGACGCCACCAGGGTCTCTGGTTACCAGGTCTTCGGGGTCTCATTTTTTCAGTGACTGAATGTTCAGGAATATGGGTTTAGAAACCATCAGTTGGTTTCAATGAGCCATTTGGTTCAGGATGTATCAACCATCAGTGGCTCGGTTTCAGGGACTTGGGTTTTCAGTGAGACCATGGTCAGGGTCTTGGGTTACTACTCTTTCAACGCTTTCTCAGGGAGTTCACATTCAAGCTTCTTGTTCAGGCTAAGTCTGAATTCAAATACACTCCCTGATTGTTGCAACGACACTCACTGAATTTCCAACTTATGATACTTGGAAACAAACATCAGCTTCCTGATTGAATCATTTCCCACTTCCTTTTATCTTTGTACCCCTGATATTTGACTCACTCAAACTGATATGCAGACCTGCTGTTTGTGATTTGATTTGGTTTAGGTGATGTTCATGTTATGGTTATGGTTTCAATGAACCATTTCAGACCATTTGGTTCAGGGTTTGTGGGTTTTCAGGGACTCTTACGGTTCAGTGAGTTCTCAAGTTCAGGGATTACAACTCGTGTCCCTGAATTTTTTTCAGCTCGTTCAACCCAGTGACCCATTTTCTACCTTTACATTCACTGATGTTGCAAAAAGCTCGGCGTTTTCATTTAACGCCCAAGTATTTGCACCGTATCTGATAACATTTTATCAGTCACTCTCTACCATCAGTTTCAGCCCGACAATCAACTTTAATCCCAAATATCAATTCTTGATTACCCGTTCAGTCACAAACATCAGTTGACTCGAAATCAACATATCCGCGAACATCTGAACTAGATAGTGACAACTCCATGAGTTGCAAAAAGCTCACCCTGATAATTTCATACGCCCCCAATATTCATATACCCACTGAATCTTTTCCCATAGGTACAACCCGTTCAGGCTATCCTGAACAAACAAATTAACACACCCTGATTCACGTCACACAACTTCGACTCAGGATACTCTTCAGGCTCAGCCTGACAAAAAACACTCAAACACACTCTGATGTTTATCAGTCTTCAGACTTGATTCTTATCAGACCTTGATTATTACCCCTGAGTCACAACCATCAGTCCATCCTTGTCACTTCTTGATTCTTTCATTCACATCACACCCTGAATCTTATCAGACCTAGTGAAACTACTACTTCGATCTGTTCAGGCTTAGCCTGATAAACACCAACAACTCCCCTGATAATTCCATTCCGCATCACAGCACCAAAACACATTTGAATCAAAACACTTCTGAGTCACAACATTAGCAATCGGTGCTCCAAAACACAAATCGATAGTTAACTCAGTTGCAAATCCATCTTCAATCTTTCATTCACCATAACCCACACATCATATCCTCCATTTTTGACTCGACCCGGGCACCATTTATCAATACTCATCCTATTTCTTACTTCCACCATTAATCCCACTTCATCAATTAACGAAAAAAAACGAACCCACTTCACTAGTTACTATTGCCGAAGGTGTAACAGGTGATGAAAGTTTTGTGACTTTGGGTTTGATGTTATCGGTGTGAATGGATGAAGATATTGATATCATTTGTATAAATTGAGAGATTTTGTGGAGAGGTTAGTTTTTAGATCGAGAGTTATGAGAGGATTTGTGATAGACCAGAATCCGATTTGTGTCGGAGTTCATGAGTTTTTGATGTAGATCGAGAGTTGTTTTTGAGTTGTGTGTTGGTTTTTTTTTGATGATAAATCTGTGAGTTTGGTTTTGTTTGGTGTTTATCATTGATGAATCTTGATTTGATTTTTTTCGTGTGTGTTAATGGATAGATATGGATCTGTTTTGTGTGTGTGTGTGTTTGGGGATGTGTGTGGATAAGATATGAGTGACGGGTAAAGGTACCTTTTTGACTGATTATTTCAATCAATGAGTTATTTTTGGTGATGTTTTTGTCATTTTGTCAATATCAGTGTCTTTCTCCCCCTCAAAAAATGCTATGACAGTAGCAATTTTTGAAGGTTTCACACTTGATATTTGACAATAAAGGATGTTATCAGCAGCCATGAACAGATCTGGATTAGAGAAAAATCCACCCGCTCTGATACCACTTATTGGTCCAAAGAATTGAGTAAATCTTGATAAAATAAATATGAACTTCATTAATAATGATGAACAATTGTTACAAGATTTCTCAATACCAACTAGACTACATGATAACATCCTCAACTTTTTACGGGGATAATCTCGGTATATTATCCCCATTGAATGACAAATAAACTCTCATTGATCCAAGCTATGCTTGTGTTTCAATGAGAGGATGATCCTAACAACTAATACTATGTATTGTGTTTGTTTAGAATGCATACCTATCTATTACAATTACAAACATATATATAGGTACATGAATACAAAGACAAGTGGTGGTAGGTGAGATGTCATGATCAGGTGGTCCTTCTTTATCTTCCTCTTTTGGAAAAGCACCAACCATCCTTTTGGAATTGTCATAACTAATATTCTCACTTCTTTGGTAATGTCTTGTACTTGTTTGACTTCTACTCTTGGAAGTTCCACCAATATATTTCAGTCTGTATGTAGAGATAGGCCTTCAGGATCACTGAGACATTTGTCAAAATCTCAGTGTCACTGGTGTTGTTTGTAGCTCATATATTTTACTCACTGACACCGTATCAGTAAGTAAAGAGTACAAAACAACACTCACTGATTTCTTTTATCAGTGAGTCACTCACTATATTATTTAGTAAGTTAGGCTATTTTATTTTCAAATCTTGTTTAGGGTGATTGGGTCAATTTATTGGACCCAACATATATATATATATATATATATATATATATATATATATATATATATATATATATAGAGTGAGGATCACGTGCGGATATTTCTTTTAGTGCGGATGTACCTCATCCGTTGATTTTTACCTGATCAGTATTCTCGTATCGGTCCTGATCTATCGGTACATTTTTCATTAAAAAACGCTGTTGAAGGTATTTTTATGATAGTTATTCTGATATTAAGGTTTTTATAATGATTTTGAGGATAGTTATTCTGATATTGCTATTGTTATTCTGAGTATTAGTACATTTACACTTTGATGTTTCTATCGTTAGTATTATAGTTATTCTGATATTAGGATAGGTATTCTGATATTAAGTTTGTTATGCTGATATGAGGATAGTTATTCTGATATTACTATTGTTATTCTGAGTATTAGTACATTTACACTTTGATGTTTCTATCGTTAGTATTATAGTTATTCTGATATTAAGTTTGTTATTCTGATATTAGGATAGGTATTCTGATATTAAGTTTGTTATGCTGATATGAGGATAGTTATTCTGATATTAATTTCTTTATTTCTGATATGTGTATAGTTATTCTGATATTAATAATATTAATATGATAGTTATTGTGATATTAAGCTTTTTTTTTTTTCTTATTATGTGTTTTAAAACCGTTTTGTATCGTTATTCTGATATCAATAACCTTTATATGATACTTATTCTGATATTAAATCTGGTAATATGATATAATGATAGTTATTGTGATATTAAATCTGGTAATATCATATAATGATAATTATTCTGATATCAACATATTAATAACGTTATTCTGATATCATGTAATGATAGTTATTCTGATATTAAGCTTTTTTTCTTCTTATTATGCGTTTTAAAACCGTTTTATATATGGATAGTTATTCTGATATCAATAACCTTTATATGATACTTATTCTGATATTAAATCTGGTAATATCTTATATATAGTTATTGTGATATTAAATCTGGTAATATCATATAAAGGGTTCTTATTGTGATATTAATCTTTTTTGTTATTCTCATATACTTCTAAACAAACAATTTCAAACACAAAATTATTATGGCTTGTTGTCCCTCCCATTCCCTTGAAGATATGCAAATGTACGTTAAAAAACAATGTGAAGAAGATGATGTGGCTCGAAAAAATGCTATTATAGACGTTATCAATTTGTTTGAGCATGCAAGGGTAGAGAAGCAACGTATGAGGGAAGACTACACGATTTGCAATGATATTACTCTTGAACGAAAATCCGTTATTTAAAAGTTTTTGATGGATGAAGACAGCAAAGATGAAAATATTTTTCTGATATTTTGTGGGTGTGTGTTCGAGAAATACAGAACAACATCAATAACAATATTTGGCTCAAGTTCGTCTGCTAGACTAGGAAGATTTGGCTCGCATTGACGAATATGCCGGTTATCGCATTGATTTTATGATTTATGTATTATTAAAACACAAACTTTAACAAACAAATCTTCATATACTCTTATTGTTTTTTCTAATTATAGTGTTATTCTTGGGAAATATACTATAATGGTCTAA
>BPTQ01000002.1:45606395-45622991 GCA_019973895.1 Chrysanthemum seticuspe
TTTTTTGTTTTTTTTTTTGGTGAACTAACTTTGTTATTGAAGTGTAGGATAGATATGGTTGTAATGTTAGGTTTTTATATCAAGTGAAAGTTACTTTTTTGATGTGATTGATGGTTTGTAGCTCGAGGCAAAATAATATATTAATATTTTTTTTGAAATAATGTAAACGAAATGTAAAAATAATATATCAATATCTTTTGGTCGAATATCTTGTGATTTGTCAAATCATCACTACATCGAGCTACCAAAAATGTCAGAGAAATTATCTCTGAATAGACGTGAATATTTTTTGTAATTATTCATCATTTTGTTTATTAATATAGTATATATATTCAAAATATTATTACAATAAAATTAAAAAGATATATACTAAATTTTTTGAAACTAGGCTTGATCAATTGTATATTTACGTTAAAATAATATAACTCAATTAAAATTATCTAGTAAATTAAATATAAACAAAATTTACTTATAAAAACATAAATTTAAAAAGAATATTAATTAAAAACTATATTAAAATTAAATGTTAAGCTGTTGACATAAAGTGATATTTTTGAGTCTCGAGGAGGTACTTTTTGAACACTATAATTAATATCTCACATGTATGTTAGTGTCTTATACATATATCTTTCAAATTATTTAATTTACTGTGATATTAAGAGAATAATATTATAACACGGTACTAAATAAAATTACAGAGATATTAAATTTAATATCACAGTACATCAAAATTATTTATATAGTGAAAATATTTAAAAATAAAATTTTAAAATTAAACATAATATTTGACAAAACATCATTAAATCGAGACATAAAAAAATGTCAGAGAAAAAATATTGCTGTAGACGCGAAGATTAAAAAAATTAATTGTCAAATTTGATTTTAATTTAAAAAAAATAAAAATAAATATATAATTTAATTTTGTTATAATTGTTATTTAACGTAAATATACAATTTTGTTATAATATTTAGAAAACCATCATATGTCTAACTCTGATATTAAGAAAACCATCGTATATTTGGAAATCTATATTAAATAACTAACTCTGATATTAAGAGACTTTGATATTAACACAATATCATATATTAAATAACTAACTCTGATATTAAGACAATATCATATATTAAAACAAACAAAATCTTATATTTGGAAAAATGTTAATATTTTCTATTAGACATTCATTTTAAAAAACTAATTCTCAAATTGGTTTAAACTATGTTTTAGAGAATATCATATATTAAGAGAATTAAATCTGATATTAAGGCAAATATGGTATTCTGTTAATATTAGATTTAATTGTCTTAATACAGTATATGATAATCTCTAAACAATAGTTACTATTAATATCAGATTTAATAACAGAGTATTAAGTTACTTGTTTAATAGTTTGATATTAAATCTGATATTAATATTAATAAACAAGAAACTCTGATATTAATACAATATTAATATTATTTTAAACAAAACTAACTATTATAAAAAAAGTTGTTATTTTAATTATGCTGTAAGAAAAGTTACTATAAATGATGACTAAAAAAAGCAATATTAATGAAAAACTATATTAAAATTAAATGTAAAACTTTGACATAAATTGATATTTTGAGTCTCGAGGAAGTTCTTTTTCATCACTATAAATTGTATGTCAGTGTCTTATACATCTATCCTTTCAACAGAAAATCAAATGTGATATTAAGACAATACTAAATAAAAATAGTGTCATATTAATTTACGGAGATATTAAATTGTTATTAATATTATTATAATTGTTACATTTAATATAAATATACAATTTACAATTTATAATTGTTATAATTTTTATAAATATAAATATATAAATATAAATTATATGTTTAGATTCTTTCAATGATTAATTTATTATTTTTCCTCGATATGCAAACCATCAATCACATCAAAAAAGTAATTTACTCTTGTTATAAAAACCTATCATTACAACCATATACAGATTCTAAACTTTCGTCACAAAGTTAGTTCATCAAAAATAAAAATTACTGAAAAATTATGTATTTGGAAAATTGTTATTCATGATCCTGGAGTATATGCTATGGTTTTTTATTTGATAAGAAACTTAGATATTTTACCGAAAGTTATATAGATGAAAAAAGGGTATTTCAAAGTTGTATAACTTCATTTGAAATTATCTTTTTTGTCTATTGTATGTATCTTAACAGTAGTCACGCAAGACGTACTAAAACTACATGCGGTGAAGGAATTGCATGATCTAATTCAGAAAAATCATTATTGATTTTCTTCTGAATGAAGATATCGATGATAGCCGTCACGTAGAAGAAGCCCCAACTACAATACAAAAAGTTGGGGACACTTGATGAAGATGGCGTTGGTGCGTGATGAAAGTTTAATTATTTTAACTACCTATGTTTCGCCATGCTCATCAGAATGAGCATGAGTAACATATTAGGCATTTCTGAAGAAAAATATTGGTTGTACTACAAACAAGTCGTTTGAAGGACAACCAATATTGGTTAGCTTCTTACTGGTCCGTCTATAAAATTTGAGCACAAAGGAAGAGAAGGACAGTACAATGCATATAAGAGCACAACTTGGAGAAGATACAAATAACATTTTATTGGTATGCCACTTCTGCGCAACATCGTACAACTCCCCAATAACATACCAATAACTAAAACATCCTCCCTCATAAAACACCACTGAAATGTTTTTGAGTCCCTCAAAAATGTATGTTTGGCAAAACTAGCTGTAAGCTGTATGTTGTAAGCTGTAAACTGTAAGCTGTAAGCTGTAAACTGCAAAGCTGTTAACATGAGCTACAAGCTGTATCTTTTTTTTTAATAAAAGTGTTTGGTAAATTAGCTGTTAAATGTAATTATAAGATGTAAAATGACATAAAAGGACAAATCTATAATTGTAAATAAATGTTTGGAGGGTATATTAGTAATTTAAAGTTTTAACAGCTTATAGACATTTAAAAAGTTTCATGAATCAGGTTTTTATTTTGGAGCTATTTGTTTGAAATAAAAGCTTGTAGCTAATGCATCCAAACAAAGCTACTTAGTTTTTAGGAGATTATTTTGTAACAAAAAGCTAATAGCTCCTCCAAAAAGTCTCTGCCAAATAGGCCCCAAATAAAAAAAATGGTTTGAACAATTGCATTTGCTGAAAAACGTTTGGCTCATGGATAAAAGATGATCTGGTATGGCTAGCACACGAATGGCATGCATTTGGCACACCAATAGCACCCCATACATTGTGCTCTTAGAAATAATATTATTCAAAAGAAATCATGTAATATATAACTTTGTAATATTAATTATATAGCGGAATCATCATCTATGTATTTTTTTTTTATTTTACTGAAATAACGTTAATCATGTTGAAAAATATACTTGATAAATTATATTAAGAATATTTTTAATTTAATTTTTTTTATCTAATATGATATGTATTTTTTAAATATAAAAATTTGATTTTGATTTTGATTTTTTATCTATGGTGATATTAACATATATAATTAATTTTTATATTTAACATAATTAATATCAATGTCGAGGAAGTAATGTTCAAGACTATAAGAGAACTAAGTTAATAAATATCTGACATATATGTCAGAGATATTTAGTTACTTCTTTCTAATATCTTTTGTTTATGATATTAAGTTATTGATATATTAAGTATAATATCAGAGTACATCAAAATTATTTATATAGTAAATATTTAAAAATAATTTTGTAAATTAGACATATTTGTTAAAATAAATATTGCAAAATCATTGTGATATTAAGACAAAATATTATAAACAAATTTTTATTGCAAATATTTAAGTCTTTGTGTTTCATAATCAAAAATTCATAACCTCGAGACACAAAATTTCTTTTTTTAATATCATGTTGTTTTAAAGAAAAAATTAATATCATAGTTAGTTGTTATAACAAACTTAGATAAAATAATATATGATATTTTAGAATATTGACATATCTTTTTTTATTTATTTATTTATTTTTATTTTTTTGACATTTTTTATTATATGATATTGTATTAATATCAGAGTTAGTTGTTTTAATATATCATATTCCTCTTTAATAATGATATTAAAGAGCAATATCATATATTAAAAGTTCTGTTTGCTGTAAGTATAAGTAAAAGTGAATCAGATAAAAGTCTAACTATAATAAACAAATAAATGTAATTATTAAGTTTTTGTCTTTCCTAACACATACTTTTTACAAAGTCTAAAAGAAGAAGCGCATACAAACGAAATAAAATTTAATATTTTGTATGTTTTATGACGTTACATATTAATATTTCCTTTTATATCAGAGTCAGTTTGCTTATGACGTATATATATTCGAGTATCTGTTTGTTAAGTAATTTTCAACAGAGATATTTCTCAGATACTATTTATAGTTATTAAAGATTCCTCGAGACGTAAAATACCAGTTTAAAAAATTAAATATAACACTTATTATTTTTAAATTAATATTTAACTACTAAAAATTTTTAACAAATTTAAATTTAAAATTTAACATTTATTATGTCAATATATTATTACAATCATATTATTAACTTACTTAATTACTACTTTGATATTATGTCAATAATAATTGTAGTGATAAACTATTACTCTGATATTATTAACTTACTTAATTACTACTCTGATATTATTAACTTACTCTGATACATTTTCTTATTTTTTGAAAACTTTAATTGAAAATATAACGCATTTTTTAAGTTGGAGGGTTTATTTGCAATAAAAAGTCTATTCAGTTACAATATAAATAAGTCTATTCAGTTACAATAAGATACCATCTCTGCTCTAACCCTAATCATCCTCAAAATGTCTCAAACTCCAATTATCAATGAACTCAAAAACGTTTTTGGAACTAATCAACTACATAACTTGTTCAAGTGTTTATTTAATCAAGAAATTACAGATGAAGAAGGGATTATTCAGTGGCTTGGCGAGCGTAGAACTGAGTTGGTTACTAAGGTTGAAAAGCGTACAGAGGCAATGACTGACGTATTGTCTCTTAATTTCGATGAAGAAGAAGCTGCGGATAATATCTATGACTCCCTGAATGACATTCAGGTCATGGAGCATCAATTGTTGGATTCGCTTGTTGGCATTTTGATTGATATGCGTGCAATTGTAATAAAAAGAAGGAGCATATCACCAAGATGGAGAAGTTTGAAGATGGAGAAGATGAAGAAGACGGAGAAGATGAAGAAGATGATGGAGAAGATGAAGATGAAGAAGTTTGAAGATGGGGGGTTTGGCTGTTTAAATCTTTTTGTTTTAATGATCTTTTGTAGTTTGGGTTGTTGCTTTGTTTGTTGGTTGTTCTAGAAGTTTTATGCAATTTCGTATTATGTAGTGTGAATTTATGGTTTAAAATTTATAATTCAAGTATATATTAAAGTTAAACATCTCACAATGGTTAAACAGTAGGGCTAAACTAAACTATGATATTTGAAATCTGTAGGCCTAATTCTGATATCAACAGAATATCATATATTATTATTATGTTTAACATCATTTAATTACTCTGATATTAAGGCAATATATATTAAGACAACTAAACTATGATATTTAAGATAATATTAATATGTATACGTCATAGGCCTGACTATGATATCAACAGAATATCATATATTAAAACAACTAACTCTGATATTAAAGACTATATAAATATGTATACGTCATAGAGCATCTCACAATGGTTAAACAGTCATAACTGAAATAAAACATCATAAATCCGATAAACATGATAACTCTGATATTAACTAATTTAAATATATTAAGACATCATAAATCTGATATTAATATTTTTATTTTCAAACATTCTGATATTAAGTCAAATGCTTAAGACTTATCTGGTTTCATTTTTTTCCTACAAATAGTATTTAACACACTTGCAGATCTTTTCAATCCTGAGCTAGAGCTTTCTTTATCGAGTACCTCCACTGTTTCTTTTTTATGTCCCTCTGTATCTATTTCTTCCTTAGTTGTCTTATACATCTTCTCAACTTGATCATCTGGTATATGAGACAATTGATTCTTTGTGCAACCCTTTATATTCTTTAAATAAGTTTCATGAAACATTCTTCTTTGCTTAACTGTAGGTGGTCTGAGCTGCTTCTTCTTAAGTCTCTCAGCAACATATAAGTTCCTTCTTTCTTCCATGTACCTCTTTAACCATGCATTTTTTTCCTCGATAGTGTACATTTGCATGTCTTTCTGAGTTTGCTTGTTAGCAAGCACCATATGTGCATCACATTGAACCCTTTCCTCATCCCAAGCAACTACTAATGCTAATGTTTTAGCTTGTTTCTCAGCATCTTTTCTTTGTTTTTCAAGAAACTTTTGATTCTCTGCTTCATATGTAGCACCTAATTCACGAGCCAGTTTAGAATCTTCTTCAAATGTAGCACCTAATTCCTCAGGTATCTTAAGATCAGTATCTTCAACAAGTTTTCCTTTACCCTTGTTTATATCTTGTCTTGATGATTCTATAGCCCTAACAGGTGTTAAAGAAGGCTGTTGGATACTAATACCCTTAACAATTGGTTTTGATTTCTTCAAATCAATCATCACCTCTGCGACACTAGAAATAGTTTTATGGCCTCCAGCAGCACTTTCTTCAACAACCTGTGTATATTCAACTGCTTTACTTTGGTGCTCCAAAACTACTTCTTTACCCATTTTATTCACTACTACAAAGTCATTCTTATCACCAAACTTTCTGCCTCTGCTAAACTTTCTGGAAACTTGTTTTTGACCATTCTCCTTCAGACTTGCTTCATAAGCAGTAGAAATATGAGCAGTAGGAACATTTTCTTTAGCAGTACTTTCATCCGCTGCAATTTCGTCAAAATTTTTTGAAGATTCTATCCACTCGTCTGCATATTTTATCAAACTTTCTTTATGCATATTAATATCATGCAGTAAGATCTTTGTTATATACCTACTTCTCAACACATCCAGCTGAATTTGACGATTTCGGTCATTTTCTTTTAAAAGACCTGTTTCCCATTGTTTGTCTTGATCCTCATAAAGTTCCATATGAATCATTGTATATAATCCACAATTAACTTTATCTTTCCTAGTTCTCCATTTTAGTGGAAGTACTTCAGCCTTTGAATCCAGCAAAAGTTCAATTTTCGGAGGATTGTGTTGAAGCAAATAGGATGTTAACAGACTTTTCTGTAAAAATAAGAAATTAATGAGAACAACATAAAAAATATAATGTTGTCTAAATTACAATCATAATCAAAAAAATAAAGCAATTCTTACCACATAATCAAAAACATGCTTGTATTTATCATCATATGAAGCATCTGACTTACTGTTGTCTAAAATTACAGCACGACCATTTGTAATGTTGAAAACTATTACATAATAGTGCTCATATGCAAGAATTGGAAAGAAGACCTATTAAAAGTGAAATTAACATTAAATAAACATGATTATTAGTAATAGAGTACATCAGTAAAAAAAAACTGATTAAAAAAATTAATGTCATTATTACCAGTTCAATTTTCTCCATTGACATAGCTTTTTTTTCATTCTGAAACTGATCTTCAACATAGCTTCGAAACATTTGAGAATGGCCTTTCATATCTCTTTCATATTCATCCAGATCTTTTGGCTATTAAAACAAAAATAAAGTGCAAACTTACAAAAAACATATTTGTGTATAATAGAAGAAAAATTAAACATAAGTAAATAAAATAATAAAAGTTTTGAAAATGTTAACTTACAATGATCACTGTTTTGAAGTAATGTCTAAAACTTTTTAAAGTATCCTTTCTTAATTTTTCTTCAAAATTTAGGATACTGACAAAGTTATCGATTACTTGTCACACCCCCAATTTACCTGTTTTGCAGCGGAATGGATTTCCTGGGGGCTTGACTGTCATAGCACCACATCACAGTTATATTGAACGACCTAAAGTGTCGTTTAAAAACATATCGTTGGATATTTCATTAAAACATTCAGAGTACAACATCGGTCCCAAAAGGTTTAGAAAGTTTGCGGAAATACAAATATATTACAAATCCAAACGATGTTTTGAAATAAAGTGCCATAATGTACAATAATGTCAGTCGACGCCGCGACTCAAAATGTGGTTCCTTAACCATGCCATGCGAATGTCTTAGTTACCTGAAAATACATTGCTAAAACGGTCAACAATAATGTTGGTGAGAAATCATAGGTTTATGTAAATGTTTTATACGACTACACAAGTATAGATCAGGCATGACAATCAAGTCACGTAAAAATGTTACAATTGCAATAAGTCCATGACCCCGAAACTAGTCTGTTCATAATGTATGCCCCTGCAGAGTGTTTGCCAGACAACTCCGTAATGTTATTAAATGAAATGCATCCGTATGACTGGTTGGGATTCACCAACCCGGATGGAGGCGTCACCCTCGATAGATCTATCCACTCATCCTCGCTTCAAAGATTAACGGTTCATGTTCAGGTAATGGGGACTTTCAAATTGGCAAATGCGGTAACTTAAGCAATGTAAATGAATTTAACATACTTGGTATCGTACTAAAAATGTTGTGCAATGTATTCTCCCCCGTAAGTTTGAAAATAATTAAAAGTATGATCAACGGGGCTATGAAAACTCACTTGGTAAACTGGAATGATGACAAAAGTGAGTACACCGAGGTATAATGTGATGCGTCAACCGGGACCTATTACGAATGTTATGATATGTAATGAGTTGCAATGTAATGTTATGCATGCATTTCGTATGTTATTTATACCATTTGCGGGTTTTGAAAATAATACTTTTCGTCGAAAAATACTCTTTTGACGTGTTGACCCTTCAAAAATGACTTTACAAGTTTTTACGTCGAAATGTCATCCTACAATGGTTTCGTAATGATTTATGGTGAAATTATCACTTTTCGTCGTAAAACAATGTCGTCGGAAATTTCTTGAAAGTGACAAAAATGGCTTTGGAAAAATAGTCGTAAAATGGTGTACGTCGCACGTTAGGAAACGAACTCGACGGTTTTGGAAAGTTTGTATCGAAATCTAAAAGTTTCAGTTCAGGAGTTTTCGTCCAAAAGGTCTCGAACATAAAGATAATAAGGGTTAAAGATGGTGATTTTGGCTAATTGTTGTTCAAAAAGTGAGTTTCGGCCAAGTTTAAACATCCGTAAATAATTTATTACAACTCCGCTATACAAACGGTTGATTGTTTTGAAAAATATGCTCGGTGATCTAAATTTTATTAGAAGACATTTCGTTCCAAAAAGTTCCACATCATGGTTAAAAACAGCCCTCAACATGGTCGTTACAGCTACCGTAACACTTGTCTCGTAAAATAATATAGTTTTTCAGAAAATAATAGTTACGGCAACTTTATGAAAACGTGCATATCTTTGTCGTTTCAAATCCGTTTTCTACGTTTTATACGTCCTTAGCTTCGTATCAAAGTATACTATTATATTTTTGATAAGTCGAAATAATTTGTGAAGCTTAAGGCTCGTTTTTGACCCGAACAAACTAAAAATAGTATGCTGAAATTTCAGAAAATAATATATTTCGTCGTCAAACTTTAAAAATTCATAACTTCTTCGTTATAACTCCGTTTTATTCCGTTCAAGCGGCCACGGATTCGTTTTAAAGTATATTTTCTAAATATCAAGGCCAAAAAGTCGTGCCTACTGTCGGATTTTCCAGAAAACCAAAACAAGGACAGAACATAATATATACTTATCGAAAATAGTTTTTCTCGGACAAAACCTATTCTAATCCCTTCAAATCAACTCCAAAGCTAATCTAATCCTACCATACACCTTCTTAGGGTGTCATGGGTTCCTAGACATCATCAAGACCAAAGTATACCAAGGGGATAATTATAGGATGACCATATATATATATAACTCTAAAATCAATGGAAAAATGGTATAAATCACATATGTCTTGCATGCTTGCTCCAAAAATGAAAAGATACTTATGAAATGAAAAGGAAACATGAAAAATGAAAGAAACATGCTTACTAGTTAATATGATGAGGTGCAAGGAACAAGGTTAAACCTAAACACTCTTGGTTTTTATTTCAAAACCTTATAAAGAGTATTAACTAAATTGTATAAACACTTGAGAAAAATTTTGATGATGATCCCTTGGTGATTTCTTTGTGTGACCGGTTTTGAGAAGCAAGAAACAAGGAGAGAACTTATTTTTACAAACACTTGAGAAATAATGAAGTGAATGAGAAATAATAGAAGTAGACTTTAGTAGATGTGTAAATCTATACAAAGCAAGAAAACCATACCACATTTATTACTAACCCTCCCCCTTGGTCGGCCAAGGGGGGAGGGATGTAGATATTATATTTTTTTCTTCATAAAATGTAAGTATATATATATTTGTATAATTTGTAAGGAAAATGTAAGTTAAATGAATCTTGTAAGGTAAATGGTAGAATTTTGGTACAAGTAAGTTTTTAATAGATCAAAATAGAATGTAATGATATAATAAAAATTGTAAAAATACATTCCTTGTGAAATTTGAGTGATAAAATAATTATCGTATAATTTTTAAGAAACACGTCGTAATAATATAAATTCAACGATTTATATCCGAAATAAATTCAAAACACTAGTTAAACTCAAAATATAGTTTTTATAACTAAATGTAAGTATAAAAATATATCGGGATCATTTTTGAAAATACTGGATTAAATGTTCAAAATAATAACTCACGCGATAACGTTTATTAAATATAAAAATTACGCGATAAATGTGAAATGAAATGTCATGAATGAACTAATGAGATGCAAATGATGTCAATGAAATGTAGACTAATCTTAGTCCATATGAAATGTACGTGATGATATGATCATGAATTCGCCGCTAAACCTTTAAGGTTACGCGAATTTGAAACAAGTAAACCAAGTTTACGATGAATGTTGAAATTGTAAGGCATAAATTGTTTCGAGAAATGACCTGAAAGTACGGGTTGTCACATTACTTCACGTTCGATCTCTGTCTCAGAAGCAAGACACTTGATATGAATTCTTAAAAGACTATTTACTTTCCCATATCTGAAAATCTCCTCCCTGTATAGGAACATATAGAAATTATATGGTAGCATATAGGAATTAGATGTGAAAATTAAAAAATAAATTTTTTAGTTTTTACAAGAATAGTTTAAAGAACTTACATAACATCTTTCTCTATATCGGATAGAATCATTTTCGGGAATAGTTTTTCCACCTGTGATTTGAATTCTGGTATAGTCTCAACTCTTTTGTTCATATATGGAGATTCGAAAATGATGCATGATCTTGCTTTGGTTAAAGTGTCTTGAGGTGCTTCAGAAGATTGGTTGGATTTGTTTGAACGATTGTCAACAATGTAGTTGTCGGTTTCCTTGTTTAGACGTTCTTCTTCAGCCTTGGCCTGTTCTTCTTCGGCCCTCTTTATTTTCATTCTCTCTGCAGTCTCCAAAACATCATCATCTGTAACTCTTCCATTCTTATCATAACTATCGTATGCAGTATCTAACATCTGATCATCTTCATTTTGCTCTTCTTCAATTGGTTGTTCATCAAGAGAAACATCAACAGTAAGTGAATGTCTACTAGCAAAACTTTCTTTTTTAGTAGCAGCACATTTGTCTTCTTCAGTTTCTAGCATCTCAACATCTTCACCTTTCTCCTCTTCAATTGGTTGTACACCATCTTCACCAATTTTATATGGTACATCGTCAATTTCTTTGATATCTTTTCCATTTCCTTCAACAGATATATCTAAATTTGTCTTGGCATTGTCACTTTCTTTCAACGATTGTTTTGAAAAATCCTTCTGCAAACTTTGTTTATCAAGAGAAACATCAGAAGTAGGTGAATTTCTACTACCAAGAGTTTCTTTTTTACTAGCAGCACATTCGTCATCTGCAGTTTCTAATATATCAACATCTTCACCAATGTTCTGCAGTACCTCGTTAATTTCATTGAAATCTTTTCCAGTTCCTTCAACAGATATATCAAAATTTGTCTTGGTATGGTCACTTTCTTTCAAACTTTGTTCATCAAGAGAAACATCAGAAGTAGGTTTCTTTTGAGTAGCAACAGATCCAGCAGTAGGTAAATTTTTACTAGAAGCACGTTCGTCAAAAACATTGGTATATTCAACTGCTTGACTCTCTTGTTCTAAAACAACTTGTTTGCCAAAGATATTCTTCTTAGTTTCAACCCTCCTCAGTCTAGTTGTTTTTGGTCTCTTTACACCTTCCAAATATCTAACTCTCTGCTTCAAACTTCTGATTTCTGCATCTTGAGAAGTTGTGATTTGTTGGAGTGCAAGAACATCTTTTGTCAATTTTGTAGAGTTTGCAATCAATTCTTTTATGAGTTCTATACTATCCTCAAAATTTTGGGATTTGTTACCTAGCTGTAGAGGTGGATTAATGGAATTGTTATTATGTACAGCAAAATCCATCAATTCATTAGTTCCATATGTACCTTCATTACTTTCAGATGCGTTACTTTCCCTGATAGCTGAATCTGAGCCTCCCATATTAGCCATTTTGTTGGGGTTTACACCATCTTCGCAAACAGATGTTTCCTTGGGTTGAGTCTTATTTAGCTTAGTACCCTTTTGTTCAGATTTCCTACGGGTATAGGTCTTTTTTTGTTGTGATGTTGAGTGTAAATTTTTGGATGTAGGGTGTGTATCAGCTTCATCGTCTGTTTGTGGAATGTTTATCATGTTTTGAAAAAGTGGTGTAACACTTCCAGAAAAACCTTTTCCATTTTTTTTATCATAAAGGTAAAAACTTTGTTTGAGAGCTTGGGAGTTTTGTAAATTTGTTTATGAACCTTTTTTTTTTAAAACTTGTTTATCCACAAAAATTTGAACAAACCTAGGATACAGAAAGCACTTACTTGTATCATCCAAATTTTTAATCATACCATCAAAAATCATCTTAGAAAATTTAAAAATCTTATCCTGAGTCAAGCAAACTATAGCAGAAGCTATAATTGTACTAAACTCATTCCAGCCAGTTGTTTTAGGACTTATACAATGCAGGATGGTATGGATTAGAAATTTCCATTGAGGTGAGAATAGCCTTTTGTAAAATTTTAAAGAATCGTTTTTCTTCTCATATCCCATTTTTTCAAGACCTTTGAAAATAGCTGGGTTTGGCAGGCAGTCGACACCATTGTTATCTTCTAGTTTCAAGGAACTTCTAACTGATGATTCGGTGACAATTATCTCTTCGTCATCTACTAAAGCTCTAATTTGTACTTCCCTATCTATAGTTCTGGACTTAGCAGTTGCCCAAAATTGCTTAATGATCGAAATATATATAGTAGGATTTACTGATAATGCATACCTTATTGAGCAAGTGTTTAAAAAATCAATGATCTCAGCAAATCCTTCTGATTCTGGTAATGGTTTTTTAAGTAAAGCAACCATATTGTGACTTTCATGAAAGGTTCTTTCCGTCATTTTGAATGAAGGAGTTTCACAAATATTCAATAATTGATGATGAGGAAGAAAGATGAGAATTAGCAAGGGGTTATAAAGAAGGAGATTCACAAAGTTTTGGTACCGCTTATTTTTGGGTTTCGCAATTTGGTCGCAATATAAGAAATAGGGCTTTTTTTTTGTTCGTGAGTTGCATATAAAAATTTATAGCGGATTACGGATTAGTTTAGTGTTTTGTTTTTTTTTTGTTTTTTTTTTTTTTTTTTTTTTAATTTCTCAAATTTAATTTATTAAAAAAATATCAAAAAAGAAGATGAAGAAACATAAACATAAACATCAAATCACAAACATAAACATCAAATCACATTAAGCTTGAAAAGACAAACATAAACATCAAATTACATTACAAACATTAAAATCGAAAATAATCATAAGCACAATCTTAAAACACAATAATCCATGACGCGATTATTAATTTGTTTTTTTCAATGGACAATGTCTTGCATCATGATTTGCAACTTTGCCACAAATTCGACACTTCCTTTCATGTTGATTAGCCAATACATTTCCACTAGATGAACACTTTTTTTCCATTTAAATATGCATCAAAGAAAAATGCATAAGTATTAAAATAAAATTAAATAAGCTTAGCAATTAAATAAGATACTTTTTTTTTTAATTATAATTCAGATATAGATTATAGCGGAGCCGTGAAGGAAGGTAAACATATATTTGAGATCTGTATAAGGGAAGCCCAAAGTTTATAAAATCAAAATTTTAAAAAGCCCAAATTGTTTTTTAAAGCCCAAAAGATATCAAATGTCAATATTTTTAAACCCAATAAAATATTTTTGTAAATGTGTCAATAAATGCACAAATATAACACCACCAATAATACAAGTGAAGATCATAAAACAAAACAGATTTCACAATGTTAAATCAAAGAGATGAATTTGTCGCATATAATGTTAAATCAAAGATTGAATCAACAAAGAATCAAAATGGTAATTTTTTACTCCTATATTTACAGTTTTAGTTTGTATCTACTTTACATAACATATAAATTATTGAACTATTAGTGTTAAACATAGAATCAAAGATTTAGCATTATATTACTTTTAGAACATCATGTGATATGTTATGTTGTATGTTTTTGGTGTATCTTTTAGGCGAACATGTTATATATAATTATGTAAAGAGGCTACTTCCATATGTTATTCTGATATTTTAATATTGTTATTCTGATATTAATATGAACTTAATCTAAGTCATCGTTGGAAAATGCTAAATGTAAATTATCATAGTCGAAACTTTCAATGTCTTCTTTGTCCAAATCTTCTTCCACATCCGAAGATCTCTCTTGAATCAGATAAACTCCAGGCATTGTCGCAAACTCTTTCACTTGATTATCTTTTAGTTGTTTATTTCTATCTGTTTGTGCTTCATCCCTTTTTTCATCTTCTTTATACATCTCCATTTCGATTGGGTAGTACCAATCGTCTGGATACCATAAATATTTTTCCGCAGCACTGTTGTTGTTTTCTTCAACAATCTCTACATTGAAAGAACAGAACAATTTTACACTAATTTTTTAAATAAAACTTTTCTAATTCATTTTTTAATTATTAAAATTGCAAACCAGTCCTCATACCTTCTTTGATAGTTTTGTTATCTGCTTTTTGTTCTTGAATGCATTGTTTTCTGAAACAATAAAAACAAAACACTTTGTTTTCATATAAAGAATAAAAATTAAAGTAATAGAAAAATCGATTCAAAAAATCATGTTATACTTGCTGTCGTTTCCGTTTTGTTCTTCTTCAAAATTGCATTCGCTTCTTGATCTTTTGTTTGAAGCAGACATATTTTTGGTATTGTTCAAATATTCTACAAAGATCACAGGTATTTTGAGTTGAATATGATGCAGTGGTAACTGTTTTGCAGTTGTAGTTTTTATAATCATTTTCAGGAAAACCAAAAGACTGATAAGTAACCAAAAGACTAATAAGTAACCTTCCATGACACTTATGTTTTGTAGATTAAAACAACAATTATTATATTGCACATATATAAATATCTTTAATGTTATATATTTAGCATGATTTTTGTTATTCTGTTATTGTTATTATGATATTAATATTCTTAATCTAAGTATGAAGATTATTACACTTTGATTTTTCTTATCGTTAGTATGATAGTTATTCTGATATTAAGTTTGTTATTCTGATATGAAGATTGTTTTGAAGTTGATTGTTATTCTGATAGTTATTCTGATATTAAGTTTGTTATTCTGACATTAAGTTTGTTATTCTGTTAATCTGATATGATGATTTGTTGAAGTTTGTTATTCTGATATGAGGATTGTTATTTTTGATAGTTTTGTTATTCTAATATGACTATTTAATTTTCATATTTGCAGCTTATAATATATGTGAATTCAAAAAATATGAAGACAGAATGACAAGGAAAAGAATTCAAATGATGAGAAACATAGTCAATTCAACAAGAACTTTTAAAAACAAAACAGATTAAGCTATTCTAAAGATGAAATCAGTAGTTAGAAGATCTGAAAGGTTGAGTATTAGGAAAGAAAAAATTCATATTAATTCAAGGAGAACATCATCAAGGATTATAAATAAACAAAAATCAATTTCTAGTGATATTGATGTTGAAGATCATGTTTGTGTCAATGAAAGTATACTAACAATCAGAACTAGGGGATCTCCAAGTCAACTTTATAGTGATCTTTAACTAAAAACAAATAAATATTAGGAACTACTACAAGAGGAACTTAATTATACTTAAAAAAGAAAGGATTATGAGTTGGAAAGTCTAGAAGATTGATGACTAAAGTAGAAATCTTATCGAATTAGACAAAACAAAAATTTTCAAGAACAACTTAACTGATACAAAGAGTAGTAAACTTAAGAAAAGGAACAGTAAGACAGAAGTATAAAAAACTTAAGTGTATATAATATTCGACGTTTATACTTTTAATTTATCAGTATAATCTTATTGTTTTGATAGTTTTTATTGTTAGGAGTATAGTCTTATTGTTTGAAGTTGTTTAGTAGTATAGTCTAATTGTCTTATTGTTTGAATTACAGTCTTATTGTTTGAATTATAGTCTTATTGA
>BPTQ01000002.1:45636300-45688363 GCA_019973895.1 Chrysanthemum seticuspe
ATTTATGAAGAACCATGCAATGATAAGAGTGGTAGTTTTAAATCATGTTTAGTCGAGTCTTTAAAGTCTGGTCACCTGAAGTTGCATTGGTCGGGTGGGTATGCATGGCATGTTTTTACGTTCACGTCTACATTACCGTACCTTGTTCCTATCTTCTCTTTTCCATCTTTCGACTTGTTAGACATAGCATGTCTCTGTTCCTGTCATGTTTCGATCACTATAACACATTACCACCGTTCTGCACCTCATCTGACTTCGTTAGAATGTCGTTTATTCAACCCGATGTTTTGGTCCTCTGTAGGATCATGGCTGCAAGAAACACACGCTCAGGAGGTAACAACAACGGCAACCCAAACAACAATGACAATTCAAACAACAACGCGGCTGTGAGTATGGCGTATCGCTTGACAAATGATGTGATCAGGTCTGGAGAACTAACAAAAGCAAACGACAATGGGCAAAAGCGACAGGAGGATCACCAGGGAAACCGAGACCAGAATCAGCAAAACAAGAGGCAGCGAATAACCCAGAACTATGGGGCGATCACCCAGAAGCGCAAAAGATATACAGGTCCACATCCTTTGTGTACTCGATGTAATTATCATCACTCAGGAGACTGCCGAAGGTGCAGCAAATGTGGACAGACGGGCCACTTCGCGAAAAATTGCTCAAACAGAACTGGAAATCAAGGACAGAGAAAAGCATGTTACGAGTGTGGAAGTCTAGATCACCTTCGCAATACCTGTCCAAAGCTGAAAAGAACTCCCAATCAAGGAGGTAATCGTCCAAACCTGGCGTTGGCAATAGAAGGCCCACAAGATAAGAACATTGAATTTCCCCCGCACGTGGTCGAGCATTCTATCTGGGCACCGAGGAAGCCCGCAACGCGTAACGGGTACATTCCTTTGAACAACTACCTTATTTCTGTACGACATGATTTTGAGTGCATAGCTTCCTTCCAATCTTTACCACGTTCACGTCATTGATTAATTTGAGACCTATTGATATCGACCTTAGTTGTTATATATTTTGTTGATTTGATTTGATTTGTGTAAGCAAATCCAATATCGAGCGAATCTTTCAAAAGACTTCATTCAAGGATGTTGATTCCTATCTTTCTAACAACTTGTTTCCTAGCTTGATCTAGTGACAGTTCTTGTTTGATGAGTTGCGAAAATCAAGCTAAGAGACAAGTTTACTCAAGTCGGTTTAGTTTAATCTCATGACAGTTCTTGTTTGATGAGTTGTGGGATTAAATTAGAATCGACTACCTAAAGGTCTTTTGAGAGCTACGTTCGATATTGGGTAAGTTTACCCTATCCAATCTAATCACGGGCACGTACTTAGTTGAACGGGGAACCTGTACGCATGGGCATTGATATGATCATTTAGACTGTTCGTACGATCATGAACTTTTAGAACTCTTGTCGAGGTTCGGACCATAGTATCGTTAATCGAATCACGGGGACGTGATTCCGCTGACATGGGAAGAATGTCACAATTCTCAAATTCCGGTCATTTCTTAAATTAAATATGCATCATATTAATTCATTCATGGCATTTCATTTCACATTTAACGCGTAATTTTTATATTTAATAAACGTTATCGCGTGAGTTATTATTTTGAATATTTAATCCGTTACTTCTAAAAATGATCCCGATATATTTTTATACTTATATTTAGTTTATAAAAACTACATTTTGAGTTTACCTAGTGTTCTAAATTTATTTGGTATATAATACGTTAAATTTATATTATTACGACGCTTTTCTTAAAAATTACTCGATAATTATTTTATCACTCAAATTTTACAAGGAATGTATTTTACAATTTTTATAATATCATTATACTCTATTTTGATCTATTAAAAATTTACTTGTACCTAAAAGCTACCACTTATCTTACAAGTTACATTTAACTATATACTTACTTATACATCTTTTTAACATTTACACAACATCTTATAAAAAAAAATATATATATATATATATATATTTTGGAAAACATATCCCCCCTAAACCGGTTCTAGGGGGGAAGGATTGCATTTATTGTGTTGAATTATTTTCTTGAATGTTTAGAGTTACACTCCAAGTAATATAAATCATTTCATTCACTCACTTTTCATTATTTCACATAGTTAGCAATCTTTTTCCTCTTTGTTTCTTCTCCTCAAACCGACCATCAAGTGAGTTCTCAAAGGGATCATTAATTTTTCAAGTTCAAGCATAAATACAATCTAGATAACACTGTTTATTAGGTTTTGAAATAAAAACCAAGAGTGTTTAGGATTAACCTTGGTTCTTTGCACCTCATCATAGTACTTGTAAGCATATTTCTTTCATTTTTCATGTTTCCTTATCATCTCATATGTATCTTTTCATTTTGGAGCAACATGCAAGACATATGTGATTTATACCATTTTTACATGATTTTTGAGTATATATATATATATATTTGGTCATCCTATAAATATCCCCTTGGTATTCTTTGGTCTTGATGATGTCTAGGAACCCATGACACCCTAAGAAGGTGTATGGTAGGATTAGATTAGCTTTGGAGTTGATTTGAAGGGATTAGAATAGGTTTTGTCCGAGAAAAACTATTTTCGATAACTATATAAAGTGGTCTGTCCTTGTTTCATTTTTCTGGAAAAACCGACAGTTGGTACGAAACTTTGGCCTTGATATTTAGAAAATATACTTTAAAACGAATCCGTGACCGCTTGAACGGATAAAAACGGACTTATAACGAAGAAGTTATGGATTTTACAAGTTTGACGACGAAAAATATAATTTTCAGAATTTTCAGCATACTATATTTTTCTTGTACGAGTCAAAAACGAGCCTTAAGCTTCACAAATTATTTCGACTTATCAAAAATATATTAGTTTACTTCGATACGAAGCTAAGGACGTATTATACGTAGAAAACGGATTTGAAACGACAAAGATATGCACGTTTTCATAAACTTGCCGTAACTATTATTTTCTGAAAAACTATATTATTTTACGATACAAGTGTTACGGTAGCTGTAACGTCCATGTTGAGGGCTGTTTTTATCAAGGTTGTGAAACTTTTTGGAACAAAATGTCTTCTAGTAAAATTTAGATCACCGAGCATATTTTTCAAAACAACAAGCCGTTTGTATAGCGGAGTTGTAATAAATTATTTACGGATGTTCAAACTTGGCCGAAACTCACTTTTTACACCACAATTAGCCAAAATCACTATCTTTAACCCTTATTATCTCTATGTTCGAGACCTTTTGGACGAAAACTTCTGAACTGAAACTTCTAGATTTCGATACAAACTTTCCAAAACCGTCGAGTTCGTTCTCTAACGTTCGACGTACACCATTTTACGACTAGTTTTCGAAAGCCATTTTTATCACTTTCATGAAAATTCCGACGACATTGTTTTGCGACGAAAAGTGAAAATTTCACTATAAATCATTATAAAACCATTGTAGGATGACATTTTGACGTAAATACTTGTAAAGTCATTTTTGAAGGGTCTAGACGTCAAAAGAATATTTTTCGACGATTAGTAATATTTTCAAAACTCGCTAATGGTATAAATAACATACGAAATGCATGCATAACATTACATTGCAACTCATTGCATATCATATCGTTCGTAATAGGTCCCGGTTAACACATCACATTATACCTCGGTGTACTCACTCTTGTCATTGTAGAAAACTAGAAGGGGGGTTGAATAGTTTACCGATTAAAAACTATGTTTTGAAACTTATTGAAAGATCAATTGATATTGATCTTAAGTATGTTAATAAAATATGCAAGCAATATGTAATAAGTAAATAAGGAAAGAAATGATCAAACCACAACAAGTTGTTTATAGTGGTTCGGCCTACAAGGACTCTTTTTCCTTGCCCTACTCCACTCCCCGAGTCTCACACTCGAGAGTTTAACTTCACTAGTCAACAAGCTCCTTTCACCGGCGGAGAAAACCTTTACACTTCGCTTACACTATTTCCGACACTAAGCTAGATGTCGAGTTCTTTCCAAGGGTACAACAACTCCCACACACAAATGTATTTTGAGGACTAAAATACTAACCACTCACACTCACAAGATTATGATGATTTGATACAACAATGAAGTATGAATCAACACTAGATCATACAACACTAAACAAACAAGACTTCCAACTTCTCGTTGAAGCTTGAATATGACTTGATCTTCTTTGCTACAAAAGAGATCACTAATATGATATGCAACTAAGTTAGAAAGGTTAGAGAGAAGATATGTATGAGAGTATGTTAGAAAGGGATGAGAAACTACTTGGCTTGGCATTGCTATTTATAGCCAAAATGGACAGGAGCGTCCACGGACGGCGGACCCCTTAAAAGGGTTCCGTCCGTGTACCAAATTGGTACCGCCAGACTGACAGCAAAGATATCAAATCTTGCTTAAAGTCAACTCAATCTAAGAGAGATTGTGCAAGATATGGAGAGTATAAATCTTCACAAAATATCTAATGGAATCTACAAATGATTCCCATGATGTAATACATGATGTCAAATGTTGTATTACTATTAATAGAAATATGCAAATGCTTAAGTAGTGTTTGGTTTTAAGAACCTAACACATTCTACAAACTACTATCATACATAATGATTAGAGTCATATCAAGATGTTACTAATCATAAATGTAAATGCTTAAATGATGAATATATTGTTTGAGAAAGCTTGTTTTAATATTTAATAAACTTGACAAGCTTTAAGCTTTTATAAATAAAATTTACTTTTGTCGTTAACAAAACTTAGGCAAAGATCAAAAATATAAATAACGTTTAATGACAATATTTGTATTAACAATCTCCCCCTTTTTGTTGAGGACAAAATATAAATTTTATTTTTATAAAAGAAACAAAGTTTGTACAAGAGTTATAAAAATATTAGTTTTAGAACTTGAAAAGGAAATGATAATGCAATAGTATAAAACTTGATTTTTTTATGAAGGTCAAAGAATTCATGATGTTGACTTTTTCAGAAAGTCAAAGTATGCAGTTTGACCTTTTTAAGAAAAGTCAAGTATTATCAATGAGGGTTCCTGTTTGACTTTTTAAGAAGTCAAAGGTATGCAGTTTGACTTTTTCAGAAAAGTCAAATATAAGTAATTTCAATGTTCTATATTTTCTCCCCCTTTTTGTCTCAACAAAAAGAAGAGGTTATGCGGAATGTAATGAGCCCGAGCTTATTATCTCCCCCTTGTTCAAAGCTCCCCCTAAATTGGGTGCTTTAATGGGAAGATACATGGATTGTGAAAATAAAGCTACAAAAAAAATGTTAGTAATAATGCTCATTCACAAGCATTTCCAAACACTATGTAATAACACCAACAATGTAATAAACAACATGCATTAGTTAAAATTTTTCATGAATCAAGATCATGAAAAGAGAACACAATGATGTGTTTTTAGTACAAGAAAAATAAAAATTATCCTAAGAAAGTAAAAAGAAAGACTATTCTAAAAACCATCCTAAAGTGATGGTGGATGGGAAAGAGCGTTAAGACGCTCAAGAATGTGGTTGAGGATGAACCTCATTTCTTCGTGGAAGTCAAGGACCATAATCCGGGTCCGTTCCACGGTTTGACCCGTTTGCTCACAAGTTGAGCAACCATGCCTTGGAGGGTAGAAAGTTTGCGGAGGTTGTGGTGGTGGAATGGTGGATGTGTTTGTGGTGTTGGGGATGTTTGGAGTGGTCATGATGGATGCAAGCAATGCACTTTGCATTTGCATTGTCTCACTTAAGTGAGAATCCACCATGCCTTTGAATTGGTGGAGGTTGTGGAGTTCGGCTTGAATCTCCTCTCTAGTGGGATTGTCATCCCACATGCTTTCCGGAATGTCCTCAATGTGAGGGGACATTGATGATGGAAGGGGATGATCCCCGTATAAAGGACCATGAATGTCCTTGTGAATGGGGTGGAAAAGGAGAGGTCTTGGCCCTAATGGGGCGTTTGGGTCAATGGATGACCGAGGTGACTCATGAGCGATTCGCTCAATGGTGCCAAAGGATGGCAATGGTGGTGGATGACTTGGCCTAGGAGGCAAGTCTTCCAAGTCCTCTAGAAAAGGATTTGGTGATGTTGGTGGAGTTGAAAATAACTCCATGGGAGTGAGAGTGGGAGACCTTGGTGAAGGTGGTGAGGGGGTTTTTGATGTTTGGATGGGTGCCGGTGGAGGTGAAGTAGGTGGTTTTGTTGGTGGTGGAGTGGTGATCACAATGTGTGATGAAGTGGGTGTAGCTAAGGTAAGTTGTGTATCATCTCTAATGGGAGATGAGATTGTAAGTGGTGAAGATTCGGATGATGAGCTAAGATGAGTAAGACAACAAGGCCTTACGCTAATTCTAGCGGTTTTCTTGCAAGGTTTTGGTGATGATTTAGTCATTGTTAACTTGGGTTTTGATTTGCTAGATAGTAATGAGAATGAGGAAGGTGTGAGGATGATCATGGTAAAGCCTTTCAATTTATAGAGGTAAGAAATTGTTGAAAGATGGTTTGATTTGATGTTGAACCATTGAGGAATGGAGGTTCCTAATGATTTGGAAGTGGGTTGAATGCTAGTCATATCACCCAAGTCAATCCATTCAAAGAAGATGGAGTGAAGAAGAAAAGATATGCAATAAATGTGTGCTAGTGAGTGGAATTTCCTAATATTCAGATTACCCACGGATTTGAAGGTACCAAAAATTTGGTTCCTTCCTTTATGCCAAAGGGCTCCTTGGGTGGATTTTTCAAATTTTTGAATTTTGGTGGGAAATGGATTTCTTATACACCTTAGTAAGTAATACTAGTTCTAATAACATTATAAACTAGTTAAGATTGATTTATAAGTGATGGAGGATAATTTGGAATTACGAAAGAGTCGAAATTCAGAAAATTACCTGGAGAATCCACGGCACCAAAATAACACACGGACGGTACCCTAAAAAGGGTGCCGTCTGGTCCGCCTGTACAGGCATGGCGGTACCAAACGATATAAAGGACGGTACCAAAATTTTGGTGCCGTCGGATCCGTGGAGTGCTGAAAATTGGACAGAGTTCGTTTTTAGGTGTCGGGGAAATTTCCGAAACCTGAAATTTTTCTCAAAACCTGTTATACTAAACATTTCTAGTTAGGAAAAGTAAATAACACATATCTAAACATAGTGGAGCAAAGATTTTGAGCAAGGCTTATTGATTTTCACAATATAGTGAAAATGGGTAAAATTTGATAGCATACTTGTGCTATCCCCCTGCATGAAATTGTTAGCATACACCATTGTTTCAAGTTATATTATCATCCTACATAATAAAAGCAACTAAATAGTATCAAACATTCATGATAATGCATTGTTCCAAACACTCCTTAAAGTACCCTTATTTGTCCAACTTCTTGTAAATCTTGTTCATCATCCTACCAAGGCACTTGAACATTCCCTTAGTTTGCTTGAATTCTGCTGATTCGTTCTCAATCTCGGGAAGAGATGCGTAATACTCTTGAGGTGGAAGATGAGAGCTTGGAAGACCATCTTCGGAGCTATTTGATGATGATGATGAAGGAGTTGGAGGTTTAGCTCTCTTGCCTTTAGTCTTAGCAACTCGAGCATCACTCAAAGGTACAAAGATGTGAGGGATGAGTTCATAGTGAAGATGCATCCCTTTTGGAGTTGGTGGAATTGGAGCGAAGTTTCTATAGAGACGGGTGAGAAGCATCCCGTATGGAAGAGCAACGGATCCTTGAGTGGGAATATCAATCATTCTCCTAGCTATGTAGTAGGCTAAGTTGAATGGTTGTCGGGTGGACAAGTTGTAAAGCATGTGGCAAAGACAAGCGTTTATGTGATCCCTATTCCCTATAGTGCTAATGACGTTTGCTCTAAGTAACTCCTCCCATTTCTTAAATTCATGCTTAAGTTCATTGAGCTCCATTCCATATGGATCTCGGTCTACCTCTTTTCCCTTTCGGGTTACTCGGGTTGTATCCGTTTTTGGGTTAAAAAGGTGTTCACGGATGACATCTTTATCGGCTAAACGGGTTATGTAGGGAAGAGAACGGTCATTGATTGCATCAAGGGCGGTGAGTGACCACTTATCCGTGTAGACACAAGTTCCTCGGTTGGGAATTCCTAGTACTCTAGCAAAATCACTTAGGGTGATGGTGTAGTCATTTTGGTTGATTCTAAAGCTAAGACAAAATTCATCATCTTCATCACTAAAACCGGTCACACTAGCATAGAATTCTAACACGAACCTAGGACAAATTGGTTCATCAATGTCAAGAAGACAATCAAATTGAATTGCGGCTAGTTCTTCATGAAGATTGGTATGCTCAAGGAAGGATGGGTGAATGGTTCTACCCTCGTGGAAATATCTAGATTCTAGACCCCTAAATATTTCTACTTGTTCCTTGGTGAGTCCTTTGGTTTTGTGGTGTTTGGGAATGTAGTTAAGAGTGTCTTTGTGATCATAGAATCTTGCGGCTACCATGGTTATTCCTAAGGACAAGAAAAAATAAATTTTAACATTTTTGATTCTAGTGTGTGCCTATATGAAAACAATTTGGAGTTGCGGTTATCTCGACTCATTTTATGCACAAAATGGTTTTAGTGGAGTGTTTGGCAAATACTATGAGATAACCCAAATGCTCCTAATTCAATGTGGCTACATTTGAATATACCCGGGAGTGCATATTAGTTATGCAATACCTTTAGTATTCAAGAGCATGCAAGTGATGAAAATTCTAACGTTTCTATTTGTATTAGCAATGAAAAATGTTTTCCTACTAGTGAGAAGCTTTTCAAAACTCTTGACATGGGGTGTTTGGTTGTTTGAATAAGGCCCTATATTTATTATCTATCAATTAGTGGTAAACATGATTTGTTTATGCAATATGATAATGTAGTACCTAATTTGAATGACTAGTTATGCAATTTGCCAATTGAATTCATATTTGGTATAAAAGCATATATAAAACCCCATGTAATGATTAGTGATAGTTTTGTGCATAAATAAGAATCCTAGACTCAGAATTAAGAGATGAAATGTAGTTAGGATACTTACAATGATGTTATCTTCAGTGATTAGTGAGTGAGAAGATGACAATAATGAGCTTGGTTTAAGTTTTACACGTTTTGGTAAAGTGGGTTGTGAGGAAGAAGATGTTATGTATAAAGCTGTTTTGCTTCTGTAGACACCACGGACCAGACGGCACCAAATTTTTGGTTCCGTCCGTGTTGTCGTTTGGTGTCGTGGCTACAGTAGCAGATACAAGACAAAATTGTTTTGGTTTGACTATTCTAATGTTTTAGGCTATGTATATCCTACATGTTTGGTTCCATTAACCCTAAACCAAGTCTAAGAAGATTAAAAGGTTCTCGTTTAAGAGGTTTAGTAAGGATGTCGGCAATGTTGTCTTCGGAGGATACTTTCTCTATTGAAATGTTTCCTTTTTGAACATTGTCGCGAAGAAAGTGATGACGGATTTCAATGTGCTTTGTACGAGCATGTTGAACGGGATTCTTGCTGAGATCGATGGCTCCTTTGTTGTCGCAAAGTATCACGATGTCGTTGAGATGAATTCCGTAGTCTACGAGAGCTTGCTTCATCCAAAGAGCTTGTTGACATGCTTTTCCGGCTGAGACGTATTCGGCTTCAGTAGTAGAGATGGCTAAAGCCGTTTGCTTCTTTGCAAACCATGAGGTGAGACAATGTCCAACAAAAGTGCAAATCCCACTTGTACTTTTTCTATCGACATAATCACCGGCATGATCCGAGTCGGCATACACTATGGTTTCTATACCCGTTCCTTTGGGATACCATAATCCTAAACACGTTGTTCCCTTAATATATCTAAAAATCCTTTTTAATGCTTCTAAGTGTGATGCCTTTGGGTTTTCTTGAAAGCGAGCACATAGGCAAACACTAAACATAATGTCGGGTCTACTAGCCGTAAGATAGAGTAGGCTACCAATCATTCCTCTATATTTAGTGTTATCTACGGATTCACCTTCTTCGTCCTTGGTGAGTTTAGTGTCCGAGGACATGGGTGTTTTAGTTGGTTTGGAATCTTCAAGACCAAATTTCTTAAGCATGTCTTTTATATATTTAGATTGGTTAAAGAAAATACCATCATCTAGTTGTTTGATTTGAAGTCCTAGAAAGAAGTTTAACTCACCCATCATACTCATTTCAAACTCGTCATGCATGATTTTAGAGAAATCATTACATAGTTCTTGACAAGTTGATCCGAATATAATATCATCAACGTATATTTGAACAATAATAATTTGTGATTCCTTTTTCTTAGTAAAAAGAGTATTATCTACTAATCCCATAGTATATTTGTTGTCAATAAGAAAAGTCTTAAGACGGTCGTACCAAGCTTTAGGTGCTTGTTTAAGGCCGTATAATGCTTTCTTGAGTTTGAAGACATGATGTGGTTTCTCAAAGTCGGTAAAACCGGGAGGTTGAGCAACATACACTTCTTCGTTAATAAACCCATTAAGGAAAGCACTTTTAACATCCATTTGAAATAATTTAAAATCATAAGCACATGCATAAGCAAGTAATATTCTAATAGATTCAAGTCTAGCTACGGGTGCATAAGTTTCATCATAGTCAATTCCTTCTTGTTGATTATAACCTTGTGCAACAAGCCTAGCTTTGTTTCTAGATACTACACCATTTTCGTCCATTTTGTTTCGAAAGACCCATTTTGTTCCAATTATAGTTTGATCTTTGGGTTTTGGAACTAGTTTCCAAACATCATTTCTAACGAATTGGTTTAATTCTTCTTGCATGGCCATTACCCATGATTCATCTTTTATTGCTTCATTTATGGTTTTTGGTTCAATGGTGGATACAAAACAAAAATGATTACTTTGATTTTGAGCTTGTGATCTTAAGGTTCTTTGGTTAAGTTTTCCTATGACCTTTTCTAATGGATGACTTTTAGATTCTTTTATGTTGACAATTTCCTTATTTAATGGTTCATCTTCCTTGTTATTATTGATTTGACTTTCAATTACTTGACTTTCAACTAAGTCATCATCTACCAAAGGTGATGTCTTAGAGGGAGGTGGACTTTCGTCAAATGTTATGTTCAACGATTCCTCGACTATCATTGTTTCTTTATTTAGGACAATATAAGCTTTACTAGTTTGTGAGTAGCCAAGAAATACACCTTCATAAGACTTTGGGTCAAACTTGGTGAGATAATCTTTAGTATTAAGAATAAAACATTTACAACCAAAGACTTTAAAATATCCTAATGTTGGCTTTTTACCTTTATAAAGTTCATATGGAGTTTTGTTTAGGAAAGGACGTATTAGGACTCTATTTAAAATATATGTAGAAGTGTCAACGGCGTTACACCAAAACTTTTGAGGTATGTTTTGTTCATTAAGCATTGTTCTACTCATTTCTTGAATTGTTCTATTTTTACGTTCTACTACTCCATTTGATTGAGGTGTTCGTGGAGCGGAAAAATTATGTGTTATACCATTAGTATCACAAAAGTTTCCAAATTGAGTTTCGTTGTCAAATTCACGACCATGATCCGTTCGGATCGACACAATTTTGACACCTAGAAGATTTTGAATTTTCTTGCTAAGTATTTCAAATTTATCAAAAGCTTCATTTTTGGTTTTCAAAAATAACGTCCAAGTAAACCTTGAGTAATCATCTACTATGACCAAAGTGTATAAGTTGCCTCCATAGCTTCTTATGGCGGATGGTCCAAACAAGTCCATATGTAATAATTCTAGACACTTAGATGTAGACACCATATTTTTAGATTTGTGATTACTATGTGTTTGTTTACCAATTTTGCAAGCGTCGCAAAAGTGTTGGTCATATTTTAGTTTTGGCAAATTCCTAACTAATTCTTTTGAAGATAGGTTTTGTATAAGTCTCATATTAGCGTGACCTAAGCGTCTATGCCAAAGAGATGAGCTATCGTCTAATGTTGTTAGGCAAAGTTTGTCATTATATGTTTTATCTATTTTCATGACGTATATGTTATTTTTCCTAACTCCTTTAGCTATGGTGATACCATCTTTTAGTATTTTACTACCATTTTCATCAAATAGTACTTTATACTTTTTATCACATAGTTGGCTAATACTAAGTAGATTAAATCCTAACCTATCCACATGAGCAACATTTTCAATAGTTAGAGAGTCATGAGCAATCGTACCTTTGCCAATGATTTTGCTTTTGAGATTGCTACCGAAAGTGACATTACCTCCGTCATACTCTTGGTATGATGAGAAGAGACTTTTGTTGCCCGTCATGTGTCGTGAGCATCCACTATCTTTTATCCATTCATCAGGTTCCAATCCAACTTTCAAACATACCTAACAAGCAAATAACTCAAACATTTGGTCCCCAATATCTCATGGGTCCGTTTGGGTTAAACATACCATTTATTTGATTCATGTATGGAAATGATGGGTAAGGGTTCCATGACATGTAATCTGGAGTTTGATATGGTCTAGGAAAGTTTTGATTCCAACCGTTGTGTTGGTAGTTAGGTTGAACGTTGTGGTTGCTCTTAGGAAAGGGGCGTTTGGCAAAGGAAGTTTTATATCGTTGTTGAGTAGTTTTTGATCTAAATTCATTTTTAACAAGTCCTACTCCTGATATAATGGCTGGTTTTAGTTTAACATTATCATTTGTTTTCTTTGTTATTTTAACAAATTCAGTACGGTCCGTATTGCGAACATTCTGTTCTGCTGAAGTACCCACGGTACCCTTTTGCACAACGGACGGAACCCTTATTTTGGTTCCGTCTGGTCCGTGCTGTACTGCAGCAATTTTGACAGAATGTTCGTCTTTTTCGGCCGTTTTGTTTTGACTCTTAGAGATTAATACTTCATTAAAACCTAGCCCATTCCTGTCTCCTGGTGTTTTATGGATTTTAACTATTTCATCGGCAAGAGCGATGTTTTTGTTAAACCTTTTAAATTTAGAATTATTTTCTATTAAAACTTCTTGTGTGAGTTTTAGTTTTTCTATTTCAAGTTTAAACTCTTGACATGATTTACAATCATCGTCATTTGCTTTTCCTTTTTCAAGTCGTTTTGCCTTTTCTTTTAACTCATATATCTCATTTTCCAAAAATTCCTTTTTACTTTTTAGAAATTTATTTTTAGTTATGATTTTTAGACTTAGCTCACACAATTGATTATATTGTTTTTGCAAAGTGTCATCATCTATAGAAGAATAAAAAGAGTCGGAAAGTACCTCATTTGACTCATGTGCCATTAGAGCGATCTCTTCCTTGCTTGATTCTTCATCGTCTTCACTATCACTCCAAGCGCCACTTACAAACGCTCGTTGAGTTTTGCTTTTAGGTGGCTTGGGACATTCTCCTATGAGATGACTTGCATCACCACATCTAAAGCACTTTCTTTCACTTTTAGTCTTCTTATCATCCCGATCTTTTCGGAATGGCTTCTTTTCTTCTCGAGGTTGTCTTACAAACTTTCCTCTTCTTCTAAAGAACTTCTTGAAATCTCTAACGGCCATGGCATACTCCTCATCTTCACTATCGGAGCAAGATTCACCATTATCGCTTGATTCCGCTTTTGCTTTAAGAGCAACGGATTTGATCTTCTCCTTTCTTCCTTTGATGATCTTCGAATCTTTCTCCATTACCATTTCGTGAACTTTGAGGTTGCCAATTAGCTCATCTAGTGACATTATTGAGAGATCTTTTGATTCTTCAATAGCGGTCACTTTAGCTCTCCATTTGGGATGAAGTGCTCTAAGAAATTTCCTGACAAAGTTCTTACTACGAAAAGATTCATCAAGTGCTTTAAGTGATGTAATAATAGTGTTAAAACGAGCAAAGCCACAATCAATGGTTTCATCTTCAGGGATAACAAATTGTTCATATTGTTGAACAAGAAGATCAATTTTGTTATCCTTGACTTGTGAATTACCTTGATGTGTAACAATTAAAGATTCCCAAATATCTTTGGCGGTTTCACACATAAAAATTCTTTCATATTCTTTTCTAGGTAAAGCATTATAAAGCATCATTTTAGCTTCATTATTTTTAGCAACTAATTTCTTTTGTTCATCAACGGAAATATCCTTTGTTGTAGAACTAAAATCTCCTTTTACAATAATAAACCAAAGATCTATATCTTTTGATTTTACATATGTTTCAAAACGGTTTTTCCAATAGATAAATCCATTGGTTTCAAAGAGTGGTGGTCTTTGCATAGATTGCCCTTCTTTAAACTTTTCAGAATCCATGGATCGTTTCAAGTTTTATAAAATACAAGTTATTTTAGAAATTCTTGAGCAACGAGGCTCTGGTACCAATTGTAGAAAACTAGAAGGGGGGTTGAATAGTTTACCGATTAAAAACTATGTTTTGAAACTTATTGAAAGATCAATTGATATTGATCTTAAGTATGTTAATAAAATATGCAAGCAATATGTAATAAGTAAATAAGGAAAGAAATGATCAAACCACAACAAGTTGTTTATAGTGGTTCGGCCTACAAGGACTCTTTTTCCTTGCCCTACTCCACTCCCCGAGTCTCACACTCGAGAGTTTAACTTCACTAGTCAACAAGCTCCTTTCACCGGCGGAGAAAACCTTTACACTTCGCTTACACTATTTCCGACACTAAGCTAGATGTCGAGTTCTTTCCAAGGGTACAACAACTCCCACACACAAATGTATTTTGAGGACTAAAATACTAACCACTCACACTCACAAGATTATGATGATTTGATACAACAATGAAGTATGAATCAACACTAGATCATACAACACTAAACAAACAAGACTTCCAACTTCTCGTTGAAGCTTGAATATGACTTGATCTTCTTTGCTACAAAAGAGATCACTAATATGATATGCAACTAAGTTAGAAAGGTTAGAGAGAAGATATGTATGAGAGTATGTTAGAAAGGGATGAGAAACTACTTGGCTTGGCATTGCTATTTATAGCCAAAATGGACAGGAGCGTCCACGGACGGCGGACCCCTTAAAAGGGTTCCGTCCGTGTACCAAATTGGTACCGCCAGACTGACAGCAAAGATATCAAATCTTGCTTAAAGTCAACTCAATCTAAGAGAGATTGTGCAAGATATGGAGAGTATAAATCTTCACAAAATATCTAATGGAATCTACAAATGATTCCCATGATGTAATACATGATGTCAAATGTTGTATTACTATTAATAGAAATATGCAAATGCTTAAGTAGTGTTTGGTTTTAAGAACCTAACACATTCTACAAACTACTATCATACATAATGATTAGAGTCATATCAAGATGTTACTAATCATAAATGTAAATGCTTAAATGATGAATATATTGTTTGAGAAAGCTTGTTTTAATATTTAATAAACTTGACAAGCTTTAAGCTTTTATAAATAAAATTTACTTTTGTCGTTAACAAAACTTAGGCAAAGATCAAAAATATAAATAACGTTTAATGACGATATTTGTATTAACAGTCATCATTCCAGTTTACCGAGTGAGTAATCACATCCCCTTTTTTACCGTTTTACTATATTTTGGGGCTGAATGCATGAATCATACTTGAATCAAATTGAATCTTACTTTTGTGAGCTCGAATCAAATCCTTGAACTTAATTACGAATTTATGACTTGTTGGAGCAGTGCAAAGTCTCCCATGTTCGGAGCATCACTATAAAGTCTCGCCTTATTGGTGGAGCGTTCTCAATAAATCTCGCCTTATCGGTGGAGTGTGCAAAGTCTCGCCTTATTGGTGGAGCGTTCTCAATAATTCTCGCCTAGGTGGTCGAGTGACAAAGGAGTCTCCCTTGTTGGAGCAGTGCAAAGTCTCCCATGTTCGGAGCATCACTATAAAGTCTCGCCTTATTGGTGGAGCGTTCTCAATAAATCTCGCCTTATCGGTGGAGTGTGCAAAGTCTCGCCTTATTGGTGGAGCGTTCTCAATAATTCTCGCCTAGGTGGTCGAGTGACAAAGGAGTCTCCCTTGTTGGAGCAGTGCAAAGTCTCCCATGTTCGGAGCATCACTATAAAGTCTCGCCTTATTGGTGGAGCGTTCTCAATAAATCTCGCCTTATCGGTGGAGTGTGCAAAGTCTCGCCTTATTGGTGGAGCGTTCTTAATAAATCTCGCCTAGGTGGTTGAGTGACAAAGGAGTCTCCCTTGTTGGAGCAGTGCAAAGTCTCCCATGTTCGGAGCATCCCTAAATTATTATATTCGTGGTACTATATGGTGACTATTATGACCGCTTACACTTGACTATTAGACATACTACTTTTGGCAATGGGTTGTGAACACACAGGTTGCAAGTTTTGTATGGGCGGAACTTGGAACTGAGTGGATTTACAATGCCTTTGCTTTGTGGACCATTTTCGTCGACCGAAAGCTTTGAATATTTCTTACGAGTTTTCTTATTTTTGCTAAACGTGTTTACTCACCAACTATTTTCATAGTTGACCCGTTTTTCTCTCATGCATTTCAGGTGATCGTTAGTAAGCTCTTTCTACCAGGTCTTGCATAATGAAGTTTTCACTTGTCACTACAAATCATTATGTATATAACATAATATTTTGGAATCTAAGCTTTGTAATATATTCGCCGATGTCGGCTAAACTGGTATTGTAATGGTGTAATATTTCTTTTTAATATTAATGTTGGTATGTTCTATTATCTTGTGCTTATGTTCCCTTCCGTTACACCTCGTGCTTCCGCCTCCGGCGAGGGTGTGACAGTCCATGTTGCAACATTCTTTCTAATTCAACTGTACATACTTGTAACAAGCAACGGCAAAGGGGAACTTTCAACCCATGTATGTGAAAGCAGTCCAATTTCGTTAAGCTTTATTTGTAACTGGTCCAACTAGACAGGTAAACCTTAAAAGTTTAGTTCAAAAGAGAGCTGTTTGAAAGTCGCCCAAAGTGTATTCAAGTGTCTACATTCTCCTTTAAGTGATGATTGTTTTGTAATAATTCTTGGCCGTGCTTGATATATTGATTAACTATGATACTAAAATTGGACAAGTGTGAGCGAGTCAACCCAACATGACTCAATTTCACACGTTCTTTCCCATTACCCAACCTACCCATTTTGCCACCTACAAGAGCCACACACATCATTCCCAACAGATAAGGTGCCATGCCAATACAAGAATCACTTTTATCCTAAACTAATCAGGGTAAAACTATAAAAAGGGGACCACGTGAAATTACACTGTTAAACCCACAAAAAAGCATGTGACGCGAACCGCCCACCCCCATAACCCCACTGTAAAGTGTAAACTACTAAATTTGGCCGTTCCCTATTTCTCCTAAGAAGTCTTCTCTTACACCAGGGCATCTTTTTTTAGCAGAAATACATAAACTGTAACAGGGTATGTTCCAACCAACTTAATCCCTAAGATGGAAATCATCACCACTCACAAAGCAATTATCATGATTTATCGGTAGTATACGCTATAATGCCAGAAAGACCAACAATTGTTGCGAGGAAAAGCTAGCCTTAGGTGTTTAAATAATACCACCATACTCTTTAATCAAAGCCGACATAATTCTACGTGGTCCCATCCTAGCAGCCTGCAAAGTGTTGATAAGCGTTTTCGCAGGACCCGATATCTGCCGATGGGACCGAAGACAATGAACCTGATCCGGCGGAACCAAGTCATGATTATGCTCCTTAACAAAAGCGGAAACAAGCCACTTGCCAGAATGTTGTATCTTAACAGACAATGAACCTTATATCTTGCACAGAGATATAAGCATAAATATCAATCGGATTTTCAGTATTCTCCATCTTCTGAGCATGATATATTTAGTCAAGTAATATGAATGGGTAAAATGTAATTCAAACATAAGTTAAATGCTACAACGGACCAGCCATTTATCTTTCATGCCTCTCTTGTCTATCTTGTGTATGTCACATTTCCATTTTTATCTTCTGTTATCAACCTGATTCTCACCCCAACCTTGCAAGATTCATCCAGATTCTGAACATTTAATGAGGTCAAATATCAGAATTCATAACGCATCTCCTTCCAAAATGGGTACCAAGATGAAAGGCCTATATTTTCACGCGCGAAGAAAAATATATATATATATATTCACACGTGAAGATGTTTTTACTAAACTTTTCACGGGTGAAGAAAAATATCTCTTATATTTTCACACGTGAAGATGCTTTTACTAAACTTTTAACGGGCGAAGAAAAATATCCTATATTTTCACACGTGAAGATGCTTTTACTAAACTTTTCACGGGCAAAGAAAGATATCTCCTATATTTTCACACGTGAAGATGCTTTTACTAAACTTTTCACGGGCGAAGAAAAATCTCCTATATTTTCACACGTGAAGATGCTTTTACTAAATTTTTCACGGGTGAAGAAAAATATCTCCTATATTTTCACGCACGAAGATGCTTTTACTAAACTTTTCACGCGTGAAGATACTCTTAATGAACTTAATATCTGATATATCCTACTTTTGTACTTTTAGTATAGAAAATATGCTAGTAAGATCAAACCTTGCTGAAAATCTTCACGCGCGAAGATATTCTTACAAAACATAAATAATCGTCTATAAAACATCAATATCTCCTAACCAGACGCCGCAGCCAACGCCAGAGATTAAGATCAAAACACTAACCAGACGCTTAATTTCAACAAAATCGAGACTAAAAGGCAACATATCTAAAACAATCAATTACATAGAGCATCATATAGCATCTTCACATGTGACAAGTTCTAACATTTACAGTAAATAAAAATAAAAAATAATCAAAAATAATTAGAAACCCTAAAAACAGTAAGAAGATAATTAGTTGAAAATAAGTACCAAAATTAGCATTCAAATCCACATTAGAACAACGTTTCAAAAGATTAACAAACGCAATTATCATCAAAATATTGTTAAGAAAATTAAAATTTTTACCAGATTGAATTGGAAAACGTCAATAAAATCGTCAACGCCGCAGTTAACGCAGTCAACGACGGAGATTAAGAAGGTCACGATGGAGAGACGATGGAGATGATTGTGGATAACCGGCGAGAAGATGAGGTGTGGTAGATGAGTGTGTATTTCTGTGTGTGTGTGAGTTTTTGTCTGTGTTTGTGTTTGTGTGTGAATGATGAGAGAGGGAGAGAGAGAAATGGAGTTTGATTTTTTGAGTGATATGTAACAAATGACTGAAATTCAGTTAGACCCCTATTATTTTGGATGTGAAATTACAAAATACCCCCTCCGCTTTGTTTAATGTAATGTTAGTGCAAATTGCAACTTAATCTAACCCATTAGATCTAAAAAATGAGGGGTTAATGGAGGGCTAGGATCTCTTCTCGCGTTCTCACCAAAATAGGTCTTCTCATTTGAACGCTTGTCTATATATATATATATATATATATATATATATATATATATATATATATATATATATATATATATATATATATATATATATATATATATATATATATATATATATATATATATATATATTAAATTTAAATAATTCATTTCAAAATAGTTTATTTCCAATTAATTCCAAAGATCTTTCAAAAACCCATAAAAATTTGAAAACTCAGAAAATTTCAAAAATAGTTTCAAAGGTATGTCTTCTGGTATCGGTAACATCTAAGGTCCTAGAAATGTCATTCAATAATGATACGGGTCTTTAGATGAAGCTCGAACAGAAGTTCAAATGTGTTTTAAAACATTCCTATAGTTTTTGTTACATTCAGGTCCTTAAATCAATGAAAATTATGGGTGCATAAATGGTTCAAATTCAATCAATGACTATTCATGCTTATTCTATATCGTGTCATTGATTGAAGGGGAGAATTAATGATCAAAATTTATGACTATTTGTCAAATGGGTTCAACTAATTGCATCTTATCCTGGTATCTTTCATTTTGTCCTATGTGATCTTATGTAATGCTTATGTGTTATATGTAGGATTCTGATTGCTATCTGCTAATTGTTTTCTAGATATTCATGTAATTATTCTGCTTTCCTATGCTTGTGTGCTACCTTATATGTTCCCATATTGGTTTGTAAGGTTAAAATATATACTGATTGATCATGGGAAAAAATGCACTCTTGGAAAGTAAGAGATCTTATTGGATTGTGCATGATAATTTTGGGATTAATATTGGCAAAAGATGTTAGTTATAAGACGTTAAGTGAGATTTGTCTTTTAAAATCATAAGAACCTATGCGATTTGACCTAGTTTTGAGCAAGTATGCGTTTTGAGTAATTCAAGGACTAATTGTGTCAAGATTTGAAACTAGTGAGTTTTGGGTATAAATTCGAAGCGATTTGTCAAAGTCAACACTTTTCAAAATCTAGTCAAACTCACAAATACTTGTTTCTCTCAAGACTCTTCACTGAGACTTGTCTCATTGTGTTAAATCGTCTCGTCTATGTCTTAGGTATTGGTTGAATTTAACACTCATTTCACTATTATAGCTTATAGATTTTATCATTAGATGATTGTTAACACCAATTATTATTCCTAGGTGTTCCTCATTTGAAACCCCTCGCCTCAAATAATAGGTTGGTAATGTTATCTGACTTATTCATCTAGGCTTAAGTAAAGAATTAGTAGTCTGCAACACTAGACTAATTTCTCTTTTTCCCCTTGAATAACTTGCCCCAATACTGCATAATTTTTAGTATTTTAGGTTTAGTTGTGTGTTTGCACTCGCGGTGGCAATTGTCGTTTAATCTGTGTTGCAATGGATTTATAGATTGTTATTAGATTTATTTCATGTGATAGATCATGCCTGGGTTGGTTAATGGTGATGATTGTGTGCGAATTGAGTTTGAATGTTAATGGTTCTTATGAGCGATTTGATGTTATGTACTTGAGTGCGTTTTGATTAGAAACTGCCTGTATGCGTGTTAATAAAAGAAATAATGCTTGAAAGCGAGTTGTCATGACTAACAGTATTGAAAACGGTTTGTCAATGTGCGTCTTTACCTATGCGGGTTGACCCATGCGTTTTGACCTATGCGGTCTGATATCATGCGGTTTGTCATATGCATCTTGACCTATGCGGTTTGATCTATGTGGTTTGACCTATGCGTTTTGACCTATGCATTTTGACCTATGCGGTTTGATATCATGCGTTTTGTCATATGCGTCTTGACCTATGCGGTTTGATCTATGCAGTTTGACCTATGCGTTTTGACATATGCGTTTTGACCTATGCGGTTTGTCATATGCGTCTTGACCTATGCGGTTTGATCTATGCGGTTTGACCTATGCGTTTTGACTTATGCGTTTTGACCCATGCTGTTTGACCTCATGCGACTTGTTCTAGAGCGATTTGACCCTATGCGGTTTAACCCATTAAGGTTTGATTCTAGGCGGTTTCTGGTGCGTTTTGAGTTAAGTGGTTCTTGCTTGTATGACTTGTTTTTATGTGTCTTGTCCCTATGAGGTTGTCATGCTAAGTATGTTGTGTCTTATATGACATGTTCATTTCACCCAATCTATTTAGTATATTGTATATCCTATGTCATGAGTGTTGCTTACTCACTGTCTATGACTTAGCACATTTGACTTGATCATCATTAACTGTCAATACATTGTGTTGTACATGTTGTGATGATGTTCAATGTGTCTTTGTCTCATAGATACCATGTTTCCAGTTGTGTGCATGCCATGCTTTGACCATGTTTTAGAATCTTGATGCCTTGACCTTCATCATCAAATACCTTATATGGTCATTCTGTATTTCTCATCTAACATAACAAAATTCCAAATATCTTTCGTTGTGGATGTGTGTATTACAGAAATAAAATGGCTAACATCACTACTCCTGGCAACAAAGCTACTGTTGTTCCACCCAGCACACTTATAGATGAACAAATTCTCCCTTATGAAGACTGTTGATACAAAAGTTGGGCGTTCCTTATTTGGACTCCGGTTCCCGTATCAATTGGATCTTGATGCTTGAGACCTGAGCACTAAGTAAACAGAAAACACCTTTAGGCTTATCGTGGGATTGTCTCCCACGATTATCCTCCGGCGTGAGAGTAAGTAATCGGTTTTAGGGTTTTAGTTGAGAGTTAGGGTTGTAGATCGTACCTTTAGTGAGGGCTGAGATGCCCTTTATATACACACGAAACCCTTATTGATTTCGTGTTCCTCAAGCTTCGGCGTATCCCGCCCAAGTCGGTTGTTAAACATTTATCTCCCAGAATAAGAGATATCCGATATCTTACGCCATAAATAACTTTGAGTTTGGGCCTTCGTGAGCCCAAACTGTTACCGGTTTAGCCCAGCCGTACTGGGCTCGCTAGCAGCGGTTATTGGTCGAATTCATGACCGGAATGCGGACTATACGTCATCATGCTCCCCCAGTCTAGTACGCGCAGGGACTACCTGCAGATGCTAGATTAATAGCTGTATACCATAAATACGGTGAAGCGTAGCGGAGAAGCTAAAAGAAAGTTTCCCGTCCTGAAGAATGCACAGTGAATCGAGTCAAAATATTTCAAATACACACCTCATAAATCGTGGGAAAGTAACTGAAAATGTGTCATGTCAATAGATCCTATCCACACATTTAGAGATAGTGGAGTCCACGTGTCAATCATCGCGTGGATGTAAAAACTTATATAAACCTCCGCCTCCCATTACTGTGATTATCACAGTAAAAACATTTTCGCCATTGTTAAAAAAGCTCCAAACTTTCAACCAAGAAACCCTTAATATTCCAAAGGTAACCGCGCTTGCGCTTTTAAAAATGTATCATGGTCCGTGGTTTGACTGATTTTTCCTCCGACATGATCGAGGATGAACTGCGCGAGTTCACCTCGGATTATTATATTCCACTCGCGCTGAATCCGCTAGTCCCGGCCGCGCAGGCATCAATAGCGGAATTCCCCGAAGGGAAAGTAGGGATATACACGTGTTTTTTCGAATATGCGAATCAACGTGTGCCCATATCCTTATTCCTATGCGACGTATTAAACTACTATCGTCTGCACATATCCCAGCTGCACTGTATTGGTGCGGCAAAAATAACAAACTTCGAGGTGAATTGCCGTTTATTGGCAATTAACCCCACTATATACCTCTTCCGCGCGTTTTACCACACAACGTGGTCAAACGGGTGGGTTTCGTTCGCTAAGCGCGCAGGGAGGCTGCAATGTTACACTGATAAACTGGACGCGCTTAGGAATTGGAGGGAAATTTTTTTCTGGGTTGATAAGGCGTTATTTCCCTGGGACTTCGACTTCTATACCCAGGTTTCGCTGCCAAAGGATGATCGCCCCCTCCTTGGAACATAGAGCGCTGAGGATGCGGATACAATAAACACCAACCGTATTCCCATCAGTTCCTACCCCGAAGAATTTTTGGTGCATGTGGGCATCAGTCGCAACTATTTTGGTAGACCTGATGAGGTGCCAATATTATTAGACGCGGATGGCCAGGGTGGGTGCTCATCCTTTGTACTCCTTAGCTGTATTAATGTAAGCCTTTCTTTTCACCTTTGTATTTTATATAACTTGTTTGTTGTTTGTTTCGTGCTGCGTAGAGATGGATCTATTCCATGTGGTGAACTTGGCTAAGCCGCGCCAGGCAACGATAGGGGTGCGCCCATTGAGAGAGAAGGGGAAGTCCTCATTCTGGATGCTACCGCAGGGCGTACCATGGAGATTAATTTGGAGGAAGCTGGGAGTAGTGCACCCACTGTGCTGGAAGCGACTCCTCTACAAAGCGTACCCAGCCCCTGGGTACCTACCCCTCTGGTGGAGCCGTCACACATAGATGTGGCGGAAAGCGTGGAAGAAGAAGAGGAGACGAGCCACGGATTGAAGCGTAAGAGAGCGCTTGGTGGCGATGGCGCGAGCTTATCCAGGAAGAAGCGTCATGTCGTTCTTGACGTGGAGTCGTCATCAAGTGATGTTGCTTCCTCTCGCTCCAAGGAGACTGCTCCACCTAAGTAAGTATTATCGCCAAATTACTTTTCTCACTTATTGGTTGCGTTATTAATCGACGTCTCTTTGTGTGAAGTATTGAAGCTATTGGGTTATCTTCTGAGCAGTCTGGAGACTCACTGCCTAAGGCAAGTCCTGCGCATCCTGACCCTCAGAATTCAGAGGACAAAGGCACTGAGCCATTGGCATCTGGGGGCGTGCCCATGGATCAGCTAATGGAGGAGCTTGCTTTTGCTGCTGCGCACCAGGACACATTGGTTGCGCAGCTAAAGACAAGGTATGCTGGGGAGATCAGCCACAACGCGCAAAAGGATGAAGAGATCACTCAGCTGAAGGCGCTATTGGCTAACTCTCAGGCGGAAGCAGAGTCAGCACGCTCTTATTCCCAAAAACTTGCTGGGGAAAAAATGTCACTTCTGAGCCAAATAAATCAGGAGCGTGTTGCGTCTGCGGATTACAAGGCTGCGTGCACCTGGGCCCTGAAGTATTTGGAAAAGGGAAAGGAAGAGTTGTTCTCTCAGTTAGGGGAATTTGGTGCAACTGTGGGGAGCTCGCTGGAAGAGCAGGAGATGAAGTTGCGTCAGCTCAGCATCGAATATGATGAAGAGTTGTATCCTCAGCTGGTTTCTTCTATCGCTGAGCGCAGATGGCTAATTAGCCACGGATTGCGTCTTGCCTCCCTTAGCATTAGAATCTCGAGAGGTGGTAGACAAGTTTGGGGCGGTGGTGCAGTGCGCGCTTACGCGTGGCAAGGCTGAGGCTGTAAAGGAGCTTCACGAGGATGACCTTTTAAAGGTGGCTGTTGAGCAGGTGCCTGGGTATAACAACCATGCGTATGAGGAGCTTGTTGCCGCTATGGAGAAAATGAAAATATTAGAGCTTCCTCATATTGCGCAGATGGAGCACGACCAAGATTACCCTATAAGTTTGATTATGGAAGGGTTAACTTTGGCCCGCCACCGTGCTGATGGGGCAGAGGCACAGCCAGGCTTTTTTCTGAAGCCTGACGAGGCACAACTGCAGGTGCCTATTTTTGTTCGCCCCCGCGACCTTTTGAACCCGTTCGCGCTGGAAAAAGAAATTCCTTTGAAGGAATCCTTAGAGGCCCATGCTATGAGGGTTGCTAAGAAGAAGGGCGTGAAGAGAAAAGCCATTCTTTGTGGTGTTGGCGCAGCGCACCTTCCCAGGTCTGACGGAGTGCCTGTAAGTGTGGCCACAGTGTCGCGACAGGATTCTGATTTGCTGAAGCGTCTGAAGGAGGCTGTGGACGCTGCACGCCAAGTAGAAAGCCCTCGTCTTAAGCATTGTAGTAGCATATAGATTGTAACTGCTGTTGTAAATATCATTTTGTAAGAACTCATGTTCCTTAATGAAATATTTCTTTCGTTGAATGTGTGTTGATGTGCTTGCGACTTATAATGTTTGTACTTAGTTATCTGTCTTTGCATAAAAAACGTACTTATTGTCTAAGAAGCAAACTGTTACATAAGCGCGACTAATATGTGGAGTTCATAATCATGTATGAACTATCATACTTATAATGTCTAAGTATTTTTAACATAATCGTGTATGGTGTGATATGCAGCGTACTGTGAATATCATAGTAAGGAGCCAAGAGTCTTGATTCCTGGTTTTGTTAAACGCGCATAGTATGCATTGTTGCGCATCCATCGTGGAATGCGCATTGAACTTATTCCAACGTCTTAAAAATAAGGTGTTTAACAAGGATGCATGATCCAATGTTGATGGGTTTGCAACCCTCTTACTCAACGATTCATTTTAGTAGGTTTACTCATCCCTTTACCATCGTGGGTTTATTAAGTGCATGCGCGCCATGTAGGCAAAAGAGAATATAACAACAGTGTTGAGACGTAAATAAGATGTGAATAACAAATTAAAATGTATCGCGGAGTTAGCTAGAAACCACGACGTTTTGTTAATACTTTCAAGTTTTTGTAAAAGAAAAAGAAAGACATTTGCTTAAATAAAACAGAATGTAAATACACGGATGTTTATTGAGCACTATACTAAAGTGCAGGAGTGTCCATGCGCTGGGCCGTAGCCGTTCCTAGAGATAACATCGTTTGAGATTGTAGATGTTCCATGTGCGTGGTAGCTCACGGCCATCCATGTCACGCAGCTTGTACGCGCCTTTTCCTAATGCTTCAATGACCTCATAAGGTCCTTCCCACTTTGGTCCAAGTTTTCCCGTATCTTCTGCGTGGCTTGCATCATTGGCTCGATATACGAAGTCGCCTGGTCTGAATGAAACACTTCGTACTTTAGCATCGTAGTATCCCTTCATCTTTGACTTAGCTCTCGCTTCGCATATAGCTGCGCGCTCGCGCCTTTCTTCTAACAGGTCCAAGTCGATGCGCCGCTCATCGTCATTGGTTGTAACATTAACTTTAGCAGTGCGAATAGTTGGCATCCTAATTTCTGCTGGTATGACGGCTTCTGTCCCATAGACAAGAGAAAAGGGAGTGTCTCCCGTGCTAATTTTATTGCAGTTCGGTGCGCCCACAAAACATGCGATAATTCCTCCACCCACCTTCCTTTGTGTTTGTCTAAGCGTACTTTAATTCCTTCACCTAGACTACGGTTTGCATGCTCGACCAAACCATTGGTTTGTGGGTGTTTAACTGACGCGAAGTGTTGTACAATATTCATTTTCTCGCACCAGTCCTTGAAAGGGTTGTCACATAATTGTTTTCCATTGTCTGAGATGATTTCCCCAGGTAATCCGAAACGGCATACAATATTTTCCCAAACAAACCATTTTACCTGATTTCCTGTGATTGTTACGACCGCCTTTGCTTCAATCCACTTGGTGAAGTAGTCTATAGCTACTATGAGGAATTTCAATCCTCCTGCTGCAACAGGAAAGGGACCTGCAATGTCGATGCCCTATTTATAGAATGGCCATGGCGACGTAATAGGTGTTAGCTCCTATTGTGGTTGACGTGGAATGGCTCTGTGAACTTGGCAGTCGCCACACTTTCTGATTAAGTCCCGTGCGTCACGGTGCATCGTAGGCCAGTAGTATCTTGACCGTAAAGCGCGCGCCACAACGGATCGTGGTCCTGAGTGCATACTACATGAGCCAGCGTGGATCTCTCGGAGTACGTAATCTGCTTGAAGGGGTCCTACACATCGAAGCCATGGTTGTAGAAATAAACGCTGATATAGTACACCGTCCCGAAGTTCAAACCTCTGTGATGTGCGCCATACTCGTCGGGCGTCCTTCTGCTCTTGGGGCAGTACGCCCTTGCTTATAAACTCGATGATTGGGGTCATCCATGTAGGATCTTGCTCCTCTATTACTATGGATATCTCCATCTCCGAGATGGACTTGCTCTTCAGAGTTTCCACCAATACTTGTTTTGACATGTGCGCAAAGCTTGTGGATGCAATCTTGCTCAGCGCATCCGCCTTTCTGTTTTCCCCTCTAGGAACTTGTTTGTTGGTGAATCTGTCAAAGCCCTGGATTAGGGACTTGGTTTTGTCAAGATATTGAATCTTGTTCTCCTCTTTAGCCACATACTCGCCCAATACATGGTTGGCTACTAGGTGGGAATCCACATTTTCTTCTAGGTTACGGATGCCCATTCGAGCTGCAATGCGTAATCCAGCTATCAGAGCTTCATACTCGGCCTCGTTGTTCGTGGTTGTGAATTCAAAACGCAGTGCGTAGGTAAATTCCATTCCCTATAGACTCGTGAGGATAAGGCCTGCGCCTGACCCGTCCACGCATGAAGATCCGTCCGTGAACAAGATCCATGGTTCTTGTAGTTCCACCTTGCTTTGTGAGGGTGCGTCCTCAGTCTCCGGTTTTTCAATAATGAAGTCCGCTAGTATCTGCCCTTTAACCGCAGTACGTGGTCTATAGGAAATGCTGTGCTTACCTAGCAACATACTCCATTTCTGTAGACGTCCCGATGAGTCTGGTTTGGAGATGATTTGCTTGATGGGTTGGTCTGTAATCACCGCTATTGGATGCGCCTGGAAGTACCTACGTAGCCGTTTGGCGGCGAATACTAGTGCTAGGACCAACTTTCCATTGCGATGTAGTTAATCTCCGTTTTCTTGAGTGCTTTGCTTACAAAGTACACCGGTGTTTGCACTGAATCCCTGTCTGTTAGTAGCACCGCGCTGACTGCCCCATAGGTCGCAGTTAAATACATGATTAATTCTTCCCCTGGGCGAGGCGCAACTAGCGTGGGGAGTGCTGCTAAGTGATGTTTGAGTTGTATGAAAGCTTCTTCTGCTTCCATAGTCCATCGAAAGTCTCCCTTTTTTGTGCACTTCTTGAGTGTTTTGAAGAGAGGGAGTGACTTGTCTGCTGATTTGGACACGAATCTATTCAAACCGGCCAGTTTTCCATTCAGTGATTGAACTTCTTTCAACGTGCGTGGTGAAGGAAGTTGGATAACAACCTTCATTTTTTCTGGACACGGTTTGATGCCATCGGGGCTCTATCAGATATCCGAGGAACATGCCTTCTGTAGCGCCAAAAGTGCATTTCTTAGGATTTAGCTTCATGTTGATCTTTTTTAGTGTCTTAAATGTTTCCTCAATGTCGCGCACCAATTCATCTTCAGTATGGCTTTTTATTACAAGGTCGTCCAAATAAACTTCTAGGTTGCGGCCCACCTGTCCTTCAAATGCATGATCTACCAACCGCTGGTAGGTGGCACCTGCATTCTTTAAGCCAAAGGGCATCTTGGTATAACAATAAACGCCTTGGCTTGTATGGAAGGCCGTTTTTTCCTCATCTTTCTTAGCCATCTGGATTTGGTGATATCCTTTGTATGCGTCTAGGAAGCACTTAAGTGGGTATCCACACAAAGATTCTACCTTCCAGTCTATCTCCGGTAGCGAGTAGCAGTCTTGTGGACATGCCTTGTTGAGATCTGTGAAATCTACGCACATCCTCCAGCTACCATCGCTCTTCTTGACCATCACTGGGTTGGAAAGCCAGTCATGGTAATAAACCTCTCGCATGATACCTGCGTCCACAAGTTTGTGTACTTCTGCCAGAATTGCTTGTGCACGCTCAGGAACCTGGCCGCGCTTCTTCTGTCGTATTGGGGAGTATCCTTGTCGAATTCTCAACTTGTGTTTTGTAATCAAGCGTGGTACACCGGTCATGTGTCTTGGTTCCCATGCAAAGATATCCAAGCTCTTTTGCAAGAGTGCGCACACAGCTGCCCTGCCGTTATCAGATAGCGATCCCCCTATCGATATTTCTTGCTCTGGGTATTCAGGATGAATTGCAACCCTCAAGTTTGGCATTTTAGTTGCGCGCTGTTCTGGGGTGTGTACCGCCTCACATGTAATTGTGTTACATTCTCCAGGGGATACAGTGGTATTATAGAGAGTAACAATGCCTCCTTCTACCAAGAATTTGAGCATCCCATGGGCTGTAGACGGTACAGCGCGTATGGCTGAAATCCCTGGTCTTCCAATTATGCCATTGTATGGCGAAGGGGATTTGATCACCATAAAAGTCATCCAGGCTGTCGTGGAGTGTTCTTTATTGCCAACACTGACTAGCAGGCGTATTTGCCCCATGGGCCATATCTTTTCTCCTATAAAACCAGTCAACGACGTCCTGACCGGGTTTAACTGATTTCGTATCTCAGGTCGCAGTCGTTTGAAACAGTGTTCATACATTATATCTGCGGATGCTCCTCCATCAACATACATGCGGTGGATATCGTGACCCCCTGCGTTGATTTCAATGGTGAGCGATTCTACCACTGCGTTGTCCGCAGCCAAGGTGGGGAAAGAGATCTCGCTTCCACGGGAACACTTTTGGCGGATCTTCTGCCTAGTCATTCGCTGCCATGATTGTATCATGTAGATGGTATCAGCCTTTTCTTTAGGTACTTCTTTCTTATTTCCAGTCTTTTGTTTGTCTTTCCCTTCCTTGATATTTTTAACCAAATGGTCCAATCTGTCTTCTTTTACTAATTTATCAATTAGTTGGCGCAATTGGACACATTCGTTGGTGGTGTGGCCCTTCTGTCCATGATAGTCGCAGTATCCGCTCCCTACGCGTCGATCTTCTAGGGTGCGCATTGGCTGGGGCCTCGGGAAGTTCGCGCCTTCCGTCGCGAATATCTCTTTCAGAGTCTTGGTTAGCGGGGTATATCTGTCATTATCTCGTCCGCTACCCTGGCCGCGATAGTTCTTGTTGCGGTTACTACTCTGATCAATGGATTGTCTCTACGGTTACTACTCTGATCAATGAGTAGCCCTTCTTGTTGTCTGCCACATCAGGTTCTCCTTGGATAAAGGACCTTGTGCGTTTCATAAGTTCATCAAAGGTTTGGGGAATCTTGTCGTTCAGCCTTTTGATGAGTTCTGGGTTATTGATCCTGTTCATGAACCCTGAGATTTTCAGTACTTCAGGACATGCCTTAACATGTATGCACTCATCTTTGAAGCGCTCCACATAAGCGCTTGTAGATTCCCCCTGGTGCTGTTTTACCGTGGCAAGTTCGGAGAGGAGCGCCTGGTGTTTTTATGAGGTCCTTCTCTGGTACAGACTGCAGGGGAGTGGTAAAATGGTTGCGCAGTGGATCTTCTACGTTGGTTGTTGGCGTGGCGGCATGGGTTGTCCCTGTGCGTTGTTCCACGGCATGGGACTCCTATTTCGGAGAGGAGCGCCTGGTGTTTTTATGAGGTCCTTCTCTGGTACAGACTGCAGGGGAGTGGTAAAATGGTTGCGCAGTGGATCTTCTACGTTGGTTGTTGGCGTGGCGGCATGGGTTGTCCCTGTGCGTTGTTCCACTGCTGGGAAGACCAGGTGTTGGCCTGACCCTTGGTTTCTAGCCACACTGGTTGTTCCAGAGGCTTGCTTAGAAGCCAGTCCGCTCTACTGCTTCTTCCCTTGCTGGTCACCATGCGATCGCTGACTTAGGTTTCCTTGCTTTGTCATTCTAGTTCTTAGTTCTTAGTGATGGGTCCCACGGATGGCGCCACTTTTTGATACAAAAGTTGGGCATTCCTTATTTGGACTCCGGTTCCCGTATCAATTGGATCTTGATGCTTGAGACCTGCGCACTAAGTAAACAGAAAACACCGTTAAGCTTATCATGGGATTGTCTCCCACGATTATCCTCCGGCGTGAGAGTAAGTAATCAGTTTTAGGGTTTTAGTTGAGAGTTAGGGTTGTAGATAGTACCTTTAATGAGGGCTGGGATGCCCTTTATATACACACGAAACCCTTATTGATTTCGTGTTCCTCAAGCTTCGGCGTATCCCGCCCAAGTCGGTTGTTAAACATTTATCTCCCAGAATAAGAGATATCCGATATCTTATGCCATAAATAACTTTGAGTTTGGGCCTTCGTGAGCCCAAACTGTTACCGGTTTAGCCCAGTCGTACTGGGCTTGCTAGTAGCGGTTATTGGTCGAATTCGTGACCCGAATGCGGACTATACGTCATCAAAGAATGGGTTGCTATTTCTAGAAGCAACTTCTTTGTAGACGTGGACAGAAACTAATCAAATCCCATCTACAGAATTTCAATTGATATACTAAAGAACACCAATTTTTTTGGTGCTCTGACGTTACGTTGCACAATTCCGTCTATCTACCTACAACAGTTCTGGAACACAGTCCAATGGGACAAGATCACTGCTGTATACACTTGTCATCTTGAAGACAAGTGGTATGGCATCTCTGTAGACACTCTCAGGGAAGCTCTTCAAATCACACCAAGAGACCTTGCTAATCCATTCACCTCTCCACCTTCCACTGAAGAGTTGATAGACTTTGTCACTGAATTGGGCTATCTAGGTGAGGTCACAAAGATATCTGGAATCATCACAAATGAGATGTATTAAACCTGAAGGGCAATCATTACAATTCTCAATCTTTGCCTAACGGGTAAGACATCTGGGTATGAGAGAGTAAGGGCCCCGATTCAATAAATTATGTGGGGAGTGGTGAATGGAGAAAATATTGATTATGCGGAACGTATCTGGGAAGAATTCAATTTATCAATAGACACCTTCATTACCAACAAAAAAAATGCTATAAAGAATATCAAGGGAAAGAAAACCAAAGACAAAAGGGTGATCCCCAACATCAAGTTCTCAAAGCTCATTATCAAGCATCTGCAGGCAATGCATCAGTTTAATCCAAAAAGTGATTCAGCTCTTCATGAAGCCAGCGATGAACATCTTCTCGGCAATTTGAAGTTTGTGGCTAAAGGAACAGATAAAGAGATCTTTGGAAAGGCAATTCCTAATGCTCTTATCACGGATAAAATGATCAAAGCTGACTACTACAAAAGGTATCTCAAAAAAGCATCAAACTCTACTGTTGATAAGACACCTAAACCCACACCAACTAAGACAACCAAAACATCCTCAAAATCATCTTATGCCAATATCCCAAAGAAAAGACAGGAAAGATCCAAATATGTAGATTCACCCTCACAAAGACATAAGAAGAGAAAGGGTGAAACAAGGAGAGGAAAAGGGTCTAAGGAACTCGAGACTGAGATGACACTGAGGGATGAAGATGATGCGGCACTCCAATAGGGCATTGAAGCCAGCTTGCAGAGTCTAGAGGTGTCTGAGAGACAGCCTAGGAAGGGTGTTACAATACATGAACCTGAATCAGTTCCGCGTCACACCACTCCTGTTGCTGAAGGAAAAGGAAAGGGGAATGCAGGTGAAGAAGTAGAGCAAGCTGCACAAATGTTATTAACAATATCCACTCCAACTCCAAAGTCTACTACTCAATATGAGCTCAAGAGACGAAATGTTGAATCATCGTCCGCACAAGAGCCAAGTGGAGCAGAAGGGGAGCACTCTGCAACTCAGGAGGACATTCTCGACTCTAGTGACACTCAGTCAGAGAGTCAAGGATATGAGGGTGGAGATGTAAATATGAATGAACCGGACTTGCAGGCAGAGGTGCAGACAGAGACTGTTAAGGGAGCAGTACCTGAATCAGAGGATAAGCTAACAGATGCTGGAGTTCAAAGCACGGGGTTAGGAGGAAATGAACTGTTACAAGAAACACATCCGAATCTCTAAGAAAATCTGAAGCAAAGATCTGAAGAACAAGTGCGTCTTGATGAAATGAACTTCTTAACAGGATCCCTATCCTCTCCGAAGAACCTTGAAACAGATATTACATATGGTGACCAATTCCTCAAAGATAAACCATCTGATGCTGAGTCGGATAAACAGAATGATGAAAAAGAGGAGGTCGAATCCATGTTTTCTGTTACTATTCAGCAGGATACATCCACCATTTATCCTATGTCTGCACCAACGCCTACTATATCAGCAACAACTTCTGCAACCGCACTTCCACCACCAGTATCATCCTTATCAACCGCACTTCCACCACCCGTGACTTCTGAAGCAACAACAACCACCATCTCTCCAACTGTCATTACTGTTAATGACCCTGTTACACCACCACCATCACCGCCTCCCAGCAAAACTACTGAACAACAACTTAACGAGGCCTTAAAACAAATTGAGGCCCTCGAGAAGCAACACCTGCCAGAATCAGTCAAGCATCTCGATCGACGTCTATTGAAGCTTGAGCGACTCAACTTTGACACTGAAGTAAAAAATGCTATTGAAGCAGAGGTCAAGGATGAAGTTGAATGGGCTATGAAAGCTCCTTTACATAAGAGGTTTAAAGACTTACCTACGTCAGACATGAGATCAATTCTCCATGATAGAATGTTTGAAACTGATGAGCAGAAAGAGCACGAAGTCCACATGCAACTCTATGAAGCTCTTCAGAACTCGATAGATCATGATATCCTTATGCGGCACTTAATAGACATTCGTGAAAGAGAAGGAAAGAGGAAAAGAAGAGTCGTGATGCTTGAGTCAAAATCAGGAACTCCTAAACCACCACCTCCTCCTCCTCAAACTAGTGGTTCTGGTTCCTCTGGTGCAGGTGGATCATCAGGTGTTGGAGATACTCCGAAGTCTAATCCACCAACCCTTTCTCCAAAGCCATCAAATCAACCTGGTTCCACAACAGGTCAAGGTACACATAAGACTACGAAAACCTCGACCTATGCTGCCTGGACCACGGTTGACTCCAGGTTTACACCTACTTTCTCTTTCATTCCAGAGGAACAAGTCATGCATGAAGTATCAACCATTGCTCAAGAGTCTGACTCAGAAGAAGATGATGCTTCCACCAGACGCATCCCTAAGGTGTCTCATGACGAATACTGGTGGAATGCATATATGGGAGAGAAAAGTACAAAGTCATCTTGGACGGAACCCACAAAAGAAATGACTCAAGGCTGGTGGCTAGAGGAAAGACCAGAAACTCCAGAGCCTTCATGGACCATTCTCGAGTCTGATCTGATTGTTCCTGACAACAACTGGGTGAACACCATTGTAGCCAACCATGAAGCACCTCTAAAGGAATCATTGCTACACATTACAGGAGACATAGGAAGCTTTATGAAATGGTATTGTGAGAAGCAAGGAATTTCAACGATTACGCCAAAGGATCTGGAGGGCCCAGCGTATGAAATTGTAAAAGTGTTTCATCCAGATGTTGCTCATCTACAATATCAGATGGAAGAGTGCCACAAATTGTTGACAGATCAAGTTGAAGACAATGTGCTCCAATTCAACGTCAACAAACCACTTCCTCTCGGTGGTGAACCTGGTCAAATTACAATCCAAGCTGATTTCTTCTTCAACAGAGATTTGGACTACTTGCGTGTTGGGACTCAGGGAAGCAGACCCGCACTTTCAATTTCAAAGATGAAGGCTGCCACTATCTAGATGCGGGTCTAGAGCAGATAGTCCCAGATCAATTTTGGACGGAAAAAGAATATGAGTACGGCGTTGCTGCCTCATACAGTATCTCACACTGGTGGTTCAAAAAGAAACGATTCTACATTGAAAGACATGGTGCCAAAAAGAGTCGCAGAGCTGTTCGTTTGAAACTGCGTATTCTAAGTGTCGTCAATGTGGAGATCTTTCTAATGTATGGATACGATTATCTGAAGAAGATTGTCCTCAGAAGAGCAGATCAGAAAGACCATGTGATAGAGGAAAATGACTTCAAAAATCTATATCCAAATGACTTTGAAGATCAATATCTTTTGAATCTCCAAGGCCACCTCGATCACTTGCCAGTTCGTGAAAAGAAGTCTCTTGTTGCAGCAGTCAACCTATGGATAAGAGGTTTAGTGATTCGACAAAGAGTGGGTGACTTTCAGCTCGGCATGGAAAGCTATCAGACTCAAGTCAATCTCACCAAGCCTTGAAGGGAAGCCACATGATTTGAATTCAGGCACGACTACTCAGTAATTGATACTCCAAGAGCAGTTGTGTTCACGGACAAAATAGGATCAAGGATGCTAATGAGGCTGTGTGAGCTGCACAAGTTCAGTGATGGTACTCTAAATATAATTGAAGAAGAGTTGGATTCCAGGGTTAAGGATTTTAGGCTAAAGATGAGACCGGGAGTTAATACAAGGTTTTGGTCTGCACATGATGTCAAAAAAAGTGAAGAGTTCATTGCTGCTAGCGGAAGAAGGCTCAAGACTAAGAAAATCTTCCGAAGCCTAGAAAGTTTTGTGGGAGGAAGAGTTCGTGAAGTACATTACAAACTACTACAGAGAACCGAATGATGATATCTTCTTTATGGTGGTCATTATTGTTGAACTCTTATTTGTTATGTGATGATTGTAATATGAACAATAATAACTATGCAGTATATAGTAGTAATAGGATTATGGCTTGTAGTCTCCCTCTCGAACTTAAGGGGGAGCAATGTAGTGTTTCTTCTCAGATTAAATAAAACATGACACATTTTTCTCCAAAATTTTCCTACATATTTAAATCATTTGAGATCCAAAATCTCAAAGGATTTGAAAATTTTGATCGGGGGAGAAAATGTGATATAAATATGTAATCGGATAAAATGTGATCTCTAAGTCTCAATGGATAGGCAACTCTCTCATATGTGCTAAACATTTTCGTATATCAACGCACATATTGAGGGGGAGCATTTCCAAAATCATCTTAAAACTATCAAGGTACTAAAGCATCATCGTTTTATCTGAAGTACCTTGACTGAATTTTAAATGGTTTCCTTGGCTACTGTAATCGTGAAAACTACTTCAAAACACTCCTCCCTTCATGTGCTAAAAAATCTTCAAAAATTCTCAATGCACATATTGAGTGGGAGCAATCAAAAGAAAACCACATCCTTCCCAAAATGTTTTATCCGAAGTATTTAAAATTCTAGATTTGATCGGGAAGTGATGATGATCATTTTAGAAAATGTTAATCAAGAATTGGATCTTTCATTCTCAATCTAAGATTTCAATGTCCTCTTACCTCCATGTGCTAAATGATTTCTAATACTTGAAGTACATGTTGAGGGGGAACATTTCTAAAATATTAATAACAATTAAGGTACAAAATGCTTTGATTTTATATCACAAGTACCTTGATTGACTTTCAAATGGTTTTCAATTGGTTTCGAGGCGGAAAGAACAATACCAAAAGACCGACCAATTTAATTTATGCATTGGAGATATAAGGATGGTTAGGTTAGGTTTTCGTTCCCATGATCCCGCCAGAGCCGGAGGGATCTACCCAGGGACAATCCACTAGTTAGTGTAGAAGTCCTTAGGTATGATCAAAAAAGGAGAAAAGTGAGAATAAGGGAAGAATGCCGGCTAAGATTGAGCTAGAACTGGAATAAACCCAACAAGGTTCTAGTAATAAAGTCTCGGTAAGCACTGAAGGGGTTGAAGAATGAAAAAGAATTGAATGTGAAAAGGGTGAAAAGAAATAGCCCTCCATTAATTCAACCTTAGGGCAGAAACCGGGTTCAAATCATATGTTACTGGTTGTTACCAAGGTAACACCGTTATTGAAGACAAGACATCATGGACCCAGTGACGCATTGCACTATACTTCCCAAGCTACTCAAGTTCCTCTTAAAAGGACTTGTTTCATTCTTACGGGGAACCTACATAATCTATCGACTTTCTCTTAAAGATTGTTGATATTGAAGAAGGTAACCCTCTCCCTAGTCTCCGGCATAGGAAACCAAATATGCACTATTTAGTCTAGAGCCAAGAGATCATCAATAAATCTCATTAGGACACAATTAATGAAGACTCGCAGTTTCACACAATGTGGAATGTGAGAATATATTTTAAGATTCCTACGCATTATCCTTGTGGTGTTGCCATAACATCCGAGTGATATGTAAAAATATTCATGATGAAGATAGAATCCTTCTAGAGCCTACATCAAACAAGCTCTTGGTGGGTGACATGTGAGATATTTTCAAAAGATCAAACTTGTGACAACTAGACAGAAACTATGTGGCGATTCACTCTTGAATCAACCTTGGTCCAAGAAATGGATTGACGGATACCTTTAAAAAAACCGATCATTGTGCAAAACAACTCTTTTCTCTAGCACATCGACTGTGAATTAAATTTTCAAAATAAAAGGGTATTTATGATTGAAAATTGATGTTTTTCGTAAAACCTTTGTTGTATTGCAAAAATCTTTCTATTAAGCAATACACGACTGTTTTTCAAGTCATTTTTCATCAATCAGTGAATCTCAATTCGCTGGTTCACTCACTCCGTGCTGTCTTCTTTGAGACGTTCCGGTTTGAGAACGGCTTGATTAGCTGCGAAACCTGTCAATGAGAATCTTCGGAATTCTTCCTGATCACATGCATTACTTGTACGGATCAACAGGGAACCGTGGTTCTTGCAACCCCATTCAACGAAAGTGATCAAAGACACTTTCGTGCGCTTTATTGCTAACTATTGTTTGCAGGGACACCTAACGATTGCAACTGATCAGATTGAGGAGTTAATCCATAACCACCTGCTCATAAGCACACAATGATAACTAAATAGAATCATGACTATCAAAGAGATACAACGAATCATCCGCTACTCTGATAAGAAGATATCGTGATCCAAAACTGTGAGCATTGCGGTCCAAAAGTCACAACTTCACATAATGGCGATACAACAAAAGGACGAGTCAGAGATTTAGCATGGCTGATGATCTTAAAGAAAGCTCGAGATCACATATCAAAGAAACACTCAAGCCAAAAGAATCACTTCTGATGTGCAAAGTTAAAGTTTAAGAAGCTTCAAAGTCTATGAGCTCGAGCATTAAAGATTATAGTTCGAATTCTAGTATTTACAATGTAATTCATGGGGTGAACTCCCTTAGGGGGAGATTGTTAGGATTTGGAAAATCCATGTTGAAGTGTCGGTCACCCCAACAATAGTCTAGCATATTATAGCTCGTAGACATAACGTTATATTAGTTAGTTTACAAGTAGTATAAGTAACACCGTGGAAGAAGGTCGGGTCTTTACCCACTGTATGCCTAATCCACAGCTCGAAGGAGGGCGTAAACATATGTATAAATAGCCCTCTCCCTACAAGGGAGAGGGTTGGATGTTCATTTGGTAATCTAACCTTTCATTTGATTTTATCTCTCTAGAACATCCCATCTTTCTTTCTCTCTCTAGAACATCACACGTTCCATACTTTGATTACATGTAGTGTTATGATTGCCAATATATTACACAAATATATGTGGAAAATACTAGAACTGGAACAGATATATACATCACTACAAAATTTATGACATTTAGTCACTAAATCTTTTACCCACTAAAACTTATAAAAGTGACTAATTCCAAAAAAAAAAAAAAAAAAAAAAAAAAAAAAAAAAGCTCGTTGTGTACCCCGATTCAAAATCTCACCAGACACACTCCACCACTCCATCCCAAATATCACACACAAGTCGTTATTGACAACCACACTGTTAATACAAATAATCCGTAAAAACATTTATTTATATTTTACGATCTTCTAATGTTTTGTCGATAACAAATGTAAAATCATTTTAACGAAACAAATAAAATACGTAAATGGTTGGAGCCAATAGTTTATTAACACACTTACATTTTCATATAAAACACTAAACAAGTAATAGTGTTTGCATCTTATAGAAATACATATATATATAACAACTAGTATTTACATAATATGAAAATGTGTATATATTGTAATGGGTAAAAATCGTAGTACTTGACCCATTGACTAGATACATTGAATGTAGTTGGGTAAAACTCAAAGTCCATGACCCATACCCATGGAACTTGATCCATAACCCATGACCCATTGCATTACATCATGCATGAATTCATGTTGGGTATTATGCATGGTCCATGATCCAAGATCCAATGTCTAGATACATTGCATCTTGTATAACCCATAACCCGGTTTGCAACCTAAAATCCGGACTTAAGCTGACCCAGCTGCCGGATCCCTTGGATTGCACTAGCCGGATCCCTCTGTGGAGGGATCCGTGGGAACCGGGGAACGGTAGTGAAAATTGCCGATAAATAGTGAGCCATTTCTCTCTTGCAAATCATCCCTTTTACACATACTCTCTCTTAGTATTATAAACTCTGTAACCTCAGATCCAAAGGATCTTTCTATGTAGGTTTGTGTTTGTGTGATTCTCTAGGTTCCTCTTAAAGGCGAGATCACCACCTCTTGAAGTCGAGCAAGCTCAAGTCCATGAGTTGCCAAGCTTCGTCATCATCAAGACTACTGAAGTTATCTAGTTGATAGTTCTTTCCTCCCTCCTAGAAGTGTTGTGTCGAAGGAATTAGTGAAAGGTGGCAAAGGTCCGTGTCGAAGGCATTAGTGAAAGGTGCCAAAGATCCGTGATGAAGTTATTAGTGAAAGGTGCCGAAGGATCGTGTCAAGAGCATTAGTTGAAAGGTGCCAAAGGAGTACATTCGATATGGTGCATCGATGTACAAGATAGATAGGTTGGGTTAAAGGATATTGATATCCTTTATGTTGTTGTAATAAGGAGTGTGTCTCCTTTGGGGTTGTTGTGTATTGGTGTTGTGTTGAGTAGTAGTCCCTCATTTGTAATAGAACTCGGTATCTAGCCTTGTACCGGATAAAGTGTAGGCGATGTTGTGATAGGTTTGGTTCTACCTCGTGGAAGAACCCGGTGTGTAGCCTTGTACCGATAAAGAGTAGGTGATGTTGTGAAGGCTTCTCCGCCACATTAAGGAGCTTTTGTTGTGTAGTGCTTACTGTGACAACCCGTACTTTCAGGTCATTTCTCGAAACAATTCATGCTTCACAATTTCAACATTTATCGTAAACTAGGTTTACGTGTTCCAAATTCGCGTAACCTTAAAGGTTTAGCGGCGAATTCATGATCATATCATCACGAACATTTCATATGGACTAAGTTTAGTCTACATTTCATTAGCATCATTTGCATCATATTAGTTCATTCATGACATTGCATTTCACATTAAACGCGTAAATTTTATATTAAATAAACGATATCGCGTGAGTTATTATTTTGAACATTTAATCCGTTATTTCTAAAAATGATCCCGATATATTTTTATACTTATGTTTAGTTTATAAAACTATATTTTTAGTTTACCTAGTGTTTTAAATTTATTTTGTATATAAATCGTTGAATTTATATTATTACGACGTTTTTCTTAAAAACTACACGATAATTATTATATCACTCAAATTTTACAAGAAATGTATTTTCACAATTTTTATAACTACAATATACTTTACTTTGATCTATTAAAAATTCCTTTTGCCTAAAACTACCCTAAATACTAAAATGTATGTACAAGTTACAAACTATATTTATTTAAACTTACACTTACTTACACATTATATACATAATACATTGATGAGTGTCTAAATACTCATCATTTTTATACTGTTAGAATGCCAAAAACATCTGAAAACACTCAGAAACACATCAAAATGATAAAAATAGCACAAACAAGTGTTTTATATGTTTTAAATGCAAAAACATCAAAATCTGGTGAAAAATGTATCAAGTTTGCATAATTGGCAGTTTTAGTCCCCCAAGTTTCAAAAGTTGTCAAAATCAGTCCCTGGTAATTCAAAACCTTGTAAAATATCATTTTAGGTCCATAAGATTCAAAAGTTGTCAAAACAAACCCTTTAAAGTTTAAAAATCACAAATTGACAACTTTAGTCCTTTAACTTTGCAAAATTGTCAAAAATAGTCCTTGGTTAAATTAAAAAGTGAAAATTATCAAATATTAACCTTGTACTATTAATAAATGGCAAAAATGGTCCTTATGATAAACTTTTTGAGAAATTACAATATTGGTCCCTCAAGTTTCTAAATTGGCAGTTTTGGTCCCTGGATTTACAAATATGGAAATTATCAACAATGGTCCTTGTACTATTCTTACTTGGCAGGTTTTACCCTTGTGAGAGCTTTGGAAAATATTCAAGATCAAACCTTCAACTTTAGCCAAATTGCAAAAATGGTCCTTGTTGTTTAACTTAAACCAACCGGACCCTTTATTATCACTAAGTCCAAATCCAAGCCCAATACTTGATCCGGCCCAGTTTTTAAAATCAAAAATACCGCGCCACTGTTCATGCGTCTCTCCCACCCCTGTATACACCAAAACCAGTGGTTTTAACCACTGGTTTTCACCTTTCCACCTCACCATCTCCACTTGATTACACTTCCCCTCCACCTCCACATCAATCCAACTCCAATTAATGCAGAAAACCCACTCTTTGAAAAAATGGCGCCAAATTCGCCATTTGGCAAATATGATTATCTGGCTCAATCCAATGGTCAGGATGTTGTGGGATTAGTTCAGAGGTCGACAAAGGTTGATTGAAGTCAATAAATATCAAGGGTGAAGCAATGAAGAAAGATATCTAGTGTAATTTTAAATTTTAATGTCGTTTTAGTTTAACTTTCAAATTCCAGTGTTTGTTTAAGCTTCAAGCTTTGTATTTTATGTTTTCAAGATGAAATAAAACTTTTGTAAGCATCAATTTCCATTTTCAAGTCTTATCTCAAGTTATGCAGTTTTCTTATTATTCAAAATCTCAATATGTTGAAATATTGTTAGAAGTTGTTACTTTGGACTGAGTAAGTCACATAAGCTCCATATAAAGCTTATGCAAGCTTTTAGATACTCTTAAAAGCAGTTTATTGGTCAAAATCAGAAATTCACAAAAATACCAAATAAATTAGTGAAAATAAAAAATTCATGGTGCAAGGTTCAAAAAGGCTGGAGCAGGATATATAGTGGATGGTCATGGGTATAGTGCTTATTGGTAAGCTATAGGATCTGTTATTTGGTCCTAATTCTCAGTTTGTGCATCAAAGTCATTTGTAAGCACTTTTCTCTATTTTGGCATTTTACTGTTTGGTTGTTCATAAGCTCTAATTTCTGTAAGTTCATGTTTATTAGTGTTAGTTAAGTTAAAATAAACCATAAAACAGTAGGTTTGTTCTATTTAATTAAGTAGTTGTTAAAAATCTTATTTTAACAGTCAATATAGCATTTTTATTAATCTTGAGTTTCATGGTATTGATACTGTTGTTTAATGTTTCAATAGTCCTAGTAATCAATATTACAAGACCTGTTATCATTTACATGGATTGGATCAGTGAAATCCTTTGAGAAACATCAAGACAGTTATTAAAAAGGATGTTTGGTTTTGTTCAGTTTACTGGGTTAAAGGCCATCTGAGTTGTTGTTTGTTATTGATACATGTCACACTAGAGTCAAATAACTCAGTTAAGTCCTTAAAACTAGCTCTAGTTCTATAAAAAGTCAAAAGTACCTTAATCCTTACATAGCTTGTTAACTGTTGGAATTTAGCTTTTCATAATCACCATACTAGCTTATAACCTGATAACCTAGCTTAATATCATCCTAGTATAGCTTAACTTAACATATTCAGTAAGTAAATTAGGATCAAAACTCACCAAAGTCAAACTTGTCTCAACTGCTTTAAAAGTCAAAAACTTGAAAAAATGGTTTTGAGCCCAACTGGGTAGATTTATCACAGACTCATCTTTGGGTCAAAACAAGTCAAACTTTGGGTTTTATAACTTTTCTTGGTCTAGTTTCTTATAAGCATTTTTTCAGATTTTTGTTAATTTTTCTTAAGCTTCAAAGAAGCTCCTCAAGTAGAGCTTATCTGCCCTGCTCACAAGTTCATTCAAAGCTGAGAGTTTCTCAGCTTATTGCTAAGCCTGTCCAGAGCTCATAAGAGCTTATCTTTAGCTCATTTTTGGTTTAAGCATAGTTAGCCAGGTCATCTTGAGGTTCTCACTTCTGTTTTTCCATTTGAGCTTATTTTGAAGCTTGTGCATAAGCTTAAATTTGGTACTCAGAAACTGTTTTAGCCCTTGTATTCAAATAAGTCAAATCTTTGCAATTGGTATTCCAGAGATTTAAGCTTGTTGTAACTGGTTGCTTTTGAGTCATTTTAGCTTAATATAGCTTCTGTGTAGGTTTGGTGGTCTTTGGTTATCAATTGGCTTATTCAAGTGCTTATTAATAAGCATTTATAATAGCAGTTTCATTTTCTTCCAAACAACACCATGTTTTTCTATTTTTCCTAGATTCTACATATTAAAATAGACTTTTCCTGAAATTTTCATAATTTTTCATAACTGTTTGCTATTTTTCTTAATTAAAAACAGTTTTTAGGCATTTTTAAATAGCTTTTAATACAAATAAATTATAAAAAGTTCAAAAAAATAATTTTTCAATTTTATTAGGTTAAGATAAATATAAAAGTAATAAAAAGTATTTTTCCATAATTTTCTTAGTTTAAAAAGTATTTTTTAGCATTTTAATTAGTTTTAAATAGTTTTAAATTAATAATAAATACATAAAAAGTCTAAAAAATATATTTTCAGTTTTAAAATAAGTTTTATCATATTTTAGATTTTTCCAAGTTTTAATTTCATTTTTCTAGGTTAATTTTGTATTTTCTTGTATTTTAGTGCATTTTAAATAATTAATAAATAGTTTTTAATTAATAATAATTAAATAAATAGTTGTAAAAATAATTTTCTTTTTCTAAAAATTTTCTTTTATTATTAGGATTGTAAAAATATCATTTTCATATTTGTAGGTCTTTTATTTCTTTAAAACTCACGTTTTATTTTGTACGTAGACGTAATTTTATTTTAAACGTAAGTTTTAAGTTTTAGGTTTTAAACGTTCATCACTTTAAAAATAGTGATAGCGTTTATTTAATATCTTTTATCTTTTATTTCTTTTAATTTGCATTTAAGTCGCTTTAATTTGTAGATTTTCTCTTTAGGTATAATTTTCCATCCAAAACCTTACTGATCACTATCCTTAGTGATCATTCTACCATCTGATTAAGTGTTTTTACACCAATTCATCCTCCGTGGGACTTAACGACCCAGGAATTCCCTATATTCCTCTGATCTTAATTGCATTTGTGTTTTAGGCAGTTTTAAGTCTGTTACGGTTATCCATTCACAAGTGGTTAGCTTGTGTGATTAGATTTGACTGTTTAGCGCAGATCATACATTAAAAAAAATAGATATTTTGGAGATACATTCCCCCCCAAAACCGGTCCAAGGGGGGGTGTGTCATAGAGTGGGTGAATGTTTCTTACAAGGCTAAACTTATACTCCAAATCACTTACACTATCACTCATTCAATCAAATAATTTACACACACACTCAAAACATATTCCTCTCTTGTTTCTCTTCCTAGAACCGGCCAAGCTAAGGAGTAGAAGAAAAACATCAAAAATTTTACAAGCACAAGTTAAACAATCTAGATTACACTCTTATTAAGGTTTTGAAATAAAAACCTAGGGTGTTTAGGTTAATCCTTTGTTCTTTGCACCTTATCATAGTAACTTGTAAGCATATTACTTTCATTTTACTTCTTTCATCTTCATTTCATATTTATTTCTTCATATTTTGAGCAAACATGCAAGACTTGTGTTTATTTATACCATTTTTACTTGATTTTTAGAGTTTTATACATATAAAGTCATCCTATAATTATTCCCTTGGTATATATTGGTCTTGATGATGTTTAGGAACCCATGACACCCTAAGAAGGTGTATGGTAGGATTAGATTAGTTTTGGAGTTGATTTGAAGGGATTGGAATAGGTTTAGTACGAGAAAAACTATTTTCGACAAGTTATAAAAGTGGTTTGTTCTTATTTTGTTTTTCTGGAAAATCCGACAGTAGGCACGAACTTTTGGCCTTAATATTTAGAAAATATACTTTAAAACGAATCCGTGGCCGCTTGAACGGATTAAAACGGAGTTATAACGAAGAAGTTATGAATTTTTCAAGTTTGACGACGAAATATATATTTTCTGAAATTTCAGCAACATGTTTTTCTTTTGTACGAGTCAAAAACGAGCCTTAAGCTTTACAAATTATTTCGACTTATCAAAAATCTATTAGTATACTTTGATACGAAGCTAAGGACGTATTATACGTAGAAAACGGATTTGAAACGATTAAGATATACACGTTTTCATAAAATTGCCGTAACTATTATTTTCAGAAAAACTATATTATTTTTACGAGACAAGTGTTACGGTAACTAAAACGACCATGTTGAAGGCTGTTTTTAACTATGATGTAGAACTTTTTGTAACGAGTTGTCTTCTAATAAAATCGAGATCACCAAGCATATTTTTCAAAATGACTAACCGTTTGTATAGCGGAGTTGTAATAAATTATTTACGGATGCTTAAACTTTGCCGAAACTCATTTTTAAACCACATTTTGGACAAAATCACCATCTTTAACCTTTATTATCTTTATGTTCGAGACCTCGATGACGAAAACTCATGTACTAAAACTTCTAGATTTTGATACAAACTTTCCAAAACCGTCGAGTTCGTTTCCTAACGTTCGACGTACACCATTTTACGACTAGCTTTTCGAAGCCATTTTTGTCACTTTCATGAAATTTCCAACGACTTTATTTTACGACGAAAAGTGATAATTTCACAATAAATCATTACGAAACCATTGTAGGATGACATTTTGACGTAAATACTTGTAAAGTAATTTTTGAATGGTCAAGACGTCAAAAGAGTATTTTTTCGACGATAAGTATTATTTTTCAAAACTCGCAAATGGTATAAATAACATACGAAATTGCATGCATAACATTACATCATAACTCATTACATATCATATCATTCGTAATAGGTCCAGATTAAAGTATCCCGATACATCTCAGTGTACTCACCTTTGTCATCATACCAGTTTATCAAGTGAGTTTTCATAGCCCCGATTTATTCAAGTTTTTACTTCATTTCAAACCTACGGGGGAGAATACATTGCACACATTTTATTACGATACCAAGTATGTTAAATTCATTTACATTGCTTAAGTTACCACGTTGCCTGTTAAATGTCCCCATTTCATATGCATGAGCCGTTAATTTCCTAGAAGCGTGTGTGAGTGGATAGATCTATCGAGGGTGACGCCTCCATCCGGGTTGGTGAATCCCAACTAGTCATACGGATGCATTTCATTCATAAACATTATTAGAGTTGTTTGGCAAGACACTCTGTTGGGGCGAACATCAGTCGGAGCTTCGGTATCATGCTCTTAAGCAATTGTAACATTTTTATGTGACATGATTGTCATACCTGTAACATTTTTATGTGACATGATTGTCATACCAGATCTATACTTGCGTAGTCGTATAAAACATTTACATAAACCTATGATTTCTCACCAACATTATTGTTGACCGTTTTAGCAATGTATTTTCAGGTAACTAAGGCATACTCATCATGGCATGGTTAAGGAACCCCTTTTGAGTCGCGGCGTCGACTTACATCATTGTACATTATGGCATTTTCTTTCAAAACCATCGTTTGGACTTGTAATATATTTATATTTCCGCAAACTTTCTAAACTTTTGGGACCTATGTTGTAACTCTGAACGCTTTTATTAAATATCCAACGATGTGTTTTTAAACGACACTTTAGGTCGTTCAATGTGACTGTGATTGTGGTGCTATGACAGTCTATCCCCAGGAATTCCATTCCGCTGCAAAAACAGGTAAATTGGGGGTGTGACAGATTGGTACCAGAGCTACAGTTATAGAGAACTAGGTTGCATCATTGACCCTAGACTATAACTACATTATCATAGCATCTCATCATTTCATCATAAGTGCATGTTCACTTTACATGCGGTTTTATACGCACATTTTACGAGTTATTTACTTTCATTTCGAACTCGATTGTCACATAGATGCCTTCAAATACCCATCCCATTATACTCACATCACTTTGACATGGAGAATGCCTTGTCAGTCCCTATCATAATTTTTAACATCAGTTGACTCAACACCGATAACATCAGATGATGACACTGAGACCTTTTAGGAGGACGAAGTTGCACCTACACCATCACGATCACTATTGATTCACTGTAAAATCAGGACAATTTTTATCACTCAGTTGGGACAGATCATACCATTGGGTAGAACTTATAGGCTTAGTCCTAATGAACCTATTTTCTTAACTCACCACAAGGATCCCATTATCATCATTGTCATTATTTTCATCATCATTATCATTTCGAGCACCATCCGTACCATCACATCTCATACACGATACTCATACACCTGACTTGCAGCTTAGGAAGTGTGCATGATTTGACACACCATTACCATCTACCACTAGGACTATAGACACTACACCATCTCATAGGTTTGAGGACTAGGAGAGTTCTAGGGATATTGTTGCTAGACCGCCTACTACTCCTACACTTGAAACACGATTAGACCATCAACAGGAACAGATAATAAGTACCTTTCTAGCTAACGTAATCTTTATCATTTATTATCTCTACGATAATCACCACCTTGTTTATTTCATTCCTTACTCCAATTGCCCAATTTTCCATCATTTCACGACGATACATCACTATCTTACTAGGGGTTAGGCCAACTTTATTCTCGACCAATTAGTAGACTATTACTACTCGATAAGGTTCTCCTATGTATCCTACAAACCATCCAACAAATTTTATTCCAAATTATCCTGCTACTATTTCATGAAATTATTTCACTTGATTTTATTTCGAACTATTTTATCACCATCTCAGAAACGTTGTTTCATAAAGTTTTAACGCAAGTTGTTTTATTACCAACTTATCAATTGGTTTCAGTCATTTTATCAACTATTTAATATCCTCATGCGAAACGATTTTCATGTTACTCTGAAAAATCATTGAGCCATTATCTTACAAAACAAAATGTTGAATACCATCTAAAACTTCGGAGGAACATAATATCATTTCAACAAAAACAAGCATCACATCATTTGTCCTTGATTATACATGGCCTGATCACCTATGTATAATTCAGGAAGAATTTTGTCATGAAAGTAACAAGCATCATTTCAAATCTCCTAAAACAATTCTCATTTAAAAGCAAAGTTTATAATTAGATAAATCGTGCATAAACATTTCTTTTTGTTAACACTCTATAGATGCTTACGCCATTTATCTCTCACTCAACCGATAAGTTAGGATTTGACGAGTGACCTTTTAGGAAAGACTTCCTATACCATCTGTGAGGAGGATTCCTCGATACAAGAAAACAATGGAAGGATTTTGGAATTACCAACAAGGACTAGAACTAGGTGGTAGGATGATTCAAAACTCAACAAAAATCTTAAGACATCACGAGACCTTCCGAACCACTATTTTGGATTAGAATCCAAACTCTATCATTCCAAAAGTATTAGTTAGACCGAGTTACGAGATTTAGTATGAAGCGAATACACACTAAACAACACTATAGGGATAAACCAAATATTCTAATCGAGACTACAGAACATTTCACTAAACATAGCTTCAACAATAGGTGAACTTTCCTACAATGAGTGTCCCTTAAAGGAAAATTTGGTTAAATTAAGGTTATCGATATAAACTTCCCCTAAGGCATTGTGTTCTCTAGAAATTCCAAGTAACCTCACTTCTATATCAAGAGATGCCACAGGTTTGAACATGTCGGACAATCAATGACTCCCCATCTACAAGTGAAACTAGAACAAACATTCTTCGACATAGTTTGAACTGATATCTATTTTCTTGCTAGCATGATAACAATATTAGTGATGAACTATTTTTGGAAGCACTCAATATCAGAACAAATCTTGAAAATCAACCACTACACCACCTCACTTAAATATTTAAGGTTTGTGACTTTACTACATGAAGCATGGAAACACTTCGATAATCAAACAATAAACATTTTAGTCATAGAGACTAAGCACCTTAGGCAAGTAAGACTCCGGTCATGACATTCGATAGGACTAGAAACGCAAGGAATCACAACTGTTACCTATAATCTATTCTTTTCAATAAGGTCCTTTCCGACAGATTTAACATTTTGAAATCTAACACGAGACACGTGGTATCAATTCCAGTTGTACCTATTATAAGCTATTCGATTCACCTTAGACTGCTGACAGTCATTTCAGGATTTCCATGAAACCTACTAGGACATGATTACCGCCTACTATCCTCAGCTCAATGGTTAGTGCTAGAGAGCAATTCCCACATTAGATAATATGCTCAAGCCAGTATGACCTTCTAGAAATGGTTAGGCAAATCATTCTCCATCGACAAGTTTCTTTGCAACAATAGTTAGCTCATGAACATATTGACTACACCATTTGAGGCACTGTAAGGTTGAGGTATCAATCACTTATTCAAGGATTAAAATCAGGAAAGTCCGATTCATTAGTCCATAACTCATTCATGAAACAAACAAAGAAGTCATACAAATCAAGAATCAGTTACAAGTAACAACATATGGCTAGATAAGCTACGTCGATGTACGACTCAAAATATTGGAAGTATGTTCCAGAAGCCGCAAACCATTAGAATTTCAAGTTGGCAACAAAATCTATGTTCGAAATCTTGCCTTGGAAAGGCGTGGTGCGATTCAGAAAAACATTGAACGAACCGATACGACTCATATATCCTCACCTTTCACCGATGACACTGTAGAACCCAACACGAACTGAATTCAGGGACTGAATTCCTTTTTGGATGGGCGAATGTGACAACCCGTACTTTCAGGTCATTTCTCGAAACAATTCATGCTTCACAATTTCAACATTTATCGTAAACTAGGTTTACGTGTTCCAAATTCGCGTAACCTTAAAGGTTTAGCGGCGAATTCATGATCATATCATCACGAACATTTCATATGGACTAAGTTTAGTCTACATTTCATTAGCATCATTTGCATCATATTAGTTCATTCATGACATTGCATTTCACATTAAACGCGTAAATTTTATATTAAATAAACGATATCGCGTGAGTTATTATTTTGAACATTTAATCCGTTATTTCTAAAAATGATCCCGATATATTTTTATACTTATGTTTAGTTTATAAAACTATATTTTTAGTTTACCTAGTGTTTTAAATTTATTTTGTATATAAATCGTTGAATTTATATTATTACGACGTTTTTCTTAAAAACTACACGATAATTATTATATCACTCAAATTTTACAAGAAATGTATTTTCACAATTTTTATAACTACAATATACTTTACATTGATCTATTAAAAATTCCTTTTACCTAAAACTACCCTAAATACTAAAATGTATGTACAAGTTACAAACTATATTTATTTAAACTTACACTTACTTACACATTATATACATAATACATTAAAAAAAAATAGATATTTTGGAGATACATTCCCCCCCAAAACCGGTCCAAGGGGGGGGGGGGTGTCATAGAGTGGGTGAATGTTTCTTACAAGGCTAAACTTATACTCCAAATCACTTACACTATCACTCATTCAATCAAATAATTTACACACACACTCAAAACATATTCCTCTCTTGTTTCTCTTCCTAGAACCGGCCAAGCTAAGGAGTAGAAGAAAAACATCAAAAATTTTACAAGCACAAGTTAAACAATCTAGATTACACTCTTATTAAGGTTTTGAAATAAAAACCTAGGGTGTTTAGGTTAATCCTTTGTTCTTTGCACCTCATCATAGTAACTTGTAAGCATATTACTTTCATTTTACTTCTTTCATCTTCATTTCATATTTATTTCTTCATATTTTGAGCAAACATGCAAGACTTGTGTTTATTTATACCATTTTTACTTAATTTTTAGAGTTTTATACATATAAAGTCATCCTATAATTATTCCCTTGGTATATATTGGTCTTGATGATGTTTAGGAACCCATGACACCCTAAGAAGGTGTATGGTAGGATTAGATTAGTTTTGGAGTTGATTTGAAGGGATTGGAATAGGTTTAGTACGAGAAAAACTATTTTCGACAAGTTATAAAAGTGGTCTGTTCTTATTTTGTTTTTCTGGAAAATCCGACAGTAGGCACGAACTTTTGGCCTTAATATTTAGAAAATATACTTTAAAACGAATCCGTGGCCGCTTGTAAAGCAGCAGTTTGAACTTTTTAAGTATTGAAGAAGCAATATTGAGGCAAAATTAGGCAAGTTCGCCGGTGCCTAAGCAAAATTTCATATAAAAGATTTATAATTCCGGTTTTCAAGCACGGATGACAGCCTAAAAGGTCTTTTTGTTTTATTCTTGTCTGGTGAAAATATTGAACAGCTTTTATCAAAAAGAGCATGATTTGGATAAGGTTAGGGAAGTTTAGTTGAGGTTTTGATTAGATTAGGATGGTATGTGGAAGAATCCCACAGTACCCAAGGATTTGTAGTAGTTCTGGTTATATATGGTTCCCTTATTAATATCCTACTGAAATATACATATTTTGAGATTTTTAATTCATTTTTACCATATTTATTTGTGTTCAGAACGTACAAACGAGTTTTATACTTCTTTATTTATACTTTACTTCTACTTTCTTCATTTTACTTTCATTATACGAATGTTCAATGATACTACTCCACGTTTCTTGTTTCCTAATTGGATTTGTGGGATCCAAAAATAAAGTTTTGGAATTATTCTCACATTAGATCTAACAAATTGAACACGAACATTTTAAAAACTACAAAAAGAAGATGAGGAATCGAACCGGCCAAGATCCTTCTCTTTGTTCTCTCCTTATACAAAACTCACACACACATTTAATAAACTAACTTACTCACTATCACATTCACTAAACCTCATATTCAAATCGGAACATTCTTTGTAAGTGGGTGAGATACTG
>BPTQ01000002.1:45688373-45730422 GCA_019973895.1 Chrysanthemum seticuspe
ACAGCAAGACGTTGAGCATATGGGCCTATTATTTTTTGGATTGTTGTAAAAGTTGGATGCATGGAGAATTAAGAGCGTTGCTTTTGCGGGAATTTAGATTTGTTATAACTTGGTGATGTATTAATAATAATAAGCATGTTTCATATTAAATTTGGTGCGGTTAATGACTGATGTTAGATAATTGTTTTACGTTTGTTGGCATTTTATTGATGTTATTTGTTTTAAGATTAATTTTTTTTATGTTGAGTAGTTTATCCTGTTAGGTTGGGGTATCTGGTGGTAGTTTTGTTCAGTAAAAAAGCTGAGTAGTTATTCCAGGACTTGGCAATGGCTAACGGATTGCGATTAGTATAACTTGTTAGTTAGGGTAGTGAGTTAGTTTATCTCTAGGATTAAAGTTGTAAATTGTGTTTTAACTTGTTTAGCGTTGAGACTAACTAACTTATTCTCCGATAAACTAACAATTAACTTTAATTTCTCCAATTTTTACACTAACAACTAACTTAGCTCGTAGCCTCAATCCCAAAACCACCACCACACACACCTTTTAATCTTCCCCCCCCCCCAACTTATCAAAATGGCTAATTTTGAAACAAAATTTGATAAATCTAGCTGAACACAGTTAGATAAATTACACACACAACCTACAACTATCTATTCGTATATTTGTTCATTACGTTTCTATTTCTCATTCTTTGTGTTTTGGTGTTACGCTCATAAATATCACCAAGTCGATGTTCCTGTGGAAGGAACGGGATGAATTGTACATTATGGCATTTTCTTTCAAAACCATCGTTTGGACTTGTAATATATTTATATTTCCGCAAACTTTCTAAACTTTTGGGACCTATGTTGTAACTCTGAACGCTTTTATTAAATATCCAACGATGTGTTTTTAAACGACACTTTAGGTCGTTCAATGTGACTGTGATTGTGGTGCTATGACAGTCTATCCCCAGGAATTTCATTCCGCTGCAAAAACAGGTAAATTGGGGGTGTGACACTTACGAACTCTCGAGTGGGGAACTCGGGGAGTGGAGTAGGGCAAGGAAGGTGTCCTTGTAGCTGAACCACTATAAATACTCGCATTGTGGTTTTGTGTTTCTTACTCTTTATCTTTGCATTACTTGTTTATATGCTTATCTATCAACATCCAACACACACATTAAATAGATTGACACAAGTCGATCTAAATAGTTTAAAACAAAGTTTTAATCGGTAAAACTATTCAACCCCCCCCCCCTTCTAATTTTCCACACACACCACCACCAAAACCCTAACTCCGATGCTCGATTCAATCAACAATCACATTTTTAACCTCTTTAATTTCAATTAACAATCAAATAGCCTCTTATTCAATCAATCAGAGTTGCGATTTGTTCAATTTTGTGTTAAATGTTGAAATTAGGATCTCTATTTGATTGAGTGATGGGATTGATTGTTCAATATGATTAGCGTTAGGCAATCGGTAACGGTTCAGGACCTTATTGATGAGTCGAAAAAATGACTTGTTTTGATGGTGGTCTATGGGGTTGGATTGTCCTATTTGATGAGTTGTATTTTTTTTAATTAGAATTTTGTTTATTGTAGTTATTTTACGGTTGTTTGCATTTTGTTAATAGATTGTAGTCAGTAATTGGCGTGGTTTAAATTATACTTTGTACGAATAATAATAATTATGTAGTGGTTCAATATTGTTTAGATTTAAGGGCGTTTTCGTTGCGAGAATTAAGAGGTACGTAGGTTGAAAATGTTGTTAGGTTTTTTATTATCCGGGTATACGAGTTGCAGAACGACATGTGCGTAAGAGTAAATAAAATATTGTGTTAAGTGATGACGAATTTTGTATTGAATGGTTTATAACGAGATAGTTAGGTTATTGGAGGTATACTTGTTGCACAACTACATGTGTGCAAAAGTACTGACGGATTTATAGCAAGTATTGTGAATGATCGATATAGATTTATAGCAAGTATTGATAGATAATTGCCCACAGCATTTTGCAATTCTATAGCTAATAAACTAAATAAGAATTAGGATGCACAACCTTGAGCTAGACCTTGGTTATGTATGATTTTTGGAGAAGAATAAGGTAACAAGTTACAAGTAGCTATACGTCTATATATGGTACTTAGTTAGACTCACACCTTTTAACATTTACCAATTGAATCCGCTAATTATGACGATTCTAGAGGTGTTATTTAATGCTCATGTAAAAGTGAATATAGGAACACACACTTTTTTCTAGAATGGCAAGTTTTAACACTAACATTTACTATATTTGCATGCATGTAGATTGATTGAGCTCACTATCTTGCATAACAACCACATACCACAACATAATGGTTTCGATACTATGTGCAAGTTGCTTCCACTTTTCCAACTTTGTCTTCTATGATATCCTATAAGCAAAGTTAATGAGGATGATTATTATAGCTTTTCAATTTTTATTGATAATTTAAACTAGGTAGGCATTTATTGATCTATCACTAGTTTGTATTTACTTAATTGCTTTAAAATCTTTTTGGTGCGCCAAATAGTTTAAGATGAAAAAAGTGTTGTTTTGCACGTATGTTGTATTTAAGATTTTAGTTCTCTTTCTTTTTCTAAACGCAAACGAATGCAAATGTAGAAGCTATTAAATGTTAGTCATCTATGGACATAGTATCGTAAATAAACCTGCTATTAAGAATTAAGATATACAGCCAAAACAACTACATTTAGGATACAAGTCTTTGTCAACACCGGTCAACCTGTAGAACATACCTGCCATAAAGAATTAATTTTCACTTGTTAATTAGTGAAAGGATTGTATTTGAACTGTCATTACTTATAATTTGATTTGTGGCTTATTTTCTGCTTTATTTTCTTTTAAAGACTATTCTTACTTGTACCTTATTTCCGGCTGCAGACATATAGTTTCTCAAATTCTATATCCATCATTGAAACCCTCTCAAGTGAACTCCATTTCCATGTTCTTTTATATGTAACTTATCTACCAGTGTTGTTTCCTTTTATTGAACGTTTTTGTATGTTTGGTTAATTCTGCCACAAATGTTCATGAAAGGAATACAAAAGTTGGTACTACTGGTGTTGATTTTGTTGGGGATCCCTTAAGTTCTAGGAGAGAATTTTCAGATGGTGTGATAAAAAAATTCTTACCAGAAATTAAAAATTGCTCTTTAATTGATTGATGGGTCAAAAACATCTAAGATGAATGTAGTTTTTTCTCTTGGAAAGCCTGGGAAACGATCTGAGGATTCTGATAGTGACCCTGAATTTTCTGTTCCAAGTGAGGTTTTTTTTTTATATATATATTGTCATCTTTTCTCTCTCCATATACTTGTAGGTTAGATATGTATAACAACCTTTCCCAAAAACAATCCTTTATTGACTTCAATGGTGAATGAGTCATTTTCATGTTATAAACCGAGGTTTGCCAAAATCAATCCTTTAGTGGGACTTTAATGTACTATAATGAATCTGTTCTCTAAAACGCAACTCCATATCCTAAGCTAAGTACAACTATTTTCTTCGTACACAACATTTGAAGGAGATGATTAGCGACTTCGTTGGAAACAAGCAGAAGGATGATGCACAAACTTGATCCTGAGCAGCATTTGGAAAAACAGGAAAAACAAAGTGAAATGTGGAGACCAAACTCATAGATGCTTCACAACTTTTTCTCTATTCTTTACATTTTAGTTATAAACCTTTCTGGCTTTCATCAGCTTTTAAAAGTTATAATCAGATCTTTTAGTTATGTAAGTGAAATGACGATACATTCTAAATGCAAATCTTGAGGTTCGCGAGCAAGGTTTGCTAAACTTATCAGGACTAGGTAACTGTATTGAACCACAGCGGCTGGGTCTTCTGCAGTTTTATGGCATTAATGTAAGTATCTAGCTATCTACTACTTTTTTATTAGTTTTGATTTTATCGTAATCTATTTATGTTACATTTGACTCTGAGTGAGAATTGGTAAAATAAAGAACAACCATTGACACTTTTATTTGTTTTCATATAAGAACTTGTTTACACTACATATACGATGTGATTTGTCCTTAGTACATTATCAATGATATCCTCCAATTAACGGATCCCGTTGCCTCTTTTGGTTTGAAGGTCGGTCCAGGCTCTGTTCTGCATGGTCCTTTAGAAAATGCTACAAATGACACTGTGTAAGTTGGTTGCTCTTTCATAGAGGTGGTATCTACCCATTTACTTATACATGGGTTGGTTTTTGTTGTGATTTTGTCCCAAATAGGTTGAAACTATATGATTCTATTGTTAATGTATCTATTTAGGGTGCGTTTGGTATGTTACCATGAATCACAATGGGTATAGGTTTTAAATATAAAGTGGGCCCTTCGGGAATGAAAGTTTCATAACCTACCTCTTTGAGTGGTATGAAGTATAGAAAATATATGTCTTTCAATACAATATTTGATAGATGTACATTTTAACCAAACAATTGCAATCATAACCACTATCATTCTTCATTCCGATTCACCCCTACCAAACGCACCCTTATATAAACTTTAATATGGATAAAAATTGTTTGCGGATCAACCCTTCCTGTTCGATTTGTTTACTGTACAAAAATGCCCAAATCCACCCATCTTGCCAATTTTACTCTTGTACCATCTTTTGCTTTACCTAAGCATGCTTTATTTTGAAGTGAATCTACTTTATTATTGGATATGATATCCGGACCCCGAAATTAAAGTGTAATTCTCTAGTATGTCTGGGAGGAACTTCTTCGTTCACCTGATGACTGTAATGTGAATGGTTCGTTATCCTTCACTCTTTAGGTGATTTCAGTTTACAATAGTTATGAATTTAGATGAAAGGTGGGCGTTTTTTTTTTTGTGTTATGTCTGTTCTATATATATAAACGTTTTTCTTTTCCAGATATTTCGTGTTGAAGATATACTGATTGAAGGCCTTATACATGGGTCTGTTGTGCATTTGCATAGGGCGAGGACTGAAACTGTTCCCCTAATGGGTACAGTTGGCACATCTAGGATGGGTATGTATGCTCACAGGCTGGAATTTATCCTTTTGTAGTAAAATGATGGCAAAACTGAGGATTGAGTTTGTGAATAGGTTGCACGGGAAGTGTTGTCAGGGGACATTTATTAAGCAATGAATTGGCAGTGGGGATGTTATGGTGGTACATGAGGACATGGTTATAACGATACCTATAGTGAAAGTGACCTTCCATACGGTGTGATGCTGAATTGCCTTGTCAACTTGGTGGTGGAGGTGGGAATGACTCAACTGCCGGCGGTGGTGTTTTAGGTGTGCACTAGTCTTTCAATCATATTGTTTTTACTTTATATTTTAATTTTCTTTTGTATAATCCACGATGTTATGTGCAGTGATTGTTTCGCTGAAGCATCCAATATCGAGTCTTTCTGTTGTTGGCTCACTTACTGCTAATGGAGGAATGGCTATGAGCATCTTATAGGATATAGAATGTTTACTGATGCAACACAATTGTTCTAAATTATCTTGCATAGAAGCTGTTTTAAAGTTGTACCATATTATAAACACATGTTTCTCAGCAATAAATTTATTTGTTTATTTATATTGTTGAGTTTGTAATTATCTAACTTGTGTATGATGATTAAAATAAAGTAAAATGTAACATCATCATATTTTAAATGGTTTTACGGACTTTTGCAGACTGAGAAGTGGCTAAAGGTTTCTGTCATTTTAGTAATTTGAAAAAATTACACGTTTGGTCCTTATGGTATACCCCAAATAACAACTTTAGTCCCTAAGTCGTTTTTATTACACCACAGATACCTATTTTTGAAACCTTGCACGCATTTAGTCCCCATTTTGGATGGGGCGTTAGTTAAGTCCGTTAAGTATTTTGCGCTGTTAGTCATTCGTTGATAATTTTTGCACCGTTAGTCCTTATTTTTTAAAATATAGATTTCCCCAGTTAGTCCGTCCGTTAATAATAGTTATCGCCCGTATTTTTACGTTTTTGTCCGTTTTTATCCGTTTTCGTTCGTTTTTATCCGTTTTTTCCCATTTTTTTTCGTTTTTCGTCCCTTTTTTACGTTTTTATCCCTTTTCGTCTGTTTTATATATTTTCGTCCGTTTGTTTTACGTTTTTGTCCGTTTTTATCCGTTTTTGTCAGTTTTTTATCCGTTTTCGACCTTTTTTTTACGTTTTTATCCCTTTTCGTCTGTTTTTATATGTTTTCGTCCGTTTTTGTTAGTTTTTTTATCCGTTTTCGACCCTTTTTTTACGTTTTAATCCGCTTTCGTCCGTTTTTTAACATTTTCGCCCATTTTTTACGTTTTTGTCTGTTTTTATCCGTTTTCGTTCGTTGTTTATTCGTTTTCGCCAGTTTTTTTACATTTTTGTCCGTTTTTGTTCGTTTTTTCCCGTTTTCCACCGTTATTTTACATTTTCGTCTGTTTTTATATGTTTTCGTCCGTTTTTTTTACGTTTTGTCCGTTTTTCATACGCTTTTATCTGTTTTAATTCGTTTTTCTTACATTTTGTCCGTTTTTCTTTCGTTTTTGTACTATTTCAACATATTAAAAAAATTTTCCAAAAAGAAAAAAAAAATTAGAAAAAAAATATTTCCGAAAAAAAAATTTGAAAAAAATAAAAAAAAATTCAAATTTCAAAAAAAAAATTGAATAAAAATTTTCAAAAAAAAAAATTTGAATAAAAAAAAAATTTCAAAGATTTTTTAAAAAAAAAATCTTTAAAAAAAAATATGTCCGAATTTCGAAAATTATTGAAAAAAAATTTTGAAACAAAAAAAGTATTTCGACATATTGAAAATTTAAGAAAAAAAAATTTCAAATTTTTTTTTACAAGATTTTTTTTATAAAAAAAATATTTGAAAAATATCTTTTTTATTCAAATTTTTTTTTTTAATTTTTTTGTGAAAATATTTTTTTCCCAATTTATTTTTTCAAATTTGTGAAAAAATTCAATTTTTTTTTTTGGAAATTTTTTGTTAAAAAAAATGAACAAAAACGGATAAAAACAGACAAAACTGTAAAATAACGGGCGAAAACGGATAAAAAACGAACGGAAAAGGATAAAAACAGGCGAAAACGTAAAAAAAGGGCGAAAACGGATAAAAAACGAACGCAAAAGGAAAAAAACCGACAAAAACGTAAAACAACGGGCGAAAACGAAAAAAAAGGACAAAAACGTAAAAACTGGCGAAAATGAATAAACAACGAATGAAAACGGATAAAAATGTAAAAAAATTGGCGAAAACGTAAAAAAACGGACGAAAACGGATTAAAACGTAAAAAAACGGTCGAAAGCGGATAAAAAACCGACAAAAACGGATAAAAACGGACAAAAACGTAAAGAAACAGACGAAAACATATAAAAACATACGAAAAGGGATAAAAACGTAAATAACGGACGAAAAACGAAAAAAAAACGGGGGAAAACGGATAAAAATAATCGAAAACGGATAAAAACGGGCGATAACTATTGTTAACGGAGGGACTAACTGAGGAAAACTATATTTTAAAAAATAAGGACTAACGGTGCAAAATTATTAACGAATGACTAACAACGCAAAATACTTAACGGACTTAACTAATGTCCATCCAAAATAGGGACTAAATGCGTGCAAGGTTTCAAAAATAGGTATCTGTGGTGTAATAAATGACTTAGGGACTAAAGTTGTTATTTGGGGTATACAATAGGGACCAAACGTGTAATTTTTTCTAGTAATTTTATAGAAATGTGGTGTACACTAAAAAAGGTGAGTCACTAAAGTTTTTAGACTTTTGCTTACTAAATTTTTTGTAACAAAAGAACTTTTTTTTTTTTTTTTTTTTTAATTGGGAGTTGGAAAATTAGATTTCAGTGACTGTTTTTTTATCTTTTGCTCACACATGCTTTAGTGAGCAAATGTCATTTATTTTATAGTGCATGTATTATATTTTCGCTTAGCAAATCTCTTATATGAGAGAAAGAGGTGGTTGCCGTATCAACCATTTGAGATGTACCGGCACTTGTGCTAGCTTGAGAAGGATCACATAATTGAGGAATTTCGATCTCAATGAAAGGATATACATTCTCAAAAGCTTTAAAAACTTCTCCATAAATATAATTCGTTTCGATAAAATGGAATATATAGAACTTTGGATGAACGAACCCGGTACGATGCAGCTGAAAAACTGAATAGGCTACCGCGGCTCGTTCCGCTTTTGTTCTTACAACTTGTAAGTAGTTCAAGCCTTATCAAAATAAATTTTGGAAAGTTTTAACGTACAGTCTAATTAAGTGAAAATTCAAGTGTTGAGATTCTTTAGATGTCGACGAATATAGAATTTTGATTATGTGATCTGGGTACTTTTTGAGAAATCTAAAAAGTATTGTTCTTTATGAACAAGGACGTGACTAATGAGTATCGCCGGTCGAGATTCCTATTCTTGTAGTAATAAACACGTACCGACACCCACTGTTTGCTGACTCACGTTTTTCATTTAATTATTATGAAAATGCAAACCGGGAGCCAAACTGTACGTACTCGTTTTTGATAACTCATATCCATATCATATCCACGTACTCAACTCTATTTTACATAAGCCTTTATAATCCCCTCAAACAAAATCACTAATCACATTCGTATAACATATTACATCAAATATTTCACATCAAAATCAAACCATGGCTGCTATTTCAATTTCATCTGCATCTTCATGTTCTTTGTTCACTTCCACTTTCAATACACAAAAATCATTTCAAGCACTTCCAACTTCTCTTAAGTTTAAGAAAGCAAGTATCTCAGCTGCTTATGCCACAGCCGAAAGAACATCAACAGAGATATCGTTCCGTACTGCTACTCCTTCATCATTGTACGATGTACTTGGTCTTCGAATGGGAGCTGATACACGAGAAGTGAAAGCTGCTTATCGTAAATTAGCCAGAGTTTTGCATCCTGATGTAGGAAGTGGCAACTCATCGGCTGATGAGTTTATGAAAGTGCATTCGGCTTATACCACGCTTGCGGATCCTGAAAAACGTGCCGATTATGATAGGACGCTGTTTCAAAGACGAGTAGCAAGAAGTTCGTCTCCCATGAGATCAGCAAGTGGTTATAAGTCGCGGAGATGGGAGACTGATCAGTGTTGGTAGAATATTAATTCGACATCTCTCTTTTTCAAGTGTAAATATTCATTTGAAATATTAATTTGAGTAGCAATGTGAGGATACCTGGCTAGATTTTTGAAGCCATTGTATTGAATTTCCTAGATTAGATTGTTAAATGATTCTCTAGTATCGAATGTAACCGCGTTTAGTTTATTAATTAACATCCGACCTAAACCACAATAAATTAATCCGGTGTTTTCTTCACAATCTTTGAGCTTATACTTACTTGCACTTTGTCATATATTAGTTGATTGTGTAAGTAGATTTATTAGATTTTGGTAATGTTTTCCATAGAAACTAACAAAACTTGTTTTAATTTTATGGTGATCACAAAAGCATTGACGAGATAGTACAAAATACTGGAGTTTATATACGAGTTGCTTTCAAGACATTACCAAGGTGTTAATGACTCTTAAATAAAAAAAATGTTCTACATTAAAGAAGCATGTTCGCTTTACAAATACTCGAAACTTGACAGATTTTTTTTTATAAGCATACGCATTTGGCAACATGATTTCTCTAGATCTGTAATTTCCTGTTAAGTTCTATGTTGGCTTGTGAGTGTTTGTCAAGCAATCTTTGCAATATGCTTGTTTGTTGTACAGATTATTACATATTCTAGTTCCACACTTGGCATGGCATTTGGTTACCAAAATTCTGCCTGCCGGTTCTAGAAACAATACTTTAACTTTCAACTATTTTATAGAAAAACAACTTGTCAAGGGAGAAACATGGACAATTTATTGAAAGTGGAGATAAAAATTATAGTCCATTGACTATTATATTCTAGTATAAAAGTTCTAAGCCATATAGAAACTAAATTTTGCCTCGAGTTTTCTAAGTCAAGTTGTGCTTGCCATAAGAGAAGGTCCATTATATAAGAAGAATGTTGTTATTAGAATATGAGGTATCATAGCATGTCAAATTATTCTTTTTAGTGCCATTTTATTATTATTTCAGCATTTTCACTTTTAACACTCACACATAAAAACATCCCTCACTCATAACATATCATTTGGGCCATATTCGAAAAGGAGTGGATGTACGGAGTGTATGTTCATCAAGTCACTAAATCTCTTCAACTAAATTATCGGTGTAGTGAAATTCAGATAATTTATGAGTTCAATGAGTTTACTCTTAAGCAATGTTTTTAGAACATGGTTTTTAATCGACCGGTCAAGTCATTGGGTCGCCGGGTTACCAGTTCGACTGCCGGGTCAAGCCGGTTTTCTATTAAAAAACTATTTTTTTTCAACCGGTTCGACCATCGGGTCAACCCGGTTTTCTATAATAAAAAATGAAAAAAACCAAACTCGGTCGGGTTTCGAGAACTGAGTTGACCCGAGTCACTTAAAACCAGGCGGGCCTAACCGGTTAACCCATTTTTAAAACCCCGGGTTTTTTGACTTTTTTTTGCGAGAACCGGTTAAAAATGTACACTCTGAACGACCTCATCAGACTAATGATGAATTCAGTGAGTCATCACTACTACTTATAATGCACAAATGAATCTCTCTCTTATTAAATTTTCAGACTTTCAGACTTGCAACTAATTAAGCATGATGTACAACACTTGAAAGCACATAATTTTCAGACTTACAAGCACATAAGCATAGTGTACAACACTATAATGCACATATTAAAAAAACACCACATTAATACTATTAAAGTGGTCAATTAATACACTATTTAATTCACTCCTACACCAAAATAAACAACAATTTAATCACAATGTACAATTTAATCATACATAAATAAAAAATTGTTGCAGAGGCTACATAAATTTTTCCGGCGACCACAATTTTTCCCGGCAGCGACACAAATTTTTCCGGCGACCACAATTTTTTCCGGTGACTGTTATAACTTTTTTCCGTCGGGAAAACGCGACCGGACAACGCCACAACCACACCACCACTCGCGTTTTCGGGTGTGGCGCCATCACCACCAGCCCAAATGGTCCCGAAAAACGCAACCGGAAGGCGCGAGGTGGGAACCGTAGCTCGTGTTTTCCAGTTTTTTTTCGCGTTTTCCTTTTTTTTTTCTTTTTTTTTTCTTGGAGACACAAGGATGATTCATGGTTGTTTTATATTAAGTTAAAATAATGGATGTAGAAGTGTAGCATGTTGCATAAGGACATAAGGTAGATGAGATTTGGAAGAAATAAGGTAGGTGAGTGACTATGCATAATTTTTTAATGAAAAAAGATCGGCGGCTAAGATGATGAAAAGTGAGGCGTGTGTTTTGTGGTATAAGAAATAGGGCAACAGTTATTAGCTCTTAAAATTATTAGTGGGCCAAGTATAGCTTAAAAAAGTTTGGGTTGTTAGCTAATATCAATTGATATAGTGAATAATGGGCCGATTGATACAAAGAAATAATTTTGGTGTGTACTATTTTTTTAATTAAATTTTAATATTAGTAAAATGTGTTAGTTTATTTAAATCAAATAAAATATATGGGGTCAACGGGTTCTAGCCCGAACGGGCACGGGCTATACGAAATTCTTGATATCCGTAAATTTATTGTCAAAAAGAACATAATAAACTAAAATACATGATTCACCGTAAAATTTATTTCAGGGTACCCGCCGCCGCAACGCGCGGGTACCCTGCTAGTACTCTTCAAAGAGTGGATTCAGAATTATTTTTTCAAGGAGTAGACTCATCAGAAGGTTGAGCTTTTTAGTGGAGAACTCTTCAGTGAGTCTTAGAGAGCAAACTCGTTTAGTGAGTTAGCTCATCAGCGAGTAAACACACTTAAATTGATATAAATATAGTCCATTGAATATCTTAATTGCCGTGGTGTTTTAAAAGCTTCTAGCAATTTAATTTGGAAATAAATTTAGGAAGAACTTTTCAATTGTTTACCATCAGGTTGTATGTGACATGTGAAGAGATCCATTGGAAAAAAAATGGATGCCCTTATCATAAGGGTAATTTTCAAATATGGAAAGAAAAAAAGTAAATGGTAATCATAAATAATAAATAAATAAACTTCCACCTGATTGATCACAAATTTGTTTATTTCAAATTTAGACTTGTGTGACATTGTTTTTTTTTTTTACGGCAAGAATAAGATATATATATATAAATATAAATATAAACAATTAGCGAAAAGCTAGAAAAGTTACAAAGGAGTTTTTAGCCAATCATGTCAAGCTAAACTAATAGAACTTCTACTTTTTAACCAAGAAAATGAATCAAGTCTAATGCTATCAAACAAGTCACATTTTCTCAATTTATGAGAATTGAATGTAACCGAATTTCGAAATTTCCATATAGTCCACCAAGTAGCTGCCATGATCACCTGGATACGATTCTTCTTATCATTTGATAACCGCAGATTATCTATCCATGTAGTCCAATCTAACGACGAAATAAGGTTCGGGAAATTCAAGTCACACCAAACCTCGATTAACCGCTTAATACTTGAGGCCACTTCACATGTATAAAATAAATGATCATTTGATTCCATACCGTTCGAGCATAGAGGGCACATAATAGATTGAATTTCCAATCCGCGTTTCGAAAGATTAGATAGGAGAGGGAGTCGATCTAACCTGAGTCTCCATAGGAAAATGTTCACCTTTCTAGGAGTATATTTGCACCATATTGTAGGAGCATCAAGAGTCGGAAGAATGGTATCGTCAATGTGTTGTCTCGTGTCTTTAACCGTGAACGTACGATCACACCCAATGGTCCAACGCATCTCATCTTGGCCTTCAAAACTCGCTATCTGTTGCAACTCTGTCATCAAACATGCAAGGGAATCAAGATTCCGGCCTGAGATAATTGGTCTTATCCATTTCAAGTTCCATTCACCATTTACAAAACGATCATTAACCATACAGTTAGGTTCGGGATCCAATCTGAATAGCCTATTATAACGATGAGCAAATGGTGTATCGACACTCCAGTTGTCCTTCCAAAACCGAACCTTCGTACCACAGCCTAGTTTATAACACAAGGTATGCTTTGGAACAATGCCGCTTGAGTGTAGCTGGTTAATGGAGCCAACGATTTTTGACCAAACACCTTTACTTTTACATCTATTTTGATCGAAACCTGCTTCCTCCCCATGTATAGCTTTGATGACTTGAGCCCATAAGGAATTCGAGTTAGTAACTAGCCTCCACCGCCACTTCTGGAGAAGAGCAAGGTTGAAAGCCTTCAGGCTTCCAATACCCAACCCCCCCTTTTCAAGAGAGGCTAACACAGTTTCCCACTTGATCCAAATCATCTTTCTCGAATCTGGTTCCCCACCCCAAAAAAAATTGGCTCTTAACCTTTCAATATCCGAAAGAATACTCTCAGGAACTTTAAAAAACGACATGTAATAAATCCCAACGCTCCCCAAAACAGCCTTAACAAGAGTTGAACGACCTCCAATTGAGAGTAATTTGACCTTCCATTTAGATAGACGAGATTTAAATTTCTCGATGAATCCTTGCCAGTGAGTTAGCCGACTCATATTGGACCCAATTGGAAGACCAAGATATGTGAAAGGAAGGGATCCCGACATACAACCAGTTAACCGTGCCATATCTTCAACCTCTTCAATGGAAACCCCAATACCATATACGTTTGATTTATTGATATTAATGCGTAAACCTGATGCCAAGTAAAAAACATTTAGGACACGAAGAATATTATCCATTTGAGCCCGTTTCCACTCAGTAACTAACACAACGTCATCGGCATAGAAAAAATGTGATACCCGAATACTTGGATTACCAACCTGAACCCCACGAATTAAATTATTATGCAAGGCGTCTTTTATCGCAATGTGGAGACCCTCCATAATAAGGATGAAGAGGAAAGGAGACAATGGATCTCCTTGTCGAAGACCTCTTTTAAAAGAAAATTCTGAAGTTGGACTACCGTTTACAAGAATAGACGTCCGGGCAGATTTTAGGCACTCGGAAATCCAACCACGCCACTTCTGGCCGAACCCACACTGCAAAAGAATAAAGTCCAGGTACTTCCAATTGACAGAGTCGTATGCCTTTTCGAAATCAACTTTAAAGATCATGACTTTCTTTTTTCGTTGTTTAAACCAATCAATCGTCTCACTTAACATCAAAGGACCATCTAGTATTTGTCGACCCGAAATAAACGCCGATTGTTCTTGACTTACGAGATTACCAATCACAGAGGCTAGACGGTTTGCAAGAATTTTTGCAATGATCTTGTAGTGTAAGCCAATTAATGATATAGGTCGATAATCTTTGACAAAAGACGGATCACATACCTTGGGGATAAGGGTTATAAAAGCAGAATTAGTACCTGGTGGCATTTTTGAAGATGAGAAAAATTCTGAGACAAAGAACTCTACGTCACCTTTAAAAATATCCCAATATCGCTTCAGGAAAAGAAAGCTAAAACCATCAGGACCCGGAGCTTTGTCACTACCACAATCCCAAACCGCCTTTCTAATTTCGTCATTAGAAACCGATTTCTCGAGATCAATCCTCTCTGCCATACTTAAAGATGCAAAAGACGAGTGAGAGGTATAGTTTACTTGAGGAACATATGATTGAAACTTATCTTTGTAGAACTGAAGAAAAGCCTCTTTCACATGAACCGGGTTTGATATCCACCTACCATTTAGCATTACTCCCTGAATACCTTGTTTACTTCTCTTTTGTTTGAGTAAACCATGGAAGAATTTAGTATTCTCGTCGCCTTCCACGTCCCATTTAATCCGAGCCTTTTGGATAAGATCCATAGATTCAAATCGATCAATATCATTAAGTTGATGAAGAATCTGAATTCGCTCCTCTTTTTCTTCTTCTGATGCTCCTGTTGAATCTATTTTTAAATCAATTTCTACCAACTTGTTGGTGAGTTCACGTTTACGAGACTCTTCAACCTTCTTATTGTCAACATGCCAAATCTTAAGACGTTTTTTGATGAATTTTAGCTTATCATGCAAAAACACGGTACGACCTACTTCACCATTTGAACAATCTTCATAGGCTTTTTTTATCACCTCATCAATACCTTTCCTTTGTAACCACGAGGAGAAGAATTTAAAGGGAATAGGACCATAATCTGTCTTTAGCGAGTGCAACAATATTGGGTTATGATCGGACCATAAGCGGTCCAAGACTAAAGCCTTCCAATCCTTATTATCATCTAACACGTCTTCTGATATCAAGAAACGATCAAGCTTACTCATTTTTGTGCCACCCTTATTCATCCATGTAAAAGACCGCCCCCCATTTGCATTTCTAGCAACCTCGATTCATCAATAAATTCGTTAAAAGATTGAGCTTCCGTGCTAGAAAACACAGAACCATAACGTTCTCCTTCATTTCGAACTACGTTTAAATCACCAAAAACAACATACCTGCCACTATGGTTCTTGATAAAATGAAGAAGCTTGTTCCATAACATATTTTTTGCCACTAAATCTTGCGGACCATACACATTTACCATATAATATGTTTCCAATGCATTTACCCAATTGCCTTGAACAATAATGTAGTTTTCATCACACCAAATCTCTTTTTTTACGAATGAAGCCGGATCCCATATTGAGATTAAACCACCTGAAAAACCTCTAGCCATACTACAAGCATAATCAAATGAAAATTTTCCCCACATCGATTTTAATCGGAATAGTTCTAATCGAGTCATTTTAGATTCCTGCACACCAAGAAAATTAATATGATGTTTAAAACATAACTCTTTGATCCACGTCCTTTTCCTCCGTTTCTTGGTACCACAAATATTAATTGATAAAATATTCATCTATCAAATATGGCCACGCCTTCATTCAACATATGTTTGAGAGTTTTTCGACAACCCCTAACATCGTACCCCAACGTCCCCCCAACTTCAATCAAACGGTTGATTTCATAAAGTAACGATGTCCCTTTTATATCCTTCTTTCGATACCTAGCAAAAGACGTAGAGCAATTACTTATTATTGGGGAAGATGGAACTTGTTGCTTCTGTTTTGATTGCATTTTAAGAAATTCAAAACCAGGTGGACAACTAGTGTCCGATTGACTTGCATCACCATTTGAGTCTTCGTGTTTCTGATTTTCAGCATCAATCTCATCATTAGTAACGACATGTTCCTGTTCGCTAACTGTGGCATCCTTAGCAACATGTTCCTGTAGATCAGTGTGATCATCAGAGCCGGCGTGTTCCTGTTGGTTAACAGTAGCTGTATCATTCTTAATGACCGTATCATCTTCATTCTCATTTATTTTCACATTATCACACTCCTTTTCATTTCCCACTTGATCATTGTCACTTAATCCACATTCTGACTCATTGTCGTCCTCAATTTTGATACTCCAGTTTGATAATTCCCGAACATAGACAGTAAACCATTCACCATTTATCTCCACCGAAACCTCTTCATCAATAAATTTCTTGTATTTTGTGGCAATACACGCCCTCCCTATACTCATATTTTGTGCATGATCATACTCAAAGAACATAAATTTGCCAAACAAATTAGCTACTTTTTTAAGAGCAGCCGAACCCCATGCACATAATGGTAGCCCATTGATTTCAATCCAAATCGTTCTTTCATCGATAACAAAGTTACTTTGGACAGGCATTATAGAAGCAAACATCCGTTTCAAGTTGTTGTTACTTTTGAACGCCAAACATGCATCAGAAGTTTGAAATTCTAACCACGCCCATAAACCTCCAACATGATGCACTTTCACATAAGAAAATCCTTCATTGCTACAAATACGATGCATATTAATCATAGAACCCACTTCCTTCACCTTAACTAAAATGGTTTTTGTAGTGTCCTTAACTGAAATCAACTCCGAGTCATTCAATTTCACCGTTTTCTTCGCAACAGGATGTCTAGCTGTATGAGTTGAGGAAACATCACCGTGCACAATAGACGCATACGACCGAGGAAAATGATTAGCACGTGTATTCGGGAGATTAGATTGAGAAGTACCTGTTCTACGTTCCATTTTTTTATGCTCAGCATCACGTTTTGGGGCACCCTTCTCACTACTCTGAGATCTTTGAAATCGAGCAACCGCTGCGTAAATATGATGATTACCAATCCAGATATTCGCGAGTGATCGAGCAAACATTTCCTCATTCTCTACACCCACAAAGTGAACAAACCCGAATCGTTTTCCCATCTTCGACAATTTATTCGCGATATAAGAATCAACAATACGACCATACGGTTCACATGTTTTCCATAAACCTCGAGCATCAATGTTACCTGGGAAATTTGTTATGTAGAACGTTGATGCGGTCTTCTCCACAGTCCTATCATAAGGATTCTCAATACGTTTTACCGATCGTTTATTGTTACCACGAAATACCCAGGTCCATCCATCAGTAGCCTCTTGCGTATATTGTTTCCCCATCGATTGAGTTCCTCCCACGACCCCACTTGTATTGACTTGAAACTTTAATTATTGGTGAATGAAAATTGGGGAAAATTGTTGTAGAGTGAAATTGAGGTGATTTTGAGAGTGGGTTTTTTTTTTGATTGAATTATAGTTGGTTAATTTGATGGAATTGGGTTTGTGATGATACTGGAATTGGGTTTTTTTTCATTTTGGGTCAAGGAATTGTCTACTCAACAGACTTGTGTGACATTGTGACTATGCGGCTGCATTACAATTTTGACAAGTGTCTATAAAAGGTAGATAAATGTCTTTTGTGTGACTGAAAATGAATTTTGTTTTGGTGTTGTTTTGGTGTTCGTTTTTTTTGTTTTTCGCTAGGCCGGTATTGTCGATTGCAGCTTCTTTGTTTATTCTAGATTTGTAAGTCTATCATAAAAGCAATTTATCTACGTAGAAATTACGCCAACTAATTAAGAAAATGAAGATTAAAGTCTAGTCCATTGAATATCTTAATTGCTACAGTGTTTTAAAAGCTTCTAGTAGTTTAATTTGGAATAGTAGTTTAATTTGGAAATAAATTGAGAAAGGTTTGGACTTTTCAATTGTTAAATGTCACGTTGTATGTGACATGTAAGGAGGTTCATTGGAAAAAATAAACGTCGTTATCATAAATGAAGGCGACATGGGACATATATTAAATCAATTTGAATACAACTAGAAAATAGAGGATAACATTTTAAAATAATATTGTAATAATTTATTTATTTATTACAGTAATTTTTTATTCTTTTTCGATTTCATTAAAAATAGACTTGTGAAAAATTAAAATATTAATTATTAACTATACTAAAAGGCAGGAACATTTCTTTCACCCACACGCATTTAATGCAAAGTTTGCCGACTTGGCGAAAACAGCCCTTGAGGTTCAAGTATCGTCGCAAAGTAAGTCCTTTATCATTAATAATCTTTCGCAACTTGGCAAAAACAACCCCTGAAATTTAAATGTCGTTGCAAAGTAAGTCCTTTAAGCAACCCCGCTGCATCGCGCGGGTTTTCCAACACTCGTTCAAACTAATGGTGTGATTATAATTGAAATCAATTACCACAACAAATATTTCTTACACTCAATTACAAAAGTAAACACTTTCAAAAAAGTTTATCAAAATCAATACTTTGAGCGAGCAAATCATTTGCTCTCCAATTCATTTCACCTATATATTCTCGCTACAAGGCAAAAAACATGAAGAGCAAATGCTTTGATCTACCTTTTAAGTCCTCTCCTCCGCTACAAGACAAAAAGAACATGAAAAGCAAATGCTTTGCTCTTCCTTTCAATTGCTTTCCGCCTCGCTACAAGACAAAGAACATGAAGAGGAAATGTTTTGCCCCCCCCCTTTCAATTGCTCTACGCCTCTCTACAAGACAAAGAACATGAAAAACAAATACTTTGCTCTCTCTTCCAATTACTCTCCGTCTCGCTACAAGACAAAAAAACATAGAGAACAAATGTTTGCTCGCCCCATATTTGCTCGCTTAAAATGTAAATTTTAGTAAAACGGGTTTAAATGATTTATTTTAGTAAAGGTGAAAGTAAAATATTTATTTTAAAAAAGTTATCTTATAATTGTCCAGATATATACATGTCTAAAAGTTTTTCTTACAACTTATAAGTAGTTGAAGTCTTATCACAATTAGGGGTGAAAACGAGCTCGAGCTCGTTTCGAGCCTCACATTTTGAGCTCGAGCTCGGCTCGTGAAATTTTTCACAAGCTCATGCTGGGCTCGGGCTCGACTAATTTATATGACGTGTAGATAAAAACAAGGTTCAAATGGAGCTCGGCTCGTTAACACAAAGCTCGGTTCGTTAACACAAGGCTCGAGCTCGTTAACACGGTTATACGTATAGAAAGTATATATACGTATATATTTGTAGGGCTCGTGTAGGCTCGCGAGCCTAAACGAGCTTTTTGTATAGAGCTCGGACTCGAGCTCGATTATTAAATGAGCCTAAATTTAGGCTCGAGCTCGGGCTCGAGCTCGTTTAGGCTCGGCTCGTTCGAACTTTTTACCGATTCGATCCCGAGCTTTTCACGAACGGCTCGGCTCGTTTTCACACCTAATCACAATAAATGTTTGGAAAAGTTTTAACGTCCAGTGAAGTATGTTTTTTGGCTGGATATAATTTAAGTAAAAATTCAAGTGTTGTGATACTTTTGATGTCTATGAATACAGAATTTTGATTAGATCATCTGTGCTTTTGTTATACACACGGCAAAAGTCTAACAACGTGGGAAGACAATTAGACTAATGAGTATTGCTGACCCACTTTTCCATTGTTTCCTGTACATACTCGTTCGGATAACACATATCCATGTCATATCCACGTACCCAACTCCATTTTACAAGCCTATATAACCCCCTCATACAGATTCATTAATCACATTCATATTACATACATCAAATATTTCACATCAAACCATGGCTGCTATTTCAATTGCATCTTCATCTTCATGTTCTTTGTTCACTTCCACTTTCAATACACACAAATCATCTCAAGCACTTCCAACTTCTCTTAAGTTTAAGAAAGCAAGTATCTCAGCTGCTTATGCCACAGCCGAAAGAACATCAACAGAGACATCGTTCCGTAGTGCTACTCCTTCATCGTTGTACGATGTACTTGGTCTTCGAATGGGAGCTGATACACGAGAAGTGAAAGCTGCTTATCGTAAACTAGCTAGAGTTTTACATCCGGATGTAGGAAGTGGTGACTCATCGGCTGATGAGTTTATCAAAGTGCATTCGGCTTATACTACGCTTGCGGATCCTGAAAAACGTGCGGATTATGATAGGACGTTGTTTCAAAGACGAGTAGCAAGAAGTTCGTCTCCAATGAGATCAGCAAGTGGTTATAAGTCGCGGAGATGGGAGACTGATCAGTGTTGGTAGAGATATAATTTTTTTTGGACGGTGACTTTCTCTTAAATTTTTGGATAGAGTCGCACCCACCATACGGTAGGCCCTCATCCACCACATACCCAGACTATGTTGTCTTAACCGGGCCCACGCTGGCGCAGTGGGGATTATTAGCGGCGTCCGCCCGGAAACCGTACCGCCTCCACACGAATATAATCCGCTGGAGTAACGGCCGGATGAAAACCGGGGCCGGCTCGGATTCGAAACCTGCGCAACTAATGGCTCACAGGCTCTCCTCTTCATTGCCTAATATCAACAGAGCTTGTGGTCCACATGTGAGGACTTCCCAGGAGGTCACCCACCTGGTACTACTCCCACACGTGGCTCGCTTAATCACTTAAGCATCTACCACTAGACCACAAGCCCCATGATTGGTAGAGATATAATTAATTAGACGTTTCGCTTTTTTAAGTGTAAGTATTGATTAGAAATATTAATTAGAGTAGCAATGTGAGAATACCTGGCTAGATTTTTGAAGCCATTGTATTAAATTTCCTTGATTAGATTGTTAAATGGTTATGTAGTCTCGAATGTAACCGACTTTAGTTTATTAACGAGTGAGGAAAACCCGCGCGATGCAGCGGGATTGCTTTTGTAGACGTGAATTTGGAACTGATGAATGACCGGAAAATTTGTTTGGACCGGCTTTGCAAATACAATTAAAACCTTAGGGACTATTTTCGCGGTTACAAAGGACTTACTTTGTAACGACACTTTTAGGGACTATTTTTGCCAAATTGCAATAGATAGCAATTAATGCTAAAGGACTTACTTTGCAACGCCACTTGAACCTCAGGGGCTGTTTTTGCCAAGTTGCGAAAGATTGCATTGCTAAAGGACTTGCTTTGCAACGCCAGTTGAACCTCAGTGGCTGTTGTTGCCAATTTACGAAAGATGGCAATTAATGCGTGAGGTTGGTACTGTTTTCCTCCCTTGCTTTTAGTATATATAGTAATGGGGTGATCTAATCTTGCACCCCCATATTTCCTTCCCTTGCACCTCACTAGGCCAATCATTGGCCCAATCATTGGTTTGTCATTTTTTTTTTTTTTTTTTTTTTTTTTTTTTTTTTTTTTTATGTTTTGTGTTTGTGTATAATTTTATTTGTGTAATGTATATATATATAGTGTTTTATAAATTTTTTATAAACTTTTTTTATAAATTTATATTGCGTTTTTTTTAATCTGATTTTTGAAAAAGTTTTTTCCGATTTAAAAAAAAAAACTTTTTATAAACTTTTTTTTATAATTTTTTTTTATAAATTTTTTATAAACTTTTTTTATAAACTTTTTTTATAAATTTTTTATAAACTTTTTTTATAAATTTTTTATAAACTTTTTTTATAAACTTTTAAATAAACTTTTTTTTATAAACTTTTTTTATAAACTTTTTATAAACTTTTTTTATAAATTTTTTATAAAATTTTTTATAAAAAAACTTTATAAAAAATTTATAAAAAAAGTTTATAAAAAGTAACGTAAAATAAATACCATATAAAAACACTACACAAATAAATACACTATACATATAAAAACACTACACAAATTAAATATACCACACAAATAAATACTACACAATTAAAAAAAAAAAAAAAAAAAAAAAAAAAAAAAAGCCGCCGGATAAAACATAGCCTAATAAAACAAAAAACTAAAAGGGACAAAAAAAAAAGTAGCAGCAGCCCTATGTGGAGAGAGAAACAATACTGCGCATGGTGGGCCCCATTCCTAAGAGGTGCAACCATAGTATGACCCGTAGTAACTAACATCCTACTTAAACCACAATAAATTCCGTGTTTTCTTCACAATCTTTGAGCTTATTATACTTGCACTTGGTCATATATTAGTCGCTTCTGCAAGTAGATTTATTGGATTCTATTAACGTTTTCGATAGAAACCAACAAAACTTGTTTTCATTTTGACGGGATGGAACAAAAAACTCGAATTTATATACAAATTGTTTTCAAGGCATTATCAGAGTGTACATGATTGTTAAATTAATATTTTTTTTACATAGAGGAAGTATAACAGTTTTACCGATACTTATAAATTCAAAGATTTTTTTAGGGTAAAAGCTACAAAATAGTCGAATACTTTCAAATTTGGGTTGATTTGAAACACTTACTACTCCATCCGTCTTTAAATAAGTGTCCACTATTGACTTTTTAAGTCTTTCTTTTTAAACTTTAATCTTAAATTATTTTATTTGTGTTATGTAATACTTGATGGAAAATATATAAATGAATTAGTTTTTAAATGCATTTTCATTAGTATAATTTTTATCAAGTATTAAATAACACAAATGAAATAATTTAATGTCAAAGTTTAAAAAAATAATATTTTAAAAGTCAACCGTTGACATTTATTTAAAGACCGAGGAAGTATTATTAGAGTAAAATACACGGTTCGTCCCTAATCTTGTACACAAGCATCACCCTCGGACAAACCTTGCCTTTTCCATCGTGGGGAGTCCAAAACAAGGTTTTTATAGTCTAAATCAGTCCCTTGACTCATATTCCGTTAGTCAACGTCCTGTTATATATTGTTAAATCCAGTTATTCTTGTTAAATGACCATTTTGCCCATATATATATATAAAAACCTCAAACACATATTTCATTTCATCACTCTCTCCCATCCTTCACCTTCACCTTCTCCGACCAACATCACCATCAAATTAAATCAAATTTTACTATTTATTTTAGTCTTTAAAATAAACACCTCCATACCACTAAATAAAATTTGGTCTATGTTTTACTATTTGTTTACCGTCCTCATGCTTCCGTCATCATAACAAAAATCTGAATCAAATCAAATCCAATCGCGTCATTTCTGGCGACCGTGAATTTCTCTGGTCGCCGGCAACTTCTCCTCCGCTCCATTCACAGGTAACATTATAGTTTTGATAAAACCTAATTGAATTTGTGTATTTTGGATTTGATCTGATTAGTTAAATTAAAGATAGAATTAAGTGGTGTTATATGATGGGTTTGTATAGGGGTTCGGATCAAAATATTTTAGGTCAAACTTGATACCTTGTATTCTTTAAAATGATATTTGTTTCCGTATATTTAGCCTCAGAAATTATTTTGCGTGTAGTCTCTGTAAATGTGTAATAAATGTCTGCAGTCTGTTAATAGTTATCAAGATGTTCAAATATGTTTAGGATATGTATTGAATGTAACGTTAAATATTGACATATTGACCTAAAAAGTCAACTGTATCTTGTGCTTGCAGGAGACAAATATAGAGACATCCCTTTGGCAAATATGTTAGATCTGTCTCTTCCTTTGGCTGAAATTAGTTCTGATGGAAAAGTGTGTGTAGCAAAAGCAGATGTGAGTGGTGGGTTGTTAAATTCCAGTACTTGTGCCCAACAGCTTCTTTATGAGGTTGGGGATCCAAGTGCATATATTACCTGTGATGTGGTGAGTGTTCAATTCAACTTTCATGGACTTGTTAGTTAATTGAAAAAGATAGAAACTGATTAGAATTTTTGGAAGCAGGTGATAGAATTTCAAGATGTTTCATTTCATTCATTATCAGCAGATAAAGTTGTTTGTGCTGGAGCAAAACCAGTTGCAGAACTTGTACCTGATAATCTTTTAGCACTAGCTTCAAAGGTAATTACCTATCGATTTATCAGTCATTATTTAAATAATTCTTTCTTTCTAGAAATGCTTCAAGTCGTGTACTCGTGTTTTCCTACAGGATGCTGGATGGAAAGGATGGGGAGAGATATCATATGGGGGATATAAATGTGTAGAACGAGCTAAAGTTGTTGAATTTTTGGTATACATTTCTGAATCCAAAAAATATTAGGTAGTTACAGTGCTTATGTAATTTAGTTATATATTGTTCTATTGTTAGGTGAGATCATGGATGGAAGAAGTACATCCTGGTACTAGTAGCCGTATAATGTCTTACATAATCAGATTGGACAGTCTCAAGGCTATCAGCCTTGAAAATATCACATGTATGCCAGGTGGATGTGAAGACATCCGTTTGAGAATGGATGGGTTATTTGAGGAAGAAAAACATGCTATTGGATTTACCTAAGAGTTCACGGCTTTGTACACAAATGGACCAGCTGGCGGTGGTGGTATCAGGTATGACCCATGTCATTTTTCCCCACTTCCTATCACCGGCACCCATAATATAAGAATGTTAAATGACATAAATCAAACTACATTGCATATTCTCACTCTGATTGTATTATATAATGCAGCACCGGACATAAGAGAGAGATCTTGCTTGAGAAAGGATTGGTATGATCCCATCTCCTCTTGACCATTAATAATCACTTTGAATCGATTATAATCATTGGTTTATTTAAATTCAAGTCGGGCGTGAACATATTTACTGGAAAATCTTAGCAAAGCAAAACCAACCAACTATCTTGAAGGATCAGAATGGTATAGCCCCCGCAGAAACAACAACATTTAATCATCTTAGTGAGTTTTTACCTCCCGAGATTCAACTCTCTCCTGCGCCTTCAGACCAAAAGATTCGTCTTTATGAAATAGCCCACGGCAGAGCCGGTGACAAAGGTAACGACATCAACTTTTCCATCATCCCATATTTCCCATCAGACGTCAAGCGTCTCAAGATCATCATAACACCAGATTGGGTCAAAAGAGTTGTCTCACCTCTTCTAAATCAGTCATCTTTCCCAAATGTGGATGATATAGAAACCATTGTGCTTGTCAGTCGTCATCTCTTTCTAAGCAACCATTTACCTTGTTATAGTGCAGGAAAGGAAACTGCTGGTGCAAGTTATATGTTCATGTGAAAATGGGTAAGAATTTTGGGTGATTTGCTTTAGTTTAGGTAATTGGATGGTTAATTACTGTTCAATGTTTTATGCCCTCCATTTTATAATAACAATCTTTCTACTATTTTAAAAACATATGTGATGTATTTACAACATATATATAGAAGGATATTCTTACATACTATATGGAATAGAAACATTTTAATGGAAGTTTTTTCTGATATGTGATGTCAATCTTTACTCACACCTCTTGATCACACTTATCCTAACCACTACAGTGGGGGAAAGCAGGATGGTGCCACAAAGAATAAGCAACAAAAAGCTAACAAGCTCATGGTTGACTTTGAAAGTGAGGGTTTGATTCTTAGCGAATGAATTGGACATCAAATATGGATATATTCTAGATTAGATCAGATTAAATGCTTTGATCAGAAGGATAAACAAATAGAAGGTGCATTGTATGTGCATATGATATGTTAGAGTTTTAGCCGATATTGGATAAGTTGTAGTATGTTGATTGTATCTCTGATTGGGATTGTCCAATTCAGTAGTATGTTTATGTGATTGTAATATGTTTGGTATTAATATATAATCAATTTCACAGGTTGTTGAGATATAGAAAGTTAAAGTGCTGAAGTATTAAAGTACTTAATTCAAAGTACTGCTAAAGAATGAAGTCAAAGTACTGCTCGATTCATCAAAGTACTGCATGCTTAAAGGACTGATATGTAAAAGCGTTAAGGATTATATTGTAATTCTAGAATGTTCTAAGTTTAATACTTTGAATTACTTGACGTACAAGGTTTGTATTTGTAAATCGACTAGGGTTATCCTTAAGCCTATAAAAGGACCCCTAGATTGGCATTAGACGTACGTGCGTTTTTATAGTTTTAGAGAAGTACGACATTAGAGTTTTAGAGTTGTTAAAGAATCTGCATAACAAGCAGATTCAGAGTTATTAATAAAATCGTTGAAAGTTAAAGTTAATTCTTCTTAGCTTTGTTAAGTAAATTCTGCATACTTAATAGAGTTTGTTCAATGTTTCATTGTTAATAACTTATGATTTATCCAAGGTATATAAGTTAGTTTGGTTAGAGTACATCGATCCAACAAGTGGTATCAGAGCTTGTGTGGAAACAATGACTAAGAAGAAACCCCTAAAACCTAGTTAACAACAAACCCTAAAGATGTCGACTGAAGCTGCACCACCACCATCCATCACCTCACTCAGAATACCAATCATCAAGAAGGGAGAGTACGATCTATAGAGCATGAAGATGAGGCAGTACATTGCCATTACAGACCATGCACTATGGAATGTAATTTTCAATGGCAATGAAGTTGTTGCAGAACCAGTAGAGATTCCTGGACAACCTAAACCACCCAAGGTTGTCTTACCAGCAGCAACAGTAAGAAATCAAGAAAAGGCTCTCAACATCCTACTGTCTGCTATACCTAATGGTCACCTACTCAAGTTTCATGATGCTAAGGATGCTAAACAACTATGGGCTACTCTCAAGATAAGGTTTGGAGGTAATGATGCTTCCAAGAAGATGCACAGAAATCTGTTGAAGCAACAATTTGAAAATTTCACTGTTGGTGAAAGAGAAGGTCTTGATGTTGCCTATGATAGATTCCAAAATCTTCTCAGTATGCTAGAGTTATACAAGGCAGAGGTATCTGTTGAAGATGCCAATCTGAAGTTCTTAAGGAGTTTGCCATCGACATGGCATGTGATTGCTACAATGATCAGAGGACAACCTGGATTGGATACTATGGACTTTGATGATCTCTACAACCATTTGAAGGTGTATGAGCATGAGATGAATGGCCAAACAAGTTTAAAGTCTCATAGTATAGCTTTTGTGTCATCTGAAAAGAGAAGCAGTACTTCCGCTAAAAGTACTGCTTACCCTACTCAAAGTACTGTTCCTCAAAGTACTGCACATCCTGCTCATTCTATCACAACCATGATCAACCCTACATCATCACCAACAAACACCATACATTCTGATGAAGTCGTATGCTCATTCTTTGCTCACCAAGCCACTTTACCTGTTACTTATGAAGAGGATTTGTCACAAATTGAATAGGATGCTCTTGAAGAAATTGATATCAGGTGGCAAGTTGCTATGATCACTGCAAGGATCAAGAAGTTTATGAAGAAAACAGGAAGAGGAATCGACTTCAAACCCAAACAGGGTATCACTTTTGACAAATCCAAGATTGAATGCTTTAACTGTCAAAAGACTGAACACTTTGCAAGGGAGTGCAAGTTTGCTAAATATCAGGCAAACAGGATGACTGAGAAACCTAAGCTTGAACTAAAGGAAATTCCTGTTACTGAAACAAAAGCTTTGGTTGCTCAAGAGAATCTATCAGAGGTTGACTGGAGTACTGAGTTTGATGATGAACCAGTAACCTATTGTATGGTTGCAGTGGAAGAATCAGTGGAAGAGTTTGATTGGAGCACAACCTTCGATGAGGAACCTGAACATGCTGTTTTGGAATCCAGAGATGGTCTAGGAAGCTTTGATTGGAGCATGGAGAGTGAAGATGAACCTGTTCTGCTTGCTATGGTCGCTACTTCACCAAGTTTACCCCCTATCTCTGAGGTATGCTCTAAGTGTCATAATTTTTATCAAAAAGTGCTTAATGATTATGTAACTGGAAGAGATAACTATAGTAGGGCTAGGTCAGAAGTAGCTGGTTACCAAATCACTTTAGAGTCTATGGAAGCCAAAATAATAACACATGAAAATAATAAAATGGCTTGGGCAGAAAAGTATGAAAAACATGATTATTAGTTAAAATTAAGTGAATGGAAGTTAGGATGTAAGATTTCTGAGATTGAAAAGCTGACTAAGGAGAGGGATAAACTGCTAAAAAAATTTGGTGCTTGGGGACAATCTGGTCTTTCTCATGTTAGTTATGTTGAAAAACAGAGAAGAGCTTACATTATAATTGGACTAGGATTTGGTATGGACTTTAGTAGCATAGAGGAAAACCCACCTAGTGATGAGAACCAACTTGACTTTGAGGATATAACAACTAGTGATGATGAACTCATTAACTATGTAGAGAACACATCTAGTGATGAAGAATCAATTTGTCAAACACCTCCAGAGTTTAAGAAAGACAATGGTTATCATGCAGTCCCTCATCCCACTGGTAGTTTTCAACCACTTAGGGCAGATGTTTCTCGTTTTGGAGTAGACAACTTAGAGTTTAGGAAGAAGCTTACAGGCAAATCTAGTTCTGAAACCCCAAAAGAAACAATTGAAAAACCTAAGGTTGATGATGTTAAGAGTCAAGAAGTACCTTCAACTCAAAAGACTGCTGCACGATCAGCAGTACCTTTAAGAAAACCTTTTCAAAATACTGCTAAACATTTTTGGGATAATTTTGGTCAAAACAGTTTTCATCATTCACCAAAAAGACAGGATACTTTTAATCATAGACCTAAAGGAAGAAATTTTGGGAGTATGGGTCAAAAATTATGTTTTGTTTGTTATAGTTCTGATCATCTGATCAAGGACTGTGACTTTCACTCAGACTACTTAAGCAAATTCCCAAAGACCAGATCTGCAAACCAAAAACCTAGGAAGAATAAACCAGTCTGGAATCATTCATATAGGGTTAACCATAGCAACTTCTCATAAGACTATAGGTACCCTCACCAGAGAAGACCTTTTTCAAAACCCCCAGTACTTTCAAACACTTTTCAAAGTACTGAAGCCAAAACCAGTACCTTCTCAAAGTACTGCTCAGTTTTCACCAAACACTTTTTGGAATAGGAACCCTAGGAGATCTAATTACTATCAATCTAGAAGGCGTTACAACTCAAAGAAAGTAGCTAGATCAAGGGACTCTACACCAGAAGTTAAAAACAAATGGGTTAAGAAGGAAATTACTGATGGGGAACAAACAGTACTTTCAGCAAGTGTGAGTGAATCAGAGATTTTTGTTGAAAATAAAAAGGAAAACTTGGATGAAAACGAGATTGTTATTGAAAAACCAACACAAGTTTTTGAACAACCAAAGATAATTGATCATGTGTTTAAAGATAGTAGGAATTACATACTTAAAGAATTTAAGTATGTAACTCCACAAGGGGAACCCAAGTCAGTAATGGCTTGGGTTCCTAAAATTAACTAACTCGTTTATCTTTGTACAGGGCAACCCAGAAGAGGAGCTTAAAGATTATCTAATTGTGGATAGTGGTTGCTATGGAAGTATGACAGGAGACAAAGATATTCTGTCAGATTTTAGATCTTATAGTGGAGGAAGAGTTGCATTTGGAAATGATGCTAGTGGAGGAAGAATAACTGGCAAAGGAACCATCAAAGCAGGAAGCATAGACTTTGAGAATGTTAGATATGTGAAGGAGCTCAAGTTCAACCTTTTGTCAGTCTCTCAGATATGTGACAAGAAGCACCCTGTGCTATTCACTGACACAGAATGTCTTATTCTTTCCCCTGAATTTATGCTTGTTGATGATAACTTGGTAGTACTGAGAGTACCAAGAACTAATGATGTGTACCACCTGGATATGAAGAGTCTTCACTCTTCTGGAAGAGCAACATGTTTAGTAGCAAAGGCAACACTTGAAGAAGCACATCAGTGGCATAGAAGATTGGGCCATGTAAATTTCAAGAATATAAACAAATCAGTCAAAGGAAGGAATTTTCATAAGTCAAGATAAGTATGTCTATGAGATACTTAAGAAGTTCAATTTTGATGCTATGAAGCTAGTCACTACACCTATAAAGTCAGTTAACTCATTGGGCAATGATGAAGATGGTCAACCTGTTGAAGTCAAGTTGTACAGATCTATGATTGGCTGTCTTATGTACTTAACTGCATCTAGGCCTGATATCATGTTTGCTGTTTGTTTATGTGCAAGATATCAAGTCTCACCTAAGGTCTCCCATATGAATGCAGTGAAACGAATTTTTAGTTATTTGAAACAACAACCCAAGTTGGGATTGTGGTATCCAAAGGATTCACTTTTTCACTTGGAAGCTTTTTCAGATAGTGATTATGCAGGTGACAACTATGATAGAAGATCAACCACTAGAGGATGCCAATATCTTGGAAGAAGATTACTTTCATAGCAATTCAAGAAGCAAACTATTGCAGCAACATCCTCTACTGAAGCAGAATATGTGGCTGCTGTAAGCTGTTGTGGACAAGTTTTGTGGATGCAGAATCAACTCTTGGATTATGGGTTCAACTTAAAAAATACTCCTATAAACATTGATAATGAGAGTACAATTTGCATTGTGAAGAATCCAGTTTATCACTCCAAGACCAAGCACATTCAGATTCGGCATCATTTCATCAGAGATTGTTATGAGCATAGGCTCATTAATGTTGTCAAGGTTCACACGGATGATAATGTAGCTGATTTTCTCACCAAAGGCTTTGATGTTTCAAGATTCAATCACTTGGTGGTGAGCATTGGAATGATTAATTACTGAGCTACGTTTAAGGGGAGGACTGATTAGTGTGTTAGACAGTCCTATGCTTTGCTTAAGGGGAGGCAATACCATGCATATTTGGAGTTTTTGTCATTATAGAACAGAAGATGGAAAAGTACTGCTGTTTTGTTATATAAAAGTACTACACTGAAAGTACTGCTCTGGAAAGTACTGCACACGTGGAAAGAATTGCTTGTCTTATCAACGTACTGTTCCAACGGTCAAAAAGAGGGGTAAATTCGACTAACGGTAACTTTGTTATTATGGGCTGTGATTTTTTAAATCCTACCTATAAATAACTACTTTCCGATTTTCCCTCTCATCTTTATTCATATCAATCTTTTCCATATTTCTCTCTCTATCACAATTACTTAATCATCGAATCAATCACTTTTACAATCATCAATGGCGAAGCGTAACACCGTTTCTAAACACAACATGGTGGGGAATTTAGATAAGACTGAAGCTAATGTCGCATTCCATAACATTATTGATTTTCTCACGGGGTCTCTAATTAGTTATGCACTTTTGGATGAACCAGATATCATTGAGCCTTGGATTCAACAGTTTTGGGCAACTGCTAGGACTCATATGGAGAATGATGATCCATATATTCAGGCTCAAGTTGCTGGAAGGATAGTGAAGGTTTCTGAAGCTTCAATTCATGAAGATTTATTGTTTGATGATGAAGAAGGAGTTGTTCGTTTTGATAAACAATTGATTTGGGATACATTCAGAGACATTGGGTATGAAGGGTCCTTAACTGAACAAACTTTCAAGAAACCCTTATTTAGTCCACACTGGAAGTACTTGGTTCATGTATTGCTTCATTGCATTAGTGCTAAAAGTACTTCATGGGAGCAATTTGGTTCAAATATAGCTTCTGCTTTAGTGGGATTGGCTACAAATCGAATTTTCAATTTTTCAAGGCTCATTTTGGATGGAATGCTCTCTCACATCTCTCATGGATCACGCTGGTTGATGTATCCTAGATTTATTCAAGTGTTCTTGAATAAACAACTTGCAGATGTACCAAAGCCTTCAAGTCTATTACCTGTTGTGGTACAACAAGCCAAAATATTCACCTTCATGGCTAGGAAGAGTGATTTGTTTACTGGAAGAAACACTCCATTGACTACTTCAATGATGGAGATTGTTCAAACTATTAGAGATGAGGCTGCAGCTAGTGATGAAAGAGAAGGTACTGCTTCAACTCAAGGTACTGCTTCTCAAGGTACTGCATCTCAAAGAACTGCTTCTCAAGGTACTGATGTCAACGAAGGTACTGCAGTTTCTCCTACCTCATCTCACCATGCTACTCCACCTATTGAGTTAGAACAAGATATCCCTATTCCCTCATCATCCTCTAGAGGAGATGCAGCTACTATACCCCCTGAAGGATTAGTACTGGATAATTATATTCTGACAAGGGAGCTAGTCAGATTGAAGAAAACAACTGAGGCTCAAGCTGCACAGATAGCACAATTGAAGACCAAGTTTAGAAAATTTAAGAGGTCTGTCTGGCCTTTAGTAAAACATCACAGATTATGGGTCAAGTCTCAAAGGAAGCAAGGAAGGCCAGTAAGGCACTTTAAGCAGTCTTCAAAGAGCAAAATGGTTCAACAGCATTCTTCTGTCCAATTGGGGAGGAATTTAGAGCAAGAGAATTTGAAAGAAGATGCTGAATTTCATGAAGAAAAAGAAGATGAACCTCAAAGTACTAAAGTACAGGTTAATATTCTAAGTACTAAGTCTGAAAGAACTGAAGTTCAAAGAACTGGTGTTCAAAGTACTGATGATCAAGGTGCTGCTGATCAAAGTACTGGTATTCAAGGAACTTATAGGCAAGAGCTAATTACACCAAGGGTGTTAGATTTTGAAGAAGAGGCTGGTCCTTCAACTGTTATACATGAAGAAGAAGCTGGTCCTTCCACCATTATACAAGAAGAGGAAGCTGATACACCAAAAGTAGTGCACACTGCAAGTGATGATGAAACTATAGCTGAGATATTGCACAACTTATCAAAACCAAGAGGTGTTAGCATTCCAGGAGTTAATGAAGAACAACCACAAGTTTCTCAACCAGTTATAGATCCAAAAGATAAAGGCAAAGGTAAGCTGGTGGAAACAAGGAAGAAGAAAAAGCTAACTTTGGCAGAAATTAGAGCAATTGAAGTGGCTAAGAATGAAGAAGCTGCTAAAAAGGTACAAGTTGAATTGAATGCTGAAGCTGCTATTGAAGAAGCTAAGAATAAAGAAGCAGCTAAGAAATTACAAGATAAATTGAATGCTGAAGCTGCTATATCAGAAAAACCAGTTTTACCTAGAAGACCAATGAGTAAGGCTAAAGAAAGAAATGCTATGATGGCATATCTAAAGGGTCAAGGGTATACTGGATTACAGAAGCTGAATTACATTGAGATGAAAGACTTGTATGAAAATCTTAGACAAGCTTATCAGAAGCAAGTTGAAAGTATTATTTCTTTCCAGGATGACAAGCACAAGGAGGATTTGAGTAAAAGAAGTTTAAAAAGAAAAAGAACAACTGAAGTTGTACAACCATTAAAGAAGGTTGAGTTAAGATATGATACAGTTGATGAGCTGAGAAATTACATAAGAGTTGTTGATTTTGAGCTTCCTAAGGCTAAAGATGTTGCAGAAAAGAAGTCAAAGATTGTTACATTCGAAGTTGTAAAAGCAGAAGATAGAGATTATCTTATGTTCCATAGAGAAGATGAAAGCTTTAGAGTGTTTAACTCATTGTGGGACATACTGCACTTGATAAAGAGAGAAGACCTGTTTCATCTGTATCAACTAGTACAAGAGTATTTTGAATATATTCCATCAGAAGGAATTGGTTTAGTATTACTTGGAGACCTCACAACTATCTTTGAAACTGAGGAGACAAGTACTGATGCTATATGGAATAATCAAGAAGTATGGGAATTTAATTGCTGGAGATATTTTGATGAATCTGGAGTGCATGTTTTGGAGCTAGAAGATGGAACAATGATCCATATGTTAGTAGAAAGAAGATACCCACTCATGTCAGATCTTATGAGAAGAATGCTAGATCATGGAATGGAAGTGGAAGAGGAGAATGAAACAACACTTATGGTCATCGAATTATTTATCAAATGGACAACAATGGTTGATGATGAAGAATAAATACTGGTATGATTTATAATTGTATAAAATCTTTTGAAATATGAGTATTTTATTCAAAGTACTGCTGGACAAACAGTACTTTATCAAATGGACAACAATGGCTGATGACGAAGAATAAATAATGGTATGATTTATAATTGTATAAAATCTTTTAAAATATGAGTATTTTATTCAAAGTACTGCTGGACAAACAGTACTTTATCCAAAGTATTGCTTGCAACATAAACCAGTAAATATTTTTTGAAAGAAAAACTTTTGTTAAGTAAGGAATATTTTGAAACAAAAGTTAACAGCAACAATGGTTTTTGAGATGGTTATAACAGTAGGTTATCAGTTCACCATGTTTACAAAAGAACTGGCTAATCCATGAGCAAACGGCTCTGGTAAAGATATTGATAACGCTACACGCGTCGTTCGGGGTCAAAGGAACTTCCTTTTCGTCGAGCAAGTTTTATAACACCCTAGGCAGTGAACCTAATCGTTGTAGTGTAGTATTAGGGTAAGCCATGGGTATTGATATCGTTCTCTAGAGGAATAGTGTCGTTAGGCTGAAGTGTATGTCGATTTAAGTCTAAAGGTGAGGGATGATTATTTTTGTATTTTTATATTTTATGAATCTCGGTTGTGAAGGGTAGGGTGGAATTAGTTGCTAGTCAACTATCCCAAATGATACTAACTAAATTATGGGTCTACCAGGAACATGAAGCGTATCTACTTATGATGTATTACTCCTTGCTAGCTATCCAATTCTACCTACTGAATTGTCACGTCCTATTGATGGTTGAATTGTCACATCCTTATTCTTAACGCGTTGTGTTTTCTAAGGTCGTAAGGTGTGCATTCCCTAACTCTTTGAAGTCACCTTTAAGTGTAGTAGACGAAATCCACTAAGTCATTCATAAACTAACTTTGAGGTTATCTTTGGGTTTAGTAAACGAAATCCATTAAGTCATTCATAAACTATCCAAGATTTATCAAGTATTAAACACAACGATAGCCAAGTCGCACTCCTAAGCCAATTACAATTAAGATAAGAGACAACCAATAAAACAAGAGATAGTAGGGTGCAAGAATTATAAACTAAACCAATTAGACTCATTGAAATTGTCACACCCCTAATGATGAAGATAGACACAAGCATCATTAAGAAATCAATAAGATCTAATTAATTATATACAAGTTTCATACAATCATAAGCAAACACTAGATGAATTAGCCAAGCATAATGAATGAAGAGCAAGCAACAATTATGATAGTTGAAGACATACCATAGGATTGGATTAACAAACAAATCATTACACGATGTTTATGGAGTGTTTGAAACCCTTTAAGTTGCTGGAGAAACACCTACCTAAACCCTGGAATCGGACTTAGGGTTTAGAGCTTACAAAAAGTGAAGTTATAATGTTATATTTATAGGCAGATTTTCTGTCGGCAAAGAGCGACGGCGTCACACCTAAAGAGTGATCGCGTCATGACCATTTTTTTCACCAAATTGTAGATTTTCTCGTTCCGGTTGCGTGGGCTTTTGAACCACTTAAATCCGAGTTTGTATGCAAAAGTTATGGCCAAAACAGTATAAGCTACTTTGCGTGCATCTTGTAGCTTGTGACGGCGTCACCTTACGCCTGTGACACCGTCCCCTTCAATCTTTTAAAACCTGAAGCCATCACTTGTAAATAAGAGTTTTGGCTTCTGTCCCGTCACAAAATCCTCCGACGGCGTCGCAGTTAAGCAGTGACGCCGTCACCTTGTCCTTCAGCAGCTTTGAGTGTCTCGATTCTTAACTTTGGCCATTTTCTTCGTATATTCGCGCCTTTTCGTCCAAATAAGTGCCATTACAGCAATTTGCCTTCAAGAGACCTAAAAAGTGAAAAGGAACGATATTAAGTAATAACGGATACAAAAATGATCAAATAAGGGCTTAAATGACCCCTCAAAAAGGTACATTTTAAAACCTTATCAAATATCCCTTCACTTGGTATTTGCTTGTCCTCAAGCAAATGTGCTTTTAGCCAATTAATTTATAAGTTAGGGGTCATGAAGCATTGGTTTAAAATAGTCCACAACACATATAAGCCCCGCAAAAGTCATAACATGCACGGAAATTACATACTAGCACCTCACATCGGGTGTTTGGATACTCACATCTCTCTCGGGTGTATATGAAATATAACAAGTTAGAAATGGAAGATAAACACTCATTAACCGGTCCTAGTACATAGATTACCATAGGCTTGAGAATAGATCAAACCTCCATCGCTTTGGCGTAAGCACCTAGGAAAGACTATCAAAGAGGTCTTTAAAGGGTTGTGACGTTAGGCTTAAGGTAGGGAAACAAAGGGTTTGGTGGGATAGGCTATTTAGTGGTGGCAAGTCAAAAATCTCTATGTTGCAAGTATACGAAGAATGGCATTGCTAAGCCAAGACTCGACACTCTAGACTCTAGCTAACTGAAACAAACAAACATAAATTTAAAGGATAGATGTAGGATGGCAACCCGTTTTTTTTTTTTTTTTTTTTTTTTTTTTTTTTTTTTTTTTTTACACTATATATTTTTTTCTCTTTTTCTATTTTTTTTTTTCATACACTTTTACTCTACCATCCTCTACGGTAACATCAAAATGATAGAGATTTATAGGCACATCCCTACACTTGAGTTTTTATTACTGTAACACTAATTTGACCCGAATTGAAAAGATCAAAAACACTTGGGGTATGTTATTACGCAAATAAGGGAATTTAACGTTCCCTTTCAATCATTTTATAAACTTTAACTTTTTCTCATGAGTCCCAATCGTCCCAAAACTGTGTACAAAGGATATGACTCGACTTAGCAACTCATGCAAGCAACCAGATAATTAAACTAAGGGTTTAGGGTGATAACAAAAATGCACTAAAAGTGAGTGCATACAAGGTAGGCTAAGGCGATTTGGGTGTATATTTGGGGGTGGGGTGTAAACAATGCTCTTCATTGATATTCCGGAAAAATCGAAATATCACGAGAACCGCGAAAAGGATAGGCTCTGAGGGGTTAACTAGGGGTATCATGTACTAAAGATGAATACAACGCAAAGGTTGTGGGGGAATTACTCAACCGATGTGGAAGAAGTAATTATATTACGGGTATCAAACAAGGGTTATCCTAATGCCTCTTATCATTTAGTTATTCCTAACTACACAAGTGTAGTCTTACTAGCGATCTCAGAATGCATGATGAGTGTGAAAATACTCATCATTTTTAATCAAATCTGAACTGCAAAACGTCTAAAAATGCTCAGAAATGCATCAAAATACTGAAAATATTCCAAAATTGCATTTTATATGTTTCAGATGCAAAATGTTCAAAATCAGATGAAAAATGAGCAAAGTTTGCAAAATTGGCAGTTTCAGTCCCCCAAGTTTCAAAAGTTGTCAAAAACAGTCCCTGAGCACATAATTTCAAAAGAAAAATCACCAAAGGTCCTTTTTAAATCATAACTTTTCATAATTAGTCCTTTGGTGAAAAATGTCAAAAGTTTGAGAAAATTACAAGTTTGGTCCTCCAACTTTGAAATTTGGCAAAAATGGCCCCTGGAAAATTGGAAAATGGCAAGTTTGGTCCTTGCACTATTGAAACTTGTCACTTTTAGTCCTTGGAACAACTTGGCAGAATTGGCAGATATGGTCCTTGCAATTTTCAGAAGTTACACATAGGCCCTTGTCATTTATAACCCTTTCAAAACCTTTTGGCCTGGTCAATACATTTTGGCCCCCTGTCATCTAACCATTTTGGACCCCCCTTTGATTATTAACCCCGGTCAAATCCTTGGTCAAACCACCAAACACGCGCCAAAGTCTTCATCTTCTACCTGCTTTGTCTGCAACAAGATACAACCCATCCCCCCAGCTCAAAACCCATTTTCCATGTCCCCCCACCTACAACTAACATCCAAGATGCATTTAATGCACCTTCCCCCCCCCCCCCTCACTCAACCTCACTGTCAAATACTTCATTTTGGCGCCGCTGCCGGGGAGCTGTGCTAATTGTTTTACGTTTAGCAGATTAGTTGTTTGAATACTCACTCATTTGTTTATATCATCCATCTCTATCCATCTATATATATATATATCCATATTTTCTTATAAAAAATCCAAAAACCAAAAACAGCCAAAAACGTATAAAACACAAAAATATTTTTCTTTTGTTTCTATATATGTATCAAAAATCAAAAATACAAAAAGATTTGTCGTTTTCTTAATAAATAACAACTTAAAAGATTACCACCGCAAACCAAGGCAGTGCACTACCTAACTGGGGGTGCGACCATAATAAGTTCCCGAACTAAAGATTTAAAACTTGCCTTTGTGTCCTTGTGATTGGTGTACCTTTTTCAAAGAAGCCATTCATATTGTGATTATTGGTTAAGTTCACTGTTGTTTTGCCTCGATTTTGTGTTAATTGATTTTGTTGTGATATCTACTTGTCAGAACCAGAAAACCCATAAATATTCTTCTCACCCCAGTTTTATAAAACGTCTTCATAATTCCCATTTCTCTCCTTAACTCTGAGTTTCCTTAGAGTTAACTCTAGTGTATGCGCACTCGCTCTTCTAGATCTGTGAGCCCATTTCGTGAGCTTGTCAAGATTCCAAGAAGGCGTGTTCGTAGACTTTCTGCTCCATCAGTCGGATCTGAGATCCGGACTGCTCACACTACTTCCGTTATCATGGCGGAAGAACGCCCTATGTGTGAGCTTCTCCAGGCACCCATCGACGGGTATGGAGATGCTATCGTTGTACCAGCCATCGTGGCTGAAAATTTTGAACTCAAGACCGGGTTACTGAATCTTGTAACCTCAAATCAGTTCTACGGTTTTGAGCGGGATGATCCTCATGCTCATATTCGATGGTTTAACAAGATTGCATCTACCATCAAATACAAGAATGTCCCTACTGATGCTGTTAAGCTTCTTCTGTTCCCATTTTCTCTTGAGGGGCAAGCCCGGATTTGGCTTGAAAAACAACCCCCTCAGTCTATTGAGACATGGGAAGATCTGGTGAAGAAATTTGTGAATGAATTCTATCCACCTTCCAAAACCACGAGTCTCAAAAATGAAATCATCAAGTTCACTCAGAAGTTTGATGAACCCTTCAGTGAATCGTGGGATCGTTTCAAGGAATTGCTTCGCAAATGTCCTCACCATGGTTTCTCCGAGTTGATGCAACTCGATACTTTCTACAATGGAGTGAGTCAATCTGATCAAGATTCTCTCAATTCCTCCGCGGGAGGAAATTTCCTAAGCAAAACCGTCAAAGAAGCTTTAGCGATAATCGAAAACAAGTCTAAAGTCCGCACTGCACGAAGCAAGCCGGTTGTTTCCCAAGTCAGTGTTGGTCCTTCTTCTTCTTCATCGCCCGTGAGTCAGTCTAGCACCGATGCTAAGATTGATAAACTCACGGAAGCTATTCAAGCTTTGGTTCTCTCCAACCAGAAGAAAGTCTCTTTTCCACAAACTTCACCTCCTGCTGAGGTTAAGAAAGTGGAAGTCTGTGTTACCTGTGGTGGCCCCCATGCTTATTATAACTGTATGGCCACCGATGGTAACCCTTTTGAAGCCAATGCTGTGGGCGGGATGTCTAATCAAGGAGGCAATCAATATCGTGCTCCTGTAGACCCGAACCACCGTCCTAACCACTTCTCTGGACCTCCCGGTTTCAATCAAAACCGTAATCAGAATCAAAACAGACCAAACCAAGGTTTCCAAAACCAAGGTAATTTCAGTCCAAACAACGGTTTTCAGAATCAGAATCAAAATTTCCAACACCAAGGAAATTTCAATAGAAACCCAGGTCAGGGAAATTTCAACCAAGGGTATTTTCATGCCAATAATCAAGGAAATTTTCAGAATCAAGGCCCTAATCCTAACAATAGAGGCCAGAATTTTCCTGTGCAAACTCAAGCTATTGTTCCAACTGGACCATCATCTGATGAGTTGTTGAAACAATTCATGAAATCCCAAGAGGAAATGAATCGGTTGTTGGTCAGCCAGATTTCTGACATCAAGAAGTCTTTAAATGATCGACCCTCGGGCTCAGGTACTTTACCTAGCAACACGATCGCTAATCCGAGGGGCGATGCAAAGGCGATCACAACCAGAAGTGGTGCTTCTTATGATGGACCCGCTATTCCTACTACCTCTTCTTCTTCTCTCCCGAAGGTAGTGGAAAGCGAACCTGAGGCGACAAAGGACAAGGAACTTCCTACTAATAACGGAAGTACCCGTAATGTCCATCCTCAGGTTGTCCCCAACCCCAAAACCAAACCCGGAGTTGTTTTTGAACCTCCAGTTGGTAACCCAAAATCCAAAACTTCTATTCCTTACCCCTCACGTTTACATGAGCAAAAGCTCCGCGAGAAGGCTAGTCATCAGATGGAAAAATTCTTTCAAATTTTCCAAGAACTTCACTTTGACATAAGCTTCGCGGATGCCATCATGTTAATGCCCAAGTTTGCATCTACTCTGAAACACATGTTGAGCAACAAGGAAAAGCTGTTTGAAATGGCTAAGACTCCTTTGAATGAGAATTGCTCAGCTGTCTTGTTAAAGAAGCTTCCCGAGAAGCTAGGAGACCCCGGAAAATTTCTTCTTCCTTGTGTTTTTCCTGGGATGATTGAATGCTTTGCCCTTGCCGATCTTGGTGCAAGCATCAATCTGATGCCGTATTCAGTGTGGAAGAAACTGTCTCTTCCGGAACTTATTCCTACCTGCATGACTCTTGAGCTTGCAGATCGTTCTATCTCGCGTCCTCTTGGCATCGCCGAGGATGTATTCGTGAAAGTAGGAAAGTTCCATTTTCCAGCTGACTTCGTGGTTGTTGATTTCGATGCCGATCATCGGGTTCCTCTCATTGTTGGACGAGGATTCCTGAGAACAGGCCATGCTCTTATTGATGTATTTGAGCAAGAAATCACTTTACGTGTGGGTAATGAAGCTGTTACCTTTAACCTCGATCAAACTTCGAGATACTCCTCAAATTATGATTCTGAATCAGTTAATCGAGTTGATTTAATTGATATTGCTTCAGAGGAGTACTCTCAAGAGTTTCTTGGTTATCTTCATAATTCTGTGAGTGGGGATTCCACCACATCTTCTCAACCTATCATTGCCGACTCTTCCCCCTCTCTCACTCCGTTTGAGGGAGGTGACTTCCTTCTGGAAGAGATCGATGAATTTCTTGCTACTGATGAATCAATTCCGCCTGGAATTGATGGTGTTTATGATTCGGAGGGAGATATTCTTTATCTTGAGCAATTGCTTAATGAAGATCTATTACCTTCACTCCCTCCGAAAGAGATCACGATTGAGGAAATCAAATCAGTACAAACATCTACTGAAGAATTTCCCGAGGTTGAACTTAAGGACCTACCTCCTCATCTCGAGTATGCATTCTTGGAGGGTGATGATAAATTACCCGTCATAATTGCTAAAGACTTGACTGAGGAGGAGAAAACTGCTCTCATAAAGGTCTTGAAGTCACACAAGCAAGCAATTGCTTGGAAACTCTCCGATATTAAGGGTATCAACCCTGAGTTTTGTACTCACAAAATCTTAATGGAGGATGACTTCAAACCAGCAGTCCAACATCAGAGAAGGGTGAATCCTAAGATTCACGAGGTTATCAAACAAGAGGTTCTCAAACTTCTTGATGCCGGTTTAATTTATCCTATCTCTGATAGTCCTTGGGTTAGCCCAATTCATTGCGTTCCAAAAAAGGGTGGCATTACTGTTGTCACAAATGAAGAAAACGAGTTAATTCCAACTCGATTGGTTACGGGATGGCGTGTATGTATTGACTATCGCAAGTTAAACGAAGCCACCCGTAAAGACCATTTTCCTCTACCCTTCATGGACCAGATGCTTGAGAGATTAGCAGGGAACGAATACTATTGTTTCCTTGATGGTTTCTCGGGTTACTTTCAGATCCCCATTGATCCGCTGGATCAAGAAAAGACCACATTCACCTGCCCATACGGGACATTTGCCTACAGACGTATGCCTTTTGGTCTATGTAATGCTCCTGGCACGTTCCAAAGATGTATGATGGCAATTTTCCACGACATGATCGGGGAAACTATGGAGGTGTTTATGGATGACTTCTCGGTC
>BPTQ01000002.1:45742986-45770585 GCA_019973895.1 Chrysanthemum seticuspe
ACCCCCTGATTTTGACGGTTAATACGTTTGAACTATGCAAAAAGTGGTCTAAAACTACAAAAACGTAAATTTTGTATATTTTGTGGACAAACACTATAAAAATAGTAAAACTACACTAAAACTCACAAAAGTCTACAAAAACAGTAAGATTGTCATATTTTTACTACTCATAAATCTGTGAGTAGTTAGGGGGTGTGATTCTATAACGATCAGGGATCGTTACTAAACTCTTTTAAATTACCTAAAATAGAGAAATGGTTTTCGGTAATGAAGACCTCATCGGTTAACAAAGTCAAGTTCATTCTTGAAACCATGTTACTATTGGTTTACTAAAACTCGTTTAGTATTCGAAAGTTGCCTAAACTAAACAGAAATGGTCTTCGGCAAACGAGACCTGATCGGTTGAGAATCTATTTAATAGTTATAATAGAAACCACTCGGCTAATGGTTAATACCTAAAAGGTGACGGAAATGGTGTTCGGTATTTGAACGCCCGATCGGTTGAAAAGTGATCAAATTTCTATACCACTCAACTTGTGGTATGTTAAAATCCGTTTAACGTTCGGTATTATGATTTGCTCAAAATCATTTGGTTATCATTGTACCAAAGTTCTTACTTGAACTGAAACAATTGGCTACTCCAGAAGTAATGGCTTTTGGTAAAGAGATAAAATCCATTAAATTTTCTCAAATCATTGCTAGGGACTAGCAATATCTTAGTGTGGGGGATTGATGAGTGTCTAAATACTCATCATTTTTATACTGTTAGAATGACAAAAACATCTGAAAACACTCAAAATCACATCAAAATGATAAAAATATCACAAACAGGTGTTTTATATGTTTTAAATGCAAAAACATCAAAATCTGGTGAAAAACGTATCAAGTTTGCATAATTGGCAGTTTTAGTCCCCCAAGTTACAAAAGTTGTCAAAATCAGTCCCTGGTAATTCAAAAACTTGTAAAATATCATTTTAGGTCCTTGAGATTCAAAATTTGTCAAAACAAACCCTTCCAAGTTTAAAAATCACAAATTGACAACTTTAGTCCCTGAACTTTGAAAAAATGTCAAAAATAGTCCTTGGTTAATTTAAAAAATGAAAATTATCAAGTTTTAACCTTGTTCTATTTATAAATGACAAAAATGGTCCTTATGATAAACTTTTTGAGAAATTACAATATTGGTCCCTCAAGTTTCTAAATTGGCAGTTTTGGTCCCTGGATTTGTAAAAATGGAAATTATCAACAAAGGTCCTTGCATTAATCTTACTTGGCAGTTTTAGTCCTTATGAGAGCTTGAGAAAATGTTCAAGATCAAACCTTCAACTTTGGCTAAATTGCACCTTTGGTCCTTGTTGTTAATATTAACCAAACCGGACCCTTTATAATAAACAAGCCCAAATCCAGTCCAACACTTGACCCGGCCCAAAATTTAAAATCAAATAAACCGCGCGTACTGTTCACCCTCTTCACCACACTGGTTTAGCCAAAACCAGTGATGGTTTTTCCTCGTTTTCACCATTTCCACCTCATTTTCCCACTTGATTAAACTTTCCCCTCCACCTCCACATTAATCCAACTCCAATTAATGCAGAAAACCTGCTCAAGACATTTTTGGCGCCAAAATCGCCATGTGGCAATTCCAATGATCTGGATGATTTCAACGGTTGGATTATGGTGGGATATTCTCAGAGATGTCGACAAGCAAGATTAAAGTCAATAAATATCAAGAGGAAGCAATGGAGAAGAGATCTAGTGTAAAATTTAATTTTTAATGTCGTTTTAGTTTAACTTTCAAATTCCAGTGTTTATCTAAGCTTCAAGCTTTGTATTTTATGTTTTGAAGGTGAAATAAAACTTTTGTAAGCAACCATTTCCAGTTTCAAGTCTTATCTCATGTTATGCAATTTTTTACTAATTAAAAAAATCTCAATATGGTGAATGTTGTTAATCAGTGGTTAGTTTGGACTCAGAAGCACATATAAGCTCCTTATAAAGCTTATTAAAGCTTTTAGATACCTTAAAAGCAGTATTAGTAGCCAAAACCAAAAATTCATAAAAATATCAAGAAAATAAAGAAAAAATAAAAAATCCATGGTGCAAGGTTCAAGAAGGCTGGAGCAAGGTATATAGTGGATGGCCTTGGGATTAGTGCTTCATGGGAAGCTTTAGGATGTGTTTTTATGCCTTGGTTCTCAGTTTTACATTGGAAACCAATTTGTAAGCATTTTTATCAATCTTGGTATTTCACTGTCTTATGTTGCTATTGTTGTTGTTTAAAGCTAATTTAGTCCTATTTAGTGATAATATCAGGTTTGAAATCATGCTCATGGTCAGGATCAGTGAAATCCTTTGAAAAACATTAAGACAGTCATTAAAAAGGGTGTTTGGTTTTACTTGTTTCACTGTATTAGAATTTGTGCAGTCTTTTGGTTTTAGTTATTCTGAGTCATATTTGGTCTAAAGAACTCAAAGAAACCAGAAAACCTGTGCTCATTAGATAAAAAGTAAAAATCACTTTCAAATTAACTTGATAAGTTAACTGTTAGGAATTTGATTTGCTAAAATCATCATATTAGCTCAAAAGTAGTTAACATAGCTTAATATAACTTTATTACACCTTAATATATCATAATCAGTTCATAGAATCATATTAAAGTTCATAATAGTCAAACTGTTTCATTTTCTAAAAAAGTCAAAATGTGTCATGTGAATCAGTGAGCCTATCAATTTCTCAAGCTCACACAGAGCTTATAAGTTAGCTTAATCCTGTGTGTTTTAGATTTTTGAGAAGCCAACCAAGCTGTCTCAAGGTTACAAGTTCCTATTTTCCATTTATAGCTTATTTGACAGCTTTTTGTTTAGCTTATTTTTCACACCATTTCAATACAGTGCCCTGTGCATCAGTTTTGCTAGCCAAATCATAAGCTCCTATAGAGCTTATTAGTTGACCATAACCTGTGATTTTTGTTTCTTTGGACAGTTAACCTGGTCCTCTTTAAGTTCCAAGTTTTAAATTTCCATTTGCAGCTTATTTGATAAGCCTGCATGTGCTTATTATTTTGTCCCAAATCAATCAGCATTAACTGAGTCTCAACTCAGTGGTTTGACAGGTTTTGAAAAAGCTTCTCAAAAGCTCATTTTAGCTTTTTTTGATCTCATCTTTTGTTTCTAGGTAGCCAACCAGGTCTAATACAAGTTCCAATAATTGCTTTTCAGTTTTAGCTTATTTTGTGTTCTGTGCATAAGCTCAAAGTAGCTTACTAAAATCTGTTTTGCTTCACAAGCTCAAACATCAAATCTTTTAAGCTTGTGGTTCTGTGGGTTAGGACTTGTTGAAACCTGTTCCATTTGAGTCATTTTAGCTTAATATAGCTTCTGTGTAGGTTTGGTGGTCTTTGGTTATCAATTGGCTTTTTCAAGTGCTTATAAATAAGCAGTTGCCACTGCAGTTGCTTATTTCTCCAAACAAGCCCATGTTTTTCTATTTTTCCTAGATTCTACATATTAAAATAGACTTTTCCTGAAATTTTCATAATTTTTCATAACTGTTTGCTATTTTTCTTAATTAAAAACAGTTTTTAGGTAATTTTTAATAGCTTTTAATACAAATAAATTATAAAAAGTTCAAAAAAATAATTTTTCAATTTTCTTAGGTTAAGATAAATATAAAAGTAATAAAAAGTATTTTTCCATAATTTTCTTAGTTGAAAAAGTATTTTTTAGCATTTTAATTAGTTTTAAATAGTTTTAAATTAATAATAAATACATAAAAAGTCTTAAAAATATATTTTCAGTTTTAAAATAAGTTTTATCATATTTTAGATTTTTCTAAGTTATAATTTCATTTTTCTAGGTTAATTTTGTATTTTCTTGTATTTTAGTACATTTTAAATACTTAATAAATAGTTTTTAATTAATAATAATTAAATAAATAGTTGTAAAAATAATTTTCTTTTTCTAATAATTTTCTTTTATTATTAGGATTGTAAAAATATCATTTTCATATTTATAGGCCTTTTATTTCTATAAAACTCACGTTTTATTTTGTACGTTTACGTAATTTTATTTTAAACGTAAGTTTTTAGTTTTAGGTTTTAATCAAACATCATTGTAAAAATAGTTATAGCATTTATTTAATAGATTTTAACTTTTTAATTTCTTTTAATTTGCATTTAAGTCGCTTTAATTTGTAGATTTTCTCTTTAGGTAATTTTCCATCAATATCCTTACTGATTACTATCCTTAGTGATCGTTCTACCATCTGATCAAGTGTTTTTACACCAATTCATCCTCCGTGGGACTTAACGACCCAGGAATTCCCTATATTCCTCTGATCTTAATTGCATTTGTGTTTTAGGCAGTTTTAAGTCTGTTAGACTTGACTGTTTAGCACAACCAGTGGCTGATACTTTTGAGCTCAAAACCGGGTTGCTTAATCTGGTAACCCAAAGCCAATTCTATGGTTTTGAGCGGGATGATCCTCATGCACACATTCGATGGTTTAACAAGATTGCATCTACCATCAAATACAAGAATGTCCCACATGAAGCAATTAAGCTTCTTCTGTTCCCATTTTCTCTAGAGGGACAAGCCCGGAATTGGCTTGAGAAACAACCCCCTCGTTCCATTGAGGCATGGGAAGATCTAGTCACCAAATTTGTTAACGAATTCTATCCTCCATCCCGAACTACAAGTCTTAAGAATGAGATAATGAAATTTTCTCAGAGATTTGATGAATCATTCGGTGAGGCATGGGATCGTTACAAAGAATTGCTCCGCAAGTGTCCACATCATGGTTTTACCGAGTTAATGCAAATGGATACTTTCTACAATGGTCTGAGACAAGCTGACCAAGACACTCTAAATGCCTCCGCGGGAGGTAATTTCTTGAGCAAGACCACAAAAGAAGCCTTGCAAATCATTGAAAACAAGTCCCAAGTCCGTTCTTTCCGAACAAAGACATATCAATCTCAGTCTAATGCAGGACCTTCTACTTCATCTCCCGTGAGTACATCTAGCACCGATGCTAAGATTGACAAACTCACAGATATTGTTCAGGCTTTGGTTCTTGCTAACCAAAAGAAAGTCACCTTCACACATACACCATCACATGGTGAAGTGAAGAAAGTTGAAGTTTGTGTTACTTGTGGTGGTCCTCATGCATACTACAACTGTACTGCCACCGATGGTAGTCCGTTTGAAGCCAATACTATAGCCGGTACTTCACATCAGGGAGGTAATCAATACCGTCCTCAAAATGAACCAAACTACCGTGCTAATACTTATCAGGCACCACCCGGTTTTAGCCAGAATCCTAACATACAGAACCGGAATCAGAACCAACCTAGAATGAACCAAGGTTATCAAAACCAAGGTAATTTCTATCCAGGACCCAATCAAGGTTTCCAACATCAAGGAAACCTTAATCAAAACAATTTCAATCGAGGGAATCAATTTCATGGGAATATGAATCCTAATCAAGGGAATTTTCAACAACAAGGTCCTAATCAAAACATCCGACCTCAGAATTTCCCTCCACATCCTCCAGTACCATCATCTGATGAGTTATTGAAGCAATTCATGAAATCCCAAGATAAAATGAACAGGTTGTTGGTCAGTCAGATCGCTGATCTTAAGAAGTCTTTAAATGATCAACCCTCGGGCTCAGGAAAACTTCTGAGCAACACGATCGCTAACCCGAGGGAAGATGCAAAGGCGATCACAACCAGAAGTGGTGTTTCATACAATGGACCTGCTATTCCTACTACCTCTTCTTCTTCTCTCCCGAAGGTAGTGGAAAGTGAACCTGAGGCAACAAAGGACAAGGAACTTCCTATTAATAACGGAGGTACCAATGATGTCCATCCTCAAGTTGTCCAGAAACCCAAATCCAATCCAGGAGTTGTTTTTGAACCACCTGTAGCTCCCGTTGAAAACTCCAAATCCAAATCTTCTATTCCTTACCCATCACGTTTGAATGAGCAAAAGCTCCGCGAAAAAGCCAGTCATCAAATGGACAAATTTTTTCAAATTTTCCAAGAACTACATTTTGACATAAGCTTTGCGGATGCTATCATGCTGATGCCCAAGTTTGCATCAACTCTCAAACACATGTTAAGCAACAAGGAAAAGCTGTTTGAAATGGCTAAGACTCCTCTTAACGAGAACTGCTCTGCAGTTATCCTGAAGAAGCTTCCAGAAAAGCTTGGAGATCCTGGAAAATTTCTCTTACCTTGTGTATTTCCAGGAATGGTTGAATGCTTTGCCTTAGCAGATCTTGGTGCAAGCATCAACCTGATGCCTTATTCAGTATGGAAGAAACTTTCTCTTCCGGAACTTACTCCTACATGCATGACTCTCGAGCTTGCAGATCGTACAATATCCCGTCTTCTTGGCATTGCCGAGGACGTATTTGTGAAAGTAGGAAAGTTCCATTTTCCAGCTGACTTTGTAGTTGTTGATTTTGATGCCGATCATCGGGTTCCTCTCATTGTTGGACGAGGATTCCTGAGAATGGGCCATGCTCTCATTGATGTATTTGAGCAAGAAATCACATTACGTGTTGGTAATGAAGCTGTCACCTTTAACCTTGATCAAACTTCGAGGTACTCCGCAAATTATGATTCTGAGTCGGTTAACCGAATAGATATCATTGATGTTGCTTCTGAGGAGTACTCTCAAGAAGTTCTTGGTTATGATCATAATTCTTCGAGTGATAATCTCACTCATTCATCTCAACCTATCATCGCCAATTCTACTCCTTCTCTCACCCCATTTGAGGAAAGTGACTTCATCTTGGAAGAGATTGAAGCCTACTTATCTAGTCATTCTATTCCATGGGAAATTGATCATGCTCCCATCGACATCGAGGGGGACATACTTCTCATTGATAAATTGCTTAATGATGATCCATCATCACTCCCTCCCGTCGAGCTTCATAACAAGGAAGTCAAGTTAGTTGATAAAACTGAAGAATTTCCTGAAGTCGAACTTAAGGACTTACCACCTCATCTCGAGTATGCATTTCTTGAAGGTGATGATAAATTACCAGTCATTATTGCTCGAGATTTGAGTATAGATGAAAAGACTGCTCTCATAAAGGTCTTGAAGTCACACAAGCAAGCAATTGCTTGGAAACTCTCCGACATTAAGGGTATCAACCCTGAGTTTTGTACTCACAAAATCTTGATGGAGGATGACTTCAAACCAGCAGTTCAACATCAGAGAAGAGTAAATCCAAAAATCCATGATGTTATCAAACAGGAGGTTATCAAACTTCTTGATGCAGGATTAATTTACCCGATCTCAGATAGTCCTTGGGTTAGCCCAATTCATTGTGTTCCTAAAAAGGGTGGCATAACTGTTGTCACAAATGAAGATAACGAGTTAATTCCAACTCGATTGGTTACGGGATGACGTGTTTGCATTGACTATCGTAAGTTGAATGACGCTACCCGTAAAGACCATTTTCCTCTACCCTTTATGGACCAAATGCTTAAGAGATTAGCAGGGAACAAATACTATTGTTTCCTTGATGGTTTCTCGGGGTACTTTCAGATCCCCATTGATCCAAAGGATCAAGAAAAGACCACATTCACTTGCCCATACGGAACTTTTGCCTACAGACGTATGCCTTTTGGCTTATGTAACGCTCCTGGCACGTTCCAACGATGTATGATGGCCATTTTCCACGACATGATCGGGGAAACAATGGAGGTGTTTATGGATGACTTCTCGGTCATTGGGGACTCATTTCAAACATGTCTCTCCCATTTAGATAAAATGCTCAAACGGTGTGAAGACACCAATCTTTGTCTAAATTGGGAGAAGAGCCACTTTATGGTCAAAGAAGGCATTGTCCTTGGCCATAAGATTTCAAAAAACGGGATTGAGGTAGATAGAGCAAAAGTCGTTGTTATTGCAAAATTACCTCATCCTATTACCGTCAAAGATATTAGGAGTTTTTTAGGTCATGCCGGTTTTTATCGTAGATTCATACAAGATTTTTCTAAAATCGCCCGGCCTATGACTCATCTTCTTGAAAAAGATGCTCCTTTTATCTTCTCACCCGAGTGCATCAAAGCTTTTGAAACATTAAAGAAAAAGCTTACTGAAGCACCCATTCTCGTTGCTCCCGACTGGGACTTGCCTTTTGAGCTCATGTGCGATGCAAGTGATTTTGCTATCGGTGCAGTCTTAGGGCAACATAGAGCAAAGCATTTTCAGCCTATCCACTACGCAAGTAAGACCATGACTGAAGCTCAAACTCATTACACCACCACAGAAAAAGAGCTACTAGCCGTGGTGTATGCATTTGAGAAGTTTCGGCCATACTTAATCTTGACCAAATGTGTGGTGTATACGGATCACTCGGCTCTCAAATATCTCTTTGCAAAACAAAATGCAAAGCCGAGATTGCTCCGTTGGGTTCTACTTCTCCAGGAATTTGATATCATTATACGTGATAAAAAAAGGAGCTGAGAATCTGGCTGCTGATCATCTGTCCAGATTAGAAAACCCTCACCAAGATGTTTTCGAGAAAAAGGTAATAAATGAAACATTTCCTCTCGAGACACTCAATGCGGTTTCTTTTCGTGGAAACTCTTCTACCCCATGGTTTGCTGACTTCGCAAATTACCATGCGGGTAACTTCATAATGAAAGGGATGTCGACCCAGCAGAAGAACAAATTCTTCAAAGATGTTAAACATTACTTCTGGGACGACCCCTACTTATTCAAAATCTGTGCGGATCAAGTCATCCGACGGTGTGTTTATGGACAGGAAGCTATGGACATTCTCAAAGCTTGCCATGCTGGACCCACTGGGGGCCATCCTAGTCCAAACTACACCGCCAAAAAGGTGTTTGATTCCGGATTTTATTGGCCCACAATTTACAAGGATGCCCACAAATTTGTCAAAGCCTGTGACGCTTGTCAACGTCATGGAAATATCTCTCAAAGAAATGAAATGCCGCAAAACGCCATTCAAGTGTGTGAGATATTTGACATCTGGGGTATTGACTTTATGGGGCCATTTCCATCATCTCGAGGAAACAAATACATACTCGTGGCTGTTGACTATTTGTCAAAATTGGTTGAAGCAAAAGCTTTACCTACCAATGATGCCCGAGTAGTTGTGAAATTCTTGAAATCTCTTTTTGCTAGGTTTAGAACTCCGCGAGCTATAATCAGTGATCGTGGTACACATTTCTGCAATGACCAATTTGATCGTGTCATGCAAAAGTATGGTGTAACTCACCGTCTCTCTACTGCATACCACCCACAAACAAGTGGGCAAGTGGAAGTTTCAAACCGTGGTATTAAAAGAATTTTAGAAAGGACAGTAGGCGAAAATCGTGCATCCTGGTCGGATAAACTAGATGACACACTCTGGGCCTTTCGTACAGCTTATAAAACACCAATCGGGTGTACTCCATACAAGCTGGTTTACGGAAAGGCATGTCATCTGCCGATTGAGCTAGAGCACAAGGCATACTGGGCCTTAAAACATGCAAACTTCGATATTCCGACAGCTGGTGATCACAGAAAAGTTCAAATGAATGAACTAAATGAACTTCGTGATCAAGCATACGAGAACTCTTTGATCTACAAACAAAAGACAAAGAAGATTCATGACTCTAAAATTAAGAACCGCGTTTTCAACGTTGGTGATCGAGTCCTTCTTTTCAATTCAAGATTGAAGATTTTCTCGGGAAAGCTCAAGTCCCGTTGGTCTGGTCCATTTACTATTTCTAAGGTTTATCCTTATGGTACCATTGAGTTATCTCAACCCGATTGTCCAAATTTTAAAGTGAATGGTCATCGATTAAAGCATTACTTTGGAGAGGACATTCCACCTGTGATTGTCCCGGATCTACAAACTTTCCCCATGAACCAATGAATGCGGGGATCGAGTCAAGCTAGTGACTCAGGAATCAAAAACAGTAGCACACACCATATGGGTTTTCACCCATGTTTCTGTCTTCTTACCCTTTTCTACCACCCTAGTGTGGGGGAGTTGCCCCCCCCCCCCCCCCCCGCTGTTGTATATAAGTTTTCTTCTCTAAAAAAAAAAAAAAAATGTGTATATATAAAAAATAGAATAATGGCCGTAGTATTTCCCTTTTATGTTCTATGTTTCGGCATAACCGCCGGTACTTTGAATATTGAGGGCAATATTCATTTTTAAGTGTGGGGGGGGAATTCTCACGAATTTTATCATGTAATTATTCCACCCAATTCCCCCATTTTTGGCCAAAATTTTTTTTGGAGTAAGTGTTTTTCACTTACTCAGCAAATGGTAATCAGTCCACCATGTCTAACCCACATAAGGATTAGCTAATCCAGGAGCAAACGGCTCTTGGTAAAGATATCTCAAATCCGTTTATGGCTTGCAATTTGCCCAAAATTGTATGGTGTTCAGCTCACCATATCTTTAAACTAGTGAAAAGTTGGCTAGCCCGCAAGTTTATAGCTTGTGGTAAAGGCAGTTGGAAATCCATAATTGGTAATCGACTCACCAAAGATAATACTGATAATTTATCTAAGAGTTGGCTAGTCCAGAAGCAAACGGCTTCTGGTAAAGACAAATCAAAACCGTTGAAAGCTGGTGATTTGCTCAAAATCATTTGTTTATCATTGTGCCAAGGTTCTTACTTGAACTAAAACAATTGGCTACTCCAGAAGTAATGGATTTTGGTAAAGAGATGAAATCCATTAATTTTTCTCAAAACATTGCTAGGGACTAGCAATATCTTAGTGTGGGGGATTGATGTGTGTCTAAATACTCATCATTTTTGTACTGTTTATAATGCCAAAAACATCTGAAAACACTCAGAAATGCATCAAAATGATAAAAATATCACAAATAAGTGTTTTATGTGTTTTAAATGCAAAAATATCAAAATCAGATGAAAAACATATCAAGTTTGCATAATTGGCAGTTTTAGTCCCCCAAAGTTTAAAAGTTGTTAAAACAAACCCTTCAAAGTTTAAAAATTGCAAAATTACAACTTTAGTCCCTCAAGTTTTGAAAATGTCAAATAAGGTCCTTGGATATTTAAAAATGGGAAATTATCAAATATGGTCCTTATACTATTCACATTTGGCAGGATTGGTCCTTGTGAGAACTTTGAAATGTTGACAGGTTCAGTCCATCAAGATTGCAAATATTACAACTTTGGTCATTGGGCTTATATTACTACAAACCAAACGGACCTCTTTTAATTATTAAAACCCAATCCAAATCCAATCCTTAGCCCAGCTGGCCCAACACCCCAAATCCAATCCAACCCCGTTATTAATAACTCGGTCAACAAAAGTCAAACGGCTAAAATACCGCCGTTCACTGTTCATCTCCCTCACCCTCCCCTGCAACCTAAAACCAGGTGGTTTTCACCACCTGTTACTTCCACCTCACCACCTACTACTCACTCTCATCCCCTCCACCTCATGATCTAGCCCACAAACCATAGTTAATGCTTCCCCACCACTTTAACCCCTAAACCTTACCTTCCCCTGTTTTTCTTCACAAATATACCAACTAGGCTGAGTACCTTTTCCTTTGTGTCTCCTCAACATGTACAAGCTTCCAAAGTGCATTAATTGAAATATTTCGGCTGCAAGTAACATAAACTACTTTTGGCGCCAAAAGTGGATTTGAAGGCTGAGATTGTTTTGACTCATCCAATGGTCATAATTCTTGATGGGAAATGTTCAGAAGCTTGTGGAGAGATCAAAAAGTCTATAAAGAAGAGAAGAGAGGCAATGTGAAATCTATCTAGTTTTTAATTAGTTAATGTATGTCGTTTTAATCACTTTTCAAATTCCAGTGTAATCTTAAGCTTTCAAGTTCTGTTTTTATCTATCTCAGTGTATTTATAATCTTTATCAACAAGTGATTTCAAGTTTTAAGTAACATTTTCAGTTTGTGCATTTTAAAGTCAAAAATCTCATGTGAATGAAATGTTGTTGTTAGTTATTATCTTGGACTCTTAAGCTCATATAAGCTCCTATATAGCTTATTTAAGCTATTAGAAACCCTTTAAAATCAGTTTAGTAGACAAAAGCAAAAATACTAAAAAAATACAAAAAAATCAGTCATAAATCAAAAATCATAAGAAATGAAGAAAAATGCAAGGAGCAAGGTGAATTTTGGATTGCCTTGGGTTTAGTGCTTATTGGGATGCTTTAGGTTGTGTTTGTATACCTCAGTTCTCAGTTTGAGCTTGGAAACTACTTGTAAGCCCTTTTGATCCATTTTGGCATTTCACTATTTAAGTTGGTAATTAGCTTGAATCTCTGTGTTTACATGTTCATTAGTCATAGTTAAGCATAATTAAACAATAAAATAGTAAGCTTGTTCTTTAAAATTCATAGTTGCTAAAAATCTTATTTTCACAGTTAAAATAGTATAAGTGTAATTTGTTAGTTTAATGTTGTTAGTACTATTGTTTCATGCTTATTTAGTCTTAATATATGATATTACAAGGTCTGTAATCCATGGCATGGTCTCAATTTGTGTTTTGCTTTGAAAAACATCAAAACAGTCTTGTAAAAGGGTGTTTGGAGTCACTGTATTATCTGTGCTAGAGCTTTTTTGTGCTATTGTTCTTGGATATTATCTGTCAAACTTGGTCTAAATCGCTCAAAGAAACCAATAAAACCAATGCTTGTTTTTTCAAAAGTCAAAATCTCTTTAATCTCACTTAGATGTTAACTGTTAAGGTTTTAGTTTTTCAAAATCTTCATATCAGCTTAAAACTTGTTAACTTAGCTTAATTCCATCTTATTTTAGGTTAATATATTATAATCAGTTAGTAGGATTAATCCAAAGTTCATATAAGTCAACTTATTTGGTTTTCTTAAAAAGTCAAATTTTCAGTTTGGTTGTTTTTGAATAAACTAGAAACTTTTCTATAGGACTTATTATTAGCTTTCAAGATTTAAGCTTTTGAGTTATTAAAATCTAGTTGCTAATCTTCCTAAAAATATTTTTTATAATTTCTAGTTTAGCTTTTAAATGGCTTATCTCTTAGCTTATTTGGGCAACCTGTTTTAAAAAGTGCCCTGTACCAAGGAAATTTGTGTGATCTGCTCATTTTAATAAGCTCACACAGAGCTTATTAGTGAGATTTAGCTTTTGAATCTTAGCTTTTTGGAAAGCTCACCTAGCTGTCTTTTCATTCCAGTGCTTATTCTCAGCTTTTTGGCTTATCTAATAAGGCTGCTAGTTGTTTTTACTTTGTCCCATTTCTGTATAAGCTGCTTACTCAGTGAAATGGTGCCTTCTTCATAAGATTGTCAAAAGCTTATTAGTAGGCCCCCTTGTTAGATTCTTGGCTTTTTGGGAAGCCCATCAGTTCATCTTGACACCTCAGTTTTAATTTTGAGCTTTTGAGCTTATTTGATAAGCTGAAATTACTTGGAAAAATGGCTGCAGGCCTGTTTGGTTAGAAGGTATCTCATAAGTGCTTATTTGCTTATTTCCAGCTTTTCAGTATGCTTCTTTGTGTCTTTTAGTTTCATTTGAGTAGCTTGTAGCTTGTTTTATCTTATTCAACCTTTGGTTTCAGCTTACCAGCTTATTTGAGCTTAAACTCATTAAAATAAGCCAAAACCTCCACTATTAAACCAATAAGCTCACAAACAGCTTATTTTAGAGTTTTAAAATTTTTGTTTTCATAAAAGTTTCTTATTTTAAGTAGTTAAGTAGGTCTAAAAAATAAAAACCATAAAAACATCATTTTAAATATAGTGATAGCGTTTATTTAATAGAATTAAGCTTTTTAATTTTTCTTTTCAGCTTATTATTAAGCAATTTCAGTTTTTATAATTTTCTTAGCTTTCTGTCATTATAAGTTATTTTTAGAAAAAGTTTCATAATTTTCTCTGTTTATTTAGTATTTATTAAAATTCAAAATAGTTAAATAGTATTAAATAATTATTAAAAAAATAAATAAAAAACATAAAAAATATCTTTTCAGTTTTAAAATTAGTTTTATAATATTTTAGATTTTCTTAAGTCATAATTTCATTTTTCTAGTTTTATTTCATATTTTATCATATTTTAGGTTATTAATAAATAGTTAAAAATAGTCTTTAATTAATAATAATTAGATAAATAGTGTTAAAAATAATTTTCTTTTTCCAATAATTTTCTTTTATTTTTAGGATTCCAAAAATATCATTTTCATATTTTCAGGTCTTTTATTTCTTAGATTTCACATTTTGTTTTATACGTTTACGTAATTTATTAAACGTACGTATTTACGTTTCTTTTATCTGATTGTTGTGTTTTGCAATTCTGTATTCAATATCCATTCCAATCAATCAGTAGTGTAATTATTCATCAAAATCCTTACTGATCACTATCCTTAGTGATTATTCGACATCTGTATGTGTTAAACACCATTCATCCTCCGTGGGACTTAACGACCCAGGAATCCACTATATTCCTCTGATCTTAATTGCATTTGTTTCTGAGCTGTTTTAAGTTTATTACGGTTGACCATTCACAAGTGGTTAGCTTGTGTGATTAAACTTGACCGTCTGGGAACGAATCACCCATCCTTTTGCTACAGTCTCGGTTGAGTTCAGAATGCTTTTAAGGAAAACTTCATCCCCGACCTAGATTTTAGTTTTCAACAAACATTTATCAATTTATAGTCAAGACACATGTATTAGGTTAAACAGATGTAATACTGCAGGTATGGAGGCTGGGGTATACAAAGGAGGTCAAAAATTGATCAGTGTAATACTGCAGGTGTGGAGCTGATGCCCTGGTGCAGGGCAATGGTTAGCCCTGCAGGCCACTTTGAACTATCACCTAAGCCAGAGAAAAAATCATAAAAATAAGCTAACTGTGGGATTCAAAAGCTTAGATGGGGAATTTCAACATGTAAAAATCTCAAGACTTGAATCTCAACACAAAATTCACAAAAATTCTCCCAAGATCTGAGTTTCTGACTAACATACCATTTTGACTTTTTGATTTTGAACTTAAACTTTGACTTTAATGAAACTTGTTTGATCCGTATGCACTAATTATGATTATTTAAGCTATGATAACACTAATTTAAGATACATGAACAAGATTTAGACCAAGTGGGTGAGATTTGATCCTCACATGTCCCAACAGTGGACTGTGAGAGTGAAGGTAATTTGATTTTGACTTTCTCTAGTTCAAACATTGGTTTTATAGTTTTACTAGTTCTAATATCACCTAGAGGTCATAGTGTGCAGATAAACAGGTGAAAAGGCAACTACCACAGTTGAAACAACACAGAACCAAACACCCCTTAATAACTGAGTTAACAAATTTAAAAGGCAAATGAGCAATCTAAATCATAATACTGATACATAAGCTTGTAGCCTAGGTTCATTAGCTATCAAAGATAAAATAAGCTATAACAACTAGAAAGGAACGATTTATAATAGAAACATACCCGTAAGCGTGGAGGTTCATTGGTTACAACAGGAGAATCTTGTGATGTAAGAGGTGGAACAATGGAACTATCCTTCGACCCATTCTTCTCTGATAACTGGGCTCGTAACTTTTCATTTTCACTAGTAAGTTCTCCATTTCTAGACTTCAATTCGTTGTTTTCTCTATGACATGCTAAACGACTTGGTATTACACCCCAAACAGCAGAAGCACGAACACCTAGACCATACATGCCTGCATCACCATTTCGATCTTTACCCATAACTGTAGAAAAAATATCATCTGGTCCAGGATTATCAATCGAACCCTCGGGCAGATTATCACTAAGTTGTTTCATATCATCCTGCATTTTATATAAACATGAACAACATATAGTAAAAGCATGTATTACAAAAAAAAAGCATATTGTGTTTAACTTATGCTATTAATACACTTTTGCAAACACAAAAGCATATTACTTACAATCGCTTTTGCAGTGTCATCATTTTTGGTATTTCCATCTATGGAGAAGCATGCACTAAAAAGATCCAATCGAGTTGGATCTCGTCCCAAATATGTCTGTATGAATAAAAAGAAAATGAATATTAACAGTGGATATCCACAGGATACATTAACAATCCCACTTTCTCCATACACTTACCTTTAACTCTTCCCTTTTGCGAGCATAACTTTTTTTACCGTTTCTTTGGATCATCTTCTTTTTTGCCCGATTCGCCTTGTTTTTTTCACTTAAACTCTACAGCAGGAAAGTAAAATATCATAATGGGAAATTAAGTAATGTTATTTAAAGTGGAATAGTATTTCACACCTTAGTGTTTTCTGTATTCCAATACTTCACAAGCTTCTTCCATTGTTTATTTTGCACTTGCTTTGGCCTAGATCTTATTTGTTGCTTAACTGACAAAGACGGATCATGGTAGTGTTCCTTAACTCTTGCCCTCCAGTTCTTCACCTTCTGCCCAAATGATTGCAATATCCATTTTTCTCCAGCTTCCGGAATATCAAATTTTGTCTAAAAAATGTAATAGCTCACATTAGAAAACAGATACTTTATTCATTAACATACAAATTTAACATTGTGTACCTTTAAGAGTTCAAGCAAAGCTTTTTTTTTCGGCGTCAACTTTATTCCATGGTTTATAAATCGGACAATACTTTTCACTCCTTGAAAGTGTTCCCATGAAATGAGTCAGATGACTACTTTTGTCGTTAATAGGTTGTCCGTGTTCATTAACTAAAATAGGAATTCTATCCCTTTTTTCTTGGGCCCAAACTTTTGCCATACGTGTTGGTCCTCTCTTTCTTTTGCTTACAATCCGAACTACAAAAAGTGAACATGATTTACAATAGATACGTATACATTTAAAATACTAAATAATTCGAAATGGAGGCAATATCTTAGCGTTGTATTTTGTCTTGTTTTAATTTAACTTTATTATATATTCTTCTTATATGACACAATATATGATATATGATTTTTAAAACGATGCAATCAAGTAGACCATGTTAACCTGTTTCATTTCGAGCTTGTGTAACTACATGGTTTTCTTCATTTTCAGAATGCTCAGCTTGAATCTCTTCTCTGAGTAGATCATCGCCGTCATTTGTTAAATCATTCACATACTCCAAATCATGCTCATTCTCCAAATCATCCTCATTCTCCAAATCATCCATGTCTTTATCTACATAATCTTCTGAAGTAGCTTGTTGTTCAATATCTTCATTCATAGGTATGTCTTCGATATCATCATTTTCAACATCATAAAGGTCTTCATTGTTATCTATATTAAAATTAAAAAAAAAAAAAAAAAAAAAAAAAAAAAACAAAAAAAAAACAAGTAAGCACCGAAAACAGTTAACTGAATATACACTTAATAGTAATTTAATATCATATATATAGTATTTGAAATTTATGTATAGTTACCATCAGATCTCAAGTCACGCTCCCCGTGGTCATGATCGTTGTCAATTGCAAGTAAGTTTCTCTCAGTTGCAGTTAATCTCCCTCTGTTGACAGAATTTGGTTGATCATTTCTCTTTTGGACTTGGTCGGACTCCTGTACCCTACTACGTATTGCCCTCCCTGTATCAATCTGTTGTCCCTTTTGCGATTGAGATTCTGAAGATGTTAGCCAACTGGAGACATTCGGAGCACTCATTCGTTTTTTTGCTAAATTTTTATATCTAGTCATGGACTGTGGAGCAATGTATTTTCGATTCTGTTTCATGCAAGTAGAATTGTTAGAAAACAAACATAAAGAAAATATAGTAGCCAAATTTATTATTCGTACCTTTTTATTTGTTTGTGTAGCCGCTTCTTTTGGGTTATCTTCCTCAGCATTAAGATGGAAGTCTGAACCAGACATATAATCTGCATCTTTCTCACCGGTATCCGTTGGTTTCTTTTTCTTTTTCTTTCTTTTGTCACTCTCTACTAGACTTGTCAAAGACTTAGCAATATTTTTCACTCCCAAAGCTTGTAATCTCTGTTGGTTTTCTTGAATCCTTGTCCTTCTGGACATTTCATAATCATTCGTATTTCTCGTGGTGATTTGGCGTTGCATCCTGTTATTTTCCATAACCGGTGCACAAAACAAATAAAATTATTATGAGACTGCAAAGAACAATAGTCGTTTGAGAACAACAAAACTGAAATCAAATCAGTATCTGTTACATGTTACAGAATGAAATACATTATCTACAAACAAAAAATAGACGCAAATCCTTCAGTTACATGTCACAGAATGAAATACATTAGCTAGAAACTGATATCAAATCACTATCACTATCACTACCCAAATCCTTTGACCCAACTTTACACAGGTATACCAACATTCATTTAAATTAAACAGAGCAACTTAATTACAACTTGTACCCCATCACAAATAAGCAGCACTTATGATCACATATGAGACTCATCACAAGAGGTCAACCAAACACATACCTGAACCAACCATTTCCCACACTAACAATGTATAACAGTGATAATACCAATAATAATAACAATAACAATAACAATAATAATAATAATAATAATAATAATAATAATAATAATAATAATAATAATAATAATAATAATAATAATAATAATAATAATAATAATAATAAAAATAATACTAATAATAATAATAATAATAATAATAATAATAATAATAATAATAATAATAATAATAATAATAATAATAATAATAATAATAATAATAATAATAATAATAATAATAATAATAATAATAATAATAATAATAATAATAATAATAATAATAATAATAATAATAATAACAACAATAATAATAACAACAAGAGAGGTTTGCATTACCTGTTGAGTCAGATCTTCATTCAAAAGTGAAAACCCACAATCCTTGTTTTGCTGCCCACATACAACCCTAAACCAAAATTGAGATTTTAACCGTCTGTGAAAAACGATTTCGATTAATAAAATCGAATCAAATACTTGAATTCCGAAAAGATATGCTTGATTTTCGCAGTACCAAAAGTTATTTCTGAATCTGAATTTTTCCCCAAAAATTTTAAGCGGGTTTATGTGAACGTGGGTGTGTAAGTTTTCCCCTAATTTTTAGATTATAATTAGATTTATAATTAAATTAACTAATAGTAGTATATAGTATATGAAATGTATTATATTATTGTATATATGTAATATATATATAAGTATTTTATTGTATGTGAAACTAAAAATGAAGTAGATTTGGCATTCGTTTTTCCGACTTCCAGGGTCAAACAACATTATCAATGTGTTGAAGTAATCAGTCTCTGTTGTATCTTACTGCCCGAAATGGAGCGGCTCCAGATAGTTCATTTCTTTTACGCGGGCGTTATTTAAAATGTTGCTATTTTCTTACAGACGAGATTTATCCTACGTGGTCTACGTTTGTTAAAGCGTATCCGCATCTAGTTGACCCGAAAGATAAAGTGAGATGTAGGACAGTAAACCACACTATAGTCATATATGCCATTGGTGCATCAATGAGACGGACATGCATGGAACCCTATGAATAATAATGAAATGGCTCGGGTTTGAAACTGGGAGTCAGATATCATATCATAATCAGAGTGTCATATCAAAAGGTTCATATCCAATGTTGCAAATTAAAATCGCGAATCAGTAGTCGGGCGGTCGACCACCTTGTAGGTTGTAATCGGTCTGGGCGGGATGAATCGGTGATAGGGTATAATTTGATGTAAAAGTAAATTAATTAATACTACCTAGTATACAGTATATGAAAAGTATTGTATTATTGTATATATATAATATATAGGTATATATAGGTATTTTATTGTATTTGAAACTAAAAAAGAACTAGAGTATTACCCGGTCGTTGCTCGGGTTATCAACTAAGGGCCCGTTTGGTAGGTGGGTGTTGCTTTGGATTCGGGATTAATTTGGTAAAAACGTAAAGTTTATGAAATATTAACTTTGAAAAAGCTAATATGAATAACTCTCAATGGATGCGGTCGTTCATTTATATCGTCAAGAGTTTTTACGTAAGTCGACTTCCCATGACGTCACATTCCGGGGATGCTTTGTAGCCTATATTCTACACATATTGAACGGAGGAATTGTCCTAGGCATTTGCGAGGCCAATATACGCGAGGTGATCATAAAGTGCCGACTATTATGATTGAATGTATTGCTTCGCATGAAGTCATAGATAGGACAGTAATCCAACACGAGCCCAGAAACATAACATATCATATCATATAACAGATAATCCAGTAACTGTAGATAACAGATATAGGATGCATCCATACTCCCCTGTAGATAACATAGTGGCCAAACATATACTTGAGCTCATATGAAGATTCGTCATTAAGGTTCATCAAGGTCGACAACAGGGCAATATCACCGGTTCATATGACCCAAGTGTACTGTCGGGTTGTTCGGTTAGTTTGGTTTCATTCAATTTGAAAATAATAATCATGAATATTTTAAAAATAATATTCAAATTATAACCATTTATAAAGATGGGCGTGATCTTTTTGAAATTCACGGGTTGAAAAGGTTAAACGGGTTTTTGGTTGACACAGTCAACCCTTTTTTGATACAAAAGTTGCCACATTAAGAAAAAAAGCTTAAACGGGTTAGATGGGTCGACCCAAACCCGACCCAATTAATTTATTCACAACCCGAACCTACCCTGATTAATAAACGGTTAGATGGGTCGACACAAATTAATTTTATTCACAACCCGAACCTACCCTGATTAATAAACGGTTAGATGGGTCGACCCAAACCCGACCCGAAATATATTTATACTCAACACCGAGTTACTAGTTCCTCTCTTGTTACAACTGCTTCAAACTGAAACTGAATTGGTTACACTTTGAGTCATCCCAATTAAAATAATAATCATGTATATTATGGGAACGCGTAAGTTTTTCTCGACCTTTGATTTTCTGCAGTCTCTTCACTTGTCATGATTACTTGTTTTAATTATTTCATTTCTCATTAATACTCTTAATTTTCTCAGTTCATGCATCTACCCTTTATATATATGTTGGTTTTATTTTTATTTTTTCAGTTCATCCATATACTTTTTTCAGTTCATAACTTTTTCACTATCTACAACCCTAATTGAAAATGTCTGCCACGCCATACTTGAAGGAACTGAAAGATCTTTGTGGGTCTGAAAAGCTTCATGATTGTTTTATTTTTCTCAATATTAATGAGATACCTACGAATGAGGTCAACATGAGAAATGTTGCGGCCGTCAGAGACGACATGAGAATGCAAGTGGATAAGAGAACAGAACGAATGATGGAGGTGTTTTATTTGAATTCTGATGAAGAACTGGCAGCTGTGGATGTTTATGATTCAATGCATGAAGTCCAGCTCATTGAGAGGCGCTTGGTTGAATCTCTTGCAAGTGTTGTCGCTGATTTTCAGAGGTTGATAAAATTGAAGAAGGAGACCATTCAGATTCTGGAGAAGTATGAAGAAGAATGAAGGTAGTTGTTGGGTCTTTTTGTGGTTTTTGTGTCTGATGGTCTCATGTTGTTGGGTTATGTACTTATTTAGATGAAAACTTGTTATGTATTTATGTTGAAGGGGATGGTTTGTGAACAATGGTTAATATTTTAATGGTATGTGCATATTTATGTTTAATGGCCGTTTGTTTTGTTATGTGTTTTGATGATAATCCGTATGTGCTTATGTTGCTTATGTTGATAATCTGTGATTGTTAGTTGTTATTGTTAAATGTTGGTTGCTTTTGTTTATATGTGTTTAATTTAGCCTAGGCTACAAGCTTATGTATCAGTATTATGATTTAGATTGATCATTTACCTTTTAAATTTGTTAACTCAGTTATTAAGGGGTGTTTGGTTCTGTGTTGTTTCAACTGTGGTAGTTGCCTTTTCACTTGTTTATCTGCACACTATGACCTCTAGGTGATATTAGAACTAGTAAAACTATAAAACCAATGTTTGAACTAGAGAAAGTCAAAATCAAATTACCTTCACTCTCACAGTCCACTGTTGGGACATGTGAGGATCAAATCTCACCCACTTGGTCTAAATCTTGTTCATGTATCTTAAATTAGTGTTATCATAGCTTAAATAATCATAATTAGTGCATACGGATCAAACAAGTTTCATTAAAGACAAAGTTTAAGTTCAAAATCAAAAAGTCAAAATGGTATGTTAGTGAGAAACTCAGATCTTGGGAGAATTTTTGTGAATTTTGTGTTGAGATTCAAGTCTTGAGATTTTTACATGTTGAAATTCCCCATCTAAGCTTTTGAATCCCACAGTTAGCTTATTTTTATGATTTTTTCTCTGGCTTAGGTGATAGTTCAAAGTTGCCTGCAGGGCTAACCATTGCCCTGCACCAGGGCATCAGCTCAAAACCCCAACTTTCCATGTGCCTTAGCTTCTTCATTAGTGGGCCACACAGTGAGCTTATTGGTTATTTTGGAATCCAATAAGCTCATCTATAAAGTTCAGGGCTTATTTCAAACTTTTGAGCTTATTAGATAGGTCTGCAGATAGCTTTTTGTTTGTCCAATTCCACCCATACACTGAGTGATCAGTGTTGACCACCCAAGTTTAAGCCCTCATCAAGTGCTTATCTGTGGGACCCAAACCTTTAGTTGGTAAGAAACAATGACAATAGTCCCTGTTTTTATGTAAAATTAGTTGTTAACAACCCTGCTTAAGGGGTGTTTGGCTCAAATGGGTCAATATGGCTTATCACTGCTTAAGGGGTGTTTGGCTCAAATGGGTCAAACGGGTCAATATGGCTTATCACTGTTTGGCTCAAATGCCCATATTAAGAGCTTAATATGATTTTGTTAATCCTTTGAATTTCCAATTAGGAGGAAAGTAATCAGCCCAAGATGATTTTGAGCTTAACTCATCTTCACAGCTTGACATAGATGATGATTTTGAGCTTCAAATGGTTATCACTTCTGCAACAAAATAATAGTCATTTAGATCTTGAAATGCTAGGAACAAGGCATTCTAGTCTATATTCTAATACAAGCTAATACTATCAGACACAATTGCAAAGTAGTAACAGAGTATGACTATCATAACATAACTATTAACTACTCATGCTCTGCAACTTCAATTCCCATTTAGCTTCAACTTCTTTGATAACAACTGTAAATGCATCCATTACTATCTCAGCAAACATCAACAACTCTAAATGCATCCACACATATATCCCATAACAAGCATTTCATTAAACAAAAGGTCATTACATCAAACCTACATAACAAGCATTTCATTACACAATTTTTGACAACATAACAGCAATAACGAAACACAAAACAACAACAATTTTCTTAAAAAAAACCACACTAGACTTGCTTTCTTTCAACTCCAATTGCAGCAGAAACATTTCCTTCTCCATAGTTTATTTTTGAAACTCAATCTCCCTTTCCAAATCTCTTATTTTTCCATACTTGTCTTCTTTCAAACGTTTTTCCTTTTGAATCAAATTAAAAACCTCTTGTTTGTAATAGTCATTAGGCAACTCAGGATCTAGCCAGTAAAATGTCTTACATTTTGAACCCTATATGGTACAAAAAACAAACATCACTATTATCAACACATCCAAGAAAACACATTATATTACTCAACGTATCCAAGAAAACTTACATTATAATACTCAACGCATCCAAGAAAACGCCTTAAAGGGAATTAATTAAGAAATAACTTAAAAATAAATTGTAAAAGTATTTCTAATTTTAAGATCCAAATCCATATCATTCCACCATCCAAAATTGCCAACAGGAATCACCACCATCATCAAGACCAGGTAATACCTCATAAATGAAACCCTAATCGTTTTTGCTAAATTTTTATGAAACAACATATGTGGTTAATTGAATTAGGCTCCCTTTATATTTGTTGAAATTATATGTGGTTTTCTGTGGTTAATTGAATTAGGTTTAAGATGGATACGAGTTGGATGTCTTTACCTAGATTTACCATTGAATATAAAAAAGGTCTTGACGACTTTCTTGATCATATATTCTATAATGAGGGTAAAAATGGACAGATTTCATGTCCATGTATTGATTGTGGTAATCAGATATGGGTAGATCGGACGGAGGCTACAACACATCTGTTATGTGTCGGGTTTATGAAAGGTTATACAATTCCACCTTTCAGTTCCAAATCAAGTGATGCTCCAATGTTGGATGCTGAAGATGACATGCAAGGGTTGGTGAATGATGCCTTCCATCGGTTTGGTGATGACACACTAACCGATGACATGGGAACATAAACTGAAATTATGAGTATGCCAAACCTAAAGGCGAAAAAATTTTATAAAGTGTTGGAAGAGGCAAAGAAACCACTATATCCTGGGTGTAAGTTATCAGTTCTTTCTTTTATCATTAGACTATTTCATGGTAAGTGTGTTGGGAAATGTAGTGATAATGGTTTCAGCAAGATGCTAGATACAATGAGGGAAGCCTTCCCCGATGCTTCTATACCAAAGTCATTGTATGAACTAAGGAAGATAATTCGAGAGTTAGGACTTAGTTATGATAAAATTAATGCATGTCCTAATGATTGTATGCTGTACTGGAAAGAAAACATTAATAAAACAGAATGTGATATATGCCATACGTCAAGGTATAAAGCAAGTGAAGATGATTGTGCAGATGAGTCAACCACAGCTGATACACGCAAGAAGATTGGAGCAAAGGTGTTGCGTCATTTTCCGCTCTTACCACGATTGCAAATGTTATTTATGTCATCTAAAACAGCCGCCTCCATGAGATGGCATGAAGAGAGTCGCACGAAAGATGGTTACTTGAGACATCCTGCAGATTCCCCGGCATGGAAAGCATTTGATTTTAAGTATGATAAGTTTGCCAAAGAATCTCGTAATGTCAGGCTTGGTTTAGCGAGTGATGGTTTTAACCCTTTTGGAACAATGAGTGTTTCTCATAGTACATGGCCTGTTGTTTTGACGCCATATTATCTACCTCCTTGGATGTGCATGCAGAAACCTTATTTCTTTCTAACGTTACTTATACCTGGCCCATCTGCTCCTGGGAATAATATAGATGTCTATATGGAACCGTTAGTTGCTGAGCTAAAGGAGTTGTGGGATCGTAAAGGAGTAGACACTTATGATGCATCAACAAAAAGTAACTTTCGGATGCGTGCTTGTTTGTTATGGACGATCAGTGACTTTCCTGCTTATGCAAATTTATCCGGATGGAGCACCAAAGGTAAACTTGCATGTCCTAACTGCCATAAACATACAAAATCAACACGCTTGAGTCATGGCAAAAAACAATGTTTTATGGGACATCGTCGATATTTGCCTACTGATCATGCTTTTAGAAGAGATACAAACTCTTTTGATGGCACAGAAGAACGAGACAGGCAACCCCGTGGCTTAACAGGACAAGAAGTACTTGATGAGTTAGATGGTTTTGAAGTTAAATTTGGAAAACTTGTGAAGAGCAACCCAGATTTACCTTTTAATTGGAAGAAGAAAAGTATTTTTTTTGAGTTACCGTACTGGAAAGATAACTTGCTACGCCATAATCTAGATGTAATGCATATTGAGAAGAATGTTTGTGACAGTGTCTTTGGAACGCTAATGAATCTAGATGGGAAGACCAAGGATCATATAAAAGCACGCCTAGATTTACAAGAAATGGGCATTAGACGTGAACTTCATCCTATAGTTCAAGATAACAACAAAGTTTATTTGCCACCTGCTTGTTTCTCAATGGATAAAAAAGAGAAAGATATTTTTTGTCGTGTGCTTAAGAAGGTGAAAGTTCCAGATGGTTATGCAGCTAATATATCAAGATGCGTAGAGTTAAAACCTCCAAAAATATTTGGACTTAAAAGTCATGATTGCCATATTTTGATGCAGCAGTTGCTTCCCATTGCCTTGCGAAATGTATTGCCTAAGCACGTGCGCTATACTGTGATGAAGCTATGTCGTTACTATAAACAATTATGCGCAAAGGTTCTTAATCCAAATGATTTGGTTCAAATGGAAACCGAGATTGGAAAAATACTTTGTGATTTAGAAAGGATTTTTCTGCCATCATTCTTTGATGTCATGGTTCATCTTTCGGTTCATCTTGCTTCAGAGGCCAGATTAGGAGGGACAGTTCATTACCGTTGGATGTATCCAATCGAGAGGTGCACATTACTATTATAGTAAATACCTTTATTAACAAATATTATTGAATCTAAAATTATTGGTTTTGATATCTCAGGTATTTAGCTACATTAAAATCTTACGTGCGAAACAGGAATAACCCGGAGGGTTCCATTGCAGAAGGATATCTAGCTGAAGAGTGTGTGTCGTTTTGTTCATTGTACTTATCCAGTGATGTTGAGACCGTACATAATAAGACAAGTCGAAATAATGATGACGATGGTTATGAGGATGTTTTACCTATATTTTCTATGGCGGGTCGACCGATTGGTGCTACAAAGGTAGAAATGATGGAACTTGACATTTTGGCTAAAGCACATTCATATGTGTTGTTCAATTGTAGTGAAGTTGATGAATTTCGAACGTAAGTAATTATATTAGTTGTGAGTTTCATAAATTATATTATACGATTAATAGTTGTCGTTGTTATCATCATTATCATCTATTAACACTGCAGTGAACATCTGGCGTTGGTTCATCATCAAAATCGGAGAAAACGTAAGCGTGACATTCAACGTTTACATAGTGAGACTTTTGAGTCGTGGTTTCAAGATCATGTAAGGCATATACACAGGTTTATTACTTTTGAAAAATAATTATAATGACATAGCATTTTCGACCTACTAATAACAAAACAATTAACACATCTTGCCTTATTTCAGGTTGAGGAGCTACATGCTAGAGGGGATCACAGAATCACAGAAAGTCTAAGGTGCTTGGCAAGTGGTCCATCTGAGTATGTGAAAAAATATAAGGGATTTATCATAAATGGTTTTCGATTTCACACAAAAGATGTAGAACATAATAGGAAAACACAAAATAGTGGGGTTAATCTTCAGGCCATGACAAACAGTTACTCGAGTGCTACAGATAACAATCCTATCGCGGGAGATGTAGCTTACTACGGGGTTTTGAATGATATAATTGAGTTGGAGTATGGTATTGACAAGAAAGTAGTTTTGTTCGATTGTGATTGGATTTCGAATGGTTCAAGGAAAAAAGAAGATGACAACGGGTTTACTCTATTGAATTTTGAAGGATTGAAGGCTCATAACGAGCCTTTTATACTAGCTTCTCAAGCACATAAAGTATTTTACGTTGCAGATAGTGTTGACAAAGGATGGCAAGTTGTGATCAAGACAGCGCCCATACATGTTTATGACATGGATGAACAAACAAGTCTTGATGACGTGGAAACACATTTGCAGGGTGACTCATTTATGTGTCCTCAACATGATGAAACAATGGATATTGAATTGGTTAGAGGTGGTTTCGATGGAACCATTGTGGACAACAATGACTTAGTTATTGCCGATGAAGAAGATCCAGTTGAAGAAGCTTAATGATTTCAATTAGCTAAATAATAATAGTCCCTGTTTTTATGTAAAATTAGTTGTTAAGAATCAATGACAATCCTCATTACTGTTTGTATAACTCTTTCTTATACAACCCTGCTTAAGGGGTGTTTGGCTCAAATGGGTCAAACGG